>CM060938.1:758381585-759631585 GCA_030765085.1 Allium cepa
AGTGTTGTGTTTTCAGCTACAAGTGAGGTGCATCTATTTATAAAATCCTTTTTCCTAGTGTCAATGGTTTCCTTAAGACTTAACTTTTCTTTTTCAAGATTCTCAAAGCTATTCTTAAGTCTTGATAATTTTGAATCTAAAATTCTACATTTTTTACAGTCTAGGTTTTGAATATTTTCAAGTTCAGTTTCTAACCTAGAATTTTCATAGACAAGTTCTCTCCTATCAGATTTCAGTTTTTCAATTTTAAATTCAAGAGTATCAACTATTTTAGTAAGATCACAACACATAAAAACAAGTTCTTTATAAGAATAGTCACCTACCTCACTAGATTCCTCTAAACTTGCTTCTGAATCTGATTTTGCCACAAGACACAAGTTAGCCTCCTCTGAGCTACTATTCGAAACTTCCTCTCCTTCTTCATCATCCCAAGTCGCTGCAAAGGCCTTCTTCTTCTTTTTCTTTCCTTTTTTGTTTTTGAGAAGTGGGCATTATTGTTTGAAGTGGCCAGGCTTGTTGCAGTTAAAGCATGTCAGTTCATTATCGGAATTGTCAGAATCTTTTGGCCTATTTCCACTTGTTTTCTTCTTGCGTGGCCTGAATCTTGACCAATTTCTAAGATTAATGACAGCCATTGCAAGCTCTTCAATTGGATCTTCTTCTTCTTTATCGCTCTCTTCTTTGCTCTTTAAGGCAATCGTCTTCTTCTTTGATTCTAAGTTGTTGCGTTCATCCTTTACTTTTAGCTCAAGCTCATATGTCATCAAGTTACCGATCAACTCCTCCATGCTTAGTTTACTCAGATCTTTCGATTCTTGTATTGCCGTGACTTTTTCCTCAAAGCTCATTGGTAAGACTCGTAGCACCTACCTCACAAGCTCTACCTCCGTGAATACCTTCCCAAGCACTCTAGCATTGTACACCAAAGTTGAAAAGCGTCCAAACATGTCCTTTATGCTCTCGCCTTTGTCCATCACAAAGTTCTCGTATTCATTGCTGAATAGGGCTAGATGAGACTCCTTGACTTGAGAAGTTCCTTCATGTGTCACCTCCAAGGTAAGCCAAATTTCCTGTGCAGTTTTACAATGAGAAATTCTATTAAATTCAGTCTTATCAAGAGCACAGATCAGAGCATTCATGGCTTTAGCATTTGTAGTTTTTAATTTCTTATCGTTAGCATCCCACCTGTCCTTAGGTTTAGGAATCTCAGTATCACCAACAGTTATAGTGGGAGATTTATAGCCAGTTTCAATAATGTCCCAAACATCATAATCAACAGAACTAAGATAAATACCCATCCTAATTTTCCAACAAGCATAATCATTCCCATTAAGCATGGGTGGCCTAGCAATAGATTGCCCCTCAGAAAAAGCATTATTTGATGGATTCATGACTCTAGAGTTAAAGAAAAATACCATGCTCTGATACCAATTGTAGGATCTAGATTAACCCTAGAGGGGGGGTGAATAGGGTTATAGCAAATTTTCTCGAACTAAACGCAAAAACAAACTGCAGAGAAGCAAATATGCTGAAAAGTAAATCACACAAAAAATTTACCCAGCTTCGGCAACCCCTGCCTACTGCTGCATTCCCAGATTTCTACTAGAATTAAACAGTCTCCCGCTTACAAACACTCTAACAGACTCGCACACCCTGCTACCGCCTATAGAGTTTTGCAAACTCGCACACCCTGCTCACTGAACTAATTCTAACTAGACAATCTAACACAACCTAAAACCTAGGTGGTTGTGTACCAAGATTTGATTCAAAATCCTAAAAGAGAATTTAAATTTAAAACAAACTTGAAAACAATATTAAACTTAAAACCCTAATTGAAAAAATAAACTAAAGCCTTTTAAAAAGAAGGCCGGCCCAATTTTTCTTCTGCCCGTTCCTTTTTCTTTTGCTATTTTAAAATGGCGGCTCTATTGTATGTTCGTTCGATCTGAATTAGGGTTTCCTTCCATTGCGAAAATTAGGGCTTTCTTCAATTTTGAGTTCTCTGGTTTGTGTTGCTCTTTGCTCGCTGGTTCTCTGATGATCGGTTGCTTGCTTCACTTGAGCTCGTTCGCAGCTGCTCCTCTGTTGATCGAGTTCGATAGATTGTGGTATGTAATCTCTTCCCTAACATTGCTTGTTCAATGCTTGCGTGAACTCGATTGATTGATTATTTTGCCGATGATGATTGTGGGTTTATATTTGTATTTGATTCTATTTTTCCACACTTTCGATGATGATTTGGGTGACGTACTTATATGAATTCCGAGACCCTAGAATCTGCTCGTATCAATTCAACACTTTCCTAATTCTTGCTTTCCTGATATTGTTACAGCTTGATACGCACGGTTTTGATTTTGTAGCGTTCAATTTACCTTGAACGATACGGCAAAAAACTTTCCTCTTTTGATTTTTGACTTTATCAAAGATACGTAGATACATACTTGATTTTTTTCTTGGTCATCTCTGCACTGTTGAACTTCGTTCATCCCTGTTTCGAACTGTACCATCTGTTCCATGATGATGAATTTTATTTCTTTGTTCATTCTCAGCTTCATACTAATTTTGACATGTCTGAATCCACATATGCGTTCATCTTTGCACTTTTCTTTTTCACTGTACTGTCTAGTTGAAGTACTGATCATTTGTATACATACATTCATGTATGTATATATGTGTATGTCTGCATTCATATTGCCTCGAGCTTGTACTGTTTGATTCATCTTCTCTAGTTTGTTTAACCTGAACTGTACTTGCTACTGTTGGTCTTCATGTGCCCTTGACTTTGTTATATTTTGCTGTGCATTGCATTGTGAGTTGTATTCATGTTTGATCAATGGGCTTTGCATTGTGTAGTTTTCATATCTTGTGCTCGAGCTCTTTGCATACTGATGCACTTCATCGATTCGTATATGCAAGCCTGGAGTTGCCTCTGGCCAGTTGAATCATTAACTGTTGTTTGAGATGTGATATTGTGTACATGTTGCTGCATTTGCTTGCATACCCATTACTGCACTGTTCACAGTATATTGATATTATTGTTAAGTGAAATCCTGTTTATGCTTGTCTCTGATCTTTTGGTCATGTTGTTTCTCGGCTTCAATTATTGTCTTCATTGTATATGGATAATTTCATATTGTGGTTCACTGTTTGCATCACTGGTCTTTGAGGTTTGTGTAGTTTGGTCTTGCATTTGGTCTGGAGTTGTTTCTTTGATATTGAGACCTGTAGTTGTATACTTGTGTACATACTTTGTCTTTGATCTTTTGTTGCTCATCTGCATATATAAGCTTTGCATTTGTGTACATGTTTACCATGTACTTGAGTCCGATTCTTGCTGCACTTCACCTGTTATGTCTACTGTCCGGTCATTGCTGTCCTTTGAGTCAGTTTGTTAGTGGAATACTTCTTCACTATTGTCTGGTCTTTGACATTTTGTTTGCTTGGTGGCATTTCTTCGAGTCAGTTTGCATCATTACAGTGGTTTCTTGATGTGCACTGTCACACTGTCATCTGGATGCATTCACATTGTCACTTGTAGTTTGCTAATTTTCTTTGGTGCACTGTTTTGGTTTTTCAGTTTGGATGCTTGCTTTTGTTGGCTGCGCACACGAGTTGGCGAGGCAGTGCACACGTGTATAAGTGTACACGTGTGTATTGCAGCCACTCGTGATTACCAGTCCTTGATAAGAATACAAGTGTATATCGGTGTGCACAGCCTTGTGGCATGTACAGTGATACACTGTGCATGTCACATTGTTCGTGTATGATGAATTCAAATGTAAATTATGACGAACAACCCAAATAACTGAGGTAAATAATATTTTCAAAAATCCATATTTTATTTTATATTTCAAAAATATTTCTTTTTCAATTTTACTGCGTTAGTGAATATTTTTGCAGATTGCTCAAATGCTGGATTCTAACTGGAATGAAGTTGAAGATAAACTACGAGTGTGAGTGATATGTAGTGAGGAATTTATGTAAATTGAATTGTGATGTAATTAGAATCATAATTGTATATGTGTAGTGAGAGCTTGAATTTATACTATTCAAAATTGTAATAAATATTTGTTTGAATAAAATTTCTGTTTGAATTCAAATTCTGTGTAATTTATTTTATTCAACAAATATTTATTTATTCTACGAAAAATAAAATAGTACATTAACAAATACATTTAAATGAATATATATATATATATATATATATATATATATGTTTATTATCATCAAACAAAAATCATATAAGCGCATATTCAACAATATCGTTTGGAATTATTGCACGGCAGTCGGTATCAGCAAAAAGAAAACAAAGTGCAATTATTACAGTAAAGAAATTCTGGTGGAGTGTAACATGTATGAAAGAACATTTGATGGCAATAGCAGATAATGTTGCACCATCTCTAAAAATTCCTAAAGAAGTTAAAACTTATATAGGAACATTTAATTAAAAAGAGAAACAATCAAAGTGAAGAGAAGCTTGAAAAACAATGCGTGCAAGATTGACAATACGATATGTTAAACAACAACAAGCAATCAATCGACTTATTGACCTCGATTATATTTTCATGAGGAGGATCTACTAGTAGAATGGACTATATAAGTTAAGAATCCACTATTTGATGATAGAAGTGGCAATACTTGGTCAAACAATGATAATGTATCTGCAAAGAGAAAAAAAGATCAAAATAATGAAAACAATACTTCATCAAGTGATGACTCTGGTAATGCTAATTGTCATATTATTGGTTATATTGGTTGTGGTGTTTACTTCGCTTATGGTGATTATCAAAGACCTACCCAAAATAGTACTAGGAGAGATGCAGATGAATATAGTGGATGAAGAGATAGAACGTTGAATGTTGAAAATGTAGATCAATGTAATTATGATGACATGCACACGATGATAATGTTCCTGGTTATCTATATATGCGTCTGACTACACCGTGGGTTGTTTGTATTATGGAGCAAATCAAACAAATACTGCCGAAGCTTCAAGTAGTTAAGATGAACCCTCACCATTTAATAGTATAATGATGACATTTTCAAATTCAAATCAAATTTAGAAGTGTGCCTTTCCATCTTATTATAATCGTAACAACCTAAAATATAAGGAGGAGTTAATAAATAATTAAAAGTGAAAAGAAATAGTGTTCATAATTAGAATTCGTTTGAAAAAAGTATTGAAATTAATTGGCAGTAGATTTATTGAAATGTTTCAGTTAGAAAGGGAAAAAGGAATTAAATTGTAATGATTGAGTTTAATATAAGAACTTGCATTTGTGTCAAAATGGAATGAACATTTTAAATAAAAATAAAAGCATGTTTTGAGATAAACAAAATAAACTTCTCATTTTTGAATATATGTATGATTTTATAAAAAAATGAGTTTGTTTTATTACAAAAGAGGGAAAAAAGGTATAACAGTGTATGTTAACGTAAAAAATATACGCTAACACCCCGGTGCGAGTTGTGATATAGTGAAAGCACCACCCGTTGGTACGGGAACTAAGGACAAGCAGAAAATAGCAGAAAATAGTAAGGAGACGACAATTTTTATAGTGGTTCCACTTTATTTCCTCTCATTACTGATTTGATTACAAGTCCTTCAATAACTTTTCAATTACAACCTAATAAAGCAAGTAGTAAGAACTTGAATGTAGAAAAGCTCTTTCAATTCATGTTGATTGAACTCGGTCTTCACTTGAGGTTCTTTGAAGTGTCTTTGGCATTTGGAGTGTTGAGGAAAAGGTCAAAACAGCTAAGTCTCCGCCTTCCAAAAAGTATCCCCCCAAAAGTCCCACTCAATATGGGGTAGGTGGAGTATCTATAGGGGAGCTTCAGAGTTAGGTCGTGTGGCATAGGTCGTGGGCGACCTAAGGAATTGCGACCTAAGAGTGATCCCGAGGAGTATAAGTCGCCAGCGACTTAATGGAGCCATCCTGGATAAGATACGGGCTATGAGCGACTTAGCACGTGTATTATAGGAGTTATCTCGGCTTGATTAGGTCGCGAGCGACCTAATAGAAGAGGCAGTGTGCATACGGCTTTTCTCTGCCTTAACTCGCTAGGTCGCTAGGTCGCGAACCGTTGAGTCGTAGGGGTCTTTAGGTCGTTAGGTCGCGAGCCGTTGAGTCGTAGGGGTCTTTAGGTCGTTAGGTCGTTAACCCGTTGAGCCGCTTTGTGTTTTTATCTTGTTAAATCGCTAGGTCGTTGGGTCGTTGTCTTCATTAGGTCGCTGTCTTCATTAGGTCGTAGCCTTAACTCGTTAGGTCGCTATCTTTATTAAACTTCTAGGTTGCTAACCCGTTGATTTGTAGGTGCTTTTAGGTCGCTCGGTCATTAGAGCTTCTTATGTAGTTGAGTCATGCAAGTCGCTAGGCCGTGAAAAAGAGTGGTGTTAACACTTGCCCCTCGAAGTATACGCCCAAGAGTTAGGTCGTGTGCTTCGATACCTCTTAACTCGCGCCTTCCTAAGTCGCCAGGTTGCTCGTGCCAATTCGAGGCGAATGGTGACTGTTCGAGGTCGGTTGCCGTTCGAGGCGAATGGTGACCGTTCGAGGTCGGTTGCCGTTCGAGGCAAATTGTGACCGTTCGCGGTCAGTTGCCATTCGAGGCAAATTGTGACCGTTCGAGGTCAGTTGCCGTTCGAGGTAAATTATGACCGTTCGAGGTCGGGTGCCGCTCGAGGCAAATTGTGACCGTTCGAGGTCAGTTGCCGTTCGAGGCGAATTGGTGTGCCTAGGGGGGACATAATATTATTGATACCAGGTTCATGTTCGGGTGAGTTCCTGGATCGTTTTTCAGGGCGATTTACTGCCATCTCAGAGCATACCTAAGGACCGTTCGCGATCCCGTACATGTGTAAGTAGCTTAGCCATCTCAGAATTATCAAAATCCAATATTCATTTAACTGAAGAGTTTTGTAACGATCCGTATTTTTACGGATCGAAGGATCGTAGAACTGTTGTTATTAGGTTGTTAGTGTTGTTAAGTCGTTTAGAATTTAAGTCGTTTGGAGCTTAAGTCGTCCAGAGATGAGTCGTCCAGGGTTAGGTCGTGTCGTAGCATAAGTCGGTGGAGCGACTTAGAGGATGGAGTGACTTAAGAGATTTGACCGACTTAAGGAATGAGACCGACTTATAGGGGTGACCGACCTATAGGACTGAGCGACTTAAGGGTTTGGCCGACCTAAGGGAACTAACGACTTAAGGGTTAACGCCTTAAGTGAGTTAGCGGCTTAGGAGTTAACGGCATAAGCGGGTTAACGACCTAAGGGAGGTAGGTCGTTTGGGCGGCTTAAGGAAGATGGATTGGGTCATAGAGCGACTTAAGGGAATCGGCGACTTAAGAGAGTTAGCGGCTGGGTTTAGTTTAGGTCGTAAGTCGTTGAGTCATTGAGTCGTCTCCTGTGTTGAGTCGTTGAGTCGTCTCGTGTGTTGAATCGTTGAGTCGTCTCCTGTGTTGAGTCGTTGAGTCGTCTCCTGTGTTGAGTCGTCTTCTGTGTTGAGTCGGTAGGTTGTTAAGTCGTCCAAACGACTTAGGACTTAGGTAGAAGTGCGGCAGTGTGTTAGGTCGCTAAGTCGTACCCTGTTGAGTCTTAGTTCGTGCCTAAGTATTAGACCGTGTGTGTTAGGTCGCGCATGTGTTGAGTCGTTAGGTCGTGTCTAAGTTAGGTCGCGTAGAGACTTGAGTCGGTAGGCCGTGGGGTTGATGAGTCGTAAGTCGTGGGGCCTTGATGAGTCGTGACCGACTTAGGGGGGGCGAACGACTTAAGGATTCGGCCTATAAATACGGCCTTATCTCACTTTTTGGGATCCGGATTTTGAAGCGACGAAGTCCTGCCATTTTGAGAGCTCGAGTGCAACACTTCTTCACTTCTTTTCTCCATTTTAATCTAGTGCTTCCTTCCATCCAAGATTGAAGATCAAATTGAAGATCCAAGAGCCAAAGTTGAAGATCTCCATCCATTGAAGAGAGATTTCATCGTTTGAAACGGAACTTTGGAGGATCAAGCTAGATCCTTCGCTGCCAGATCTGTAGTGTGTTGTTTTTGAGGTGTTTAGGTGATTCGGTGAGTGGTGGTTATCTCTCACACGGACCCAAAGGAGTATATTGGATCGATGGCTTGTTTGTGTGTTAAAGATAGTGATTTCATGCATTTTCCTTAAGTCTGCATGTAGATCCATCATTCATGAAGTTTTGATATCCACTTTACTACATGTTAACCTATGCTAGTTCATTCATCAAGATATTACTTAGAATTCATGCTTGTTAGATTTGGACTCTTTATTTACGAAATTGCCATTATTGTTATAACTGTTTATTTAGATCTTGTTTGAATGATTGATTACTTGGATTAATGATTGATTTGATTGATTGTTAGAAATTAGTTGATTGATGATTTGATTTGGACAAGTTGGTCGAAAATGATTCAAAAGCTAAGTGGAAAGCCTCTTGAATAAGGAAAGCTGCTCGTGGCATATGAAGCGAATGATAAAGCTCATATGGATAGATTTGATGATGATGTTGAGATGGGACTTTGCTATGATGCGATGAGGCAAAGCATGATGTTGAGATGGGACTTTGCTATGATGCGATGAAGCAAAGCATGATGTGAGATAGCCTTGGTTTAATCCAGCCGGGATCATCCCAAGCATGTTGATAACTCCGTGATATGGTTCGAGTTTGTGGATAATGGTTGGCTAGTGAGGCGCTTGGGCTAGTATGAGAATAGTCGTCAAGGAGGATGACTAGAAGGCTGAGATCTCATCGTTGTTGAAGGCTCTAGCATGCTCAAAGAAAGAGAACGCTGGGCAGATTCGATAGTCCCAAGACTAATAGTTGATGGTCTAGTACTCTGCGCAGATTCGATAGTCCTAGGCACGGGTCACGATGACGTGCGGAGTTATGTCTAGAACTGAGGTTACCATTAGCCCTTGACGAACGGATGAAATAATGAGCCGGTCATTCAATTAATGGTGATATCGAAGCAATGATAACAGTGATAGCCAGAGTCATGGATGTTTGGTTGTATCATCATTCGGCCTCAAGAGCGATGTTTTGTAGGTGCTTATCTGATCTTGGTTTAGGCCTTGGGTGTTTGTACTTGGAAAACATCGACCTTGACTCGAGTGATAATTGCTTTACTTTAATTGTCTGCTTTACTATGTTTGTTTCTGCTTAGTGTGTCTGGGGGCTGTCACTGTAGAAAGTGGTGGAGTGGGATGGTTGGGTTCCTATTTCCTTTTTACCCTTTATGCTCTTTTGGTATGTTTGATAGTTGATTTACCGCTCACTAGGACTTTTGTATGACTCAAGGTTTTATGTTCAACTCTTATTACCTTGGGCTGTTCATCCATTTTGGGATATGCAGACTAGGTAGCAGGTGACAGGTGCTGTTCATAGTGACCAACAGTGTTGATGACGAAGACGAGCTGGAGGCTTTTGCATATTGTTTTTCTTACTATATGTACTAGATATTCCGCTGTTTGTATGATTCTCTGAGTGTTATGTAGTGAGGCTTGATGTATTGACTATTCAAATGTTTGTATCAAATTGCTTTGTAGTGTATTGATGAGATTCTATTTGGTGAAGCTTCACTATATATATTTCTCTATTGTATTTTATCCCTGCGCTGTGAGTAATACGATAGAGTTTATTGTTGTACCTTAACCCTGATGATCGTCCATGGCTGCCTGGCACACCTTTCAACGCACTATTTCCTTGTTTAGTGCAGAAGTCATGGGCGGTCGTCACATTTGGTATCAGAGCTTTGGTTGATCGATTTTAGCCAACGCTCGCTGACGTAACTACGTATGAGAGACGTAATTGTATTTTGATGGATGATTACTATATATATAATATAGTAGCTTAGAAGGATTTGAACTCCTTATGCATTTGTTTCTCAAGGTATGTTAATCATTTTCTTATAGATATTAGGAATGAGTCGAAGAGGGAGACCAGCTGCTAAGGAAGGCCGTGCTGTTGAGGGGGCTGCTGATTATGATTCTATGTTCGAGGCTATGATGACTTCGATCATGAGAAGGATGCCAGTTCCGAGGCCAACGGTAGATGTTGGAGTTTAGGTTCAAGCCCCAAAACCAGTGGATTTTGCTAAGCTGTGTAAGACTATACTGCTCTTGGAGGAAAGGTTTTCTTGGGAACAGAATCAAACATTGAAGTTCAGAGGTGGATAGATGCTTGTATAAGGATCTTTGGTGACTTGGGAATCGAGGATGCAACCAAAAGGAAGCTTGCATCAAGACAGCTTCAGGGAAGAGCTTCTAATTGGTGGAACTCTATTACCATTGATACTCCAGAGAAAGAGATCACTTGGGTGCAATTCCAAGCTAGATTTGAAGCTAAGTTCATTTCTACAGCTCAGAAATCTGTTCTGTTCAAGAAGTTTGTGGAACTCAAGCAAGGTGGAAGACCAGTTCTTGAGTATGTTTCTGAGTTTGAAGCCTTGTCCAAGTATGCTCGGTCATATATTGAATCTCCCTATCAGAAGAATGAGAAGTTTGTGACAGGCTTGGACAGTTATCTTGGGAGGCAGTTGGTGGATCATTTGGACGATCCGTTTCAGAAGCTTGTGGAGAAAGCTCTCAGGCATGAGAATCTGTTTCCTAAAGAAGGATTTGTTGTTGCTGTGACCAAGGAGGAGTCTAAACCACAGCAAGGTGGGAACAAGAAGAGAAAGCAGCAGCAGCAGCAGAAGGGTAAGGATCGCCAGAAGAAGCCGAAGGGTGGAGTGACCTGCTACAACTGTCAGCAGAAGGGTCATCTCTCCAGAGATTGTAAGGATCCGAGAGTGCCGGAGAAGTGCCACAACTGTGACAAGCTAGGGCATATCAAGTGGAATTGTCCGGAACCGAGGAAGGACAAATAGATTGTGCAAGCTTATGCTTTGGGGGCTGTGCCATCGTCTTCGAAAGCTTCTACTGCCGAAGAGAAAGGAAAGAGTGTGGTGGTTCAAGGTACTCTTTCCATTTGTGGTGTTCCAGTTAGAGTGTTATTTGATACTGGGGCGTCGCACTCCTTTGTTTATAGTGAACTTGTAGGCCGGTTGGGTTTGGAACCGGATATCGTGGATAGACCATTGGTTGTGACTAATCCAGTTGGGGGTTCGTCTTGTTTGTGTATGATATACCGTGGTCTGATTGTATTGAGTCATGATTGCTCTTTTGTTTGTGATTGTTTTGTTCTGAACTTTGTGGGGTTTGGAATTATTTTGGGTATGGACTGGCTTAGGAAGTATGCGGCAAGGGTTGATTGTAAGAGGCTGGAGGTGACAGTCGAGAATGTGGAGAGGCGAAGGGTTGTGATACGTTGTAAGCATGAAGAAGGCGTCTTCATGAGCTTCATGTATTCGTTGGTTGTTCCACGGGATGAACTGTCATCGGTGCCTATTGTGAATGGATTTGAGGATGTCTTTGACGAAGTCAAAGGGTTACCGCCGCATAGAGAGATCGAGTTTCGTATCGATCTAGTTGAAGGAGCCAGACCAGTTGCGATGCCTCTTAGGCGGATGGCGCCTAGGGAACAGCAAGAGTTGAAGGTGCAAGTTGATGATCTTCTACAGAAAGGATTCATTCGGCATAGTGTGTCCGAATGGGGTGCACCAGTTGTGTTTGCAACCAAAGCGGATGGATCATTGAGGTTATGTGTGGATTATCGTGAGCTGAATAAAGTGACTAAGAAGAACAAGTATCCATTGCCGAGAATAGATGACTTGTTTGATCAGCTTCACGAAGCTAAGGTGTTTTCTCAGATGGATTTGGCAATGGGATTTCAGCAGTTGAGAGTAGCAAAGGATTGTGTGCCGAAGACTGCTTTTAGGACACCATCGGTTTTCTTTGAGTGGCTGGTAATGCCGTTTGGATTGACCAATGCACCAGCATATTTTGTGGATCTTATGAATAGAGTGTTCAGGGATCAGTTGAACAAGTTCGTACTTGTGTTCGTGGATGATATTTTGATTTATTCCAGAACTGAAGAAGAGCACAAGACGCACTTGCGTATTGTTTTGGAGATCTTGCAAAAACATCAGCTGTAGGCTAAGTTTTCGAAGTGTCACTTCTGGAAGAGCAAAGTGAGGTTCTTAAGCCATATTATCTCTGGTAATGGAATAGCGGTTGATCCCGCCAAGGTGGCAGCGATCTAGGATTGGATTAGACCTAAGAATGCATCTGATGTGAGAAGTTTTCTTGGATTAGCAGGATATTATCATCGGTTTATCAAAGACTTTTCCAAGATAGCTGCACCATTAACAGGATTGACGAAAAAGAACCAAGTGTTCAGATGGGATGCTAAGTGTGAGCAAGCTTTCGGAATCCTGAAAGAGCGATTAACAAGTGCTCCTGTTTTGACTATTCTGAGTGGAAATGATGAGATGGTAGTTTACACCGATGCATGTGGTACTGGACTTGGAGCAGTGCTAATGCAGAAGGATAAAGTTTTGCATATGCAAGTCGACAACTAAAGCCGCATGAAAAGAATTATCCGACTCATGATTTGGAGTTAGCGGCGATTGTTTTTGCTCTGAAGATGTGAAGACATTATCTACTAGGAGTTCGATTCGAGTTGTTTACAGATCATAAGTCATTGAAGTATCTTTTCTCCCAAAAGGATTTGAATCTTCGACAGCAACGACGGCTAGAGTTTTTAGCATCATATGATTTTGGTATAGCCTATACTCCGGGAAAAGGTAACGCAGTGGCAGATGCGTTAAGTCGGAGACATGCAGGATTGGGAGCCATGTTTTCAGAATGGAAGAGTCTTGAATATTTTGCTGGATTTGACTTCAGGCCTAGATGTGAATTGGAACCTGAGATATTGGCAAACTTATCAATAAGACCTACTCTTGTGGAAAGGATTGGCGAGAGCCAAAAGCGAGACGATAAGCTTGTCAATATTATCCGTGATTTGGAATCTGGATTGAACCCAGAGAAGGATAAAGGATTCGAGGTCGATCGAGAGGGTTGGCTTCGGAAACAAGGACGACTGGTTGTTCCCGATATAGATGAACTGAGTGATGAAGTTCTGAAGGAAAGTCATCACTCGAAGCTAACAATTCATCCAGGTGGAAATAAGATGTACCGGGATATGAAGAGAACCTATTACTGGGAAGGTATGAAGAAGGATGTTGGATATTTTATTTCCAAATGCATGAACTGCCAGTTGGTAAAAGCCGAGCAGAAGAAGCCCAGTGGATTGCTTCAGCCATTAGAAGTTCCTACATGGAAGTGGGAGCAAATATCGATGGATTTTATCGATGGGTTACCTAAAACCAGAGCAGGAAATGAAGGGATTTGGGTCATCGTAGATCGTTTGACTAAGAGTGCAAGATTCTTTCCTGTTCGATCAACTACGACTGCATCGAAATTGGCTGAGCTGTATGTTAAGTGGATAGTTCGATTCCATGGTATTCCGAAAAGTATAGTGAGCGATCGAGACCCATTGTTCACTAGTAGATTTTGGAAGAGCTTCCAGGAAGTTTTGGGAACCGAGTTGTGTTTGAGTACAGCTTATCACCCCCAAATAGATGGTCAGACCGAGAGAGTCAACCGAGTTTTGGAAGATCTCCTCAGAGCATGTGTTTTGGACTTCGGAGGATCATGGGAAGAACATCTTCATTTGGTGGAATTTTCATACAATAACAGTTTTCAGTCAAGTATTGGTATGGCGCCGTATGTAGCATTGTATGGAAGACCGTGTAACTCTCCGACATGTTGGTTGGAAACAGGAGAAAAGTTGATACTTGGGCCAGAAATGATTCGACGGACTTCAGATTTTATAGAGATCATTCGGCAACGAATGAAGGCAGCCCAAGACCGTCAGAAAAGTTATGCTGATAAGCGTCGTAAGGATTTGGAATTCGAAGTAGGTGATATGGTTTTTGTGAAGATTTCTCCTCTGAAGAATGTTATTCGATTTGGGAAGAAAGGGAAATTGACTCCGAGATTTGTTGGACCATTCCCGATCATCGAGCGAATTGGAAAGCTCGCTTATAAGTTGGAGTTACCAGAAAAGATGTCGGGTGTGCACAATGTTTTTCATGTATCGTATCTATGGAGGTATGTGCACGACCCAAGTACGGTGGTTTCTGCTAATAGTTGTGAAGATTTTGAAGTTGATCCAGTTGTTAGAAGACCTCGTAAGCCGCTTCGTGTTGTGGAAACTGATACGAAACAGCTTAGGAGGAAGGTAGTCAGGTTGCTCAAGGTACAATGGAGTGATGATGTTAACGACTGTACATGGGAGGAGGAAGAGAGGATGAAGGCAGCTCATCCTGAACTCTTCGAGGTATGGCCCTAAGGTGTCGTGACATCTCATGAATTTGTAACTTGTTCTAGTCTTAGAATTCTGCATGCTAGGCTAGTAATTGGATGCATGGTTTGCTGATTGCTATGGATGGTAGGCATGCAGAATAGTTTTGGTTGCTTTTGTTTGTTTGGAATTTCGGGGCGAAATTCCTAAGGGGGAGAGAATGTAACGACCCATATTTTTACGGATCGAAGGATCGTAGAACTGTTGTTATTAGGTTGTTAGTGTTGTTAAGTCGTTTAGAATTTAAGTCGTTTGGAGCTTAAGTCATCCAGAGATGAGTCGTCCAGGGTTAGGTCGTGTCATAGCATAAGTCGGTGGAGTGACTTAGAGGATGGAGCGACTTAAGAGATTTGACCAACTTAAGGAATGAGACCGACTTATAGGGGTGACCAACCTATAGGAGTGAGCGACTTAGGGGTTTGGCCGACCTAAGGGAACTAACGACTTAAGGTTAACGGCTTAAGTTAGTTAGCGGCTTAGGAGTTAACGGCATAAGCGGGTTAACGACCTAAGGGAGGTAGGTCGTTCGAGCGGCTTAAGGAAGATGGCTTGGGTCGTGGAGCGACTTAAGGGAATCGGCGACTTAAGAGAGTTAGCGTCTGGGTTTAGTTTAGGTCGTAAATCATTGAGTCGTTGAGTCGTCTCTTGTGTTGAGTCGTTGAGTCGTCTCCTGTGTTGAGTCGTTGAGTCGTCTCCTGTGTTGAGTCGTTGAGTCGCCTTCTATGTTGAGTCGGTAGGTTGTTAAGTCGTCCAAACGACTTAGGACTTAGGTAGAAGTGCGGCAGTGTGTTAGGTCGCTAATTCGTACCCTGTTGAGTCTTAGGTCGTGCCTAAGTATTAGACCGTGTGTGTTAGGTCACGCATGTGTTGAGTCGTTAGGTCGTGTCTAAGTTAGGTCGCGTAGAGACTTGAGTCGGTAGGCCGTGGGGTTGATGAGTCGTAAGTCGTGGGGCCTTGATGAGTCATGACCGACTTAGGGGGGGCGAACGACTTAAGGGTTCGGCCTATAAATATACGGCCTTATCTCACTTTTTGGGATCCGGATTTTTAAGCGACGAAGTCCTTCCATTTTGAGAGCTCGAGTGCAACACTTCTTCACTTCTTTTCTCCACTTTAATCTAGTTCTTACTTCCATCCAAGATTGAAGATCAAATCGAAGATCCAAGAGCCAAAGTTGAAGATCTCCATCCACTGAAGAGAGATTTCATCGTTTGAAGCGGAACTTTGGAGGATCAAGCTAGATCCTTCGCTGTCCAGATCTGTAGTGTGTTGTTTTTGAGGTGTTTAGGTGATTCGGTGAGTGGTGGTTATCTCTCACACGGACCCAAAGGAGTATATTGCATCGATGGCTTGTTTGTATGTTAAAGATAGTGATTTCATGCATTTTCCTTAAGTCTGCATGTAGATCCATCATTCATGAAGTTTTGATATCCACTTTACTACATGTTAACCTATGCTAGTACATTCATCAAGATATTACTTAGAATTCATGCTTGTTAGATTTGGACTCATTATTGACGAAATTACCATTATTGTTATAACTGTTTATTTAGATCTTGTTTGAATGATTGATTACTTGGATTAATGATTGATTTGATTGATTGTTAGAAATTAGTTGATTGATGATTTGATTTGGACAAGTTGGTCGAAGATGATTCAAAAGCTAAGTGGAAAGGCTCTTGAATAGGGAAAGCTGCTCGTGGCATATGAAGCGAATGATAAAGCTCATATGGATAGATTTGATGATGATGTTGAGATGGGACTTTGCCATGATGTGATGAGGCAAAGCATGATGTTGAGATGGGACTTTGCTATGATGCGATGAAGCAAAGAATGATGTGAGATAGCCTTGGTTTAATCCAGACGGGATCATCCCAAGCATGTTGATAACTCGGTGATATGGTTCGAGTTTGTGGATAATGGTTGGCTAGTGAGGCGCTTGGGCTATTATGAGAATAGTCGTCGAGGAGGATGACTAGAAGGCTGAGATCTCATCGTTGTTGAAGGCTCTAGCATGCTCAAAGAAAGAGAACGCTGGGCAGATTCGATAGTCCCAAGACTAATAGTTGATGGTCTAGTACTCTGTGCAGATTCGATAGTCCTAGGCACAGGTCACGATGACGTGCGGAGTTATGTCTAGAACCGGGGTTACCATTAGCCCTTGACGGATGGATGAAATAATGAGCTGGTCATTCATTTAACAGTGATATCGAAGCAATGATAACAGTGATAACCAGAGTCATGGATGTTTGGTTGTATCATCATTCGGTCTCATGAGCGATGTTTTGTGGGTGCTTATCTGATCTTGGTTTAGGCCTTGGGGGTTTGTACATGGAAAACATCGACCTTGACTCGAGTGATAATTGCTTTACTATAATTGTCTGCTTTACTATGTTTGTTTCTACTTAATGTGTCTGGGGGCTATCACTGTAGAAAGAGGTGGAGTGGGATGGTTGGGTTCCTATTTCCTTTTTACCCTTTATGCTCTTTTGGTATGTTTGATAGTTGATTTACCGCTCACTAGGACTTTTGTCTGACTCAAGGTTTTATGTTCAACTCTTATTACCTTGGGTTGTTCATCCATTTTGGGATGGGCAGACTAGGTAGCAGGTGACAGGTGCTGTTCATATTGACCAACGGTGTTGATGACGAAGACGAGCTGGAGGCTTTTGCATATTGTTTTTCTTACTATATGTACTGGATGTTCCGCTGTTTGTATGATTCTCTGAGTGTTATGTAGTGAGGCTTGATGTATTGACTATTCAAATGTTTGTACAAATTGCTTTGTAGTGTATTGATGAGATTCTATTTGGTGAAGCTTCACTATATATATTTCTCTATTGTATTTTATCCCTGCACTGTGAGTAATACGATAGAGTTTATTGTTTTACCTTAACCCTGATGATCGTCCATGGCTGCCTGGCACACCTTTCAGCGCACTATTTCCTTGTTTAGTGCAGGAGTCATGGGCGGCCGTCCCAAGTTTTTAAAGCAAAAATGTCCGACAAAGTCAAATCCAAATACAACAAGTAAAACACAAAAGCAAAGTAGTGACGTCACAGTGCAAACACCTACACCGATATGATTTATAGTCGTATCAGAGCATGCCTGGGATCGTTCGCGTTCCCGTACATGTGTGAACAACCTAATTTTTGTCGATGTTGAGTTTTCCACTCGTTCGTCTTTATCTCAAGAATTGATAATAAGATGGCGCCTCGATCCCGAGCCATCTTCAGTTGGTGCGGGTGGTGGTCGTTCTTGTTCCACCGTCGCGGTCCTCCTTCTCACATACTATAGTAGCAAACCATTCCGGATGTGCCCCTCAACTTCGTCTTTCAAGTGTCTGCAGTCATTTGTGCTATGACCATTCAACTCATGGAATGAGCAATACTTGTCCGACCTTTTCTCATTGTTGGTTGGATCTCTCCTCATCGTCTTTCGATAAGGAACCTGTCCCTTGGTGTCCTGGTAGATCCGTTTCAAAGTCTCATTCAATTCCATGTATGAGGTGAATCTTGGTTCCTTTCGTGATCGTGTTGATCTATCGTTGTCATCCTCAGCCTTTCGCTTACCTTTGCTAGTCTCTACACCTTTCTCAGGAGGATTTCCACCTTTGATCGCATAAACATCGATTCCTTCTCCTTCTTCTCTTTCAGCATTTGCATCCTCTAACCGTAGAAATCCTTCAGCCTCATGGTAAAATTCCCCTAGATCCATAAGGGGATCTCTTGTCAAAGAATTCTTGAATTCTGTACCATCAGCTATGCCCGATACAGCTGCCATCAAGACCATCGATGGATCCAGTCGATCCACTAATACTGCAGCTGCATTGAATCGCGTCAAAAAACTTCTCAAAGATTCCCCATCTCTTTGTTTCAGTGTTGACAAACTCATAACATTCTTGGGTCTCGAAATGTGGACCCTGAATTGCCTCATAAACCTTTCAGTCAACTCATTCCACGTCCCTATAGATTCACTCTCCAGTTGTCTAAACCATAATGCCGCAATATCTGCCAAGTACAATGGAAAGCACCGGGACATAACTTCCTCTGATGCCCCCAGCACTTCCATATGCCTCATATATTTTGTCAGATGAACTGTAGGGTCTGTCCTTCCATTATACATATCCAACGATGGTAGCTGAAAGTCTGGTGGGTTCCTAGCTCGCCTAATTGTTGTGGTAAAAGGACTCATATTCACATCCTTCAAGTCCTTGTTTACCAGACCACCTCTCATAGCTCTTTTGACCATTTTCGCCAATCTGTCGCTGGCTCCTAGTTATAGTCCTCGTCCATTACCTTTGACATGTCCCCCGAGTTGACGAGGAAATTTTGGAACCTGTTCTCATGGCTGAGCTCCAGTTGCTCCTTGATTCTGCGCTCCAAGTTGTCCAATCTGCTGAAATAAATTCTAGATCAACTCCTCTTGCCTTCTCATCATCATCTCCATCTCGCCCCTGCTGATGAAGACTGATGTTTGGTTCACTTTTGAGGAAGCCTGTTGACTTCCTTGGTGCTGACTCCTCTCTGATCTCTTCCTTCTACTCGATTGCCTTGTCATAACTCTTCGGATCTGAATCTCCAAACTCTCTGATCCAACTCTTAATTGATTGAATTCCTGAGTTCAATTCTCAGTGAAAGCACCAAAAATGTTAATGTTAAAAATATACACTAACACCCCGGTGCGAGTTGTGATATAGTGAAAGCACCACTCATTGGTACGGGAACTAAAGACAAGCAGAAAATAGCAGAAAATAGTAAGGAGACTACAAATTTTATAGTGGTTCGGCTCAAAGTCAAGCCTACGTCCACTTAATTTCTTCTCATTACTGATTTGATTACAAGTCTTTCAATAACTTTTCAATTACAACCTGATAAAGCAAGTAGTTAAAACTTGAATGTAGAAAAGCTCTTTCAATTCATGTTGATTGAACTCGGTCTTCACTTGAGGTTCTTTGAAGTGTCTTTGGCGTTTGGAGTGTTGAGGAAAAGGTCAAAACAGCTAAGTCTCCGCCTTCCAAAAAGTATCCCCCCAAAAGTCCCCCTCAATGTAGAGTAGGTGGAGTATTTATAGGGGAGCTTCAGAGTTAGGTCATGTGGCGTATTCGTGGGCGACCTAAGGAATTATGACCTAAGAGTGATCCCGAGGAGTATAAGCCGCCAGCGACTTAATGGAGCCATCCTGGATGAGATACGAGCTACGAGCGACTTAGCACGTGTAGTATAGGAGTTATCTCGGCTTGATTAGGCCACGAGCGACCTAATAAAAGAGGTAGTGTGCATGCGGCTTTTCTCTGCCTTAACTCGCTAGGTCGTTAGGTCGCGAGCCGTTGAGTCGTAGGGGTCTTTAGGTCGTTAGGTCGTTAGCCTGTTGAGCCGCTTTGTGTTTTTAGCTTGTTAAATCGCTAGGTCGTTGGGTCGTTTTCTTCATTAGGTCGCTGTCTTCATTAGGTCGTAGCCTTAACTCGTTAGGTCGCTATCTTTATTAAACTTTTAGGTTGCTAACCTGTTGATTTGTAGGTGCTTTTAGGTCGCTCGGTCATTAGAGCTTCTTAAGTAGTTGAGTCATGCAAGTCGCTAGGCCGTGAAAAAGAGTGGTGTTAACAGTGTATTTAAAAAGAAGGCATCCGCTTTTATAAATTTAGACGACGGTGTTCAAATGAGATGGGTTATTGTAAATGAGATAAAATGTAACCATATATTTATAAAAAGAAGGCATTTAATAAAATAAACATTATATTTTGAAAAGGAAAGGCAAGAGTGTATTATGGAAGGATTGCATTTCTTACAGAAAATAAGGTACATTATTTCTTTGCTAGTAAAGAATAAGGGTAAGTTTGATTTTTAAATATAAAAACATTAATACCAATCAATTAATGTAGTTGATTGCTCAATTTAATGGTAAAGAATTAGGTTACTAATTAATACACAACATATATACATGTTTGTGGACATATGTGATTTATCTAATTACAACAAATATGAATATGAAAGAAACGAAGACATAACAATTCACATGTTTTTTAATGAATTCAGATTTGAATATATAAAATATTGACATAATAATCCACATGTTACTCATTCAATTAATTCAAACGTGAGTATGTACAATACTGGCATAAAAATTTCTAATTATTTATTAATTTATTTTAGACATAAACATGGAGAAATATTGTCATGTTAATTTACTTATTTCAAATGTAAATGTGAAAAGATATTGATATGTCGTTTTTTTATTTATTTATTTCAGACGTAAACATGTAAATTAAATGGGATGTTGAAAACTAAAATAAAACATGCAAATAAAGAAAGATGCATGGAAATTTAATATGAAATAAAATGTCACAAACTAGAAATTAATTAAGGAGAAGAAAACGTTATTTATAGTTTGTATATTATTGAGGGTGTAATTAATTAAATTAAATATAAGATAAGGCACTGACAAGGCGCATTGTAAGATTTGACATAGCAAAGAGTCGACAGAAGTTACTAGAGATTTTAATCTACAGTTGAAAGCATACCTAAAACGCTACAAAAAGGACCTAAACTAACCTAGGTTTTCACTCTAAAATAAAAATCTAGCCTCCATTTCTCTCTCTCAAATATTTACCTACATTCTACATTTATTAAGTAAAATTATATTATATATATACATTCAAATAAAAGATAGAGATTTTACAAACTAGAGGAGATTTCTAGAAAATTATGGTTGCTGTGAAAAAGGGATTCTAGCTTTTGTCTCAGGTGAGTGATTGTGATTATTTAAATTTTTAAGTAATTTAAAATAATGAGGTTCCAATAGATGTAGTTTTACTACGATTTTTGGAATAACCTTTTTAGTAGTTTATTTACAGTTTTTAGGATTATTTTCAGTCTATTTCTTTTAGCTATTCTTTTCAGTTGATTTTAGTTTATTTCTGTTAATTATAGATTTTCCATTTAATTACAGTTTATTTATAGTATTTTAATTTATTTACTGTTATTCGTTATTTACATCCTTTTGCTACGCTTTGGATTTTCTTCTATTTTTAGTTTTCTTTTATTTCTCCTTCTTCTTCGTGTATAGATTAGAATAGATTTAACACGATTATGGATTAAAATTATAAGAATACTGAAATAACGGAAGATAAGACGTAAATTGTAAAGACTGTAATAAATATAGAATTAAGACTGAAACTGAGCCTAATTATGATATTGATGTTAGAATTTGACTAATTAAAGATAATTGGCCTAGTTATAACTTAGAATTTTAACTAAAAAAAGTATGAGATGAAAGAAGCTTATTTTTACACTTAGACCTTGGGTTAAATAATACGGATGATTATAGGTTATAATAAGAAATAAAACAGAGCGAGGCTTATTTTAAGACTTAAGATAAATTAATAAGCACATATATTAAGAACAAAAGTAAAAGCTTATTTAAATAATTTATCTAAGTTAATAAGCAAAGAATTAAAGTAGGACCTGTACCAAATAACATTCCCTTATTTTTATGGGCACGGTGTTTGACATTACCCTGAAGTGAAACGAGGTATCTCACATAACCCTAAAGTGAGAAGAGGTGTCTCACATAATCCTAAAGTGAGACGAGGGGCACGCTTATATCAATAATGGTAGTAATTGGAATATAAGTAGAAGTCTAAATCATGGACATTTGGGCAAGGGGCGCAACTAAATATTGTTTGGACGACGGGCTAGTACCACCAACATTTCCCCTATTATTTCTATGGATACGGTATTTCACATAACCCTAAAGTGAAACGAGGTGTCTCACATAACCCTAAAGTGAGAAGATGTGTTTCACATAACCCTGAAGTTAAACGAGGTGCCTCGCATAGCCCAGAAGTGAGCGATGTGTTTCACATAACCCTGAATTTAAACGAGGTGCCTCGCATAGCCCAGAAGTGGTATGATGTGTCTCACATAATCCTAAAGTGAGACGAGGTGCATGCTTATGCTAGAGCTTGAGGTAATATGAAGACCCAATAGGTGAAACAACAGGTAACATGAGCATGGTGGTGGTTACGCGTTCGACTTCCATTCTGGTGCTCAGTAATCGTTGTGAGTTCTAAACGCTTAGTGTGTGCCTTTCGTGGGCACCAAAGTCTACTTCGTAGGGAGCTTCAGCATCCCGTCCACGGTAGATTCTATGGAGTAGCAAGCTGATCAAAGTATAGTATTAGGAATTCAGCGTAATCTAAGTAGCTTTCAAAAACAAGTGCAAACAATCAAAGTTAATCAATTATGTTGATCTAGTCAATTCGTATTTATTTTCAGCTTATTCCTTCTCCCTATTTCCTTTATTTTCTTTTATATACTAGAACTATTGTAAAGTCTATTACTTTTACTTTGCTTAAAGACTCTAGTAATTACTATCATTCACCAGACATCTAGTCTGTCCCACTCCTCTGTTTTGCTATTTCCCCCCATAGGCAATCAGAGGCAAGGAAGGTAGACTGCAGACCCTTGGAAATTTCAGTGCGGAGATTCTCTAATGTATTTCTCTTCTTTATTTTTAGCTTTCAGTTCTTTTGTTGTACTGGTTCTATTCGATGGATGGTTTGCACTTTGATTTTATTGAGACTAAGGTTTTTGAAGACATATATGGATATCTTTGAGACATATGATGTATTTGGTTTTATACTTCCATATTATGAAGTTTAACTTTCAGCAAATTATTATTTTTAATTGTTTTTTTTGTTTTTATCTATTTTTGTCTTTTGAATCTTAGGCTCTGCTGGTTTTAGCTATACCTACAATGCACCACGTCTTTTAGTGTATCCTTTTGGATTTACTAAGGGGTGTGGGGTGTTACATTTGGTATCAGAGCCTAAGGTTACAGGATTATTAAAAAAAATCTAAAATGGTAAAGTATTTTTCAAAATAACTGGTTTTAATAGTATTTTTCAAAAAAGAAGCTTTTTAATTTAGAATTACTTTTCAAATAATAAAGAGTTTTTCTTAAAAATCCCCTCAAAGCCAGTTCAAACTCCTTTCGATTCCGGAATATCACACTCTTCCATCTCTAGTTCTTTGGTAGGTTGCTTGCACTTAGACATCTCTTTAGTGGTAGACCCTATTGTTGTTTCAAACCCCATATACCTGTGAGGCATATGGCACCTAGGGAGAGGAAGGAATTGAGCAAGCTGATCCGTGAGCTTTTGGAAAAAGGTTTCATAAGGAGTATATCAGAGAGGGGAATGCCAGTCCCCTTCGCTACTAAGGCAGGTGGTTCCCTTCGACTTTGCATAAACTATAAAGTATTAAATAAGCTCACAAAAAAGAACCATTATCCATTTCCTAGGATAGATGATCTTTTCGACAAATTAGTTGGCTCTTCAGTATTTTCATAGCCCGATTTAGCCACTGAATTTCATCAGCTTAGGGTAGTTGATGACAACATTGATAAGACGCAATTAGGACACCCAACGGATTCTTTGAGTAATTGATTATGCCTTTTGGGCTAATCAATACCCCAGCCTATTTCGTAGATTTGATGTGCCATGTTTTTAGAAATGTCCTAAATAAATTCGTGGTGATATTCGTGGACAACATTTTGGTGTTTTCCAAGAGTATAGAGGAGGTTCTTCATACAACTCGAATTCTTCAGTTAAAAGCAAAGTTCTTGAAATATCACTTTTGGCATAAGGTAGCGTGTTTCTTGGGGCATAGAGAAAGTCTACACTTGGAAAGAGTTTAAGAAACGATTTTGTACATTTAGGTTCAGATTGTGAAAATCCAAAGAGAGGAAGGCAAAGATTGGAGATGTACAATAGATTCAGTTGATATGGAAAGAAGAAAGCCCATGCATAGATAACTGCAGAAATTATAATTGTTTCATCTAGAGGATTTAAAGGTAGTACCTTAGAATAAATATGAGTATAGGAACAAAAGACTTTAAGTAAGGAAATGAGATTTCCATGGTTTAGAAAGGATGCTCCTAGGATAGTTAGTAGAAAAATCCACTTTATGTCTAAACCCAAAAAAATAAAAATATTAGAATTGAAAAGAAGAATTGTCAATATTTAAAAAAAAAGTAAATACAGGGTTTTTGGGAATATGATAAGAAATTTAAATTGGTTTTTATGATATAAATTTTGTTAAAAGTGAAATTATTTTTGAAGAATTATAGAGCATACATAGCTTTCTGGTTTCTTTATAGGTAAATAAAAATTTTAAATATAAAAGACTATAGTGTATTATCGAATGCATAGGTTACAACATTTATTGTTGTAATAGATGCTTTCGTGCAAAATAAAGGCAGCATAGACTATAACACTATTGTTATAGTAGGAGACTCCCAAAGTACATGTTTTTACATAGTATATGAGATTTAATGGTATTTATTTAAATCCATACACAAGTATTTTTGGGTTGTAGTAACAGTGTTTTACGCAACATCGGTTTTAAACCCAAATAAAAATGAAATTTATTTGTAAGATTAGAAATGAAAGTAATTTGTAAAAAAATTATTATTAAAGCAAGTATAAAAAAAATTCTGGCTATGGATGTATTAAAATAGTTTTAAAAATGAGTTTTTCTGAAAAGAAAAGAGTAATTAGATATTAGAAGATGTCTATCATAAAATAATATAAATTAAACTTACTTTATTCTATTGGATTGAAAAGAGTAATGCTATAACTTTCTATGAAACCAATAAAAAAAATTTGTGCAAGTTGCAAGGAATGCATGAAAGAGATACACAAGGTATGGGAGCATCATATTTGTATAGCCTATTTCGAAAAATATAAAACAAGTTCCTTGTAATTTCACATAAACATGAATTCCTCTTTTAAAAGGTTCATAGAATATTTTAGCGTTAATAATTTCTCATAGGAGAAAGTAGTTCCAATATATTAAGCTATGAGACCACTAGGTGTAATAAGAAGATGTTTTGAAAACACATAATGATATCTTAATGATATTCTAAAAGAAAATAATTTGGTGAAAAAGTAAATGAGTGTTTAGAAAACTTAATAAAAGTAAAATTTGAAAATTCAAATTTTTATAGAAAACTAAAAAGGTCTTTAAAAGAAAATGGGGAATATGTTTTGGACATAGAATTTGAAAGTTTTTCCCTCTAGGTTTGGAAATAATGTAAAATCAAAAAGCTGTGAAGATGTAAGGGTAGAAAGATAAAATTTTAAGTAAGCTAGTATTTTTGAACTTAATAGAAACTTAAAGATAAAATTTTAAAGACAAAGGTTTTGGGATTTGATGTTTTTAAAAATTTAGAAACCTTAATTTTTAAAATAAACTACAAACACCGAACCAAACTCCTAAATGTGAAGTAGATGGGAATCACTTTCAAGGTGTAACGAAAAAGGTGTAAGGCTACAAAGGAGATAGCAGTAATTACTTTTGGAAGTAATAATAGAGTCTCCATATAGTATATAGGAACCTAGTGAGAACCAAGGAATGTTTATTCATGTGAGCAGACTAAAGAAGAATAGTAAGTCACGTATGGATGGGAATGAGTATCATTGACTTTGGAAGAACTTGGGAGAAGCATCTTCCTTTAGAGTAATCCTCATAAAATAGTTGTTCTCAGGCAAGAATTGAAATGGCACCTTTCGAAGCTCTTTATGGAAGACCGTAAAAGTTGCTTTCGTGTTTAATAGAGTCTACAAAGGTTAAAGAGACTTCGGAGAAGACTAAATTTGATTTGAAGAAAATTCGTATCTCATATCCGCATTTCTTTGATAGTAATTTTTCGAATCTCCTATTTTCCATCTTTTGTTTTGAGTAAGTTCTTTTCTTTATTATCCTTTGGGAGGGTAGAACTTAGGAGTTAACCTATGGATGGTAGAATTTGATGTAAACATGTTATTAGAACAAGTTATGGACGATATATGCAAGTGGTTGCACGTGTTTGCTAGTGGATGCTAATGGACGCATATACTTACACTAGGTACTATTATCTATAAAGGATAGGCCTAACTAGGGCACTAGAGCGTATGCACATGGATGTGTCCGCGTTTGCATTTTTATTTTCATGGTTGCTATTGATGGATGTTTATCACATGGTTGTTGCACTTGGATGATGATTGAAGCATGCATGTAGAACCATCAGTTACCATAAGGAATTTTTTCATTCATTAGGATACATAGCACGTACATGATTTATAAAAGGAGGTCAACTGAATAAGTGGACCGCCTAATCTTTTGCATTAGTTAGGAACATTAACACTACACAAGTTGCATAAGTATCATTTATCGCATTAGAAAAACTTAAGGACGTTAGATGTAATGGGTGATGGTTGAGTAGTTGGTTGTAGAACTTGGATGAAAACTTTTATTTCATTCTTCTATCCTTAGAGATTTCGGGGACGAAATCCCTTAAGGAGGGGAGAATGTAACAACCCAAAATTTAAGAAGGAATTAATAAATAATGATAAGTGAAAAGAAATAGTGTTTATAATTAGAATTCATTTGAAATTAGTATTGAAATTAATTGGCAGTAGATTTATTGAAATGTTTCGATTAGAAAGGGAAAACGGAATTAAATTGTAATGATTGAGTTTAATATAAGAACTTGCATTTGTGTCAAATGGAACAAAAATTTAAATAAAAATAAACGCATGTTTTGAGATAAATAAAATAAACTTCTCATTTTTGAATATATGTATGATTTTATAAACAGGAAGTTTGTTTTGTTACAAAAGAGAAAAATAAATAAAGGTATAACATTGTATTTAAAAAGAAGGTATCCACTTTTATAAATTTAGATGACGACGTTCAAATGAGATGGGTTGTTGTAAATGAGAGAAAATGTAACCATATATTTATAAAAAGAACACATTTAATAAAATAAATGTTATATTTTGAAAAGAAAAGGCAGGAGTGTATTATGGAAGATTTACATTTCTTATAGAAAATATAAGGTATGTTATTTCTTTGTTAGTAAAGAATAAATATCAGTTTGATTTTTAAACATAAAAACATTAATACCAATCAACTAATGTAATTGATTGCTCAATTTAAAGGTAAAGAATTAGGTTACTGATTAATATACAACATATATACACATTTGTGGACGTATGTTATTTATCTAATTACAACAGATGTGAATATGGAAAAAAAATGTAGACATAACAATTCACATGTTATTTAATGAATTCAGATTTGAGTATATAGAATATTGACATAACAATTCATATGTTATTCATCCAATTAATTCAAACGTGAATATGTACAATACTGGCATAAGAATTTTTAGTTATTTATTAATTTATTTTAGGCATAAACATGGGGAAATATTGACATGTTAATTTACTTATTTCAGATGTAAATGTGGAAAGATATTGATATGTTATTTATTTATCTATTTCAGACATAAACATGTAAACTAAATAGGATGTTGAAAACTGAAATGAAACATGCGAATAAAGAGAGAGGCATGGAAATTTAATATGAAATAAAATGTCACAAATTAGAAATTAATTGAGGAGAAGAAAATGTTATTTATAGTTTTTATATTATTGAGGATGTAATTAATTAAATAAAATATAAGATGCGCTAACAAGGCACATTGTAAGATTTGACACAACCATTAGTCAGTAGAAATTTCTAGAGATTCTAATCTACGATTGAAAGCACACCTAAAACACAATAAATATGGCCTAACCAAGCCTCCATTTCTCTCAAATATTTACCTGCATTCTTCATTTAAAAATAAAATTATAGCATATATGTACATTCAAATAAAAAATGGAGATTGTACAAATTAGACGGGATTTCTAAAGAATTTTGGTTGTTGTAAAAAAAGGGATTCTACATTTTGTCTCAAGTGAGTGATTGCAATTATTCAGATTTTTAAGTAATTTAAAATAATAGGGTTTCCAACAGTTGTAGTTTTACTACGATTTTTGGAATAACCTTTTTAGTAGTTTATTTACAGTTTTTAGAATTATTTTTAGTCTACTATTTTTATCTATTCTTTTTAGTTGATTTTAGTTTATTTTTTTAATTATAGCTTTTCCATTTAATTACATTTTATTTATAGTATTTTAATTTATTTACTATTATTTATGATTTATTTGCATCCTTTTCTATGCTTTGGATTTTCTTCTATTTTCAGTTTTCTTTTATTTCTCCTTCTTCTTCGCGTATGGATTAGAATAGATTAAATGTGAATATGGATTAGAATTATAAGAATACTGAAATAAGGAAGATAAGATGTAAATTGTAAAGATTGTAATAAAAATAGAACTAAGATTGAAATTGAGCCTAATTATGATATTGATGTTAGAATTTGACTACTTAAAGACAATTGGTGTAGTTATAACTTAGAATTATAACTAAAAAGAGTATAAGATGAAAGAAGCTTATTTTTACACTTAGACCTTGGGTTAAGTAATAAGCATGATTATAACGTAGGTTATAATAAGAAACGAAACAGAGTGAGGCTTATTTTAAGACTTAGGATATATTAAAAAGCACAGATAGTAAGAATAAAAGTAAAGGCTTATTTAAATTCTATGTTAATAAGCATAGAATTAAAGAAGGACCTGCATCAAATAACATTTTCCTATTTCTATGGACATGGTGTTTCAAATAATCATGAAGTGAAACAAGGTGTCTCATATAACCCTGAAGTGAGATGAGGTGACTCACATAATCTTGAAGTGAGATGAGGGGCACGCTTAAGTTAATAACGGCAGTAAATGGTTAATAAGTAGAAGTCCAAATCATGGGGATTTGGGCAAGGGCCCAACTAGATATTGCTTGGATAACGGGACAATACCAACAGCATTTTTCCTATAATTTTTATGGACATGATGTTTCACATAACCCTAAAGTGAAATGAGGTGTCTCACATAACCCTAAAGTGAGACGATGTGTTTCATATAACCTGAAGCGAAACGAGGTGTCTTGCATAACCCTAAAGTGAGACGAGGGGAGTGCTTATGTTGGAGCTTAAGGTAATAAGAAGACTCAATAGGTGGAACAACAGGTAACTTGAGCATGGTGGTGCTTACACGTGCGACTTCCAACCGGGTGCTCAATAATCGTTATGAGTTCTAAGCCTTAGTGTGTGCCTTTCGTAGGCATCAATATCTACTGCGTATGGAGCTTTAGCGTCCGGTCCACAATAGATTCTATAGGGTAGCAGGCCGATCAAATGGTAGTATTAGGAATTCAGCCTAATCTAAGCAGCTATCAAAAACAAGTGCAAACAATCAAAGTTTATCAATTATGTTGATCTAGTTAATTCGTTTTATTTCCAACTTATTCCTTTTCTCTATTTCTTTTGTTTCTTTTTATATACTAGAGCTGTTGCAAAGTCTACTACTTTTACCTTGCTTAAAGACTCTAGTAATTACTATCATTCACCAGACTTTTAGTTTGACCCACTCCACTATTATTCCCTTTTCCCCCATAGGCAATCATGGGCAAGGAAGGTAGACTGCAGACCCTTGGAGATTTCAGTAGGGAGATTCTCTTATGTATTTCTCTTCTTTCAGCTTTCATTTCTTTTGTTGTACTGGCACTATTTGAGGGATGGTTTGTACTCTGATTTTATTGGGACTGTGGTTTTTGAAGACATACACGGATATTTTTGAGACATATGATGTATTTGGTTTTATAATTCCACATTATGAAGTTTGACTTTTAGCAAATTATTATTTTATTTGTTTCCGCTGTTTTTATCTGTTTTTGTCTTGTGAGTTTTAGTCTCTGCTAGTTTTAGCTATACCTACAATGCACCACATCTTTTAGTATGTCCTTTTGGGTGTACTAAGGGGTGCGGGGTGTTACAATAATGGGACACAAAATGAAGGCAACGATGAAGACAGTTCATATGATGCTCAAAGAAACAGTTTTTGGTACTTTTTTTTATGTTGTATGTTTTGTATCTTCTACATAATTTAAATGAATTAATATAATTTAGTACTAGCATCATATTTTTATTGGCATATTTAGAAGAAAGTACCAGAATTTGCAAATCAGAATTAAAGCGGAATTTCTAAAATGGAACCAAAACTTTTAAATTTTCACTAACCGAAATAGAAATGAAAAATGGAATTTTGAACCTTGGTTCAAACCAGAAATGATATATTGATTACACATTTGTACTTAAAGAAAAAGTATATCTATCTCATTAATTTCATTGTATAAATGCAACTTTTCTATGACAATTATGTTGCTACTACGATTCTACAAATTGCAACAAAAAAACTCTTACATCTCAATCAATAAAGACATGATAGTCCAAGAACTATTGATATAGAAAAGTCAAAAATATGAACCAACAGGATGTATACTTCATACATGTCCAAACTAGATCAATGCAAGCCAACTATTACTGTTGTAATGGTGGATAGTTACATTCACATTTGAAAACTAAGAAGAAAAAAGCTTTGAATATGTTGAATTATCAAAGTATATAAGCTATTTAGAAAATTACTAACTATACTCAGATTTGAAAATTGATGCAGAAATGCATTCTTCTTCGGTACATACAGATTTGAATACTATGATTTGGAAAATTGGATGAATGCCTACCTAGCTCTCAAACTCTAAAATTCAAACTTTGGTATTGTTAATGTGTATACACTTTGAAACCAAATTTTTGCAATTTCGACAAGTAAAATTTAACATCCAACATTTGAAACCTGACACATGAGTAATATTATGTGTGAATAAGGAACTTATATTAAACCATACTTCTGCTATGATTATACACAAAAAAAATTCCAAAATGGTTAAACATTAAGTGTAAACAAGGAATTTTCTATCCTAAATTCCATAAATATCTTTCTACATCCAATCCTTTTTCATGTACTTTGAGAACCAAACCTACACCATTTTAGGACACACGATATATTCATGACTGAAAATCAAAGAGGGCTTGTACATTAATCTAGGATTCCCTAGAAGATATTTTTCTTAATTAAATTGTTCGTTATGTTCATGAAAGAGAGACTAATCTATTACCAATAACATGGAACCTCATAAATAAAGAACCACTGTACTTAGAAAGAAAAATATTATGCAAGTCACCCCCAAACTTAAGATCTTACTAATCTATGCAGTCATCACCAAACTAATGTAAGGATGAGCCTTTAGAAAGAAAAGAAGAAAAAATATAGGAAAGTGATGTTCTAGAATAAAAACAGTTCATATGTTTTGATAACATCAAAAGGTAAGTTAAATTCATATGGCAAGGAAAAATTAATCTGCCCAAGTTTAGGCCATATGCATTTAACTAACAAATAATAATGAGGTCATTAAGAAAAGTATTGGTGAGGCTTTACTATACCATTGTTCTTCTGTCGTTAACCACTCATGGTGATCAACACCGAAGGAGCTTGTCTAGGAAATCAACGACTTAAGCGATAGGAGCAAAAAAATAATACACATAAGTTATTAGCAAACAACACTCTATAAGAAATTGAACAATTCTGAGTTTGATCAATTTCTGATGTGAGAAATATTGAAAATAATGAAAGAAACAATGACTTTATTTGATTGAATTCAGATAATCACATTATACGATAATACAATGTATTTATAATACATAAATTAATATTAGGCTGAGTTACAATGCTAAATGGACTTTTACCCAACTTCCCTATATTTGATTGTATTGATATGAGAATACGTTTCGTATCCTCCTGTTCTCAATACCCCGCCTTAAAAATATCTAGGGTTTTGGATTTTGCCCTAATCTGCTGCGATCTTCAGATTGCCCCAAATTCATGATGAATAAACTCTTTTCTTATACTATCTGATGATATCTAATGATATTGCTTCAATTTTACGTTAAATTCTGACTAATTTTTCTTGTTTAAAGTAGAGGCACTCGAAACTTGAAAAAATTTAGTAAGGCTATTGAACTATTTCTTCTTTAGATCTTACTCCTTTCAACTTTGATAAGATCAGGCTTTATGCTTTTTCCTTTGATGATATCTAATTTTCGTGAGGTTCTACTTTGGCTAGCCTAGATTCAATTTTCAGTTCTCTTCTCAAGCTTGTAAAGTTTAGGTGGATAGTGGGTTGGCAAGTATATCAGCTATTTGGTAAGTAGCAGGTATGTGGTTAATTTGTAGCTTCTCTTTCATTACCTACTCTCTAACAAAGTACAGATCAATTTACATATGTTTTGTTCATAAATGAAGTACTGGTTTAGTAGACAATGATATTAAACTAAGACTATCTCGCCATAGTATTGGTTTTGTGTCTATACTGACTTTTAACTCATTTAGCAAGGATTGTATCCACACAATTTCTGTTGTAGAGCCTGGTATACTTATGTATTCTGCTTTTGTACTTGACCTTGAAACTGTGGCTTATTTTTTAGAACACCATGACATTGGATTATTTCCCAAATAGATACAAAATCCTATGGTAGATCTTATATCATCAGGATCAGTTGCCCAATCAGCATCTGTATACCCTATTATATTGATATGTCCGGAAGCATTAAGACTCAAACCATGATCACCAGTCCCTTATAGGTATCTCAATATCCTTTTGACAGCTTTTTAGTGTTCATCTTTAGGTTCCTGCTTAAATTGAAAAAATTTGTTAACACTGAATGATATTTCTAATCTTGTGATGGTTACGTATTGTAATGCACCGACAATACTTCTATATTGTTCATCATATAATATTGATTCTCTCCTATTTCTAGATAGATGATAACTAGTTATCATAGGTATAGGTAGAGGATTAGCACCATTCATCTTTGCTTTGACCAATATGTCTGTGATATAATTTCTTTGGCATAAGAACATCTTTGAATTTGATATTCTTATGACTTCAATTCCTAGAAAATAATTTAGTGTACCAAGTTCCTTGATTGAGAATTGTTTGTCTAAAAACTGAATAAGATTGTCAATTTCCGTATCATCATTATCTGTAATAACTAAGTCATCAATATATATTAAAATATATATAGTTGAAAATTTGTTAATCAACAATGAAGTATCAGATTTGGTAGACTGAAAGTTCAAGTGAGGGTATCTTTTTTAAACTTTATCAAATCAGACCGTGAGGGCTTCTTTAAGCCCATAATTAACTTTGTTTAATCTGCACACATATTTTTAGTTTTGTTCATAACCCTGTGGTTGTTCCATGTACACTCCTTCCTTTAGATCTCCATTAAGAACAAATTGCCTGATAATCCATATTCTACGTAATGCTATAGTAAGTATGATGCTGATTGTTGTTGGCTTTATAACTAGAGAAAATATTTCGTTAAAGTCAAAACCATGTTGTTGAGTATATCTTTTTGCAACAAGCCTTGCTTCATATATTCCAATAGTTCCTCTGGATTTTTCTTTACTCTAAATGTCCATCTGCATCCCACCATGTTCTTGTTTTCAGGTGGACAATCAAGATCCCATGTCTTGTTTCTTATGCATGCATTGTATTCTTCATCCATTGCTTCCTTCCAGTTTGTTTTTTTTACTGCTTGATCAGAATTGTCTGGCTCTTCAAATTCTACTGTAGTAGTATACAACTTACACTTGAAAATTCCACTCTTTGATCTAGTAATCATATGGTATCTAGTTTGAGTCTGTTGCTTGTTTGTTTTTTCTGCTGAGCTTATTTGTAGCACATATGAGTTCTCTTGATCATTATCTTGACTTGTACTTTGTCTTTGGCTATTTATAGGAGTGTGATTGAACTTTTCAGATTGCTCTGCCTATTCATGACGTGGCTCAATATGCATAGTGAGTTGTGGATCAGGGTGATCTGTACCTTCCTTAATTCATTCCTCCACCATCTCAGTTGGACATAGAGGTATACTTGGTATAGATGTTTTTGAATTATAAACCTTTTCTTTTGTTTTTATATCTGCACTAGAAAAAGGAAAAAATGTTCTTTAAATAGTACATGTTTACTCACAAATATTTTTCCATAATTGTCCAAACATTTATACCCTTTTTGATTTGTTGATAGCCTAAGAAAGTACATGGAGTTGATCTAAAATTTAATTTATAGGTGTTATAAGGTCTTATATAGGGAAAACAAAGACGTCCAACAGCTTTCAAACTTTAACAATCAGGTCTTATATTAAACAAAGCTTATATTGAGCTTTTATTCTTCAAACTTTTAGTTGGAAATTTATTAACTAAATATACTGTTGTACTAAAAGAATTAGGCCAAAGTTTAAAGGAAGAGTTGCTTGAGACAATAAAGTAAGACTCGATTCAACAATATGTCTATGTTTTCTTTCATCTAACCCATTTTTCTCAGAAGTATATGGACATGAAATTCTATGAATTATTCCTCTCCTTTGAAAGAAATCATTAAGTGACTTAAATTCAGTACCACCATCTGTTTGTAATATTTTGAGCTGATAACCAACATGTTTCATAGCTTAAGTAAAAAATGCATCGCAGCTCTATAAGTTTCTAATTTAACACTGAGAAAATATATCCAAGTATGCCTAGTGTGTGCATCAGAAAATGATATATAATACTTAAACCCATAGTATGACTTGATTGGTGCTGGACCCCATAGGTCAGCTGCAACCATTTCAAGTGGATTACTATACATGGTTTGTGAATCAGTAAATGAAAGCTTATGGCCTTTACCCATTTGATAATATGTACACACATAAGGTAGAACAATATTTTCAAAAGGAATTTTCTTTTCTAATAGCAGTTGCTTTACAATATTAGCATTGGGATAGCCTAATTTGTAATGCCATAAATCAAACACATTATTTCTTCTTTTTGTGATTGCAAAAAGATTACAGTAAATTTTCTTATCTTCAGAACTTCTTGAGTTAACAAGGCTAAACTTGTATAGGTATTTCTTAGCATTACCCTGCAACGGAATTTGTTTAATTAGTATATCTCTATCTGAACAATATTTAGGATAAAATTCAAAATAAACATTGTTATCACTTGTAAAATGTGACATGCTCATCAAATTTTTCTTTATTTGAGGTACTCTTAATAGTTTATTGAGGTATGGTTGTCTTCCACCTTTGATGCAACCAATTCCAGTGTGTGATATTTTAATACTTTCACCATTGCCCATGTGTATGGACTAGTTACCTCTATACTCTTTCTGACCAAGATGTAGATTATCCAAGTTGCTTGTGATATGATTTGTTGCACCTGAGTCTGGATAGCAACACTCATTTTGTATATCATCTAGTTTTGTAATTATTCTTGGATAATATTTTCTTCTTCTTTTTGATTGACTTCTTGACTCTTGTTGTATTTGAGCAATATTTGCACTTGGGTTTACATTTCGTTGACTATTCTGACCATGATTAGGCACGTAATTTGTATTGAACCTGAAATAATACTTTGGTGCTGTATGACCAATCATTTCATAGATTTGGCATTTGGGTCTGTTGTTATCGTTCCATCTACTTCTTCCTCTTCCGCTTTTTGACTGACCACCTTTGATAATAATGACTTGTTCTGTTGTTTTCTTGTATTTTGTTCTTCGATTTTTCTGCATGATTAATGGATAAGTCAGCGTCCAGTGCTTTCTTTTGTTCTAATCATACTTCATGTGCAATAAGTGGTAAATGCACGTATTGTGTTCTTCTTTAGATGCAATCACTGCTAAAACTGCTTCGTATTCATCACTCAGACCACTTTAGATGGCCAAGACTTGCTTAGTATCTGTTACTTTATGGCCTTCTGCTTCAAGTAGATCACATATTGTTTTCACTATTGACAAATATTCTTTCATTGATAAATTGTCTTTTCTTGTATTTCGCAATTGCCTCTTGAATGCATAATATTGGCTACTAACTAAGAGTTGAAAATTTGCTCTTGTCCAAATCTCATTGGATGACTTACATCCCATTATCTGGGGCAAAATATTAGTACTGATTGAGGATAGTAACCATGAACTTACAAGACTCTCATGTCTTTAATACTTTATTAATTCTACATTCTTAACAACGTTGTTTTCTTGATTAGTTATGAATCTTAGAGGCATGGGTAATGTTCCAAATATAAATCCATCGAATCCATATCCTCTGATAGTAGTTTCAACTTCAAACTTCCATAGAAGATAGTTATCTTTATCAAGTTGGGCTATAATTAACTGTGTCTGAGGGCTAACTACAGTTTTGATCAATTCCTCGGTTGCTGAAGCACTTTACTGAGTTGTATTATCAGACGTAGCCGAGTTTTGATCTCCTTCAACCATGATACTTCAGATGATTCAATAGTGAAAAGATATCAAGAAAAGAATGAGACAATCTTGATTAATCATAAGCTTAGTTGGCAATAAATAACTTCAATCAGATTTGATGTAATTAGTAAAATTTAGATGATGACCATGTTCTAATAAATTTTTTGGTATGGTACTTATTTTCTTGATATCTTTGAAATGAAATTCTTGCTTATTTGATCTATTTTCTAAATTTTTATGATTTTTTCTTTAAGTTTTCTTAATCTTGATGATGAGATCTTGCTGCAACCAGATTAGTTTATACTGGTAAGGCATTGGATTTCCTTTTGAAAGAGAAAATGCAAGCAACTCTAGAATCTCAAATGAAGAGATTCAGATCCCTGATGACTAAACTTGGATGATGATATTTTATTTGATTGAGCTTTTTTATCACAAAGGATATAAATGCTATTAAAAAAACTAAGCTCCGATACCATATAAGAAATTGAACAATTATATGTTTGACCAAATTCTGATGTGAGAAATATTGAAAAGAATGAAACAAGCAATGATTTTATTTGATTGAATTCAGATAATCACTTTACACGGTGATATAATGTATTTATAATGCATAATTGATGTTTGGCTGAGTTACAATGCATAATGGGCTTTTACCCGGCTCCTCTATATTTGACAATATTAATATGAGAATACGTTTCGTATCCTCTTATTCTCAACAACTTCATCATCATGACTATACCCGACGTAATGTTGGTTCTCATAAGTAATGAATTTTGTCTATGCTTTTCAATTATGTCTGAAAAGTAATAATAATGTAGAATCTTACTGAAAAATCAAACACGTTCAAACATAGAACTAGGAAATTGCAACAAAATAAATGAATAAAACCTTCCAATAAGTGCATACAGTTGTGGACCACGCATCGCATTGTATTTCTCAAATAAGAATATAATTTGAGTTAAGGTTATTGAATTATTACTGTACAAATTAATTCAAGGTTATTGAATTGTTTGTGTAAATGATACTTGTAACTTCAAATAAAAGGCTACAAATTTGAACAATGCTAACATATCCAAATATTCGTTTTATATCATCATTGTGATATTAGTAACTTTCAAAAGCAAAATGTTTTGCTAGTAAAAAGAAATAAGTGAATGCCATAAGGAATTAGACACAATTGAGTATATACACTAAACCAATATAAGGCATTTAAAGCTGGTAATTCCATAATAAAATCAATGTAGTTAACTATCAAAGTCCAAAATCCAAATCTTTTGATCCTATGTCCAACCAATCATATATTTTTTATAAGATTTACATTATTGCATTGATCTATTTCAAAATATATGATTCTTTATAAAATATTGATTCTATGTGTACATAGATATAGAGGATTATTGGATCATGCGATCCACACTAGAGAGTTTTGAGTCTTGAGACTACAAGAATGATGACTAATCAAAATATAACTTTCCAAACTTAATTAGTGAATGATCATGATGGGATATACTACTGTTATAAGGCAAGCTGTGATGACCCCAATTTTCGACCCCTAAAAATTGACATCAATACATTCACTTTATTGCATGTCGAACAATCAAGTGCCGGAAAGGATGATTGTTAGGGAAAAAGAAAGAAGGTAGAAGAATGGAGAAACTAACAAATATAGAATCTCACAGCGAACTGAATAATATATAATATCAATAGTTATTTACACAAATGGAAATTGTAATAAACATATCTCAAATCAGAGTACATAAATCAATAATTACCAGCCTGGGCAGTTATAACAACAGTCCTCACAGTTGCTGATAATTTCAACAAACACTACAGCGGAATAAACAAGTACGAGAATATGTCTTAGTTCCCAGCTCATCCCCTACACTTCAAAGTAGTCCAAATCTATATCTGTAGTATGCTCGGCCTGACCCGAGCATTATTATAAAATAATAACACACGAATCATTTTGGCAAACTAGCGTGAGAAAAACACACTCAATTTGATGTATTAAGTTACAAAACCTTTTCAAGAAAAAGTATCGTAAGACCGAGCCGCACATAAACACGAACGAGTTTTTACCTTAAGATAAACAAAACATTATATAGAAAATCCAGTGATATTAAAATAATGTCTAAGCGCTAAAGTAATAATAATCATATAGCTGTGATGCTCGTGTTGTGTACATCACAATAGTACTATATATAAAATTAAAACTCGATAACGCTCGTTCGCTAATTGTGTAGGATTTCCACAGAGGTGCCCTCAGTACTTCGAGAACGGTACTCCTGCACAAGGATCAGAGTTATACTTTCGATGCATCATACCCATCTAGCCGAGGTATCATATGAAAAATATAACTGGTATTGCTAAGACCGAGTGCATCACTCCGGCATTCCAAAAACAACTGAAGGTATCCAAATTGCTAGAAAAGGAGCCGAGTACACCTTATAGGTTTGCCAACCCTACTGGTCATGTCTCCAATCTTTGGTTTTAGTCATTTCAATGGTGAGGCTATGTTCAGCGTTCTAGCTTATGCACCACTCTGAAAATAGATCACGGAATCCGATATAGATTCCCACACCACAATGGCCTCGAAACCGCATACAGATCTCCACATCTCAAATAGATCTTGGAAACACACACAGATTCCCACACTCCAATGAGTTACGGAACCACGTATGGATTACAATATCTCAAAATATAACGCATCTCCTCCATTTAACCATATATGGTTTGGAGTAGGTTATGGTTTCTGAGTCGTCTCTTACTAGTACACTTTCCATTTCCTGGGTGCTCCAAAAAATCCGTTCGCTGATTTTTGGAATGCTCAAGACCGGTTCTTTAGGAAATAATCAGATAATACATAAGATAGGGGATCACCCTCTAACCGTTTAAATGGATAGGTCTCCTTATCACTTATCTTAGAAGAACAATGAGTTTATACGTACGGTAAAGCACCTCGAATGGTAATTGTACCATATAATTTCCATGTTTCCCCTAGATATTTCCAGAGTTAAAATCCCTCGGAGTTAAGTAAGAAATCGTTTCCTACCACCACTATTAAGAAAGATTACATATTTGGGCCAAGATTTGATAGTCGGTTATTTAACTATCAAATAAAAAACATTCAACCAAGATTACATTTCATACTGAAATCACTAAGCCTCGTTGAAACTTGTTTTTGATAAATCGAATCTTCTATTTAAAACATTCATATACTTATTTCATCGGAATAAATATATTCACAAATCATCTTTTTCAAATACTTGAAAACTATATTATAAAAATAGTTATGGAAGTACCATTCGGTATCGACCATGGTTCGCAACTCGATGATTACGTCTCTATTCCAGAGAAATGCAAACTTAATTTAGGCAATCTCTACCTTCCGATTTTTGCCATGAAATCAATCATAGATCATAGTTTGCATAATGGTTACATCGCTATCTTAGCGAAAACATCTCAAACTGTCAGCAATCTTTGACCTCGAATTATGCTATGAAAATATACCATTACTTCCCAAAAATTTCTTTATTTCATAAACATTCCAAAAGCTATTTATAAAACTTATTTATAAATATCAGAGTTTAACTTAGAAAGATACCCTTTCACCAATTTCAACCGCATTTGTAAGCTCCCTTTTTAACTCCAAATCACCTTCACATTTATAAACTCCTTTAACCAATCCTTCACATAAAGGATTTCTATTATAAACAATTTATTACAAAATTATAATAACTAAGATTTAAACGTCACAAAAATATCGTAACCTTTTTTATATAATATAAAGTACTTTTAAAACTTTTGTTAATGATATAATCATTTCACCTTTAACATTTTAAAATTTAATAAAATAAAACAAATCAACCTTTAAATAAAATTAATTAACTTTTGAATTGTGTTATTACTAACATAAATTTGCAGTTCTAAACAACTAATAATAATAAATAATTTGTTATCTTTAAACAAATCAATTAAACAATTAATTTTAAAACATAATTAAATTTACTAAATAAATGATTTTACAAAACATTTGTAAATAAAAATTTAAAACAAAACAATTTGTATAATAATTATTGAATAAAATCTTTTACTCCTAATTATGAAATTTGAAGTTAAATAGAAACCATATTCTTTCCAAAGTTATACCGAGGCTCGAAAATTCCAATGGTACTTATCAATTCAATTCAATTTAACTATCATAGTTAAATTACAAGCATTTACATAACAGTCATATATATAAATCAATCCCACACTTAACAATAGTTTGTTAACATGTCAAATTTTTCAATATAAATCAATCGGCACTTTAATAGTGTCCAAATCAATCAAGTAGCGGACTAAAAATCAATTCTGCTAACCAATTATCATTCAGAATCAAATTCTTTCATTTGTTATCCATTCCAATTCAATTTTTGTTATAATTTAACAATTTAATTCCAAATAGAATCCATTTACAAATTTCACACATATATGATTCAATACTGGGAATAAGCTTAAAAATAAACATAAACATTTTAATAGCAATTCGAGATGCTATATCGTGACCCAAGATCCGGTTCAATCAATCTAATAGCATTTCAAGATGTTATATCGTCATCCTAAATTAATTTCAACAATTACCAATAATCCAAAACAGCATAAATAAATTTTATTTGCTGTAAAACATTACTGATCAACCAAATGAGCGAGTTTAACTCACCTTGAATATTCAATTTGCCAAATGTTCTAATTTTAAATTAAATCGAACCCGTTCGATTTAACCTAAAATTTGGCTACCTTCGAACGACACCAAATCAGTTCCAAAATGTAGTGCTCGTCACTACGATTCCATCGCCGCTTGTTTCATCTAATTTCGACCTCGTGTGTTAAAGATATACAGTTCATAAGAAGTTATAATTTATAACATAATATATTTATATTTTTCTTTTATTTTTTTTGAACCTAATTTGTTTTGGCCGTACGATTTAGCTTCAGGCAAATCAAAGTCGTTGTTTTCATCTTCTCGCGTATGTTCTTCCGGCAAGAACAAAACCCATTGCCGTTTACAAAATTAGATCGCCGCTTCCCTTCGAGCCCACTAGACGATGATCCACGACCACAATGCTGAAGCCTAAGCCCCCACAAATTTACGCCAGAAGCCATGTGACGCTCGCTACCCCTTCACCTCAAAAAATGTGTATTAAACCACCACAAACATGAGTCCTTTCCCACAACTACATCGCTCCGATCTAGTTCGTGACCATTGATCTGGTCGAGCTTGACGAAATCTACGACTTTCCAGTTGAAAGTTTTCAATCATATTGCATGAAGGAAGAGATAATCAAGGAGAAACATCACTAAATTTTGGCCATTAAATATATGGTGGCATTCGTAAAAGGATAGGGTTAGGAATAAAGTGTGTACGCGAATATACGCGAATATATAATATTTTAATATTATTTCGATTAACAACATGCTTTTCTGGATGAACTCCAAACGAAGCGTGCCGCCTGATGTTTTTAATGTTTTATCCCTATTCTGAGCACAATGGAATATGTTTCGAGGCCTAATTCGATCGTATGTGGAAGATAGCTTTTCGAATCAAATTATAACATTAAATTTTAGATATTTAATTCAACGCGTTTCTATCCTGTACGACCAAACGACAACTCCAAATGCTACGAAATTTGACAACTGATAACAATACACTATTACGGATCTAATGGAACTAGTTTCATCGAATTCGAAGACTGTGCCCCAAAAGGCTATTTTAATGTGTCGATTAAATCAAACGATTTTCAAAATCGGAAAATTACTTGGAATTCAAATTTTAAAAACTTACTAACTCAATTATAATTCAAAAAAAAAATATTCATATTAGTAACCATTCTGATTCGCAATAAACACAAATTCAATTATTTACACTATTCTAAATATTAAATTTTACTATTAAATTAATATATAAAACTTCAAATTCTAATTTATCGACTTTTAATTCCATTCAGGGGTCCACTATCCTCACTCTAATTCAAATAGAGTTTAAATAAATTTCAGAAAAGAAATCATTTTCATTCACATTAAACTCCAGATTCACATATTTACCAAATCACTAATTCAGCCAAAATCTCCATATTCAAAATCAATTAATATTTCAAATTCCACATAGAAAATAAATTAAACAATCAAAAAAAAAATGACCAAATTCTCGGGTCGTTACACAAGCCGTAGGATGTAACATGAAAATTCATTATCATCATTCAGATTTCACCATCATAAATATCGAATGGTGCATTGTAAAGAATGCAGCAATAAAAGCTTTTGTAAATTGATTAAACCATAGTAACATACATACAGTCTTCAGTCCGCTATCTATTTATATTGGTATATTTGTAAATGGGCTTTTATAACCGCTACTAGTTACACAGATTTATACTTATTCATTAAACAACTCTGTGTACATTCGATACTTCTCATACCCTCCCCCCCTTAAACCCAACTATGGTTAGAGTTTGTAATTTTCTCTCTTACGTCCCTGCTACTTCAATTCATCAAATCTCTTTTGAAGATCTTGAAAAGATCTTACTTAAGCTTCAATTCTTCAGATGCTAACCATATTGAGTGAATTAACTTAATTTGAGATAGCAGTTGCGTCGATAGTCATTGATTTGAGTAGTTAACAACAAAATCAGATTTTTAATCTGGTTTTGTAGTCATAGAAGCCTTTTTTTGGATAATAATCTGATGATTGAGCTTGAGAAATCTATATGACTGGTAAGTTGCTGCTTGCTTCAGCAACGTTCAAATCTAGCATCAATCGAGGAAAAAATTTCTTCGACAAAGGATTTGTAAGTATGTCATCCCTTTAGTAAGTTGTTGGTTCGTGATTTACACTATTATTTCCTTTCATGACTTCCTCTTTGATAAAATATATGTCCAACTCCATTTGTTTTGTCCTTGAATGTAAGACTGGATTGGCTGTGAGAGCGATTGTACTCATGTTAGCACACAAGATTATAACTTTGTTATGTGTTTTGATTTTTAGTTCGCTCAATAGTGATTTGATCCACATGATCTCTGCTATAGTGCTGGCTACACTTCTATACTCTGCTTCAGTCTTGATCTAGATATTCTAGATTGTTTTATAAGCACCATGAAACTAGATTTTGACCTAAATAAATACAATAACCTATCTTAGATCTTCTATCATCTAAGTCTGTTGCCCAGTCTGCATCTGCATATGTTGTGATGTTGATTGTTTTGCTTGATTGTAGAGTTAGACCATGATTCAGTTAAGTATCTCGGTATTCTTTTCACTTTTTCCAATGTTCATCTAATGGATTTTGCATGAATTGACTTTCTTATTTACACTGAATGAGATTTTAGGCCTCGTGATGGTTGCATACTGTAAATCTCACATTATACTTCTGTATTGCTTGATATTTAAAATTGGTTCTCATTTGTTTTTGGATAAGTGTAGATTAATGATCATGGGTGTAGGTAGTGGATTTGTATTTTCCATCCCGACCTTTATAAGAATCTCTGTAATATATTTTCTTTGACTTAGCTGCATTGTTGTAGTTGACACTCTGTTCACTTCAATTTCTAGAAAGTATTTCAGATTGCTAAGGTCTTTAATAGAAAATTCCTTGTTTAACTGCTTCATGATGTTTCTGATTTCTAGCTCGTTGATTCCTATAATTAGAAAATCATCAACATATATCAGTACATATGTCGCTTCATTATCATTGAATTTGGTGAATAGGGAGTTGTTAAATTTAGTTAAAGTATAGCCTACTTTGACCAAGGTTGACTTTAGCTTATCAAACTAAACCCTTGGTGCTTGCTTCAACCCGTAAATTGCTTTATTCAACCTGCACACAAGTTGTTTTGTGTTGTGTTTCCAGTACCCAAGTGGATGCTCCATATAAACCTCTTCCTGTAAATCACCATTTAAAAAAGCATTTTTCACATCAAGTTGTCTTATGATCCAACATCTATGCACGACAATTGTGAGAATTATTCTAATTGACGTTGGTTTCACAACTGGTGAAAATGTTTCATTGAAATCAAATCCATTCTGTTGTGAATACCCTTGTGCCATCAATCTTGTCTTGTATTTAGAAATTAAACCATTGGCATTTTTCTTTAGTTTGTAAGTCCATTTGCGCTCTATGATTTTTTTATCTTTTGGTAATGTAACAAGGTCCTAAGTCTTATTTTTTAACAGTGCTTCATATTCTTCATTCATGGTAGCTTTCTGTATTGAGCCTTCCTGCTGATCAATTGGTGATTCTGAATCATCAATTGATTAGCTAGATTCAGACTGGCTGCTGCCATGCTATATGATTTGATGTGGGCTTTCAAAGCTATTTCTTTAACCATCACCTGCTTCTGAATTTGGTGTACCTTACTGTGGATATGATACCCTTTGACCGGTCTCAGTTCCTTTTGCATTATTAGATCAGGTAATGGTAGCATATAAAACTCTGCATGGGGCACCTATTGTGAAGTTTTTATATTTATGTCATTGAATGGGAATATTTGTTCATTAAATACCACATGCCTTGATATAAATATTCTCCCACTATTGTCTATACATTTGTAACCTTTCTTATTAGCTGCATATCCTAAGAAAGTGCATAGTGATGATCTGAAATCTAATTCATAAGTAATATAACCTTAGACAAGGAATACACAAGCACCTAAAAACTTCAGACCATGGTAATCTGGTTTGATACCAAATAGAACTTCTATAGAACTTTTTAATCGCAGAACATTTGTTGGCAATTTATTTATTAAGTACACACTGGTAGAAAATCATTAGGCCAAAATATTTATGGTAATGAAGCTTGAGGAGGTAATGTTAAACCAATTTCTACAAGTGTCTGTGTTTCCTTTCTATCAAACCATTTTTCTCAGAAGTATAAGGACAAATTGTTCTATGAACAATTCCTTTTCTTTGAAAATATTCTTTAGTGGATAGAATTCTATCCCTCCATTGGTTTGCAAAGTTTTTACCTGACGGTCAGTTTGTTTTTCAGCAAAATTAATAAATTGAATTACTGCATTTTGTGCTTTAGATTTTGATTTCAAGAAATAAATCCACACATATCTAGAGTAAGCATCTATAAAGGAAATATAGTATTTGAAGCCATAATCAGTGTCAACTGGTGCAGGACCCCATAAATCAGTAGTAACTAATTCTAATGATTTGGTGTAAACAGTTGTAGAATTTGAAAAGGCTAGTTTGTAACTTTTGCCCATTTGACAAAATGTGTATAACATTGTATAGAAATATTTTCAAAAGAAATACTATTGTTATTTAGTACTTATTTTATAATTTTTGCATTGGCATATCCTAATCTGCAATGCCACTTATCAAAAGTCTTACAAATACTTGCTTGAATTATTTCTGAATTATTACACCACTTATCTATATAAACTTGATTTCTTATGTTGTCAACATTAAACTTGTAATGCCCTCTACACTCCTTCCCATGTAGAAGAATTTCATTAGTTGGAAGATCTTTGACTATGTAGTAATTAGGGAAAGCTCAAAATACACATGATTATCTTTAACAAATTGCGAAACACTAAGCATATTTTCTCAGATTATTGATACTCTAAGTAAATTATCAAGATAGAGGTTTCTTTAACCTTTAATATAGGCATTACCAATATGAGTAATGTTTATGGCCTTACCATTTCCCATGTGTATACCTTGGTTACCTTTGTATTCTTGATTTCCAAGATTTAGATTCCCAAGATTGTTGGTTACTTGATTGGTTACCTTTGAGTCTGGAAACCAACTTTCATCTTGAATATCCTCAATCTTTGTAGTGTTTTCTTTCTGATTCTTTGCATCTTGCTACATATTAATCATATTTGCACTTTGATAGTTCTTTTGACTGTTGATTCCTTGCCAATTTTTAACGTAACAGTCTAAAATAACATTTGTTTGCACTGTGACATATTTTTCACAAATTTGGTATCTCGACATGTTGCTGTTGTTGTACCATCTGCCATCTCTGCCTCTGGATTTTTTGGACGGTCCACCTCTTTGATTTTTGTTATTGTATCTTTTTTCTTGATTCTTCGATGCATAATTGGAAGAGTATTCATGGATAACTGGCTTGGTTTGCTTAATTCTTCCCCTGTGAGAAAGAAGAATAGAGTGGACATACTCTATAGAGGGTATCCTCTCTTTAGATGAGATCACAGCCACAAAAACCTCAAATTCATCATCTAAACTGCTTAAGATTGACAACACTTACTCTGACTTGGAGACTTTGTGGCCTGCGGTAGCAAATTGGTCACATAATATTTTTATTTTAGTTAAATATTCTCTCATATTCATGCCTTCCTTCTTTAAATTTTGTAGTTGTCATTTGTGATGCAAGACCCTTGCAGCAGATTGTGTGTTGAATGGTTTATCTGTTGAGTGCCATATTTCATGAGATGATTTGCATCCTATGAGTTATGGTAAGATATTGGATTGATGGATGATAACAACCAAGAACCGATGGGGCTATCTTTTCATTGATGATTCATGTAATCTTTATTCACAACCAGTTTTCCTTCATTGTCAATAATATACTTTGGTGGTGTAACAAGTGTTAATATCCTCTGATAGCCGTTTCCATTTGAAATTTCCAAAGTAAATAGTTGGATTCGCCTAACTGAATCGTGATTACCTGATATTGTGGTTTTATTATCGTCTTTAACAGATCTTGATTTGCTGATTGCTGAGATGTGGCAGTTCTTGAATTGTTTGGAGAATTTTTTGCCTTATTGCCATTGTCTTTGGCCATGGTGATTATAGATGGTTATGAGAAGAAGAATGATGGTCAGATGATTAGCTATAATGTTCTAAGACCAAAAGGGATAGCACATTCATAGAAGATCGGGCGATGAATCTTTTCTGATGATGTTCTATTGACGAGACACATCAAAGATAAAAATTGTAATTGGATGATGAACAAGAAAAGGTATACAGTTCTTGAAATAGAACTGTAAACTTCGATTCAATAGGTGGGACAGAATACTTCTTCGATGATGATTGATGATCTGAGAAGAACTGCAGTGCAGCCACCTTCAGATGATGACTGGCCTCTAATGAGGGTATACCATAGCACTTTTGTTATAACCATTAGGTTGATGAAGAGCTCTGGTACCATGTAAAGAATGCAGTAATAAAGTTTTTGTAAATTGATTAAATTGTTGTAACATTCATACAGTCTTCAGTCCACTATCTATTTATGTTGGTATATTTGTAAATGGGCTTTTATACCCGCTACATAGTTACACAGATTTATACTTATTCATTAAATAACTCTATGTACATATTCGATACTTCTCATATGCATGCAAGGAAAAACATCTATTAGTTAGTAGTTCCAAACGAGAACTACTACATGAATAATAGTAGCGACAACACATTTCCGACGGGCGCCCGATGGAAATTTTCGGCGGCCATTGACGAAAATTTTCGACGGTCAGTGACGGCCCTTCATCTTCGTGTCGTTTTTGTAATTAAAATACAATAACCATTATAGGCCGACGAAAACCAATGCAAATACACCTGTAAGCGGTTGTCGACAGCCATCGAAAATAAATGTGTTTACACGCCAGCTTGGCCGAGAGTTGCTTCATTATCTCCCTTTCACCCAAATCAATCAAAATCCTCAACTACCCTACCTCCTCCCCACGACAGCCAGCCTCCCACGTCTTCCAAAGCATCTCCAACATCATCAATCATCACTTCCAACAACCCTAGCCTCTCCATCCATCTCCAAATCAGGTTTTTCCTAAACCCTAATTGATTTTGATTTGTTAATTTAGAGTTAAATTGTAATTCTAGTTGTTTATAATAATTGATTGAATGTTTATTTGCATTAACTAATTAGTGATTTGGTTAGTTTATTTACATAAACCATAAACCCTTATTAGTAATTTTCTAAACCCTAAACCCTAATTAATAATTTGATTAGTTTATTAACATTAACTAATTAGTGTTTATATACGTTGAATATTTAGTGTATATGCGCATTTGAGCTAGCATTTGGTTAGCATTGGGTTAGTTAGGATTGATATGAATGATTGTGTTTATGGTTTGTAAAATTCCAAAAACTATAATTAAAATATATTAATCATAGTTAAACCTTTGATCGTTTATATAAGATCAAGTTTTGTACATATTGTGTGGCATGATATAAACTAGTGTAAACTATAGTTTAATATTATTTTTAATAAAATATAATCAAGAAATGGCTGTCTAGTCCCTAGAATTGAAAGATGATGAAAGAAATGTCCCTCCTGAAAAGTTATGAAAATTTGGTCCCTATTTTTAGTTTTCGGCTACTTTATGCCACTTTTGCCCCTGATTTCAATGCTGGGCCGATTTGCTAAAAGAGGATAATTTGGTAAAAAATAACAAAACATGGACCTAATTTACACTGGTTTATTAGTAGGGACTTTTTGTGCATGAACTTTGAGAATAAGGACATTTGGTCCAAAACCCTAAATATAATATTATATACGTAATTCGTTAAATTTGAAGACATGATAATATATATTTTTCAAAATAGTAAAAATCATATAATATATTATATATTTAATAAAACAATAAAATGCAAATAAACTATTGTACAAATGCTAATATAACTTATATAATTAACTAATTGTGCATAATATTGATATATAATGCTAATATGATAATCTATAAACAAACTAGACGTGCATAACGTGTTTTATTTTTTATAAATCCCTTAAAGTGTTTTTGGTCCCATTTGATAAGTATTTTATATGATCATTATATAAATACTCGTTTTTATTACAGAATGAATATTCATATTCATCTGATATAATATTTGTTGGATTTGTCCCTGTATTGGACAAGTTACAAACAGTATAAAGTAATTACATTTCGTAAATCATTTCATTTTAAACGGTTCACAAAATTTCAACATCACTTCCTTTTTGTTCCTCACGTACACGCATTTGTGTACGATACAGAGAACACGATGGAAGTGCTGCCGAAATTTTGTGAAATCATTTAAAATGAATTGATTTATGAAATATAATTACTACTGTATTTGTAATAGGAAGTAGGAAGACCAACCATCGAAGAAAAAAATAATATAGAGCTAAAAATTTAATGTTATATTCACTTCAAGATGCAAAACCAATTCTAAATGCAAGAAAGCGCAAAAAGGCGCAAAAGCTATTTCAATGCGCAAAAAGCTATAAGAAGACGCAAAAAGATGCAAATTAGAAAATTCATTAACATTATAAATAAGTACTTTTAAATTAAAATGTCAATCCATAAAATTAAATGATTAATACTAGTTTTAATTTCTATCATAGGTTTCAAAGTAGAAAAAATGGTCAATTATTTTACTGATCGAAGCTGGATGTATGAACAACGAAGTGAAATGGGAGGCTCAATAAGTGAATATTTTTGTAATGCGGTACATAAGTTTATTAATTCGCTTTATGTAATAATGGAATCGAGGAATAAATTCATTGTTCATGTAGTAGGTGCATATTATTGAAGCATTTGATATCAGATATAGTTAAAGTTTATTTGCATGAATACAGTTTAGTGTCCAATTATTTGGTGTGGAATCATCATGGAGAAATTGTATCACCTAATCAAGAAAAGTCAGAGGAGGAGGTTGGTGACGAAGTTAGAATGACGAATCTCATAGAACATATGATTGAAGATGCAGCACGACCAATGTTCCCTACCGTTGAATTTGATAATGACGATGTTAACATGGAAGAGGAACCAACTATTGGAGCGAAAAAAATATATGATTTATTGGATGCGGCTAAGAAACCCTTATGGAATGACTGTACAAGCGGCACACAATTATCAGTAACTGCAGAGTATATTGCAATGAAGTATTTTTAAAATGAAATAAGCAATTTTCTATTAGGTACTTAAAACATTTAAAGAAAAAAGTGAGGTAAAAAGCTCGATTTGAAGGTTCAATTTGCAAATCATAAATCGAAGAACAAGCTTCGCTCTTTTATTCTTATTATTTCAGTGATCATGTGAACTTATCATTTAAAAGTGCTACACGTAATGATGAAGCCGTTGAACAAGATTGTTCTTCTGAGGCAATGTTATCTATTTTTAGACAATACGGTCGACCTATTTGAAAATGTGTGAAAGTATGGTTAGACGATAAGATTGCCATGTAGCACACACATATATTCTTTTTAATTATACTGAAGTTGCAATATTTATTAGGTAATATTAAATTATGTATGGATATTTATTTAATTTAATACTATACGTGTACATTAATTATAATGCAATATATTATCTATGTTTGCAGTGTTTCTGAATCACAACATCCAAGCGGCGATACAAGCAAAGATTTTGCTACTTGGTTTTTGAACTACGTTTATGATCTGATAAAATTATGTGGTTGATGAAGGATTGAAAGATTTAGCGATGGGACCAAAAAGAAAAGTTATCCAATATTCTTCATTAATGGATATTAATTCAACACCAAAGAATATGGTGTTGAAAAATTAACTAATAATACTGGTGTGTTTATTAAAGGCAGTGATGATCCAAATGATCATATAAATGAATTTTATGGCATGTTAAGTCAGGTTTTTTAATTGACAAATTTCGTTAAACCTGTGGAGGAAGTTTTTTTGTTCACATGTAACCGGTTCAGCAATGTTCTCGGTTCTGGAGTTATCGTGCATCCAAATTATAATCTTATAGAAATAAAACATATCTCGCTTTATCAAAAGTACGATCCTTTTGTACTACCCGAACAAGTCCTACAAGTTTTTTATACCCCTTATCCATCTCTGTAAAGAGATAAAGCAGACATGTCGGCAGTTTTTAAAACGAAGGCAAGATTTACGTTTGATGGAAAGAATATTCTAAACGAACAAGCCTATCAAGTAAATATCGAGGAAAATGTTGAAATAACAATAACGAACGATCACACGGATTTTCGATCTCTAAATGATGAATCAAATGTATTAGTAGAAGCATTTGAAACTACAGAGGAAAAAAATATAGAGTACGAAACCGAGTCCAAATCAGAAAATGACGAGGAATGATTACTAATATATAATTTAATATAAGGTAATTTATGCTATTATTCATGTTACATTTTTCTCATCAATTATGACATCTTTTCTCATAATTATTATGAACTATATATTCTAGCATAATGAATTGATATGTATGTGACATGTATTATGTCTTTTTTCCGAAGGCATGGCTCTTACCACTCCGGTTCCCTCTCTTCTTCTCGAAGAGAGAATAAAGGTGATGACAGTGACCCTTTAGAGCCACCAGCAATGTATTTACAGCCCAAAACCGATGGATCGTAAGTATTAAAATTAGTAGCATAGCATTAGAAATATTTTGTGTACGATATGTATAATAGTCTAAAGCTATGTTTCAGATTTAACATAGTGGATTTAAGCTAGAGCCATCGGGAGTGGTTCCTAGTATTTCCAAGTAGGCATATATGAGTAGGATGATTGGTTGTTGGCACCGATGGAGTAAGATCCATGACCCGATCAGAGAGAGCATCTGGTAGGACTTTTTGGTGAGTTTAAATTTACATATCTATAAATTTCTAGAGTGGACGTAGGCCGGAGTCAGCCGAACCACCATAAATCATGTATCATTACTGCTTTCTTTTTAATTTTCACTGTTCATCATATTTATACTCTCTACATACATTCTATTTGTGATTTGTGACTGGTGTTTGGTACTTTCACTTGGATTTGGGTGTTAGTGACCAATTTTGGTGCTAAAAATACAAATCTAAAATCATTTATAAAACACCTTTTATAAATATCTAAAAGCATTTATAAAACTCTTTTATAGATCTTCAAAACAATTTATAAAACTCTTTTTATTAACTTCTAAAACCAATAATAAAACTCTTTTTATAAATCTCTAAAACCATTTATAAAGATCTTTTATAAATCCATAAAACTATTTATAAAACTCTTTTTATAAATCTATAGACCTATTTATAAAACTTTTCTTTTATAAAAATATTTTACAAAGAACCTTAATAAATATTTATTATAAAATTACTTTGTAAAAATCTTTCCCAAAATCCCTTTATAAAATTTTTATAAAGCCTTTATAAAAATACTTTATAAATCCAAACTCCATTTTCACTACTAAATCCTTTATTAAATGCAACTTCTTTATAAATCATTATATATAAGTACAATTAATTAAATAAATTAACTAATTTTAAAAATCATAAATAAAGAATTATTATAATTTACTTTATAACATTATTATATCATAATAATTGTTAATAACAAAACAATATAACTAAATAATAATAATTGACCTAAAAAATATTATAAATAAAATAACAAATAATTTAAAACATTACTGATTAAATAATAATAATCAATCCTTAAACATTATTATAATAAATAATTATAAACTTCCAAAACACTATTAATAAATAATTATTATTAACTCCAAAATATTATTAATAAATAATTATTATTTTCTTCAAACGATATTAATTGTTTCAATAAATAACTTTGAACAATATTAAAATATCGATAAATAACCTTTAAACCACATTAAATATAAATAAACAACTTTTAAACATTTTTAAACTATAATTAAACAATTTTAAGCATTATTAAATACTAACTAAACAGCTTTAGAATATTATAAAATAATAATTAAACAACTTTAGAATATTATAAAATAACACTAAAACAACTATAAACTATTTCTAAATATATTAGAAAAGACAAATAAAGGTTGGAGTGAATAGAGAAATTTCAAAATCCGTTTTAAACCAAATGTTCCAAAATATCAAAAAATTAGATTTAAAACCATTCTCTTAATCAAAATCGTTTTTAAGCCCAACGATAATTAGTAGTATTTCAAAATACTAAATCAAGGCCAACAACCACCAAGCACTTAACTAATGTTGTTTTTGATTTTTATCGCTGTAGGGGTTAAGTTTTGAACATACAACAGTGTTAATAACTAATAATGCTAACAATCCAGATTCAGCAATTAATAATCTATATAATAGGGCTATGACTGAAATAGAATCAATAGGAATTTAACTGGAAGTTTAGTAACAATATCAAGAAATCTGGATTTCTTAATAAAACTACTATATTTCAATTTAAGTAACAATCGCTTGGAAAAGCAAATATTTGATAAAACAGTCAAAATCTTCAACCAAACACAAATAGTAAATAATCTGCTATATGTATCTTGCCAATTAACAAAAATGGTGTCTTAAACTCGCCAAGATTTCATTTATCGCTTCCGTGTTTTCGTTCCGACTAAAATTGAACAACGTTAAATATTAGCTTAAATTTCTAAGCGCTCCAAATTCCATGAATCCAATTTCTAAGGGTACCTATCGTTATTACGTACTCAGGGGGACTGACCGCATTCAATTTGGACCTTTTATTAAAAATTTATTACATTTATAAGTTTTGGAATTCGAATAATATAATTAATTTACCGAACTCTTAATTTATAAACACTAGTCCACTTCCCACCTCAAAACCCTTTCTTCCCAAACGTAGATGCCATCCCATGACACTAACATGTAAAGTAAACCCAAAGCCAATTCATGCATGCACGCCTCCATCACCACTATCCTTCGACGAAACTCAAATCCGATTGCGCCACTAAACTCCTCACCTTAACCTCCACCTTCTCGCCACCACCATCTCACACTCACATGGCCCCACCTAGCCATGACCTGTCCATGCTCCAACGACGCCCAAACGGATGCAAATCATCTAGCCCCACTACGCACCACAAATTCCAACCTTAGGTTCTCCTTGCTTCGACAAACTCAAAACTATCCTACAATTCGTCAATCGACGACCATACTCCCAAAAAATCCAAGCCCTAGTTCCTTCCTTAAACTACTGAGCAGCTCAAAGACGAGATCGAACCTAAATAAATAAGTATGTGAGGGTAGTGCTCAACGATGCAAACATAAAGAAACGATCATTGAAATTTTTCGATGAGTAGAATTTTAGATATGAATTTTAAAGTTTTAAAACATGCTTTATTTTTCTCTGATCGGAGTTAGAGAGGTATTTAATTTTCTGGCATTTGATCGCATAGATTTTCGTTTGCGTATGGGCTGTAAACAATAAAACAAAAGTATGGTCATGCTTAGACTAATAACACGACCTCAAAACAAAAATAATAATCGCTATTTTATTGCATTCTGAAAAATCATAAATGTGTTGTCATTTGTCGATAAACCATCAAACGATTAACTTAAATATTTTTCAAATTAAAAATTATAGAAAATCTAATAAATTAAATTATAAATACATCAATAAAAATCGAGTCATTATATTTAAATAAATTTTTTGATTATTTAATTGAATCAATTATTTTTGCAGTTTTTGCAAATAAATTTACAATTGAGTTCACTATTATTACTTATTAAATGAAAAGAGTTTAACATGACCACTAAATCGATTAAATAAATATTCAATTTATAATTCTAATATCTAATTCACTATTTACATATTATATTCACGATTGAAGTATTTAAAAAAATTCCTATATTAGAATTCCACTTATTAACTTTAAAACTAATATTCAATATTAAAATTAATTAAATATTCAAAATCCAATGACCAAAATTTGGGTCGTTACAAATCTCGTTGTGTTCTCTTAGGATAAATGATAAGAAAATCCATCCACTTAAACGATTAGGAGGTGATCTCCACTCTTATATATTGTCTATATATTTCCAAAGGAACCGGAGTTGGGTTTACCGACAACTTTCAAATGTTGGTATGAAGAAACCAGGATCGGATGAGTACGAATTATCCAAGAACCACTTCAGAACAACTTAAGCATTCGGATTGAAGATATCTTGAAGATAACATAATTGAAGATAGAGCTCTTTGAAGTGTAAGGGCTACTTGCTACTAATCTTGAGGATAATTCCAAAAAGGATGTAGTAGTAGTACCTTCGGTTTTTTCATATCCTGAACAACTTGTATGGACGAACGCAGGCATTGCATCGTCGCTTGGAGGGAAATGTTAGTATTTCAAGTAGGATTGCTATATAAAACGATAAAACGTAGCCTCAAGCCTCACAATCATGAATGACTAAAACTGGGCATATGCCATAAGGTTATATGGGTTGCACCCATTAGGGTATGGTCATTACATTTCTAGATCACTATTTTTGGATTTGGTATGCGCATATGAGCTCATGAAGAAAGGTTATAAAGTAACCAAGGTGGGGAAATTTTCGGTACTATCTAATAAGGGGTAAGCCAGTCTTGTCAAGTGGGTGTCCATGTGAGGCCCTCGATACATTTTATGTGAAGGTGTACTATGGTAGGTTTGCCTAGTGCCTTGTCATTGTATGAAATTCATTCTACAGAACGTGTTTTAACGAACTTATTTGTATACCTATTATGCTGGAATTTAGTTAATGTAACAATTTCCGCTATGATTTCGTATTTATTTTAAATCTTAGACATTATTATAAAATCATTGGACATTTTATAAAAATATTTTCATAAGGTAAAAAATCGTATGTGTTTATGTTTGGCGTGATCTTAGGAGATATCTTTATTTTTGAAAAGGCTTTTCAAACATAACAATCCAAATGATTTGAGTTTCTCATATTGCTTTACCAGACTAATCCGGATGTTATTTTCATATAATACTTGGTCGACTATTTTTCTAGAGTTAGCTTTGGATGCTTTGCAGCTTCAAGAGACGAGCTGGATGCCTCTAAGATGTATTTCCGCACTTTTTTGTATTTTTTCTACCGTGTTCCTTATTCGTATTTATCAACATTTGTAAGGATGAGTTATTATGACTATTCAGGCTGATGAAAGGTTGGACTCTAATGTTGGTTGATTATTAAAGTTTCTCTTTTATAAAGATAATTCGGATATTGTATATTACTCCTTTTACTGTGAAATATGGTTTGATCTTTCTTTCTTTCATCCCAGCAATCTATCATTCCAGCACTTAGAAGCTCGACACATGAATACCGTCGATATATCAGTATCGACTTTCGAGGATGGAGAACGTGGGTCGTCACACACAATGTTGGTGTACATTTTGTGCTATTTGAAGTATGTTGTTCCTTTTCTCATTGCCAAAAAAAAATAGTATATTTTTTCCTTCATTTTAACTCCTCAGTTTTATTGATGTTCTGCTCAATTGACATACTATTTTCCTTGATTTTGACACTGTTTGATTAATATGCTCATGTAAGCTTGATCTTTGATACCTATGAAATTAATAATTGTAACATATATTATAATTGTAAAAAGTGATCTGTGGCAGTGATACCGCTAATTTAAACATTAACTAATTTATATTATAATATGCATGTGATAACATAATAATAAAATAATTTTTAGTGAAATTAGTTGTGTCAAACGTGGTATTGCAATATATTCTTTATTTAACACACTTTCATATGATAGATTTTTGAGAATTGAGAGATATATGAAAATTTGGGTTGCAATCATTGCACCATCTGAACGTATGACAAAATTTCAAATTGTAGTTGTTATTTATTTGTTTTGTCATTTATCAAATTCAACAGAAGGTTATTTTAAATGAATAAATATTTATGTAAATGATACAAAAGTGCATATTGTATCTATTGAATATTCAAAAAAAATAAATCGAATTCCCTCTACTCGAGATATGATGAAATGCGATAAACATCAAACTGTATAGTTGAAGCTTAAATCAAGTTGCAGGTAGGGATGCACACAAACCATTCTCGACCCAACCCACCAACCTGACCCAACCCACATAAACCCAACCTAACCCATCCTAGTTTAGGTTGGATATTGGTTACATTTTGTAACTCATCCTAAATATGGATTTGGTATGATATTTCATTCAACCTAACAATATTTTAACCCAACCCAACCTTACATAAAAAACTAATTCAATATCAGCCTTTGTAAATTTAGAGTAGTCAAATCTAGAATAAAGTATATGTATTGTAGAATAATTATACAAAAAAGAATCATATTTTATGTCAGTCCAAGTAGAATTAGAGCGATCAATACATACAGGATTGACTAAAAGATTTTAAAGAGCATTTTAATGTATTTTGAAATGAAACTCCTATCCTAATATGTAACGAATCAATTTCATTTGATGTATTTTATAATGAAATTCTAGTAAAATATGTGTTGTAAAACAGTAATATCTAATGCATTGTGCTAGCGCAAAATCTGATATTTTGAGCTAAATATTTTAATATTTTATTTTGATTTTTTTCCTTTAAATTCCCCTTTTTGTATTAGGTTTATTTAACCTAAACCCAACTCAACTTAACCTGACCCAACCCATACTACAACCCAACCTATATCCAATCTCATATAGGGTCGGGTACCGATTGAACTTTCTTTAACCCATACTAACACAGATTGGGTGAGGTATTTGGTCCAGTCCTACCCAACCTATGCTTTGTGCGGCCCTAGTTGCAGGATTTAACTGATTTTGTATTGATGTAGAGATTCCAAGAAGAGTTTCAATAAATGGAATCAGATATTTGTACTAATAACAAGTGTTTATAAGGCTTTCTAAAGTTATACTCACTACAAGACATTTGATAAATGAACATACTATTTATATACATACATACATACATATACACACACAAATTGCATACACACATAGATACACACGCTCGCGCACGCACACACGCTTGCGCACACACACACATTTATATATAAGGACAAGGATCAACCACGCCCCATTTTTGCTACATCTCTATTCTATCTGATTTAAACCACACATTTTGATTTAAATAATTATAGTTTCTCTCTCTCATCGCTTGTGTAATTATTTAAATCAAGATGGTTGGTTGAAATCCAGGTTAATAGAAATGTAGCAGAAATGATGTGTAGTTGATCCTTGCTGTATATACACACACACAATAACCAAAGTACTTTGTTACAACATCTAAACAATGTTGTAATGTGTTTTGCAATTTTTTTGCAATCATAGTTTTAAGCAACGTTGTAATAGGGACTACATTTTTCATAATATTTTTTAAACGTTGCAAAATGTTGTAAAAAAGTCAATTATAAATATTTTTAGATGTTTTAATAGTATTAACTACAACTATGTTTAAATGTAGCAAAATACTATTATAGTATATTCTTTTTTGTTTACCTTTTAATACATTTATTCACTTTCTAAATTAAATAATATATTTTTATAAAAAATATGATTTTACATTGAATACATTTTTTGTATTCTCAATGCTACTATTATTTTAATCCGGCATGATTTAGAACTTATAATACTAGTAAATTAAACATAAAATAATAAAAGTCACATAATGTTTCTTTGTTACAAATCTACTCCGTCACTCCTCTTTCCATTGGAATCAATCCAATAGCCATCGACACTAGAATTAATATTAACACCACTTAACTTAACAAAATTAAGATGTTGCTTAATTTATTGCTTACAATCAATAACCCGGTGTTTTCATGATTGGACCAGTCCCGGTCCAACCTCGAATAACCATGACCATAAACCACTATGATCTGGAATAGATCAGAACTTAATCTGACCTCGGTCGTGCACGAATATAGGTCAGACCCTCGAACCAGCTGTCCAATTATCCATTTTACCCAGATTGAACCATGATTCTTTTTTTCCTTTACATTCTCAATGTTTAAATTATTCTACCTCATTCTCATCCTCTGTATTGTTTTGAAAAAGAATCTATGTTGCAAAAATTATTATCACCCCAAAATCTAAATCGTAAACTCTACCACTTCGTTCTTCACCACTGTAAGCTCCTCTAAACCACTGCAAGTTTCATTAAGTTCGTCATTACTAAACTTTTATCGTTGTGCACTACTACTATGTACGTAACTACAGTTGTTTTGATGTAGTTACATGCTGCAGCGGTATACAACTTTGGTTGCAGAACTTAAAAACCCTCTACAGCTTGCCTATCTAACAATTTTATCTTAAATATTTTATTTATAACTTGTATTTAAATGCATAAAAAAATTTAAAAAAAAAATCCACGATTCAAACGGTTTGACTGGTTGAATTCTGGTTTGTTATTTTCAGTTTTGGATTTTCGTTCATACAAAAATGCACACGACGCATTTATATTGTCGAGAACGACCAATTTTGAAAACAAAGTTAACATACAAAATAGAAAACAATTTTTTTTTTATTTTCCGCGTTTAGGAAATAACACAACGATGTGAAATAAGCTATTATTCGGTTGTCCCTCTAACCCCTTTATCCTTCATCCATCTTTCTTTCATCCTTTCTACTGTCTCTTCGTTCTTCTTATATTTGAGATACATATTGAAAACCATAAACACAAAATTTGTTTTTAAAGCAAACACTGCCTTAAACTTTGAAGCATCATGTTTGGACTCAGGGTCTGGTAATAAAAAAAACTAGGCGATAAACAAATGTTTCTCATCCAGATCTTGTGCGCTGAAAATGTTTTCAAAAGACACTGCATCTTTTGCTTGCACACGTCTACAGCCTACCTCCAGCTACGTCTATAGCCTTCTCTTTATCAAGAATTACTACGCTCATGTCTACAGCCTTCGCGTCTTCAAAAATTAACACCAAAAATTAGTGCTCACGTCTACAGCCTCCTCTTCATCGCCTTTTTCAACTCTAGCTCTTCTGCCAACTCCTCTCACCTATCTCCAGCTTACATCACCTAACTGACATGTTATACTGTCGTCGCAGGAAAAGCAACGCTCACCCCAGGCCTCGCCCTATGCCTTGGACCTCCTCCTTCATTTCAGATTATTATCATCACACTCAATCTAGATCCTAAACTGCTCTCAACCCTTCAGATCGTCACATATCGAGTGCAAAAACTAAAACAAAACTTTAACATTAACAAAATAAAGTCAATAGTCAACTGTCTTTCTTGCTCGTGTTTAAAATAAAACTCCTGAAAGAAAAATAGCAACGTATATGATCTCTCTTCTTGTTGTGATCATTCATATATCTCCAACAACATAATCGATGGTTCTCCAATAATGAAATATCTCAGTACTCACATGTATCATTATCGTGTATCCTTTTCCTACCTTCCAAAATACTGTTTTCTTTGTGTGCTCTTAAACCATTTGGTACCTGTTCAAGCAGTTTGCATTTATGTCATTTAATTTTCTTACATCCCTCCTTTTCTTTTTAAATTACCGATGTAAACCATATAACATTTACATTTCCCTACCCTTTAAAGAAAAAGAAAAAAAAATTGTAGCAATGCATTCTCCTTCAGTCCTTCAAAACTCAAATTTACAGTTCAACTCGTAGAGAATGGAAAAGGCAAGCAGTTTAGCAGGGCTAGAAGAGCTCATGTTCCCTGAAACGATAAAATTAGATATTGTAAAATCTTTACATGCAACTATAGATCAGAATTGGGATCCGATACATAGGACAGCATGTCAGACTGCAGCAACACATACCTTATGGAACCAATCCGTCTTGAACCTCACACAATTGAAACCAAACCTTGATATCCGAGATGAAATGTTTACTTAGATCCAAAATGAAATGAAATGGAATAAAAAGGTTAGGTAATGTTTGGTTTAAAAACGAATTTTATATTTCGATTTTCAATATGTATGTCAAATATGAGAAAAAATAAAGGGATGACGGAGGGGATGAAAGAAAGACGAATAGGATGACGAAAATGATAGAGGGATGATGAAAGAATGGATTGTTTCACGTGCTTGTGTTATTTCCTAAAACACGAAAAAAAAAATTGTTCTATTTTGTATGTTAACTCCGTTTTCTAAATTGATCGTTTTCGATAACATACATACATCATGCTTCATTTTTGTGTGTACGAAAACTCAAAACTAAAACAACAAACCAAACACTATCTTAATTTTTTGGATTTTGTTGTGTTTTTTGTAGGAATAGGTTATCTTTTGCATTATGGGTAGGGGCTGAATTATTTTATCGCATAAATACGGGGAATGGATGGAGAAAATTTGGAATGGTGGGGGAAAAAAATTTGGAATGCAAAATTTTTGAAATGGAGCGAAAAATTTAGCTAGTTATAGCCCAACCGCGGGTTGATTGGGACACCGGCGATCCCAATAGGGGGCCCGTTGTCTATTTTAAAGGGAAGATTACCAAAACAACGCAGAGAATCCGGTCTTAGCCAGCCAAGGCAATGTGACAACCACTACTAGAAGAACAGTAAATAGCGATGACTATTTCCGATGGCCACCGACCGCTTGTCTAATTAGCGACGACTAACAATTTCTATGGCATAACAGAAATTAAAATAACATAGTCGTCGATAGCCGTTGGAAGCCGTCGATAACACAGCCGTTGGCGGCCTTCAGAAGCCGTTGAAAAATCATGAATATCTGGGTTCAGGCTGATAGTTCCATTCATTCTCCTTCTTTCCCAATTCTTGCCTCCACTCCTCCAAACCCTCCTCTAGCACCTCCTCCATGCCGTCGACAGCCTTCCATGCCTCCATCATCTCAGATTCTTCGTTTTTTAGCTAGCTCCATCGCCTATTTCGTGATCAGAAGGTTAAGTTCCTAAATCCTATATTTAAGTTTGATTTGTTAAATTAGGTTTGTTTTGTTGTTATAGTTGTATGATATCCCATTGATTGTTTGGTATACCCAATTGAATGATACTTAGGTTGTTATTACAATTGTTAGTTATTGAAATATTGAGAGAGAAATTTGTTTAGTGTATATGTGCATTAATTCGTGTATATGCGTTGCTTGACTACTGCATACACACGTTAGAGCCACTTTGGATTAAGTAAAGTCGATGCTCAAAATTTGATGTATTCGTTTTCAAAATGACGAAAACGATGATTTAGTTTGGGCTATCAACAGATACTTTCGGATACGGATAATGACATATCCTTATCCGTATCCGAAATCATTTTTGAATATCCGTATCCACTTAATTTTCGGATATCGGATATCCGTATCCGTTTAATTTTCGGATACGGACGGATATTTAACCGTTTCGCCCATAATCAATATATTTAAAAGTATAAATGAAAAAGTTTGGATCAACATAAAATAGTTTTTGTACTAATGTTCATAAAAAACCAAGAAATAAAAAAATGTGCTGATAAAACATTGCTTTATACCAATATCTATATGTGTGTCCAAAAATAATCGAAAATTAAACGCTTAAACTGTCTGTTTTCACTAAAATGAGCAAAAAACCATATCATAGTAACATCCAATATTTGAGAAATAGTGGGAAAATCGTATATTAATCAAATATAATTATAATTAAATATAATTATAATTAAATATATATATGCCTCAGTTAATTGGACGGATATTTTTCGGATACGGATATCACAATAATCATATTCGTATCCGGAAAGCTTTTCGGATATCAGATATCTGTATCCGCTTTTCGAATAACAGATATTTTTCATATTTTCGGATACGGATTCGGATGGATACCGGATTTTTCGGGTACTCATTGACAACCCTAGATTTAGTGTATGCATCTTTTAAAATGTAGATAAATTATGTAAAAATTGTTGTATAATATACTTTGCTTTTTGTAAATCCTTAGAGAGTTTTTGGCCTCGTTCCATAAATATCTTATATGATCGTTGTATGGATATTCGTTCTTATCGCAGAACGGACATTTATATTCATCTGGTACAAAATTTGTCAGATTTGTCCCTGTATGGGACAAGTTACAAACACAATAGTAATTATATTTTGCAAATCATTTTATTATAAAGGTTCACAAAATTTTGACAACACTTCCTTTTTGTTCCCTGTGTACACACATAAGTGTACGATACAGGGAACAAAAGGGAAGTGCTGTTGAAATTATGTTGAGTCTTTTAAAGTAAAATCATTTTCAAAATATAATTACTGTGTTTGTAACGGAAAGTAGAATGATCAACCATCAATCTGTAAAACAATAACTTAAAAATTGTAGATTATATTCATAAAATAACTTATGTAAATCAGTTTGAAAATAAAATTAAATAGAATAATATTATATATTTGCGAAAATTTAAATATATGGTTTATTTGAAAAATAAAATGTCAAGATGTAAATGATTAATGCGCTTTTATGTTTTAAAGTAGGAAAAATGGTCAATTATTTTATCGATCGGAGCTAGATGTACCAACAAAGACGATAAATTGGAGGCTCCATAAGTGAACATTTTCAAGATAGGGTACACGTCTTTATTAAATTCACTTTACGTAATAATGGAAACAACGAAGAAATTCATTGTCCATGTAGTAGGTGTAAACTGTTGAAGCATTTAATACCAGATATGGTAAAAATTAATTTGCGCCAATATGGTTTTGTGCCGAATTATTTGATGTGGGATCGTCATGAAAAATTTATAGCACCTAATCCCGTATATTCGGAGGGCGAGGTGGATAATGAACATGTTCTGACGAATCTCATATATTATATGTTTGAAGATGCAACACATTTAATATTCCCTACTGTTGAAGTTGATGGTAACGATGTTAATGTCGAAGAAGAAACAAGTATTGGAGCAAAAAAAACTATGTTTTATTGGATGCTGCTAAGAAACCCCTCTGGGATGGTTGTACAAGCGGTACTTAACTATCAGTAACTGCAGAACACATTGCAATGAAATCAAAATACAACTTCACAGAAGCTGGGTCTATAGCTATAGTACAAGGTGCAAAACGGCATATGCCACCCGATAATTTAATGTGCGAAAATCATTATGAAGTGAAAAAAACTTATGTCCGCTTTTGGTTTTCCTTATCAAAAAATAGATACAAGTTTAAATGGTTGCATGTTGTTTTGAAACAGACATCAGTCTTAGGGATTGTGAAATATGTAATCAAGAAAGATAAAAACCTACAAAAAAGAAGGGAAAGAAAGTTCCGTATAAGCGTATACATTACTTACCCATCACTCCTAGGCTTCAAAGGTTATATGCATCTTCTGCAACCGAGCATCATATGAGATGGCACTGTGTGTGAATATAGGAAGAGTGCACGTTAACACACCCAGCTGATGGAGAAGCATGAAAGCATTTTGATAAGACATACCCAGCTTTCGTAGCGGAGAGCCGTAATGTTAGTCTTTGTTTATGCACAGATTAATTTTCATCGTTTTCTCAATTTGGTTCAAAATATTCATCTTGGCTTATAATCATTACACCTTACAATTTACCTCCCTGGATATGTATGAAAACTCTGTATTAGTTTTTCACCATTGTCATCCCTGGTCCTGATGACCCGGCACAAGGAATCGACGTATATTTACAACCGTTGATTGAAGAGTTGAAAACATTGTGGTATGAATGTGTTGAAACATAGGACAATTAAAAAAATCGTATGTTCCCTTCTCTGTTATGGACAATAAGCAATTTTCCTGCGTATGCAATGCTATCGAGTTGGAGTATGGCTGGTCGTCTAGCTTTCCTTATTGCATGGAAGAAACACGAGCATTTTCTTTACCACGTGGGAGGAAAATTTCATGGTTTAACTGTCATCGCTGCATTCTCCATATTAATCATCCTTTTAGAAAAGATATTTTTTTTTACAAGTAATAGAGTTAAGACCTTGCCAACAATAACGATTTGGTCAAGCGAAGATATTTATTAGCATGTAAAGGATTATCCAAAGATGCATGAAATGGGCGAACAAATTGAAATATAAAGTAAATCGACGATCCATAATTGGTGCAGACAAAGTATATTCTAGTAGTTGCCTTATTGGAAAGATCTCCTAATTCGTTATAAAATCGATGTGATGCACAACAAGAAAAACTTGTTTGGCAATGTATTTAACACGGTTTTGAATGTTAAAGGAAATACTAAAGACGATTTGAAATCAAGACATGATGTAGAAGCAATATGAAATCGTCCCGAGCTTCACATGAAGCCAAATGACACAAAAAGCCCAAAGCATGTTGCGAGCTAGATAGTAACCAAGTTAAAGTACTGTTAAAGTGGATGGAAGGATTAAGATTTCCTGATAGAATTTCCTTTAATCTTTGTAGATGTGTCAACTAGAAGAACGGTAAACTGAATGGGATGAAAAGTCATGATTGTCACGTAATGATGGATCATTTGTTACCTGTTGCGTGCGAAAAACTGTTTCCCACAAAAGTTTGGATAGTTTTAACATAATTTAGTTTGTTCTATAAGGAGATTTGTTTAACTACCTTAAAAGTTGATCGTCTACGTAAACTTCAGGAAGAAATTCCTATACTGCTCTGCAAACTCGAGGTCCTGTGCAATATGGATGGATGTATCCATTTGAAAGATATTAATATTGAATTGTGAAATTTTAGTTTAACCACATGTAATAAAATTTAGTTATCATTATTCTTATCAGGTACTGAATCACCTACAGAAAAAAATGAGACAGAAAGCACGAGTTGAAGGTTCGATATGCAAATCATATACCGAAGAAGAAGCTTTGTTCTTTCTCTCTCATTATTTCAGTGATCGTGTGAACTTATTTTTTGAAAGTGCTATGCGAAATGATGAGGGCATTGAATAAGGTTCTTCTGAATCAATGCTATCTATTTTTAGACAGCAGGGACGCCCTGTTGGAAGATGTGTGGAAGTATGGTTAGACGACAGAGATTACCACACAGCCCACACATATGTTCTTCTTAACAGTGCAAAAGTTGTGCCATTCGTTAGATACTAGTGAATGACACATCTAAAATTATTTACTTGAATAATACGTATGTGTATTAATTATAACGCAATATATTATCTGTATATGCAGTATTATGAATCATGACATCCAAGCGGGGATATTAGCAAAAGATTTGCTACTTGGTTTTTGAATCGCGTATATGATCCGGTAAGTTATGTGGTTGAAGAAGGGTTGAAACATCTTACTATGGAAACAAAATGAAAAGACAAGACATATCCAATATTCTTTGTAAATGGATACAAATTTAACACCAACGAATACAGGGTTGAAAAATTAACTAACAATACCGCTGTATATGTTAAAGGTAGCGATGATCCAAATGATCACATAAATGATTTTTACAGTGTATTAACTCAGGTTTTGTAATTAACATATTTCACCAGACATGCGGAAGAAGTTTATTTGTTTAGATGCAACTGGTTCAGTGATGTTTCAGGTTTTGGAATCAACGTGCACCAAAATTAAGATATTACAGAAATAAAGCATACGTCATGTTATCATGAGTATAATCCGTTTATACTAGCAAAGTAGACCCTACAAGTTTATTATGCTCCTTATCCATCTCTAAAAAGAGATAAAGCAGATTGGTCGGCAGTTTTTAAAAAGAAAGCAAGATTTACGTTTGATGGAAAAAATATTCTAAACGAACAAGCATCCAGACGGATATCGAGGAAAATGAGGAACTTGCAATAAAAGTTGATCAAACTGAGTTAGGACCACAAAATGATGAATCAAATGTATTAGTAGAAGCACTTGAGACAACGGAGGAAAACAATATAGAGTACGAGACAAAGTCTGAATCAGAAAACGACGAAGACAAATTTAATAGTATACATGTTGAAAAAAGGTAATTTATGGGAGTATTGATGTTACATTTTTCATTATGTTATATGCGATTATTGTTGTTAGATCTCGATATGTTAACTCTTAATTGAATGATATATTCTGTCATCATAAAATAATATGTATGTCACCGCTATTGCAGATGCCATTTTTTAGACATCGGAGTTCTTCGTAGACTGGTTCTCCCTCTCGGTCTCACAGAGGAACATGTCGCAGTGGTAGCAACGGCAGCGGACCTTCGCAGGAGGTGCCACGTCCGATAGTTAAATTAATACCGAAAGCCGATGACTCATAGGTAATAAATTTACTTCAACATTGTGAATATTTTTCATGATATATTAGTCATGATTTTTCTGTATCATATTTATTGGAGGGGTTTTGGGTTGAGCCTTTTAACATTGTGCTCAGTGTATCCAAGCAGACGTATAGGAGTTGCATGTCGACATGCTGGACGAAGTGAAGCAGGATCCCGGACCATGTACGGGAGAGTATATGTTAGGACCATGTACGGGAGAGTATACTATTATATATAATCACTTACAATTTGCCGACTAAGTATAAATGTATAACTTATATTTTTTCAACATATATACCGGGTGCACTAGACTTGCAAGAGAAGGATGTGTCCCTTCACTAGCACCACTGGAACTCAAAAGGGGTAAAGAATCATAGAGATACGATGTCTAGCATAAGAAAACCTGGGAAGAAGCCACAATAGATGGTTGCCAATGTCTAGGATGCATGAGTCGCATGATGGGATAACAAAGAATTCAAGGTAAGTCTATCAGATATCACGTTAATTTATTCAGTACAACATACATAATTTATACCTGTAAAACATAATCTTAATCTTTAATTTGTAGACGGAGTTGGACAAGAACTCTACGAACAGGTAGAAAAATCCTGTCACACACCGCTGTTTCCCAAAATCATTCCAGCACCATCGCGTGGACTTGGTAAATTAATAAATTAGAATTATGAATAGTTAATACATTTTAGTATAAATTTGTATAAATAACAATAGTATACGTCGATTATTAATTGCAAGAAAGAGCGCCTAGAGGGGGGAGTGGAGGTCTGGTCTTGTATATGGATGTGGTTGAGCATACACATGTCGTTAGGCAAACAAATGATGAGGGAATAGTGTCATATGCCTTGCATGAGGATGATGAGCATAAGCCACACATATAAGTATATTTAAGTTATAAGTTATCGATAATGATCATTTTAATTAATTAATTATAAAATAATATAATTATGTCATGTAATATTTATTTGTATTTAATTTTGCATTGCAGGAAGTATTTATGCAGGCTCGTGCGCAGATGCTTGAGCATTTCGGACAGGAGCAGTTGATCACTGACGAGGAGGACGCGACCTTTGACTCTGTTGTGGCTCGACCCAGAGAAACAGGCACTACGACAACCAATTGATAATTTATAAAAATTAACTACATTGTAAAATATGGTTAATTTTTATAAAAGTTACGTAATAACTTAAACATATTTCTACTTGTTCTGTAGGCTTGGATGGCACAAATGGCTTACCAAAAGGCTCGGGACAGCACGAAGATTAATGAGCTTAGACAGCAGATTACGCAGCTGCAGGAGCAGGACCGCCTTCGAGCAGTGCAAATGGAGCAGCTCAACCAACGTTTAGCTAATTATGTAAAGCGTCACGGTGCATTCCCTTCGCCCAGTTGTTCTGAAGCCGATGATGATTCCTGAGGTACGATTTGTAGTTTTTTATGGACACGTGGTGTTGGATATAGTTTTGTGTATATTAACATTGAGTGATGGTGAGGTTAATTAATGGACATGGGGTGTTTAACATTAATTTGGTGGTTGATTTGCGAAGTTGATATATGGAGTTTGACATTGGATGTAAATATTGAAGTGGGATAGGTGAAAGTGATGATGAAAGATTTATTTTGTAAACAATGGAGTTTGATGTTGGACGTTAATATGATTATGTGTGATATTGTGATGTTTGAGTTTCATTTTATATTGATCTGGATATTAATGTTGATTTTAGTTCATATATGAGGCTTACATATTGATTTTGCAGAGTTATATATTGATTATGGTATGGAAGTGTAGTAGGCGGCATGAAAAAAAATCACCCAGATTATGGACGGCCACTGACGGCTACCGACGGCCTACGGGTCATAAATTCCGATGGAAAGCGATGTGTTTCGATAGCTTGTTGGTTATAGTTTCCGACGGTATGCGACAGATTCCTATGGCTACATACCGACGGCCAGTGACGGCTCCAGATGGTTTAGTGGAAAAATAACTTTGTCGGAGCCGTTAGAATTGTCGTTGGAACAACCGTCAAGGGCCGTCGCTAAGATGCCGTCGGAGCCATCGGAAACGGATGCAAGTCGTGGTCCATATTCTGATGGCATTCCCGATGGCTAGTGACGGCCACCAACGATTGCTGGACGTTGGAAATTGCCCTGCTCCTTATAGTGAACGGCCGTAAAAACGACCGTTGCCACTTAGCCGACTTTATTAAAGCCGACTAAAGGAAACGGTCGTTTTTTGGGCCCTTGCATCTTCCCCTTCTTCCTCATATGTATAATTATAAATTAAGAACAATTTATTTACACAATTTTTTCTAGATTTCATTCTTTCTTCATCCAATTATCTATAATCAATATCATAAATGTCAAAAAAATCAGAAAGGAAAATCTCAAGAATCCTCATATCTCAATTTTCTATCACAGTTGAGATCTGATAATCAGAATCCAACTCAATATAATCAATATACATTTACTTATCAACATAGTAAAAATCAATATCATTCTTAAAATTCTCAATAGTAAAATCAAAATTCAAATTTTGGTTTTGCCCGCCAAGCTCCAAATTCATGTCATCCTCAAGAAAATTAGAAATTCTACAATTTCCAACAAAATTCGAACTATTACCAAAATTCTGAAAATTCAAATTATTCCCAGAATACCTCATTCAACAAATTGATAACTATGATCAAAGTTATATGTCTCCCATAGCCAACAACGGTTAGTGTTTCCTTATCGTTCTCAAAATTTATCAAGAAATCTGAATAATCAATCTAAAGACAACAGTTAGAGAAACCAAGAATGGCAATTCAAGTGCGATGAAACTACTGAAGATGGAGATATTTGCAGGAATCTTAATTTTTCATCTGCTCAAGCAAGGGGAAAGCTATCATCCGAAATCAATATTAATGAATCTTCTAATGCATGAAGTGAAAATCCACCAAGAAATACACCAAAAATACGGAAATGGAAGCCAGACGAACAAGCTAAATTAGCATTATGTTCGATTGAATGTTCTAAAGATAATAAAAAAGGGAACGTGCCAAAGTGGAAGTATTTTTTGGATTTCTAGGTGTAATTTTTTTCAACCATCGACGTTTAAACAATCTTTCAAGAACCGTTGATTCTAGGAAGCATTCATGGAAAAGAATAAATGCTGCTTGTGAATGTTGGAAAAAAATAATGGATGGGTTACATGCAAGACAACAAAGTGTGGCAAACGACATGGGTTTGGTAATGATTTTAAATTTTTAGTTCAAATTATCTAGGTTCGTATTTTATTCTTTTAATAGTACTTCATCATCTACACCTTAATCAAGAAAACGCATTGTTTATGGCTGAACATAATAATCAACTGTTCAACTTGCAACCTTGCTATGACATTCTCTCAACGGAGGAAAAATGGAGCCGAGTGCGACAACAACAATCGCTATTGCGCTTTCTTCTTAGAATGATGAGCAGTGAATATAATCCTGATAGTTCTGATATACACGAAGACAGCACCTTCAACACCAGTACAGGTGCAGGCTTCTACAAGGGAAAGAAAAAAACCACCATCGATTACAGTGCACACTTTAAACATATTGGTGGGTGTATGTCGGCCGCTGAAGATGCAAATAAATTATGCATGGAAGCAAAAGATGCAAAGAGACTTGAGAGGGTAAAGGAAAAACAAAGACGGCTTGGTGAAATACAATAGTTAAGAATTGACGAGTTAGAGTTAAGAAAAAAAGAGTTAGCTCAAAAACAAAGAGCCGACGATATGGCTTTTTTAAGTTGCAATCTAAATGAACTCAATCGAGTACAAAGTTTGTATATGAAGATGAAAATTGAGGAATACCATAGACGTCATGAGGGTTTTTAGGAAACTAGGTTCGTGCCCGTTATCTTATTATTTCATGTTATATTTGTTCTGTCAGTGTTAGTTTTATTGTCATTAATAGTGTTATTGTTATTGGGATTGTTTCTATCTGTTATTGGTAATGCTATTATTATTGCTGTTGTTGCTATTGTATTGTCATTCTCATTGTTGTTGTTGTTAACAAGAACAACGTAGTACAATAGATATTTAAAAATTCAAATACATAAACTGATACAACACTTCAATAACAACTTACTACAATATATAATAAAAATTCAAATACGAATACTATTACAACCCATCAACAAAAACTTACTACAGTAGATATTAAAATTCAAATACAAACACTACTACAACATGTCAATAACATCCTAGTATAATAGATAGCGAAACATACTACAGAAAAAGATCACATAGGTAATCCAAACATCAAAAATTACTATGTATTTCCTATATGTTCCTAGTAGTGTTCCATTAGTTCGTCTCTTAGATCAAGATGGGCTTGTGGATCTCAAATGTCTTTGATTCTTTGCATGTATTTGGCGAAAGTATTTGAGTATTTGTAAGGTTTTTTTTTTGGAATACTACAGCAATGTCTGGATAGTTTCTCAGTTGAAGCTCATATCTACCACATTCTTCTTCGGTAATCATATTATGTAAAATAATACAATAGTATATGATATTAGATAATGCCGTCGGATCATGTTAGTATACCCCTTTTCTTAATATATGAAACCTATCTTGAAGCACCCTAAATGCTCGTTCGACATCTTTTCCTAAATGCTCTTGTTGTTTGGTGAATCTGGCTTCTTTTTCATTATTTGGTCTTTTGTACGCTTGCACAAGTGTTTTTCATTTTGGATAAATTCCATCTACCAGGTAATAACAAATTGAATAAACTTTGTTTTCTATTTTATAATTGCATGGAGCTGCCACATCATTGCATAAGTCTTGAAATAAATATGACCGTCGTAGAATATTAATATCATTTAAGGATATTGGTGCTCTAAAAAAAGCATGCCATATATTCAAATCGAAAGAAGCAACAACTTCCAATGCCATAGTTGCCTTTTTGCAGTGTCCTTTGTGTATTGGCATTGCAATGCAACAAAACAGTTTTTCCACCTCTAATGCATAGAATCTAAGTTACCTAACATACTTGAAAATCCTTGTTGTGCTCCCTTGTTGACGATTTATCAATGTCACGAGAGGTTGAGGACCGAAGATATTCTTCACCAAATTGCAAAACAATGTTTTGAAAAATTCTTTCATACATAAGATTGTCGTTGAGTCTCCAATCTGCACTTTATCATTTTGTGAATCACTAGAAGTTTCGTATGATATCATGCGAAGTACACCCGTAACATTTTGCAATGGAGAAATTCCAAGTTCCTTGATTCCATTTCTTCCGTGGGTGGAAAAAAATGTTTGTTTCGGTTAATTTTTCAAGAACCCGATTAAATATAGTCTTTGACATATGTAATCTCAGTGAAAATGTACGTCCCCGTATATGGAGTTTTCCATAATATAATCCACAATCAGTTGATTATGACCCCCGACATAGTCTCTCTTAAAACGTAAGTCTTTCCTTCCAGCAACACTACCTCCTTGAGTTAAAGTAGAGATTTCTGCATTTGCAAGGGCCATTAAATCCATCATTTTGGTACCAAACATTTTTTATTGATTAATATAATATTCAATGAAATCATCCAAAGATGACAACGACGAAGAAGAAGAGGATGAGAAGCTCATTCAGTATAGCTAGAAGAATGGTGATGATGAGCTAAGAAGGTTGATTGAGTATGTTATTTGAATTCTTTGCTTCTATTTATAAGCACCTTTTTTTCAATGGAGACAGCATATGTTGAACAATACTGTATAATGCAAATGGACAGAAGATCGGGGACAGAAGATCAGACACTGTGGCCACATTGCATTTAAATCTAAGAATTCCAACTTTTTTGGTGGAGATAGCATGGCATAGTGTCTGGCCTATCGGGCACTGTACCTACATTGCACTTAAATCCAAGAGTGCCAGCTTTGTTAGTAGAGACATAAGGTCACAATGTCCAATCATATTGGACACTATGACCATGTACACTACTTTCCATAAATGAAAACTTTGTTAGTCGAGACAAAATATCATAGTGTCCGGTTATATCGGAAACTATAGCCACGTTGCACTGCTTTTTATGAATGCCATCCTTGTTAGTCGAGACAAAATGTCATAGTGTCCAGTCGTATCGGACACTATAGCCATGTTGCACTGCTTTCCACGAATGCTAGCCTTGTTAGTCGAGACAAAATGTTAATGTAAAATTATATATATATATATATATATATATATATAGATATATATCTTATTTCTTGCCATACTTCTCTTTATTTATATCATAGTAATAGTTTATAAAAATGGTGGATTCCAATCATATTTCTCTACTGCCCTCGTGCTCATACGAAGGTCCTTCACGACACAGTAACCCTTCGAATACATCTTCCCCTCAACCACCAACCGAATGGTATATTGAAATGGAGTAAAGACACATGCTAATGTAAGAGAGCATGAGATAGAACTTGAAGAGCGCATGTAGGTTGAGGACAATAGACGTCAAAGAGCAAAGCGGTGTAGCTATAACGACAGAAGACAAAGGAATGGAATTAGACATCAAGTACCTCACACAGAGCAAGAGGTTAATTCTAGATAAATCTACTGCAACTGTAGGGTTTCTGTCCTGTATTCTATCATAAGAAAGGGAACTGACATCGGTCAACGCCACTGTAGATGCCATAATTTTCCTCATGGTTGTGAACTTTGGCAATGGCTCGATGATCATCTACCTCGTCGAGTAGTTGTATATGCTACTAAGCTTGAATAAAAAATTCAAATGCTTTAGAGAATACTGGGTTCAACTAACTTATTAAGTGGTCGCCTGTCGTATTTTTAATCATCAATTATCTTGTTTGATGTCCTGTTTGCTTGTTATAATGTTGTTTTGAATTATTATTTGCTGTCTTATTTCTTAGTAAATTAAGTCTTTTTTGTAATGGTTTAATTAAGAAATCTTATAATGTTGTTCTTATCTTAAGTGCGTACTAGAATTTGAAAACACATACTTCACTTGAATTTAAAAATACATATAACTTACTAAAAGTACATAAAACTTGCTGAAGGTAGTTAACTTAAATAACTTACTTATCTGATTGTCTAACATAGCTAACCCAAATATCAAATGCAACATGTCCAACAAAATCAATGTGATACTCCCACAAATATCGTGAATCAAATGTAGCTTATGTTAATTGAAATATGTCTCCTTCCTTTACTGTATTGTAACGATCCCGATTTTTAAAGCCAAATTAATTTAGTACTTAATTTGATTTTTGGATTAAATTAAGAATTAATTTGGTAATTAATATTTTTTGGATTTAATTGTAAATTAATTTAATTTTTCCAAATTAAATAAGATATTTGTTTGATTTGAAATTCAAAAGTAGATATTTTGGAAATATATTGAATTTGAAAAGGACTCTATATTTTAAAATTTATAAAAAAATTGTTTTGTAATTATAATATGTATGTATATATAAATTTATTCCAAAAGATAATTATAACATATATACATGTTTATTTATTAATGTATAATTGATTTAAAATCATATTCTTTAAGTTATAAATATATATATATATATATATATATGAAAGAAAAAGTAATTATTGAAAAGTATGAACTATACACACACATATATATAGATATTTATTTATTTAAAAGTATATTAATTTGAAATAAGTTTAATATTCTTTTTCTTTAAGATAGTACAAATATATAAATATAGTTTGAAAATATAGGTAATTAATTAATTAGTAAGATAAATGGGTAAAACCTAAAAAGTTTGTTTTCTAATTCTTTATTGTAATTTGGAAGTTATATTTTGATTGGATATAAATAAATTTCAAAAGTTGTTTAGAATTAAATTTCAAAAAAACTTATATATATAGAGATGCATTTTTTTTATCAAGTTTAAACAAGATATAATGCATACGCATGTAAACAAGATAAATTTAAATTGTACAAATGTAAATATATAAGAAGATGAAAACATAAACTTGTGTAAATGTGAAATTAAATAAAAGAATTTATAAAGGGTTAAAACATGTTTTATAAATTAAAATAAAGAGAAGGTTTAAAACAAAGTTTTAAAATTTATTTAAAACAAGGATTTAAACCTAAAAATACACATTTTTGACAAATGTAAAGAGAATAGATTTTACAATTACAAGTGTTGAAACAAAATAAACAAGTGGCAAAATAAACGTTTCTATTGATTTGAATTTATAAAAATGTATTAAAAGAAAGAAAGAAAAAGTTATTCTTAGTTTAACTTCTCAAACTTCTTTAATTTATTTCTCAAACCTGGTAATTGAAACTCTAAACAAAGATCAGAAACAGCAATCAAAAACAAAATCTGGTTAAATTCAAAACCTAAAGCTGAATCAAGCAAGAAATCAAGCTGAGTTTAAAGATTGAGGCAGCCTAAACAAAATCTGGGAACAACATCATTTCAGTTTCAAATGCAAAAGCAAAATTCAACATAACCAAAAACCGAGCTAGAAACAAGCTTAAAGCAAAAGCATTTTCCAGTTTTGAATCAATGGCAGTTCAAAGAAGAAAATCAAATTCAACATTAACTCAAAGAAAAATGGTAAACATATGCAATCCAACAAACTGGAAGCGTTAAACAAATCAAGCATGCAAATTCCAGGCCTAAAAAAATCTGTCTCTGTTCTTTCATATCATCGGGTGAGAAAACTTCTTTTTTTTTAAAACTTGATCTTCCTCATTATCAAAAGTCTTTGATGATGATATGGTTTGTATGAAAGTGAAATATGATTGTATGTCTGGGAATATGAAATGATTGCTGTGAGTATGTCTGGTTCCAGACATTTAAACTTTCTGTTTAGACACTTACAGGTTTATGCTCATAAAGAATTCAAACTTTCTAGCTTCAATTTGATTTTAATAATGATCTCTAAGTAATAAAAAGATTATAACAATGAGATATTAATTTTAAAAATTAATTCCGGAATGTTTATTAAGCACTTATTTATAAAAAGATAAAATCACAGTGATAATTAAAAATAAGTTGAAATTCGAAGATATGGAATTTGTGATTTGAGTTTTTAATGTGATTCGTATCAAAAAAATTATGAATTTAGATAATCAATTCATGATTTTTAAACTTGAAATTCTTGGGGTTCTGGGGTTGAACGGAATTGTCAATTTCGTCAAATTTTGCTGATCGTTGACGATTCGTGGATCGAGTTTTATGTCGGAGATAGATTGCGAATAGGGGATTTAAGGAAATATGCTCAAGATTTTTTTCTTATGATTATGTGGTCGGACAACATCAATCTAGGGTACTTATCCCGGTTTTATTTGATGAAGAAAATGTGACGATTTTGTCAATCACGTTGGATCAGAGGCAATCACACTAAGGGAAAATGAAGTATTGAACAATGGCGAAGCTCTGAAAGAAATTGTACATTTTCTAATGGTCAGATCTGGGTGGCGCAAGTTGATTTAGGTCGAGATGTTTGGGTTTTGGTTGATGCATGGTTGCTCGATTTCGCTTCCTCACGAATTCGTGGGTGCTGAGGGATTGGAGTGTTCGTTTAGACGATCGTCGACTTGTTGACAATCATCATCTTGATCGGAGATCGCCATTTTGGGCATACAAGTGAACAAGGGATCACTTGTATCTGGTGAAGTATGGGTTTGGGTAAAACTCGGGTTAGTGCTCGAGTTACTTGCCTATGCGAGTCGAAGAAGGGGGGAGAGTCATACTCAAAGTCAAGCTTGAGGTTGGCTCAAGAAAAATAAGGGGAAAGCTCGGTAAAAATTTTAATTACGTAGTAAGCTTCAAAATTAAAAAATAAAGAAATGTGTTTCAGGTTTAAAAACAAAGGAACTAGATTTTACAAATGTTTTCTAAGTTTAAAGGCAAGATAAAAACAAGTTTTAAAGATCTGGAAAATAATTAGTTTTCATGAATTCATATTTAACAAAGTTTTAAAAATATATTTAAAATTAATAGATTTTAAATAATTGTTTTGATTCAAGATTAAAGTTAATAATGAAGTAATTAAGTTTTATTTAGCTATGGGATCACTATTTATAAATAATTCTTAAATTATTTTAAATCAATAATTAAGTTAAAGAGTTAATCCTAAAGAAATGTTTATGAATCATTAATTGACTTAAAATTCTTAAGTTAAATTTTATGCTAATGATAATTAATTACAAAAATGGTTAATTAAAGATTTTTAATGATAAGTGAGTGATTAAGGAAAAGTTAATTACTTATGAGTGTTTGGATAATTTAGAATAATTAATTTCATGATTAAGGATAATTAATTACATAACTAAGGTCAATTAAGTATTGATTAAAAGTAATTAATTAATTATTAACGTTGATTAATCAAATGATAAAATGGTAATTACTCAATGTAATTAATTTGTGATCTAAGCGATTAAGGATAATCACTTATTGTAATTAATTAAAGATAATAATTAAGTGGTAATTAATTGAAGGGTTAATTAATTAATTAAAGATAATTAATTGAAGGATAATTAAAAAATAAATGGTTAATTATTTAAAAATAAAAGGTTAATTATCTAATTATTAAAGGTTGATTAATTTATTAATCAAAGTTAATCTAAATTAATGATTAAGGTTTGTTAATTATTTAATTAAGGATTGATTAATTAATAGTTAAAGGATTAATAATTTATTAATTTAGGTTAATTAATAAATGATTTTAAAGGGTAATTAATTAAATGATTTGTAATAAATTAATATTAGTTAACAAGAATTAGTAAATTTATGTAACAACCCTAGTTTTAGCTATTTATTTCTTTTAATTATTTAGATTTTGAAATATATTTTATATAAATTGTGTTTACCAATATAGTTTAATTATTTAATTTGGAGATATATTTTATAAAATTTTGTATGCCAAATTAGTTTTAATAATAACTGTAAAAATTTAAGTTATGTTTGAACTGTTAAATTTCGCGTTTAAAAGACGCGTCAAGTATAGGGTATAAGCAACGTAATAAAACGTGAGATTTTTAAATGATATTTTACGAAAATTTTTGATGTTTTAGACTGCGTCTGTTTAACGTAGTGTAAAAATCAAGTTTTCGATTAAATTTGAAGAAAAATATCAGTCAGAGATTTTATAGCAACCATTACGTTGTTTTAACTGACGGTCTGATTTTTTATAAATTTGTATACGTTTTTCTTTCCTAAGCTTTGCATAAATTTTGCCATTTCTTTTGGTGCAATCAAACTAAAAAAAAAAATAAATCAAAATGTACAAAATAAAATCAAACTCAACATTGTAACGTTCAAACTTTATAACCCAACCATGTGTCACGCAAGTTATAATTCCCATAATTCAAGCTGCCTTTCTCTCTGCCAATCGAACCATGCTAATACATATATATTCGAACATAAAATCACATAGATTTTCCTTTCCACTTACATCCTCTGATTCGTTCATTTCAATCAATAAATTTCTACGTTTTATAATTTAATGCCAACGGTCTACCCAATATCACGCATTCATATATAACTGATGCATTCACCTCTCCTTAATTCATCACCAATTGCCTTCAGTTTGAGATGAGTAACGTACACAAATTCTTCTTGTACGTTCGAAACTTTATGTATACAATCAAAGCTCTTTAAAAAAAAAAAACACACTGTTTATTTGCAACAAATGGAAAATCAAAAGTTTGCATATCTGAAAATAAATCAACGCCTTCATTCTCGTAAGTTTCAGAACTGGTCATTGTTTCTTCCCTTTTATTTCGCAAGTTTTCCTATAAATCTCTTTGCCTCATTTACATAAGTTCATATCTTCTTGTCTGTTCTTCTCGGATTCAAACTTCTATCAGGTAAATAGTTTATATTATTTGCTTTTCTTTGATCAGATATTTCTTCCTTCCTCTTTCTCGTAATGTTGTTCTATCTATGCCTTGCTCGGCCATTTCTATTGTGTGTATGCCATGCCTTGTCCTAGAGTTGTTTGTGTATTGGTCCAACTGGGTATAGATTTGCATTTTGAAAGAACATGAAGACTGAGCACAAGAGTTTACGTATGAATAGGAAATAAAAGGGGAGAAGGAGTAATTCAAACAGGCGTCAGTTTTAAATTTTGGCAGAGCCTGTTTAGCATTTAGTTTGAAGTCTTAGGCTAGGTTTGCATAAATTCGTGCAATTGTTCCTGAGTAGTGACCATGACCTATTGTATTTGTGCACGTTGGATTCATCTATAGGTTGGTCATAGCCATGTTCATTGTAACATCATCCAGAGAACTCGAAGTAACAGGGTATTGCCTGTGTGCATGTCCACATATCACAACTGCATACCTGGGTTTGAGGATGCATAAGTGGGGACTAGGCTGGTAGTTGTGACTTGGTGATATGGATGGTGTAGTGGAGTTGGTTTAGGATGGTAGGTTGATGAGTTTTCAGGTGGAAGAGGAACAAGTGTGCACGTGTACGTGTTGAGATCACTGTGTGCATGATCAACTGACATGAGGGAGATGCCAACTGGAGTGGTTCGATACTAGAAACAGTCAGGTAGGCAAGTAAAAGTGTGGGAAGCACAAGCAGTGATGCAAAAGTATTAAGTAAAGCTTAGTACATATGGAAGTAATAGGAATCAGTTAAGAGAATATGGATCACTGATTTGTTTTAGTGAAGAGTTGAGTTTGATTGATGCTAGTGAATAGAAGTAGGTAAGTAGATGTTGTAGGAAGCTTCAGTGTTTTGTTTAGGAGGATATCTGCATACATATTTTGAAACCATGCAGATCTGAGAAAGTTGGTAAGGATTGAGCAAAAAATTTGTAGTGAAGACTGGGGTTGATGGTAGAATAGGCAGGTAGTTGCTTTAGAGGAAAATAGTATATACTTGAAGTATAAATTGAGGGAACATGGGTCGGTCTGAAGTTGTGATAAGTCTAAGTTTTAGTGATGAATTGAGCATTTTGTTGCATGAAGATTGTTGCATAGGAGTTGGGCATGCTTGGAAGGGAGAATACATACATAAGTTATTTTGTTCAGACAGAGGTATGAAATAAGTTTAGACAGTAATGGTAAAAGAACTTACAAGGTTTGGCTAGCGCATAGAAGCTTCAGTGGTTTGTCTCGAAGCAGAGACATAATGTGACTCGAAGATCTTGCAAAATTTACTCGAAGCAATGGTGGGATATTCTCGAAGTAACCTTGTACTTGACTCGGGTAGTTGGGGTTGCCTGGGAAGTTGAACTGGGAAATTTTGGAAATGTGGAGTTCGAATATCTTGGTATGTGAAGCCACTGTGACATGTTTTGATACCACTGTGCATGTTTTGATCGAGCCATGCTGTATTTGATGAAGATAGGCTCGGGTGTCTTTGGCATCTTTCAGTTCTAGCCTGGAAGCGCAGAGGAATGTTATGAGGTGGAAAAGATGAGATGCTTTATGGTTGGCATGGGTTTTGCGTGAGTTGTCCATTATTATGAAGCCTGGAATATCTTAAAACAAAATGGTGAAAAATATAATAAGAAAAATGCGTGCATGTGTCATAGTGATAACACAGTGGAGTGGCAACAGAGGAATGTGCATAAGGACCGTGTGTCACTGCGTGCACGTGCGTATCAGTGAGTCAAGCCTGGGAAAGAAGAAGTTGTGAAGCATCAGTTGAATAAAGAGAGTTGGTGAGTTTACTCGAAGTGTTGCATTTTGGCGCGAAGCAACTGTATATTATTCTCGAAGAAATTTCGTGTTTGGCTCGAAGAAACTTGGTGTACGACTCGGGGTAATTGAGGATGGTTACGTGAGTTGTCTATACAGTGTGTAAAGCTGGGAAGCCTTATAGTAGAAAAGGGGAGAGCAGTAGCAAAGTGTTGGGTAAGATGCAGAGACAAGTTCACAAAAGAAAAAGAAAAAAAAACGAAAAAAAAAGAAGAAAGAAAAATTATGTATGAAATATGAAATATTGTTGTAACGTTGGCGGGTGCATGGGCAAATATGATATAGAAGTGTGCACGTGTGCACATGCATATCACGACATATAGTAGAGAGACTCCCCCATATTTTCTGGTCCGACTTTAGGAAATTTTGTCGTAAAATTTAGAGTTAGCCCGGTTCACGTTTTAGGGTATATTTTGGTCATATTACACGGTGGAGTGGTCGAGCAAGTCAACCAAATTCTCGTTCTATTCTAATTTTTCTTTGACCATAAATTCTAAAGTCGCGTATTCGATATTTTGAATCTTGTTCTAGATTTGAATCTAGGCGACGTCCGAGGAATTTTGATCGTTACCCCCCCATGTCGTTCCTTTCCGGTGAAATTGTCATTTTGAAATTCAAATTTTCTGCAGCTTTCAGGTGAGTATTTCTCACCAGACATACGTACATATATTTTGGTAAATTATTGCAAGTGTATGTGTGAAATTTTATTCCGTCATTATCTGTCTGTAGTATAATGTAGAATGTTAAACCCCATTTAATTTGACACCTCATCAGTTATGTATCTGTTGTAGTATTTCTGCAGTTATATTATAAATGTTTATTTACTGCTTAAATCACCACTGCATGTTCCCTGTTAAAATTTAGATTGTTATGGGCTGAAATGATAGGCCAAATTGATTATTATTGTTCACTTGTTCTGTTAACTGCTGTAAATTTTCTTGGGATTGCGGGTTTGAAATGATAGAACCCGGGGTTTTAAGTCTACGGATTGAAATGATATAAATCCGTTTCCACTTGACCTAGGCTAGAAAATCTTATACAGGCCCGTGGTTTATATAATATTTTCTGAAATTATTTTGAATTATTTTTAAATTTAGGAAGTGATGATATTCTGGTTTAAATGATAAAGGGTTTTATAAGACTTATAAATAAATTTTTTTTTATTATAACTTGTTCCAGCAATTCTGGATTTTTGAAGGATAAGGTTTCAATTAAGAAAATAATAAATAATAAGTTGAAAATAGATTTTTAAGCTAAAAGTCTACTACAGCATTTAAATGCTGTCTTTTAAAATTGGACTATTTTTAACCCGTAACTTTAGACAGCATTTCCTAGGTGCTGTAGAAATTGAAATTGATTTATCTGAAAATCTATGGAAATTTATTTGGGAATAAGTTAAGATTTTTCGAATTTAATAAATAAAAGAATTTAGAAATTGATGTTGGGTGGTTTTAAAGGGAGAAATTGATTTCTATTTTTGATAAAAGCAATAAATTCCAAATTTAATTAAATAATTTGAAATGGTATATTATCAAAAGGAATGCTTAAATCAAGGATTTGAGATTAAAGGTATTTGAAATACATATTGATTTGAAAATATAAATACCATTTTTCAAACTATAACCACGGGTTATAATAACGTTTGGTTGGCAAAGAGACCGGGATCGGATATGGGCATACTCTCTGTCGATACCGAAAACCACTTTGACTAACCGTGTACGCGGTGGAGATTCCAGAATGAAGTAGGTTGGTGGTGACGGTTTCTTGAAAGGTATATACGTGGACCCGACTCCCGTGAGTTGGCATAAGGTGGCTAAAACAGGAGCGATTCTCGGATTAATGAGGTAGCTCCTCTGATCGAACGCACTTCTTCGTTTGCCATTCTATTACTTTTGTGATTGTTTGGTGCGCACCTTTGATTTGGGAGTGTTGTTCGAGGTGGGCGGTTGCTGCGGCTTCGCGTTACCACCGGTCCGGAAGCGTAATTGGTATATCTACCCTGGCATTGCCTAGTTGTGCCGTGTCACCTACCATAGCGAGCCTTGTACGAGTTTGGTTTTCTCCCGTAGCCCGTGTGGTATCCTCTAGTGGCTTCCCGATCAGGAGGGGCTATGATATTGGATGGACTACTGGGACTATTACGTGTTAAGGGCTATATGGGTAACCCCTTAACGCTATTAAAAAGTAAGTTTATTTTATATATAGACACTATTATAATAGCGCAATATACTACATAGTAAATAGTTTAACGGATCCTTAGAGGATGGGCGATCCCAAGCATCCTTTGAGTTACTTGCTCTATATTACAGTACACTTGAATTAGCTTATATTATATAAGTATGTATGTCCTGACTCGAGTGTTTATGTTTTATTTTACGCTCGGGTCAGCCTGAGTTGCAGCTTCAGTTTCCTCTCCGGAGCTAGGACATTACGTAGACCATTCGTGCTGCTGGAAGTTTGTTTCAGTCTTTATCTTTTCTGGAATCCCAGACTTTGAAGACTCTATATCCATTTATGGTTTAAATTTGTATTGAAGATTATAAACTATGTAAATTCTGTTTTGTTAAAGCTTTATAAGTGGCTTCATGAACCACTGAATTTTTAATTTCCGCTGCGAGATTCTGATATCTGTGTATGTGATTCTGTGATTTATTTACTGTATATTCAGAGTTTTGCCAAATTTATTATACAACGCAGTACTTTGAACAATTCAAGTCCGACATGTGCGGATGCGAAGGGTTGAAAATACTGGGTCGTTACAGTTGGTATCAGAGCTTTGGCTCTAGGAAAAACTTAGGATGTATGGTAAATTTGATTTATAGAATCACATTCATCCGAGCTTGTATCTCTTCCTTTTCGAATTTTTGAACATTCACTGTGGTTCCAAAGTTCATTCGTGTCCCTCACTTTCCATCTACTATAGATTCTGGAGTGTCTCATAACTCCACTTCGGATGATCTTTATAGTGAATTGGCGGTCTCGCCATTTATTCTAATAAGGGTGAAACTCCTTTACCATTAGCATAGATTCACCACAGATTTATATTTACCCTAGGTTTATATGCCAGTATCTTTGGTTATTCCGAACTCTATCTCTTCGGATCAAATATAGATTTACCCAATCATATCGATCCGACTTTTTAAGTCACGGTTGACCAGATCAAGGTTGTCCGCGATTTATATAGACTTACCCAGTTCCTTATTCTGTTATTTAATCATCGGACCTTCTGATTTTAACTAGCTTGGATTCTATTTGATTTGAGTTCATCAAATTTGAATTTCTATCCTTGTTTTGGAAATTTACTCCTATATTTGAAAGGAAATCTAAAATATATATAAGTATAAATTTTCAGAAATTTTAATATTTAATTTAACTAGTGTCAGGAGATAATAGTTTGATTTTATTTATGGTTTTGTAAACCATGTGTTTGTCTAAATAATTGAATATAAACAATGGTTATAAATTAATCTAGAAACAGAAATGAATATAAAACAAGAACTTGAGAATTCAATTTCTGATGGTTTCAAACTTTGGGATTAAAATTTTAAAAGTATATATTATTTAAAGTATTTTCGAATAGAAGTTTGTTCCCAAAGGATTTTAAAATATAGTGCTCTTCTCTTTGTCGCTGGAAAATAATTTCGGTGATGACTGCAGCATCATCGACGTTATTCTGTAGTCTGGCTACAGTGTACCTTAGGATTTTAATTGATTTGAACTCCTAAAATATGAATTAATTTATGAAATTGATTTGACATATTATGTACATATATTTAGTTATCTGTAAAATGGTTTGAAGAGGATCAGAAATTAATTCTTAAGGTTATCTTGTGGAAAAAGAAAATAAAATTTTTCCCAACTGGAGATAATTGAATTTGGAAGTTTTAGTTGTATAATACTCAATTTCATTTCAACATAACTTACCTTGATTTTCAGAAGTTAACAATGAAATTGGATAATATATAATATAAAAGATTTTATAAATAAAATTTGAGTGGTTATAATAAATGTTATACACTTAAATTTTAGTTATAAAAGATTAATAGGGGTAAATAAGGAAAAAGAAATTTAAGGAATCTTATTTAAAATAACTTAACAATCAAATTTGATTTAATAAGGAACCTTAAATCTAACCAGGAAATCCTAATAATTCCTGAGAAGAATATGTTTGTAAAATATTGAAGAAATATTTTGTAGTAAGGATTTATAGTTTAATTGATATCTTAATGAATAGAGAAATTTGATTGTTGTATTTGCTATGATAAATATTTCATTCAGGAAATAGACATGTCATGAAAAATGGATAATTATGATTAAGACGTATTTTAATATCACTAAAATTTGATAATTGAGAATTTGGTTTTCAAATGGAAATTTCAAGTGTAACTTATTAAAGGAATATCTTAATTATAAAATAGGTATTTTAAATAAAGTGTTAGGTTATTTGTTAAATTAGGAGTTAAGAAAAATAATGAACTGACTTGGAAATACTATTATATCTACTGTAGCATATTATAAGTGCTGTTGTTTCTCAAAATAAAACGTTTTGAAAAGTTTATAACTGAATAAAGGAACATAGGAATATTACAGCTTTGAAATGAATATTATTTGGCATTGAATTAAAAGGTATAAATAAAGATTATTTTAAAAGTGTTATGATTTTAGTAGCATGATTTCCAAATGATAATACCTATAAATTTTTAATGACTTTCAAAGTATTTTGATTTCAAATTATCTTATTTTGTTTTCAAACTATCTTTAAATGTCCTTGGTTTTCCTATCTGCTACGGATTGGGGAGGCTATTGCTTATACCAGTCTGTTTAGAAATTTTTCTATAATCTTTGAAAATCTTTGTTACTCATCGGGGCCTAAGCACCGCTTACCACCCATAGACTGGCGGTCAAACTGAAAGGGAAAACCGATTCTAGAGGATCTTCTTCGTGCTTCAAATCCGGAACTATTCGCTTACGGTACTTGTTTATCTAGCTTATCTCCCTTTGTTTCCCTTCTTTCGTTCCTTTTCGAGGACGAAAAGTTCTTAAGTGGGGGAGATTGTAACAACCCTAGTTTTAGCTATTTATTTCTTTTAATTATTTAGATTTTGAAATATATTTTATATAAATTGTGTTTACCAATATAGTTTAATTATTTAATTTGGAGATATATTTTATAAAATTTTGTATGCCAAATTAGTTTTAATAATAACTGTAAAAATTTAAGTTATGTTTGAACTGTTAAATTTCGCGTTTAAAAGACGCGTCAAGTATAGGGTATAAGCAACGTAATAAAACGTGAGATTTTTAAATGATATTTTACGAATTTTTTTGATGTTTTAGACTGCGTCTGTTTAACGTAGTGTAAAAATCAAGTTTTCGATTAAATTTGAAGAAAAATATCAGTCAGAGATTTTATAGCAACCGTTACGTTGTTTTAACTGACGGTCTGATTTTTTATAAATTTGTATACGTTTTTCTTTCCTAAGCTTTGCATAAATTTTGCCATTTCTTTTGGTGCAATCAAACTAAAAAAAAAAAAAAAAAAATCAAAATGTACAAAATAAAATCAAACTCAACATTGTAACGTTCAAACTTTATAACCCAACCATGTGTCACGCAAGTTATAATTCCCATAATTCAAGCTGCCTTTCTCTCTGCCAATCAAACCATGCTAATACATATATATTCGAACATAAAATCACATAGATTTTCCTTTCCACTTACATCCTCTGATTCGTTCATTTCAATCAATAAATTTCTACGTTTTATAATTTAATGCCAACGGTCTACCCAATATCGCGCATTCATATATAACTGATGCATTCACCTCTCCTTAATTCATCACCAATTGCCTTCAGTTTGAGATGAGTAACGTACACAAATTCTTCTTGTACGTTCGAAACTTTATGTATACAATCAAAGCTCTTTAAAAAAAAAAAACACACTGTTTATTTGCAACAAATGGAAAATCAAAAGTTTGCATATCTGAAAAAAAATCAACGCCTTCATTCTCGTAAGTTTCAGAACTGGTCATTGTTTCTTCCCTTTTATTTCGCAAGTTTTCCTATAAATCTCTTTGCCTCATTTACATAAGTTCATATCTTCTTGTCTGTTCTTCTCGGATTCAAACTTCTATCAGGTAAATAGTTTATATTATTTGCTTTTCTTTGATCATATATTTCTTCCTTCCTCTTTCTCGTAATGTTGTTCTATCTATGCCTTGCTCAGCCATTTCTATTGTGTGTATGCCATGCCTTGTCCTAGAGTTGTCTGTGTATTGGTCCAACTGGGTATAGATTTGCATTTTGAAAGAACATGAAGACCGAGCACAAGAGTTTACGTATGAATAGGAAATAAAAGGGGAGAAGGAGTAATTCAAACAGGCGTCAGTTTTAAATTTTGGCAGAGCCTGTTTAGCATTTAGTTTGAAGTCTTAGGCTAGGTTTGCATAAATTCGTGCAATTGTTCCTGAGTAGTGACCATGACCTATTGTATTTGTGCACGTTGGATTCATCTATAGGTTGGTCATAGCCATGTTCATTGTAACATCATCCAGAGAACTCGAAGTAACAGGGTATTGCCTGTGTGCATGTCCACATATCACAACTGCATACCTGGGTTTGAGGATGCATAAGTGGGGACTAGGCTGGTAGTTGTGACTTGGTGATATGGATGGTGTAGTGGAGTTGGTTTAGGATGGTAGGTTGATGATTTTTCAGGTGGAAGAGGAACAAGTGTGCACGTGTACGTGTTGAGATCACTGTGTGCATGATCAACTGACATGAGGGAGATGCCAACTGGAGTGGTTCGATACTAGAAACAGTCAGGTAGGCAAGTAAAAGTGTGGGAAGCATAAGCAGTGATGCAAAAGTATTAAGTAAAGCTTAGTACATATGGAAGTAATAGGAATCAGTTAAGAGAATATGGATCACTGATTTGTTTTAGTGAAGAGTTGAGTTTGATTGATGCTAGTGAATAGAAGTAGGTAAGTAGATGTTGTAGGAAGCTTCAGTGTTTTGTTTAGGAGGATATCTGCATACATATTTTGAAACCATGCAGATCTGAGAAAGTTGGTAAGGATTGAGCAAAAAATTTGTAGTGAAGACTGGGGTTGATGGTAGAATAGGCAGGTAGTTGCTTTAGAGGAAAATAGTATATACTTGAAGTATAAATTGAGGGAACATGGGTCGGTCTGAAGTTGTGATAAGTCTAAGTTTTAGTGATGAATTGAGCATTTTGTTGCATGAAGATTGGTGCATAGGAGTTGGGCATGCTTGGAAGGGAGAATACATACATAAGTTATTTTGTTCAGACAGAGGTATGAAATAAGTTTAGACAGTAATGGTAAAAGAACTTACAAGGTTTGGCTAGCGCATAGAAGCTTCAGTGGTTTGTCTCGAAGCAGAGACATAATGTGACTCGAAGATCTTGCAAAATTTACTCGAAGCAATGGTGGGATATTCTCGAAGTAACCTTGTACTTGACTCGGGTAGTTGGGGTTGCCTGGGAAGTTGAACTGGGAAATTTTGGAAATGTGGAGTTCGAATATCTTGGTATGTGAAGCCACTGTGACATGTTTTGATACCACTGTGCATGTTTTGATCGAGCCATGCTGTATTTGATGAAGATAGGCTCGGGTGTCTTTGGCATCTTTCAGTTCTAGCCTGGAAGCGCAGAGGAATGTTATGAGGTGGAAAAGATGAGATGCTTTATGGTTGGCATGGGTTTTGCGTGAGTTGTCCATTATTATGAAGCCTGGAATATCTTAAAACAAAATGGTGAAAAATATAATAAGAAAAATGCGTGCATGTGTCATAGTGATAACACAGTGGAGTGGCAACAGAGGAATGTGCATAAGGACCGTGTGTCACTGCGTGCACGTGCGTATCAGTGAGTCAAGCCTGGGAAAGAAGAAGTTGTGAAGCATCAGTTGAATAAAGAGAGTTGGTGAGTTTACTCGAAGTGTTGCATTTTGGCTCGAAGCAACTGTATATTATTCTCGAAGAAATTTCGTGTTTGGCTCGAAGAAACTTGGTGTACGACTCGGGGTAATTGAGGATGGTTACGTGAGTTGTCTATACAGTGTGTAAAGCTGGGAAGCCTTATAGTAGAAAAGGGGAGAGCAGTAGCAAAGTGTTGGGTAAGATGCAGAGACAAGTTCACAAAAGAAAAAGAAAAAAAAAACGAAAAAAAAAGAAGAAAGAAAAATTATGTATGAAATATGAAATATTGTTGTAACGTTGGCGGGTGCATGGGCAAATATGATATAGAAGTGTGCACGTGTGCACATGCATATCACGACATATAGTAGAGAGACTCCCCCATATTTTCTGGTCCGACTTTAGGAAATTTTGTCGTAAAATTTAGAGTTAGCCCGGTTCACGTTTTAGGGTATATTTTGGTCATATTACACGGTGGAGTGGTCGAGCAAGTCAACCAAATTCTCGTTCTATTCTAATTTTTCTTTGACCATAAATTCTAAAGTCACGTATTCGATATTTTGAATCTTGTTCTAGATTTGAATCTAGGCGACGTCCGAGGAATTTTGATCGTTACCCCCCCCCCCCCATGTCGTTCCTTTCCGGTGAAATTGTCATTTTGAAATTCAAATTTTCTGCAGCTTTCAGGTGAGTATTTCTCACCAGACATACGTACATATATTTTGGTAAATTATTGCAAGTGTATGTGTGAAATTTTATTCCGTCATTATCTGTCTGTAGTATAATGTAGAATGTTAAACCCCATTTAATTTGACACCTCATCAGTTATGTATCTGTTGTAGTATTTCTGCAGTTATATTATAAATGTTTATTTACTGCTTAAATCACCACTGCATGTTCCCTGTTAAAATTTAGATTGTTATGGGCTGAAATGATAGGCCAAATTGATTATTATTGTTCACTTGTTCTGTTAACTGCTGTAAATTTTCTTGGGATTGCGGGTTTGAAATGATAGAACCCGGGGTTTTAAGTCTACGGATTGAAATGATATAAATCCGTTTCCACTTGACCTAGGCTAGAAAATCTTATACAGGCCCGTGGTTTATATAATATTTTCTGAAATTATTTTGAATTATTTTTAAATTTAGGAAGTGATGATATTCTGGTTTAAATGATAAAGGGTTTTATAAGACTTATAAATAAATTTTTTTTTATTATAACTTGTTCCAGCAATTCTGGATTTTTGAAGGATAAGGTTTCAATTAAGAAAATAATAAATAATAAGTTGAAAATAGATTTTTAAGCTAAAAGTCTACTACAGCATTTAAATGCTGTCTTTTAAAATTGGACTATTTTTAACCCGTAACTTTAGACAGCATTTCCTAGGTGCTGTAGAAATTGAAATTGATTTATCTGAAAATCTATGGAAATTTATTTGGGAATAAGTTAAGATTTTTCGAATTTAATAAATAAAAGAATTTAGAAATTGATGTTGGGTGGTTTTAAAGGGAGAAATTGATTTCTATTTTTGATAAAAGCAATAAATTCCAAATTTAATTAAATAATTTGAAATGGTATATTATCAAAAGGAATGCTTAAATCAAGGATTTGAGATTAAAGGTATTTGAAATACATATTGATTTGAAAATATAAATACCATTTTTCAAACTATAACCACGGGTTATAATAACGTTTGGTTGGCAAAGAGACCGGGATCGGATATGGGCATACTCTCTGTCGATACCGAAAACCACTTTGACTAACCGTGTACGCGGTGGAGATTCCAGAATGAAGTAGGTTGGTGGTGACGGTTTCTTGAAAGGTATATACGTGGACCCGACTCCCGTGAGTTGGCATAAGGTGGCTAAAACAGGAGCGATTCTCGGATTAATGAGGTAGCTCCTCTGATCGAACGCACTTCTTCGTTTGCCATTCTATTACTTTTGTGATTGTTTGGTGCGCACCTTTGATTTGGGAGTGTTGTTCGAGGTGGGCGGTTGCTGCGGCTTCGCGTTACCACCGGTCCGGAAGCGTAATTGGTATATCTACCCTGGCATTGCCTAGTTGTGCCGTGTCACCTACCATAGCGAGCCTTGTACGAGTTTGGTTTTCTCCCGTAGCCCGTGTGGTATCCTCTAGTGGCTTCCCGATCAGGAGGGGCTATGATATTGGATGGACTACTGGGACTATTACGTGTTAAGGGCTATATGGGTAACCCCTTAACGCTATTAAAAAGTAAGTTTATTTTATATATAGACACTATTATAATAGCGCAATATACTACATAGTAAATAGTTTAACGGATCCTTAGAGGATGGGCGATCCCAAGCATCCTTTGAGTTACTTGCTCTATATTACAGTACACTTGAATTAGCTTACATTATATAAGTATGTATGTCCTGACTCGAGTGTTTATGTTTTATTTTACGCTCGGGTCAGCCTGAGTTGCAGCTTCAGTTTCCTCTCCGGAGCTAGGACATTCCGTAGACCATTCGTGCTGCTGGAAGTTTGTTTCAGTCTTTATCTTTTCTGGAATCCCAGACTTTGAAGACTCTATATCCATTTATGGTTTAAATTTGTATTGAAGATTATAAACTATGTAAATTCTGTTTTGTTAAAGCTTTATAAGTGGCTTCATGAACCACTGAATTTTTAATTTCCGCTGCGAGATTCTGATATCTGTGTATGTGATTCTGTGATTTATTTACTGTATATTCAGAGTTTTGCCAAATTTATTATACAACGCAGTACTTTGAACAATTCAAGTCCGACATGTGCGGATGCGAAGGGTTGAAAATACTGGGTCGTTACAATTTATCCATAAGCAATTAATCTGATTTCAATTTATCAGTTGATTAATTAACCTTACTTATGGATATTTGGATTGCATTGAATGCTTTGAACTGTTTGATATCTCTGATGTGTGATGTTTTGTGATATGAATTATGTTGATTTGAGCCGTGATAAATGTAATTTAATTATCTATGATGGATTTATATTTGTGAATCTGTGAATGGAAGATAAGCATCATAAGAATATACCGCTTATCGATATTGATATGTTTGAATCTGTGATGATTGATGAAGTTGCACTATTGTGTGAAACTCCTGGACTGCACCTTACATACACAAATATGGATTGCATAAGGAAATTGGTTAAGTCATAGAGTTTTGAAATGGTTTTAAAAGTTGAATTTTGAATCCAAATGGTTTTGGAAATGGAATTAGGTTAAATATGGAAAGCTTTTGAAAAGGAGTTTTGAAGATTAAAGTTATTTTGAATAACTTGATAAAGTTTTGAAATTCAAATAGTTTGATTTCAATTCCAGATTTGAAATTGAATTTTATATTTAGAAATTATGGTTTAAAAAGGATATACAAGTTATAAATGTGTTTATATTGGTTTTAAACCCATTTTAAAAGTATTGTTTTGGGCATTTGAATTTAATCCAAGTTTTATACTTGAAAAGCTTTAACTTGTGCAAATATAATTGGATTTTTTCGAAACGAAAACTGTTTGTTTTCAAATAATAATAACTTTCATATAAAGGAAGGTTTTCCAAGTTGTATTGAAAAGATTTCATGTTTTGAAATGAAATTGTTTTGAAAGCTATAAATGAATCTTTGTGGATGATTTTTGAACTTTGTTTTGAAACTGAAGAGAATCTAAATGGTGTATCTTTTGTATAAAAGATTTAAAACGGAAATGGTTTTGAAAGCTATGAATTGAATATTTGATTTAAAGATTGGATGAATTAATCCAATTTGAAAAGGAAATTGTTTTGAAAGGCTATGAATGAATCTTTGTGGAAGATTGGTGAAATTTGTGAAATGAACCTTTTTGTTTAAAGATTTTAAAATGGTAATTTGTTGAACCATTTTAAGAAAAGGTTTTAGTAATAAGTTGCGATTTAACCGAGATCCCATTATCCATATGGTCTTGAAATATTACGCTCACTATTCGGTTTAGCTGGGAGAGGACATTGTGTCATATAACCCGGAGAGGACATTGTGTCATATAACCCATTTCAAATAGTGGTTCGATGAAATGGATAGCAATTGAAGATGGTGGTGAAGACCGGGTGTCTTCTAGAACGATAGGATAACCTATCGAATGACTCTGCACCGATTTGCTCTGGTATAGAGATCTCTATATGTGAAGGGGAGTCCGATTGGGATTGAGGATGCCCGGATTGCAAAGGCTTCTTTGGAAGTGCCTTCGGTTATGTTCGAATCTGGAACAGGCTTGTATGGTTGTATGTCTGACATTACACTTTGAGATATAAAGAAGATTTCTTTCAAATACATTTCTGTTGGTAGTGGATCTGTTAGCTTAACACCCTTCTATGAGACGTATGAGCTCAGAGGTTATGTAGTTGAAAGTTATCAGTGATATACTCTCAATTTGGTAGTGTGGCATACAAAGTACTTCTGATCATTTTTTGATTGAAGCATGGCTTTTGTGTAAATCTTAGCTTTGTGGATGAGACTTCGTCGAGCCTCGCAACCTGGTAATGGTCGAAACAGGAATCGTTGCAGCAAGGTTACTTGGGGGTAGCGTCTCCTGAGGGTATGTCCATTTCCTTTTGGATTATAAGTTATATCATGGTATGGAGCCCAGATACTTAACTTTGTGGTTGCTGCAAACTTATTGCTTTGTGGTTGTTGGTTGAGAGGTACTTCGGATAAAGGTTGGTAATGACCGGGGGATGGAATTCTCTTATCTGTAGTTACCTAGTTACAGAGGTAACTCGGCCTCGTGTTGGCAGAGATTCGGTTGGGTTCTCGAGGACGTCCCTTCAGATGCGTTCCATTTTGTGTAGGAAGTTCCTTTGCCTGACCATTTGTTGGAAATCCAAACAAAACAATACGAGCCCTTTACGATTGCAATTGTATATCCAGCCACCTCAGGTGGTAGCTATAGCTGGCATAATATAATGGTATCTATGCTGGTTAAGATTTATATTATACTTTCGAAAGGTTTTCTGCACTATGAACTAATAATAACAACAAAAGGATTTTCGCGTATTAAGCATTTTTGACTATCATAAGGTGAAATCTCCTCCTAGTTTGCGCTTGCATTGTATGTTTGGCGGGAGGCCTTATGGCAGTTTCATTTTCCAAAAGCACAGCGTTTTTTTATACTTCTTATGTTGTTTGGTTTAAAAGATAAAATTGTTTTTGTTTGCTCATACCAGTCCCATGACTGACCTAGAGTTTATTGTTCCCTTCCTAAACTCTAGGTGCCTACAATTTTCCACACAGGCAGTCTAGAGTTGGGATTTTCAGATAATCAAATAGTAGATGTAGTTTTGGAAATCTTTGATGTCTTTTGGTCTTTGTAACCGTTTGGATTTTGGAAATTGCTTTGCGGATCGAGTTTGCTTAGTTCAGCATTGATGGTGATTAGAGCTTCTTGGATTGGAGCTTTGGGATTTGGCATTGAAGACATTGTCTTTCCATTGCTGAGTTTTTGTGCTTTGCTGTTGATTCTTTTCGCTGTTGTATTCTAGCTCTGATATATGCATTGATATTCATTGTATCTTTGTTGTATCAACTATTGTATATCAATGATATTATTCATTTTCTCCCACTGTGTTGTTATACTTAATGTGTTATAAGCTCCAACGAACCATAATCGACGTTTGGATCTGCGACATTTGAATATGGATGATGTATTCGGTGCCGATTTTCAAAGATCGAATTTGGGTCATTATATTTGGTATCAGAGCTGAAGGTTGAAACTTTAGCTCATGAGTATAACACATTAAGTAACTCATTGGAGATAGGGATGAAAATGCCCTAGAATGAGTATATTCCTAAGATATCCATCCGAATGCCTCAGTAAATTCTCTTACTATCCACTGATAGTGAGTATGAGTGCAAGAAGAGGACGATGTAGGGACAGCGGAATACGACTACAAATGATCAATACCCTGCAACAACGGAAACAATCTTTTCCTATCAAATCTCTTTTGATCACCATTCAATTTCGATTCTTTGATTGCTTCGTGGCAGCTTGAGGGAGAAGCTTTGGGGTGATGGTGGCCCAGCGAATCGAGTAGATAAGTTCTTATTTCGTATTCTGATTATCAGTTTCTCTATTAACTTTTCGTTTTAAACTTTAATGTATTAGAGGTTCTATTTAAAATGAATTGATGAATAAAATATGAAACTGAATTAAAATATATCGATAAAACAATTTTAATTAAAACCAAATTTAAGAATTTTGTTGTAATTTCTTGTGAGGATCAAAGTCCGATGAGGGACAAGTTGGTGTATACTTTGGAGTATTCCAACCTGAATTTGGAATCCATACCTAGTGTTTGAGAATTGAGGAAGATTGAATCTATTTGTTTGTTTTATTGGGTCCAAATATATTATATGAGTGGTTCGTTATCCTTCGAACTAACCAATGCCCTTGCATATTTCGTAGACTGGGTGGCCCGAGTATCTTGTGACACATGGGATGGGTTCATTCTCATATTTATTGATGATATTCTGAGTTGGTAAGCCAAATGCAGAATAAATATTCAGTTTGATCTGGAAAACTGTTTCTCTATCTTTGTTGTCTCCCTAGCAAATTTCGAGGACGAAATTTTCTCAAGGGGGAATCTATAACGATCCCGATTTTTAAAGCCAAATTAGTCTAGTAATTAATTTGATTTTTGGATTAAATTAAGAATTAATTTGGTAATTAAATTTTTTTGGATTTAATTGTAAATTTAATTGTAAATTAATCTAATTTTTCCAAATTAAACAAGATATTTGTTTGATTTGAAATTCAAAAGTAGATATTTTGGAAATATATTGAATTTAAAAAGGACTCTATATTTTAATGAAACGGCCTTGACTCGACCTTCGAAAATCGGCACCCGAACTTCACGGGTACTCGAATGCCGTAGATTCAAACGCCGAATCTGGTTCGTCGGAGCTTATAACACGTTAAGTATAATGACACATCGAAAAAAAGAAATGAATATCAATATATACTGTTAACGTGAAAATCTGACGCTAACACCCTGGTGTGTGTAAAAACGATGTGAAAGCACCACCCGTAATACGGGAATCAAGAAATAACAGTAAGTAACAGAAAATGCAGTAAATGTGCACAGGGTTTATAGTGGTTCGACTTATGATCAAGCCTACGTCCACTTCAATCCTTTTTATTGCTGATCGGATTACAACTTATTACAATCTCTTTCAATTACAATCCAATTCAATTCAGAAAACAAGTAGCTAAGGAAAACTTCGTCGTGACAGGGTTCTTCGAATCCATGATTGAATGTGTTAAATTCCTGTGCGAAGTTGATCTAAGCGTCTTGCGTGTGCTTGAAGCGATGGAGTGTAGATTGCTTTGAAGATGGTGAAGTCTCAATCTCTTGAAGAAAGTGATCAAAAAGTCCCTTAAATGTTGGAGCTAACGGTGTATTTATAGGGGGACTCGGGATTAAGTCGCTTGGCATAGGTCGCGAGCGACCTATGATAGGACTTGAGTCGTTGGTGAGCTAAGAGAGCGCGAGTCACGACCTAAGTGAGATCCCCTTTTCCATATAAGCTAACGGGTGCAAGTTAACGACTCATGGGAAGCGGCATCACTTATCCTCTAAGTGTTAGGTCGTGAGCAAACTAAGGCAAGTTATAAGCCGGCAGCGACTTAGGGATAGGTCGTAAGTCGTGTTTCTGAGATAAGGCTTAACTAGGTTGCTTCGTCTACTTAGTTACTAGGCCGCTGCATTCTGTAAGTCGCTTCCACTTAAGTCGTTTAAGCAGTTAAGTCGTAAGCCCCCTTTTATCCTTCTAGGTCGCTCACTCTTCTAGCTCTTTAAGTCGTTGCCCTGCTTCTATGGTTAGGTCCTTAGCTTGGTAGGTCGTGGGTCGTTCATTCACTTAAACTGTTAGGTCGGCCCATTCTCTTAACCCGCTAAGTTATGGTTCCCTTAAGTCGGTAAGTCGTCCATCTTTAAGCCGTTAACCTGATGTTGGTCCATTAACTCATTAAGTCGCTTCATAACTTAAGTCGTTAACTCATTGAGTTGCTTGTCCATTGAGTCGTTGACCTCCTTAAGTCGTGAGCCTTTTTGAGTCGCTTAACATAGGAGTTAACATTTGCCCCTCGAAGTACACGCTTAAATCGTGAGTCGTGTGCTTCGATCTAATTTTGCTAGGTCGTGAGCGACCTAAAACATATACTAACTCGCGCGTCTACTCGTCTTCTTCTTTCAGCCCCATATAAATTTGTTAGGTCGCTACTCCCTCCTTACTCACTTGCTTCAATTTCCTGCGCCGCCATTAACAGAATTCTACGATTTTAAAGACGAATTCAAGTTAATCATTCAGCGATTCGTCCTTACTACCAAATTGCGTAAGTATCTTCGATCTTTATCCATTCCATGATCACCATCGAACCACGAACTCTAACCTCCGAACCCCAGATCAACTTTGTGTGTCGTGCTTCACTTTGAGTCATGTTGTGATCGATTTTTGATCGTCTCTGGTTACCGTTGTTGTTGTGATTCATGAACGCACAGTAGTGAGTTAGATTTATGATAGATCGAAGATATGTTGAATTGGTTTCCGAGTAATTTGGTGGTATGAGAAGATGACGAACTTCATGAATAGGATGATGGACTTCTGTGTAGTTGATAGCAGGTTATCGGGTCTGGTGAAGCATTGCGTGGAGAGGAAGTTAGCGACCTGGTGAATTTGAGCAACTTAAGATAATTCACGATCTAAGGACCCTTGCGACCTAAGGAATAGTTTCGACCTACACTAGGTCGCTGAACGACCTAATATTCGCGCGTCTTAGAACTTTGCATGAGCTAGGAATTACTCGAGCTAAGAACTGCATGACCTAATCTTTCTTGCGACATAGGCTTTAGGTCGCGGCCGAGTTAAAATCTGGACGAGTTTGAAATGCCTTATCCTTTACTTTGCACAGCGCGACTTAAGAAGGTTCCGACCTATGCTAGGTCGCTGGACGACCTAGGACTTGTGAAATCCTGAGACAACTTTGATTGAGCTTGTTTGAACTTTGAACTATTTGGACTTGAGTTTTGTTGTATTTCTTTGCAGATTATCTCTAGCGCTAATTACCTGTTAAACACAATATTTGCAGAAAATTGGGACGAATATACTGCCATCGACTGCCCACATCAAATGACAGATTAGTTAACAACAGATAATTAACTTAAATAAATTATGTGAACGAAGTGCTTTCAACTCATCAATCTCAAGTAAAATATTAAAGCAACACTGAAATAGTCAATTGAAACTGACCAGCCTGCACTAATATTATGCTTGAACTTTAGATTAACAAGTTCTGAAATTTTGTAGTCGATCAATCGTCGACTAGTTTAATTCCAGTTATATTTATTTGTTATTTTTATTAGTTCTGCACGACACTTCACACTTTTAGGAAACGTGCACCTTCACATTTGAATATCCAGTTGCTTGTGTAGAATGACTTCTCAGGAAGAAGATACAACAGTTCAGACTGGAGAGGCAACTGTTATTCCGGCTCCACTAGTCAATCCTCCCGAAAAAGCCCCTACCACGCTATCATACAAAGTTTTTCGCCAGTTGTGTGCTCAGTTTGGCATTGCTGAATCAGATGCCATTCTTCCCGAGAGAAGTAACATTGCTGACATAGCACCCCCCTGGCTTTGTGACGGTCAATCGACAAATGTGCCTGAGTGGGGGCGTTCCTCCTTTCAATGACTTTTTCCAACAACTTCTTCGTCAATTGGCCATCGCCCCATCCCAATTACACCCCAATGGCTATGCCATTTTAATGGGGTTGTGTGTACTGTTTAGGAGGATGCTTGATCGATTCCCAAGCTTTGACGAGATTTTCTTCCTATGCACTTTCAGCAGGACTAAAGATCACCCCTCTATTACTGTCGTGAGAAGTGCTCGAAATCGTAGATTGATCATCGGTCTTCCTGACAGCGCTTATGGGTTTTTGAATCAATTATTCTATGTTCGTTGTCCCCCGGGGTTTTACGCTGTATGGAGGGAAGGAAGTAAGATTAACCATTCTTACTATGCTTGTTATCCGACTTTTGCGAGACTGACTTGTTAAGTGTTAACTCCGCTTCTTTTTTATTTTCAGCGCTTCCTTCCCTATCCAGAGATCCAGGCCATAAGCAAGTTTTTGAGAGACTGAGTGCCGTGGCCGCGGAAGAAAGAAGTGTAAAATTCTTGTTGAGGGATGAATTTCTGCACCAATATGGGCTTTTGCATACCTCTCGCTCTACACACCCCCACGAAGTCCCAGACTCTCCGTCTAGAGCGTCGGATGCCCCCGTTTCTATTGATACATCCTTAACGGAAGAATCTGCTTCTGAGGCTTCTCTAGTGAAGTGCTCCACTTCTGTTGATGTCGCGGGGGCATCTGGCAAACTTGCCCCGGTCACCGAAGAAGAAGAGCCTCGGGATTCACCTCCACATTCAAAGAAGTCTGGTGACGAAGAAGTCGAGAAAACCAGCCCTGTTAAGCAGAGCAGGGACGACACTTTCGAACGACTGAGTGACCTTTTTGCCACCTCGCAAGAGATCTTTAAAGATGATCCTATTACTACCGGCGTTTCTTCTTCAGTAGTCGAGGCGACTTCTATTCTGCAACAGACTCCGTCAACTCAGGAGTTGATGTTAACTTCTACACCCATAACTACTCCACAATTAAAGAGTGGTTCGTAGTTTGATGCGCGTAGTTTGCACATTACACTCACCTAGAATCTTTCAGCACTTTTATGCTTCTGACTTTTTGTACTTTGAAGAATTCTAAAATTTAGCTCTTTTTATTTCAGATCCTCCGATGGGACGCAGCGGATCCTACTATGATGACTTCCAGCGCTACGGGAGGCGTAGCCAATATGATTATAGGCGTTACCTCCCCTCTTCCAGAGAATCCGATGAAGAAAGAGCCGCCCGAAAGGCTCAAGAGAAGAGGGCTCAAGAGGAGCGTTATGAAAGAAGAGAGAGGGAGGAGCGCCACGATTCTTCGCAGAGAGGCGACAATTCCCATAAAAGAAAATCCCATGATGACCGAGGAAAAAGTCATATGGTTGAAGATTCGAGCAAGCGAGCCCGACATGGTGAGAAGCACACCTCTACAACTCCCGAAAAGGTTACTGCCCCCGCCTCACTTGACATTCCTTCTGGCTCTCCCGCTCTTGGGAAAGCAGATATTCAAACAATAATCAACAGGCTCAAATTCCAAGTTGGACCGGGCCCGGCCACTTTGCAAAGTCGGTTTCCACAGTGTTGTCTGAAGGGAGTAAGGTTCGACCTTGACTTGGTCCCCATTGACAAGTCTGCCATGTTACGGAACCTCGATGCCGTCAAGCTTGATATTGAGAGGATGTCAAACTGGCAAAAACATGTTGACGAGCTCCAAAGTGTTAATCATGCAAATATAGAGGCCATGCTCACTATGGAAAATGATAAAGCCGAATGGAAAAAGGTTCTCGAACAACACGATACTGAAATGAGGAGCATCGCTTCTTACAATGAAGAGTTTGAAGCAAAAGTTGAGGAACTGAAATAAGAGCTTGCTACTTCCTCTACTTCCTATTCTCAAAAGAAGAAGTGCTCCTAAAACAAGTGAGAGACGCTCATGCCAGCCAAAGAGACGCCGAAGACAGGCTCGAAGTGCAAAAAAGAATCAGTGAGGGCTATATTGCTGATGTTGCAGAGCTTCCGAAGAAAACCAGCTCCCAAGAGGCAGATATTCAAATGCTTAAGCTTCAACTTTCCAAAGCTGAAAGGGAGCGTGATGAGGCCGTTGCCGGCAAAATTGCAGCTGAAGAATCTCACGAGGCGACGAGGACCAACATCAGCTCAACATTATTTGATTTCTACCTGCATAGCATCTTGGGGCGCGGTAGCCTCGCCTTTCTAGGCCCCAAGTATGAAATTACTCTGGCTGAAGTTTGGGAGGATGCACTCGATATGCTTGGCGGTAAAGGCGCTGGCTATGCTGAGTCAGCTCTTGAGGATCATTATCTTGATGATGATGCTCGCGCCGTTCTCGCCAAGGGGAGAGAACAGCTTGCAAAATTAAGGGCCGAAACAGCGGAAGGAGAATATTCGGGAAAAACCATCTCAACTGTTCCAATTCAGCCTTCTTCTTCGGCCGAAATTGACATTATCGGTTCTAGTTCTCATTCTCTATCTCCTACCAAAGTTACCACCGAGATCACAAGCATACACGGTGGAGATGAAGGCGACGAGGGTGCCGAGGCACAGGCTTACGAGGTTGCTGTCAGAAAACCGACTTCTGCAGGTAACCCTACTGTTAATCTTGCCCAAGTAGATTGCTCATCTGTTTCTTACGAGCTTGATGAGCTTCATGACTACTTCTTGAACCTCAGCGAACCTTTATCTCCACTTTTTACTGACTTGAACTTTTTTCCTTCTGCAGAGAAAACGTCGAGCATCGTTCAAACTTCCCCACCTCCAATTATTCCTCCTCCATCTATTCAGGTGACTCCTCCCTCTGCCTCGCAACTGAGATCACAAGAGGAGCAAATAGAAGCTCTTCAAGACTTGGACGATCCCATTGCTTTACAAGAACACAAGGGAGAAGAAACTGAAGGGAGTGAGAAGACTTCAGAAGCAAGTGGTTCCGATGAAGAACCATTAGCTAAACTTCTTTCTCCAGGGAGTGGGTCTTCCTCCAAGAAGAGAGGAAAGCAGAGAGTTTCCAAGAAGAAGAAGAAGAAGGAATCCTTAACTAGCGAAGAAGAAACGGAAGAAAGTCCGACTGAGCCCCTTTCTCCTTCATCCCCTACTCTTACAAGCCGGCCTAAGAAGTTGGTTATCCGGCCGGGTGCGGGATCAAAAGGTGGACGGAAGAACAAATGATGGCTCTGGTTCTGTGGCTTTCATATCGCTTTTTGCCTTTTTTGCATGTACTGACCGGAAATTGTGCGGGTACCGGCCCCCGTTTTCTTTATTTCGAAACTTGTATCTGTAAGAAATTATAACAGAATTAAATAAAATGATTCTTTATTTGTACAAACTTCTTGTTTGAATTTGAGAATGCAGTTATTATTCACTTTTATACAAGTTTCTTTGCATGATATTGCAGTGAGCTTGTGGTATACTGTTCGAGCGCAATTTTGCCGATGTAGTTATACCATGTTGCCCCTATACCATAAGCTCATTGTAATATTTTATTTTATGAGGAACTTGTACTTTTATTTTTTAAAGAATAATTATTCCACATTTGGAGGAATATTATTTCGTTAAAAAACAGAGTACAAATAAGTTTTTACGCTTCATCCTTCGAAGATATCACTTTTTCTTTTGTGCATATACACATTTTACTGAATGAAATCTTCTATGTGGTAAAGCGGGTATTTGAAAGGTACTTCAACTTCTTTTTGAGGAAGAGAATTTTCCAGAATAGGTAATTCATTCTTCCTTTGAAAGTTAAAGTGTGCCTTTGATGAGGATTTTTTTATATATACCACAGTAAAGGGCTTTTTGATTTTTGTTTCTTCGAAAAGTTGCACCTCTGAGGAAGGCTTTTTCACGTTTCAACACCTGGAAGTTTTATTTCAATCTTGGTGAAACGTGTGCCTCCGAAGAGGTCTTTCTGCTTGATTGTGCCTCCGGGAGGAGGTCTTTTCATTTCTGCCTCTGGGAAGAGGTCTTTTATTTATTTATTTTTTCTTTTTTGTTTTGTATTTCAGCTTTGGTGAAGTGAAATTCCGAAGAGCGGCTGTTGCACTTCAACTCTTGGTGAAATGTGCCTCCGAAGAGGGCTTTATTTTGTTTGGCATTTCAACTCTGGTGAAGTGGGCCTCCGAAGAGGAGCTCTCACACTTCAACTCCTGGTGAAATGTGCCTCCGAAGAGGGCTTTGCTTTGTTTTGCATTTCAAATCTGGTGAAGTGGACCTCCGAAGAGCGGCTCTTACACTTCAACTCCTGGTGAAATGTGCCTCCGAAGAGGGATTTATTTTGTTTGGCATTTCAACTTTGGTGAAGTGGGCCTCCGAAGAGGGACTCTTACACTTCAACTCCTGGTGAAATATGCCTCCGAAGAGGGCTTTGATTGCCTGGAAGTTACTCTCTCATGGTTGGAGGGTCATGACTCCTCCAATCTTTTTTGTTGAGTAGAGAACTTTCTTTTTTGCGGCATATGCCTCGTTAGAGGTCTTTATCCTCCGAAAAGTTGTGCCTCCGAAGAGGGCTTGTGCCTCCGAAGAGGGCTTTAGTTGTTCCTTGTCCACTTGCTTATGCCTTTTCAACGATCCTCTATTTTTCTTTTCAAGCTCACACTCCCTTCTCTTACAAGTAGTTTGTTTAATCTAAAGAAGTGTACTTCATTGCTAGGCAAGTTCGCGAGAACGGGCATAAGCTTCTTAATTGGATGTTTGTTTGTTCAAACGATCTCAATTTATTAGCAAGGGCCCGTTTTCGGCGAAATCATTGGCCGTTCAATTGAAGCACTTCCTATCTAGGATTTGAATTCGCGGCTTTTGTGGCTCGAAATTTGTTTGTTGAATGATAACAAGAATCTCTTGGTCTTGTAACGTGCAAGTTTTATTTTTATTGTCTGCAAAAATTTAAATCGACATTTCAGCAATACATTTAATGTACTTTTCATATCGAAAATAAAGCAAACATGTAATAATAATAAGGAGCATAAGATTTATAGTGGTTCGGCCAAGAATTTGGGCCTACATCCACTTTATAGTCTTTCATTATTCACTTGCATTGGCTTTACAATTGCTTTCAATTACAAGAATCATACATTCATAAATTTTTTTTACAATATTTCAACAAAGCTTTCAAGTAAAGTATGGACGCAAGTGATTGTTGTTCCAAACCCTTGGAATTTGATCTCCTTCGACAGTAGTGAGTTTGAATGTGCCGTCAAGAAGCTTCTGACCTATGACATATGGTCCTTCCCAATTTGGCCCAAACACACCTGTTGCCGTCATAATTCTCTTCAGGACTAGATCTCCAATTTCAACGCTGCGTTGGCGAACTTTGGAATTGAAATGTCTGGCTATCCTTTGCTGATGAGCTGCAATTCTGAGCTTAGCCTCTTCTCTTTTTTCATCAAGGAGATCTAGTGCCTCAAGCTGTAGTTTTTCATTCTCCGCTTGATTGAAATGGATTCTTCTGTGTGAAGGGACCTCTATTTCTACCGGAATCATTGCTTCTGACCCGTATGCCAATGAAAACGGAGTATGCCCAGTCGCAGTTTTGTGGGTGGTTCTGTACGCCCATAGTGCTAGTGGTAGCTTATCGATCCAACCACCTTTTGCTCTTTCGAGTTGCTTCTTGATGGTTGACTTGATAATTTTGTTTACTGCTTCCACCTGCCCGTTTGCCTGCGGATGAGCCACTGCTGAGAAGCTTTTTCGGATTTTGAATCGCTTGCAAAAATCTTGGAATTCTTCACTTTCGAATTGAGTACCATTGTCTGTAATTATCTTTTGAGGCACACCATATCTGCAAATGATACTTTTAGTCACAAAATTTATCATCTTTTTAGAGGTGATCGTAGCCAATGGTTCAGCTTCAGCCCATTTAGTAAAATAATCTACAGCAACAACGGCATATTTGATTCCAGATTTGGCAGTTGGTAAAGGTCCTATAAGGTCTATCCCCTAGATTGCAAATGGCCATGGACTGACCATCTCTGTGAGTTCAGTGGAAGGTGCTCTAGGAATTTTGGCAAATCTTTGGCACTTGTCACATTTTCGGGAATAGTCTGCAGCATCTCGATTAATTTCTGGCCCAAAATATCCGTATCGGAGAACCTTTTTTGCTAAAGTTTGACCACCTAAATGATCACCACATTCTCCTCCATGTACCTCAGCTAGGATTGTTTTGGACTCTTCCCTAGATACACATCGAAGTAATGGCACTGAGAATCCCCGTCTGTATAATTGGCCATCCTGTACTATATAGCGAGAGGCTTTCCTCAGTAGCTTCTGTTGTTCTTTTGAATTTTCCGGTAAAGAGCCATTGAGAAGATATTCTGTTATTGGAGTCATCCATGATTCTTGCTCTTGAGACACACTCATGATCCAATCAATATCCATCTCATTAATGCTTGGAGCTGACAGGACTTCCACTGGAGCTAACCCCAGAAATTGAGCTTCGCCTGTGCTAGAGTACTTTGCGAGAGAATCTGCTTTCGTGTTTTCTTCTCGAGGAATATGGCTTATCGTGTAGTGATCGAAGTCACATAGAAGTTCCCAGGCCTTTGACAAGTAGGTAGGCAGATTTCCCCCTTTTGCTTGAAATTCCTTCTTGACTTGGCATACAATAAGCTGAGAATCACCGAAGATCTGTAATGCTCGGATGTTTAGTTCTTTGGCAATTCTCAAGCCAGCGATGAGAGCTTCGTATTCTGCTTCATTGTTCATTGAAGGAAATTCCAATCTTAGCGCATAGCATAATGACCGACCTTCAGGGGTTTCAAGTACAACCCCGGCTCCAGAACAGTAGTCATTTCTCGCGCCATCAACATATAACTTCCACTGGATTGGGGAATCATCGATCGTTTCTTCCCCACCGTTACCCTTATCTATGAATTCTGCGATGAAATCCGCTAAAGCTTGTCCGTTGATTGCTTTTCGGGGGTGATAAGTGATGTCATATTGACTGAGTTCAATGTTCCACTTTAGAAGACGACCCGAAGTCTCAGGGCGAAACAGGACTTGCTTTAGAGGTTGATCAGTGAGGACTTTGATAGGATGAGCTTGGAAATATTGCCTCAACTTCCTCGATGCAATCAGTAGACAATAGGCGAGTTTTTCCAACTTGGAGTAATTCATCTCTGCCCCAGTGAGTCTTTTGCTGATATAGTAAACCGGATGTTGAATCCTCTTGTCTTCTCGTATCAGCGCCGCACTCAGAGCATGAGATGATACTGCCAAGTATATAAGGAGATTCTCACCATCGCCGGGCCTTGAAAGTATTGGAGGCGTTTCCATACGACGAATCAATTCATCAAAGGCTTTTTGGCATTCGGGAGTCTAATCAAAGTTTTTCTTTCCTTTCTTTAGAGCGTCAAAGAATGGGATGCATTTATCAGTAGCTTTGGAAATGAACCGACTCAAGGCGGCGACTTTTCCATTGAGACTTTGCAATTCCTTCTTCGTTCTAGGAGCTTTGACTTCTTTTAAGGCGGTAATTTGAGCTGGACTAGCTTCAATGCCCCTAGCGCTCACGATGAAACCTAAGAACTTTCCGGACTCCACTCCAAACGAACATTTTAAAGGGTTAAGCTTCATTCCGTATTTCCGGAGGACTGCAAACATTTCTGCTAAGTGTTCTATGTGATCCACTGCTTTCTTAGACTTTACTAACATGTCGTCGACGTAGACTTCCATAGTCTTGCCCAATTGAGATTTGAACATAGCATTAACAAGTCTTTGGTAGGTTGCCCCCGCATTCTTCAGCCCGAAGGGCATAACTCTGTAGTAGTAAAGACCAACATCGGTGATAAAGCTCGTGTCCTCCTGATCTGGCTCATGCATCATAATCTGGTTATATCCGGAGTAGGCATCCATAAAAGATAACAATTCATGTCCCGCTGTTCCATCTACCAGTTGATCGATCCTGGGTAATGGGAAGCAGTCTTTGGGGCAGGCCTTGTTTAGATCTGAAAAATCGATGCACACTCTCCACTTTCCGTTGGCTTTCTTAACCAGCACTGGATTTGAAACCCAATTCGGATAGGTAGATTCTTTGATAAAGTCATTCTCCATGAGCCGATCAACTTCTTCTTTTAATGCTGCTGACCTTTCAGGACCTTGGGTTCTTCTTTTCTGTTTCACAGGCGTAAACTTTGGATCAATATTCAGAGCGTGTACTGCAACTTCTGGGGATATTCCGCACATATCGGCATGAGTCCAAGCGAAAATATCCAAATTTGCTTTCAAAAGAGATATTAAGATATTCTGAATCGACACATTAAGTTGTGAACCCACATTCAACGCCTTATTTGGGTCCTTCGGGTCAACAGGTACCGGTACCGTCGTTTCCACCGGTACCACTCTATTCTCCCCTGCACTGGCTTTTCTAGGATCCATCTCTTTTCGTGCTCCGCTATGCTCGCTAGTGCAGGGTCCGCCCTGTAATTGCTACAAGGTTGGTTCTTTGATGCGGACTGGGGTTGCCGCATCCTTTCCCATTTCTCTTTTCCTTGCCTCTCGCAGCTCTGTCAGATAACACTCCCGCCCAACATTTTGATCCCCTTTTATAACTCCTACTCCATTGTCTGTGGGGAATTTAATGGTGAGGCACCATGGGGCCAGAACAGCTTTGAACGCTGCAAGAGTTGGACGACCAAGGAAAGCATTATAAGCAGAAAATTCGTCGACAATCACAAAAGTTTGCTTGCGGACTACTTTTCTTTCTCCCTCTCCAAGTTCTACAAGCAAATCAATGGTTCCTATCAGTTGCTTTGGCTCCCCAGTGAAGCCAGCGATTTTCTGTGACGAGGCTTGCACATCAGCCATAGGGATCTTCATTTGGTCGAATGTTTTCTTGAAGAGGATATTGCAGGATGCGCCACAATCAATGAGAACTCTTCTGACAATAGCTGGCCCGATACCAGCCGAGATGACTAAGGGATCCAAGGTAGGAGCTTCAATACCTATGGAATCCCTGGCCCTGAACACAATATCATCATTGAAAGTTCTTTGTTGTTTCATGGGCGTAGCGTCTTCCAAAACAAAGACATCTTCTTCGGCCGGTACATATTTCAAAGCCCGGGTATACCTTTCCATCTCACCCCAGCTCCTGCCAGCTGGGTGAGGTCCTCCCGTAATGACATTGATAACAGGCCTTCCAGATTCATGCCCTGCAGTCTTCTCACTTGTCCTAGGTTGATGAGCAGGAGCTTGTTGCCCCTGACTAGACGAAGCAAGATTGCTGCTATTCTTTTCCACAAATTGCTGCAGCTTGTTTTCCCTTATCAACTCTTCAATCAAATTCTTCAATTGGCGGCATTCGTCGTTATCATGACCGGGTTGATTATGGAAGCGGCAGAACTTCCCACTTTGTATAGCTCTTTTCCCAGTTCTCAGAACAGGAGGTTTAGGATAGTTAACAGAATCTTTAGTGGCAAAGTAAATACGCTCCGGCGTATCTGATAAAGGAGTATATTCCGATGGCTTGAAGGAATGAGGCTTCTTCAGATTTCTCTGTTTCTTCCCATCGTTATTTTCCCTTTTTTTTTCCTACAGATTCATTCTTGCATGGAGCAGCAATGTTATCTTCAGCTTTTTCCAATACTGCCTTTACCGGTACAGGACGGCTTTCCAGGCGTATGAACTCATCTGCTTTCTTGTAGAATTTTTCAAGGGAATTTGGTTCCTTCATGTTCAGCCATTTTCCAAATTCGCTCGACTTGTCAATGGCCCTCATGAGATAAGTCATGATCATCCGTGGTTCTGCATTGTCTACCTCGGCCAGCGCTATATTAAAGCGATTCAAGAAAGATCTGATAGTTTCCCCTGGATTCTATTCTAAACTTGACAACGACATGATATCTTTGGCTTTTGAAGCATATAGCCTGAACTGCTCCTTGAATTTCCGGGTTAGGTCAGAAAACTGATCTATAGACCGGATTAGTAGCTTGGTGAACCAAAGCAGAGCTACACCTTCCAGATATACAGGAAAATATCGGCACTTTATTTCATCAGAAGCTCTGGCACCTGTCATGTGCCAATCATACTTATACAAGAATTCGTTCGGATCGCTTGTCCCCTTGTAAGCTGGAATGGTTGGAGGGACGAACTTCCTCGAAAACTCAGCCTTTAAGATCCTTTCGGTAAACGGGGTTTTACTTGGAGCGAAACCCCATTCTTTCTCGTCTTCATCTCTTTGCATGCTCTCTTTCATGATTTGTCGGACCATTTCAGAAAGATACCGCTCATCATTTCGAGCTTTAGATCCACCAACTTCAGGAAGTGTCTGCTCAAAGGGGCTGGCAGCCCTCTCAGGAACGTTCCTTTCCTCAGCATCATGAACGTTGCCGGCAAAGTTCCTTTCATTACTCGTTGGTTGACGGTTTGCCCCAAGCAAATCGTTCAACCTATTCAAAATTAGAGCATTTTGGGCATTCTGAACCTCCAATTGTGCATTTTGGGCATTTATCTGCTGGTTCAGCCCTAAGATTACATCATCCAACTCTGCTTTTGTAACCCCAACAGGTGGAGTGGCTTGATTAGGTACTGGGGAAGCGGAGGTTCCCTCTTGAACATTTCCAGATCTAACAGATCTACTCCTTCTCCCTGGAGCCATGATTTCAGATAAACTTCTAGTCTTTAGAGAGATTACTTCAACAAACTTTCGTGGAGCAATGATGATAATTCGCCCGAGTTCGGTTCTCAGTGAAAGCACCAAAAATGTTAACGTGAAAATCTGACGCTAACTCCCTGGTGTGTGTAAAAACGATATGAAAGCACCACCCGTAATACGGGAATGAAGAAATAACAGTAAGTAACAGAAAATGCAGTAAATGTGCATAGGGTTTATAGTGGTTCGGCTTATGATCAAGCCTACGTCCACTTCAATCCTTTTTATTGCTGATCGAATTACAACTTATTACGATCTCTTTCAATTACAGTCCAATTCAATTCAGAAAACAAGTAGCTAAGGAAAACTTCGTCGTGACAGGGTTCTTCGAATCCATGATTGAATGTGTTAAATTCCTGTGCGAAGTTGATCTAAGCGTCTTGCGTGTGCTTGAAGCGATGGAGTGTAGATTGCTTTGAAGATGGTGAAGTCTCAATCTCTTGAAGAAAATGATCCAAAAGTCCCTTGAATGTTGGAGCTAACGGTGTATTTATAGGGGGACTAGGGATTAAGTCGCTTGGCATAGGTCGCGAGCGACCTATGATAGGACTTGAGTCGTTGGTGAGCTAAGAGAGCACGAGTCACGACCTAAGTGATATCCCCTTTTCCATATAAGCTAACGGGTACAAGTTAACGACTCATGGGAAGCGGCATCACTTGTCCTCTAAGTGTCAGGTCGTGAGCGACCTAAGGCAAGTTATAAGCCGGCAGCGACTTAGGGATAGGTCGTAAGTCGTGTTTCCGAGATAAGGCTTAACTAGGTTGCTGTGTCTACTTAGTTACTAGGCCGCTGCATTCTGTAAGTCGCTTCCACTTAAGTCGTTTAAGCAGTTAAGTCGTAAGCCCCCTTTTATCCTTCTAGGTCGCTCACTCTTCTAGCTCTTTAAGTCGTTGCCTTGCTTCTATGGTTAGGTCGTTAGCTTGGTAGGTCATGGGTCGTTCATTCACTTAAACTGTTAGGTCAGCCCATTCTCTTAACCCGCTAAGTTATGGTTCCCTTAAGTCGGTAAGTCGTCCATCTTTAAGCCGTTAACCTGATGTTGGTCCATTAACTCATTAAGTCGCTTCATAACTTAAGTCGTTAACTCATTGAGTTGCTTGTCCATTGAGTCGTTAACCTCCTTAAGTCGTGAGCCTTTTTGAGTTGCTTAACATAGGAGTTAACATATACAACATTGATACAATATCTTATACAACAATTTGATACAAATGATATCAATATCAGAGATACAACAGCAGAAAGATAACTCTAATATGATCTCAAGAGAGAAAGAGAGATAGAATCCAATATCTGAAGCGTCATAGCCAAAGCTCCAATGCTCCAAACCAAATAGTTTAACCCATGAAACGACCCGCAATTCCGTACCCCTTGAGTCAACCCTATTTTACATCAATGAACTCAAGTTGAACAGAAATATGAACCATTTGGGCTAAAGAAGAAGAGGTAGAAGAAGAGAAAACAGAAAACAACAACAGAACTTACCATCGCAGCCGAATAAAATATAATAGATAATCAATGATCTTTACACAAAAGAAAACTATATCTGTTTATACATACATCATCAGAGTACGTCATCAGAGTTCAACATCAATAACATACAACTGGATAGACAGCGGAACAATAATCAAATACGGAAGTACATATCATTATCCAACTCGTCTCCTGAGCTCCACAGCATCATATCCTCTATCCTATAATACTCGGTCTGACCAGAGCATTATAGTTAAATAACACTCGAGTCAGTCTGGAATACCAGCGTGAGAAATCACACTCAAATTAATTATTAAAGTTTCAAAAATTCTTTTGAAAACAAAAGCATCTCGTAAGACCGCGCCACAAATAAACATGTCGGGTTTTTACCTTACGACGGCTAAAACACTTTTTATTAAAATCCTCTGATATTATAATAGGGTCTATATACAAATACTTATTAAAATAGCCGAAATTGTTACATGACTAAATTCCATCTACTAGCCACAAAGTGGGTAATACAAACAAAACTCGTAAAAGGCGCGTTGGGAGAATGGATTTCCAACTAATGACTAGGCACTGGGGTACCACCTGTCACGGTACCTGGTCTAGATCAGTATACCGAGGGTCACTCCCGACCCCCTGCAACACAAGACCTGGACTATCCCTTACCGGATAGTCCCGAGTAAGATCACACCACGGTTGGGATCAGCAACTGCACCACTAAGCCGAAATAAAAGGGAAATCTAGGCAGGGATAACCTCACACGGAAATGGGTGCTGCCAACCAAGCCTTGCTGCATAACCCCTTATTTTCAGTCATTCCTGCTTGATGAGGCTTGAAGCTAAGCGTTACCTTTTAGATCATATCCCTTAGAATGCTCATCGTCCACCTGACGATGTTCTGAAAGCATTCATCCATACAAATCCGTACCGGGTTCGAACGGAACCGAATGCACTATTCCTACTACATCCATTTTGGAATAATCTTCGAATCCAAACTCGTTTTCCCACGAAAACATTCAAACCGGATCGAAGTGGTTTTGGAGAAATAAATCTCGATCCCGGTCTTTTCGAAACGATCAGCGCATTTGGTCAATATTGATATTTGGTTATTTAACTATCAATTAATATTCCCAAATTATTTATTTATCTCAAAATATCTTCGCAAGATATATTACCACTTTTCAATCCCTTTTAAAAACAGTTTCAAACTACCTTCCTTTTACAGAATAAATTTCCCTAAATATTTCTATTTCCACTGAAATCACCAAGCACAAAACTTTAGATTTTTAAAATAATTTAAAAACACTTTATTGTAAAATATGCTTTAACATTCAAATTTAGAAAAACTACTTTAATACTTAATTAAAAATAATACTTAAGAAATATTTAAAATAAGGTTACTTTATAAAATATAAAACTAGAATTTTCCTTTAAAACAAAATACTTAGTTACCTTTATATAATTACTATGATAATAGATTTGAAAAATACTTACTTTGGAATTTAAATATTTAGCAATAATAAATTTTCTAAAACAAGGTTTTTAAAACAACATTAAAACTTTTATCTTCTATTTAAAAATTTACTTTGAAAACGTACTTGGCTACTTAGGGAAATAAGCTTTTCTTCCACACCCTTTTAAAAATAAGTCACTATTTATTTTTAAAAAAATTTACCCATTCCTTTAATAAATTACCATCGTGAATTTATTCTTCCAAATGTCCACTGATATATTACTTTGCTTTTATAAACCCAGTTTATAAATTCCATAGTCACATTATCCTTTAAAAATCCCGGTTTTACACACTTAAATCAATTCCCAAATTAATTTCCAATTTACTCCATTTATTCCAAACTACGTTAACTTTAGATTTTATTCATTAATTATGATTTAAAATACTTTTGACTGAAAATACCAATTTTAGATTTCCCAAATTAATTCTTTGTCCTTTTAAATATATTTAAACTTTGAATTTTAAAATAATTCTTTATTGCTTTAAATGGTATCACTTAAGTTTACAACTCATTAACTTCTGTTTATTGAAAATCTCTTTTGTTTTTCATACTCGAAGTTATTTATTAGTATTTTAATATCACTTCCATTTCTTTTCAATTCATTCTTAATTTATTCGAATTCGTTATAATTATTTTACTTAAAACTCCACTCTTTTGTTATCTTTCCAAAAATCCAATTTATATATTTTGATAACTCAGTGTACCGAAATATATTCAAGCAAACCATAGCATTCAATATTCCAATATAATTCATCATAGAATATCAAAATAATCATGACAGAGAATATTAAATAATTTAAATAAATGTTGAGGAATCCAGTTGGATCCCTCCAACCTGTTTCTCTGCATCCACAGACGTTAGCACAACATAAAATACCAATTCCACTTCGAGGTGGAATATCGCGGTATATGGGTTTTAAATATAAAATCATCCACTATTATGCGGCGCATAGGGTCTCATCCGCTATATAATGCGAGAAATCAATCATTCCAAGATGTATTATATACTATAATATAGCACATCAATCAACTCAATTATTCATCCAACTATTTAAACTTAATAATTTAAAATTTAAATCAAACCAGATGAGTGAGATTAACTCACCTTAGCTTTTATTTGTAATCCACTTCAATATTGCCTTGGTTTCTTGATTTTTGACCTTGAACAAACAATAGATGTTTTATTAATATTTGATTTGTTAGAAGAGTTAATTACTACTTAATTATTTAATTTAAATAAATAATTTGGTTTTAATAGACAAATAAATAAATCTAACGAATTAATCACCTAAATAAATTATTTGAAATAAACTGATCAATGAAAATGTGTGTATTTATTTTCTTTAAAATCACACCTATAAAACTAATTTATATGGGTTAAAAATCTGATTTTTATATAACTTTCAACATTTTAAATTCCTTATTTCTTTTTCAAATCTTATATAAGCTTTTCTACTTTACTACTTACCCATATATCTATCTGTATATATTTATTAAATTTCGAAATATGTAAACTGGGTGCATATATATATTGCTGCAGTAAAAATGTTTTTTTTATGTATATAAATTTGAAAAAGAAGAATTACCTCACTTTCTCACTAACTAAACCCTAGCCGAAGACTGCCTCGACCCTACCCTCTATCATCGTGGAGCATCCATCCATCTTCTTGCTCGAGTACAAGCTCGCATCTTCCTCATAACCTTTCCACCAAATCACGATCAACCCAAATCGCGAGCTCTGTCGCCTTTCATGCCGTTACAGTGCCGCGACTCCCTCCCTCCATCGAACCCAGACCTCCTTATCGATGCCAAACTCGAACGTGTCGCTACCCAAACGCGCCTCCCATCTAGACGAAGTGCGTACGAGTTCGAGCAACCCAGAATCGCCACAATTGCATTCGAATCGGAATAGAGAATGGGAATAAGCAGCTCGAACGTCATTTCTTCAATTTTTTTTATGAAAAAGATTTCGTTTTTTTAAACGAAAGGATTGCGGCCATATAAATTGAAATTGAGAAGAAAGCAATTGGGGTAAAGTAAGGTATACGGCTATGGAAAAAAGAAATGAGACGCGTGTTGATAAGGTTACGGTAACTTGAAGGGGAAGACATATATATATATATATATATATATATATATATTAATTTACATTTAAATCGTTCCGAATTCGCAACTATAAATCTTGAAGTCCTATCGAGGCGTGCCGCTAGAAGAATATAATGTTATACCCCTATTTCGAACGCAACGGAAAAGGTTTCAAGTCCTAATTTCATCGTATGGAGAAGATAGCTTTTTAGACTCGGTTATTATGTTAAATTTTCGATATAAATTTCAGTGCATCTGTATATCGTACGCTCACCCAATAACTCCGATCACTACGAAATTTGAAATCCAATAATAATAAAATATTACGGATCCAATGGAACTGGTTTCGTCGAATTCCGAGATTGTGCCTCGGAAGGCTATTTCTAAATTCAATTTAAACGATAAAATTTCAAAACTGAACAAATCAGTTCTAAATTCAATTTTAAAACTTCTATTATCCTCAGTACTATCAATATAAATTTTACAAGCCTTCAAATTATTTTTAACAAGCTTCAAACTCTAGATTTAACATTTTACTCAATTTTAAATTATTAAATTCAATAGTTCAATTATCAAATAAATAGTGATATTTGAATTCAATAGATTTAACACCCTACCGCTGTTTCCAACTTCCCAAACTCTTCCCATTAGGTTCCCACCAATATCATATACCCAACCATTCAAATTTCAATTTAAAATCAAATTTAAATTTTCAAAAATTTCTCAAAAATTTCCTAACTCGCTAAATTTCTGAAAAATTTCGCAGTGTCTCCTTTGCGCGGCTAGCTCGGTACAATTACAAAATGCCACTACGGGCTCCCAAATTCTAAATGAAAACAAAACGCCAAGTGGCTAGATAAAAAACCCAATCAAATTTCATACAGAAATTTAAACACATACCTTTTTGTCGAGCAATTCAAATTTATCTTCTAGAATCAAAAACACCAACTTCCTTTCTTTTTAAACACCTGTATATCATACTTAGCGATAATATCCAATCACAACATTCAAAAACATTTTATCGACTTCCTTACAAAATTTCAATATTCATTCCATTTAAGCCCGTACGATGTACATATGTTTCTTAAATCTACACTCAAATGTTTATTCAATAAATTTTCTCGACGCCCATATTACTTATGAATTCACTCTTCTTTTCTTAAGTTTAATATAAGCATTTTATGTGCTTTTTAAATTTATTTTCACTTCACTATTGGATTTAATATCCATTTCTATTCACTTTGCCTTTACAATCCCATTTGAATTTAATTTGCCTAAAACTTTGAATATTGAATTTTATTCACCTTATCTCAACCCATATTTAATTAGCCAGTTCCTTTTAATAGTTCCACTTACTAATTTATTTAAAATCTCAACAAAAGTTTATTTGCATACTATTTCTTCAAACCATTTATTCAATTTCACCTTACTTTACATACAAAATTTTAAATTAGATTTCAATATTCAGTTTCAAATCTATTTGTTTACCAATTTTAAATCCTTTGTCGTTAGGGTAAATTTAAAAAAAAATTCTAACTCCCAAAATTTTCGAAATTTTTTGGCAGAGTCTACTTTGTACGGAGGAGCTTTTGCAATTTAACAAGAGATATAAATATATATACATTGGCCCACCCGGTCGGTAAAACAAAAATAGTTCATATCTCCTATTTTTATTGCATAGGCGTACCTTTATTTTCGCAATTTTTTTAACCAAGCGGCTAATTATTTAGCATTTTGCGCATCCAAATCCAGCCAAACGGCTTCCCGGCACCTGTACTTACTCAATTCAAACATATAAGTACTAAATATATGCAATTTATTAACATTTCACTTACTTTCAATAGTTAACACATAAATTTCACATATAATGCACGTTATATAATTTCCATAAGCATATATAAGGTTCCGACACTTATTACAATTACTTACAACCAATTCTCAAACCATTCCATTCAGTTTAAGTGATTTACAACTTACTCGCTTATATTTAATTCATTCTAAGCAAAATAAACCCATATTCATTCCAATTGATTTTAAAATCATTCTATTTCACTTCTAATAACTCATAGGATTTTATCTAACCCCGTTTACATCGAACGACCCATTTTCTTATGCAATTCGACAATATTAATGTGAAGAAATAATTACTTAAGCTTTATAACCATTTAAACCGATTCCAACTCAATTTACACTTGGTTCCATCCCATTTTAATTTATTCACAAACTTTTCATCGCATTTTCTTTCATATCCAAAAAGTTGATTCCAAACCATCGTATTAAACTCGACAACCAATATATTAAATAACCATCTCATAATTTACTTAAGTTATTTATTTTCTTCAAACTATTCCACCCAATAACTTAAGTTTATTTTATTCCACCAACCTCTATTTAAATCTTTGATTTGATTTTTCCTTTGATCAAATCTCCAACCATTTTACTAATCTATTCGATTAGTTTATTCTTTTATCCATTCTTAATTTTAATTCACATTAACAATTCATTATTGAATTAATAATAAGGTAATTCAATTTATGCTTGAATTGAATTTGTTTACAACTCACACCATATCTATTTTAATCCAATTCAATACTTACTTAACCACACTTTCAATTTATATTCCCATATTTGATTTTTTTTTTCAAAACCATTTTATTTAATTCTCTTGAGTTAAATCTAACTTTATATCCCAAGTTTCAATTCTTTTTTTTTTAATCCAGAATACCAATACTTTTATTCTGGCTTATTTATTCCCTTTTTAAATTTTTATAAGCTACTCACTTATTAATATTAATTTTTCCCCATCTATTTACAATCAATCCTGTTCATATTTTATTTTTTTAACTCGGGCTATATATTTAATTTATCCAAGTATATATTTTTATTCAAATTTTAACTTTTATAAGCTTTCCCACTTATTTTAATCTAATTCTTCTTAAGTTAAATTTCTATTCTAAACAAATTTCAAACTTATACAAGTTCCCAAATTTATTCTTTAAGCATTTCCAGTTTATTTCCAGAGTTTTAAGCTATTGCTTAAACATTCCAAAATACTTTAAACCGACACCAGAGTTTTCAATAATCACATAAGTATTTCAAAATCCCTGATGAAATTATTTATATCAAAATCCTTTGGTAAATTCAATTTATCTCTTTGAATTTCAAAACTAACCCAGTTTTGCAAACAATTCCAATTCAAAACAATTTAGTAGCAATTTCTCTCTTGGAAACTCGAAAATGAACATCGATGATGCTGCAGTCATCACCGAAGTTATTTTCTAGCCACCGAAAGAGTTCAGTGCTTTTATCTCTTTTAAAACCCTTCAAATATTTTTCTCAAATATATATCATTTTTCCCAACTTTTTGAGAATCATTTTCAAATTCGAAGGAATTTAAATTCCCAAATTTTCAAATTCCAAATTCTTTAAATTTATATTCACACATTACTTTGGAATTTTATCTTATTTTAATTATTAATCATACTATAACTCACATTTATAGTTTACATTTACAAATTTCATTTGTATATGAATTTGTTTCTTAATTTTTAATTATGTTTTCAATATCTTATTCAATTATAAATCACATTTACGAATCCCATGTATTTATTCATCAGCCTTCGGTTAAAATTTTAATCCTTTATTCAATTTTCACTTAACAATGGTAATAATTTAATATCATCACTTCTAACAACCAAGCAACCATATATAACTATAGCCATTTACGAAAAATCATTTCCTTTATATACAAAAATAATTTGGGTAAAATTATTTCATTTACCCTATTTAAAACAATGTTGTGTTGGTTTATCTTGTTTAAGAGTTTAGAAACCCCTATCGATGACATGGCGCCCCATATATCGACCAGACTCCCTAAACACTCAACAGATAAATCAACACAATATAAAACAAATTTTATATCCACTAACAAATACGCGCTCATATCTATTAATACTCTCAAACTCATTCTAGAGTACTACGGGCTCTATTCTATGAGTAATTACCACCAGAGCCAAGGTTATCACCAACCTATGCTCTGATACCAAGTGAAACGACCCGCAATTCCGTACCCCTTGAGTCAACCCTATTTTACATCAATCAACTCAAGTTGAACAGAAAAACGAACCATTTTGGTTAAAGAAGAAGAGGTAGAAGAAGAGAAAACAGAAAACAACAACAGAATCGTACCATCGCAGTGGAATAAAATATAATAGATAATCAATATCTTTACACAAAAGAAAACTATATCTGTTTTTACATACATCATCAGAGTACGTCATCAGAGTTCAACATCAATAACATACAACTGGATAGACACCGGGACAATAATCAAAGACGGAAGTACGTATCGTCATCCAGCTCGTCTCCTGAGCTCCATAGCATCATATCCTGTATCCTATAATACTCGGTCTGACCCGAGCATTATAGTCAAATAACACCCGAGTCAGTCTGGAATACCAGCATGAGAAATCATACTCAAATTTTTTATTAAAGTTTCAAAAATTCTTTTGAAAACAAAAGCATCTTGTAAGACCACGCCACAAAGAAACATGTCGGGTTTTTACCTTACGATAGCTAAAACACTTTTTATTAAAATCCTCTGATATTATAGTAGAGTCTATATACAAATACTTACTAAAATAGCCGAAAATTTTACATGATTAAATTCCATCTACTAGCCACAAAGTGGGTAATACAAATAAAACTCGTAAAAGTCACGTAGGGAGAATGGATTTCCAACTAATGACTGGGCACTTGGGTACCACCTGTCACGATACCTGGTCAAGATCAGTATACTGAGGGTCACTCCCGACCTTTTGCAACACAAGACCCGGACTATCCCTTACTGGATAATCCCGAGTAAGATCACCCCACAGTTGGGATCAACAACCGCACCACTAAGCCGAAATAAAAGGGATATCTAGACAGGGATGACCTCACCTGGAAATGGGGGCTGCCCACCAAGCCTTGCTGCATATCCCCTGATTTTCAGTCATTCCCGTTTAATGAGACTTGAGGCTAAGCGTTACCTTTTATAAAATATCTCTTAGAATGCTCATCGCCCACCTGATGATGTTCTGAAAGCATTCATCCATACAAATTCATCCCGGGTTCAAACGGAACCGAAGGCGCTATTCCTACTGCATCCATTTTGGAATAATCCTCAGGAGTAGTAGCAATTAGCCCTTGCACTTCACTGCTCCATCTTCGAATCCAAACTCGTTTTTCCACGAAAACATACAAACCGGATCAAAGTGGTTTTTGAGAAATAAATCCCGTTCCCGGTCTCTTCGAAACGATCAGCGCATTTGGCCAATATTGATAGTAGGTTATTTAACTATCAATTAATATTCACAACAACCATCAAACAATAAATAATTTCCCAAATTATTTATTTACCTCAAAATATCTTCGCAAGATATATTACCACTTTTCAACCCCTTTTAAAAACAGTTTCAAACTACCTTCCTTTTACAGAATAAATTTCCCCAAATATTTCTATTTTCACTAAAATCACCAAGCACAAAACTTTAGATTTTTAAAATAATTTAAAAGCACTTTATTGTAAAATATGCTTTAACACTCAAATCTAGAAAAACTACTTTAATATTTAATTAAGAATAATACTTAAGGAATGTTTAAAATAAGGTTACTTTATAAAATATAAAACTAGATTTTTCCTTTAAAACAAAATACTAAGTTACCTTTAAATAATTACTACGATAATAGATTGGAAAAATACTTACTTTAGAATTTAAACATTTAGCAATAATAAATTTTCTAAAACATGCTTTTTAAAACAACATTAAAACTTTTATCTTATATTTAAAAATTTACTTTGAAAACGTACTTGGCTATCCAGGGAAATAAGCTTTTCTTCCACACCCTTTTAAAAATAAGTCACTATTTATTTTTAAACTAATTTACCCATTCCTTTAATAAATTCCCATAGTGAATTTATTCTTCCAAATATCCACTGATATATTACTTTGCTTTTATAAACCCAATTTATAAATTCCATAGTCACATTCTCCTTTAAAAATCCCGGTTTTACACACTTAAATCAATTCCCAAATTGATTTCCAATTTACTCCATTTATTCCAAACTACGTTAACTTCAGATTTTATTCCTTAATTATGATTTAAAATACTTTTGACTGAAAATATCAATTTTAGATTTCACAAATTACTTCTTTATCATTTTAAATAAATTTAAACTTTGAATTTTAAAATAATTCTTTATTCCTTTGAATGATATCACTTAAGTTTACAATTCATTAATTTATGTTTATTCAAAATCTCTTTTTTTTCATGCTCGAAGTTATTTATTAGTATTTTAATATCACTTCCATTTCTTTTCAATTCATTCTTAATTTATTCAAATTTTCTATAATTATTTTACTTAAACTCCACTCTTTTATTATCTTTTCAAAAATCCAGTTTATATATTTTGATAACTCAGTGTACCGAAATATATTCAAGCAAACCATAGCATTTAATATCCAATATAATTCATCATAGACTATCAAAATAATCACAACAGAGAATATTAAATAATTTAAATAAATGTTGAGGAATCCAGTTGGATCCCTCCAACCTGTTTCCCTGCATCCACAGACATTAACACAACATAAATTACCAATTCCACTTCGCGGTGGAATATCGCGGTATATGGGTTTTAAATATAAAATCATCTGCTATATAATGCGGGAAATCAGCCATTCCAAGATGTATTATATACTATAATATAGCACATCAATCAATTCAATTATTCATCCAATTATTTAAATTTAATTATTTAAAATTTAAATCATACCAGATGAGTGAGAGATTAACTCACCTTTGCTTTTATTTGTAATCCACTTCAATATTGCCTTAGTTTCTCGATTTTTGACCTTGAATTAACAATAGATGTTTTATTAATATTTGATTTGTCCGAACAGTTAATTACTACTTACTTATTTAATTTAAATAAATAATTTGGTTTTAATAAACAAATAAATAAATCTAACGAATTAATCACCTAAATAAATTATTTGAAATAAACTGATCAATGAAAATGTGTGTATTTATTTTCTTTGAAATCACACCTATAAAAAAATCTATATGGGTTAAAAATCTGATTTTTATATAACTTTCAACATTTTAAAATCCCTATTTCTTTTTCAAATCTTATATAAGCTTTTCTACTTTACTACATGCCCATATATCAATCTGTATATGTTTATTAATTTTCGAAATATGTAAACTGGGTGTAAATATATATTTCTACAGTAAAAACGTTTTTTTTATGTATATAAATTTGAAAAAGAAGAATTACCTCACTGTCTCACTAACCAAACCCTAGCCGAAGACTACCTCGACCCTACCCTCTATCATCGTCGAGCATCCATCCATCTTCTTGCTCGAGTACAAACTCGCGTCTTCCTCATGACATTTCCACCAGATCGCAATCAACCCAAATCGCGAGCTCTGTCCCCTTTCATGCCTTTACAGTGCTACGAGTCCCTTCCTCCATCAAACCATGACCTCCTTGTTGATGCCAAACTCGAACGCATCGCTACGCAAACGCACTCCCCATCTAGACGAAGCGCGTATGAGTTCGAGCAACCCAGAATCGCCACGATTGCATTCGAATCGGAAGAGAGAAATGGGAATAAGCAGCTCGATCGCCATTTCTTCGATTTGTTAATGAAAAAGATTTTGTTTTTTTAACGAAAGGGTTACGGCCATATTAATTGAAATCGAGAAGAAAGCAATTGGGGTAAAGTAATGTGTACGGCTATGGAAAAAAGAAATGAGACGTGTGTTGATAAGGTTACGGTATCTTGAAAGGGAAGACATATATTTTTATTTTTTTAAATTTACATTTAAATCGTTTCGAATTCGCAACTAGAAATCTCCAACTCCTATCGAGGCGTGCCGCTAGAAGTTTATAATGTTATACCCCTATTTCGAATGCAAAGGAAAAGGTTTCAAGTCCTAATTTGATCGTATAGAGAAGATAACATTTTAGACTCGGTTATTATGTTAAACTTTCGATATAAATTTCAACGCGTTTGTATATCATACGCTCACACAGCAACTCCGATCACTACAAAATTTGAAATCCGATAATAATAAAATATTACGGATCCAATGGAACTGGTTTCGTCGAATTCCGAGACTGTGCCTCGGAAGGCTATTTTTAAATTCAATTTAAACGATAAAATTTCAAAACTGAACAAATCAGTGTTAAATTCAATTTTAAAACTTCTATTATCCTCAGCACTATCAATATAAATTTTACAAGCCTTCAAATTATTTTTAATAGGCTTCAAACTCCAGATTTAACATTTTACCCAATTTCAAATTATTAAATTCAATAGTTCAATTATCAAATAAATAGTGATATTTGAATTCAAGTTAAAATTAACCTTTCAAATATTTAAAATAAATAAAATATCCCCATTTCAAATGCTCAAAATGTGACGCCCCACCTCTATACCCACGCTAGCCAAGTACACTACGGAGTAGTGCTGTCAACTAGCGCAGAGAATAAGGCTGTTGAGGAGCGACCATCCATGTAATTGCTTATGACACGGTGGCTATAAATAATCTTCGGAAACAAACATAGAAATAAGCATAACACAAATCAGTCACAACATCCATATCACAGAGGCGGAAGAAGATATGAATGTATAACTAACACATGAAAGTGTACATCAGAGTAGTGGTCAAAGAGATCCACAATAATACAAAAGAATAGCAACACGTGCTATACAAAAGAATACAACTATGAGTCTATGTCTCAAGTGTATACAACAAAAACTGCTAATCTAAATAGTTAGCCAAAAGTCAGAGTAGCAAATCCCGGGAAGAAGTCAAGCAGAAGCACCTGTAACATCTCGGTCTGACCCGAGTATTATTTAAGAAAATAATAAACGGATCAGTCTAGCTATAAATATCAGATGACATGGTACAAAATAAAAGATATGGCATAACATAAAATATCCATACTGACATACTACTATAAGTATGCAAATGATGACCAACAGAAGATCAATCAATAAGAGATAAATCGATATCACAAGAATCTTCTCAAAGATCCAAAGAGGGCATCATACCCTAAACTTGTACTCATAACAAGTCAATGACATAAATTCCAGAAATCAACACAAGTAATCCAGAAATCACAGAAAAGGGGATTGAGGCCTATCACATGACGGTCCGAACACCATGGGGAGCTACCCCATATGTGTTAGTCGAAATCACACAGATGAGGTCTAGACTAACCAAAAATCAAAAAGGTATGTGTGAGTGAAATCACACAAGTGGTGTCTAGTCTAACCTCGCAAACAAAAACGTATGTGTGAGTGAAATCACACAAGTGGTGTCTAGACTAACCAAGAAGGTAACAAGGTATGTGTGAATGAAATCACACAAGTGGTGTCTGGTCTAACCAAGCAAACAAGGGACATCGCACAATTGCTAGTCTAAATCATAAGAATAATCGTCATGATCAACGAGAAGTGTCAATTACACTAAGCTAGTAAATATAAAAGTTTAGCTTCATGTCCCATAACCACTTGCTTAACTTAAATATTTACGAACAAACTGTAAGTCTTCACTAGAAAATTGTCACAAGAGGTTCAATCGAACAAGTCCAAGAATTAACCGATGGAGCAAACGCAAGTGTTTCATACCACTTGTTTTACTAAGCCGTTTAATTAGATTTCTCATCCGAGTGAGGTAAAGATTCGTATATACTAGTAGATTGGAAAACGGGTTAAGAAAAGAGCTTTAGTATTGATAATAGAGTTAAAATTGTTTTGACGAAAGAGATTTGATATTTACTACAAGTATTGAAACCTTTATTTCATTAAAGTGACAAATCACAAAAACTTCACGTTCAAAGACGTGAATGAAATCCAAGGAAATCATCTCAAAATGCACCTTTCATCTAAGATCCCCTACGGAGGGGGGGTCTAGGGGGGGTGGCAACCCCCCAAGGTGGGGGTGCGGGGGCAACGCCACCGCTACGGGGTTCGACCTGCCTGGTCAGGTCGCGGGGGTCCAGGGGGCAACAAGACCGGCGGGGTGCGGGGCAGCGCCCCGACCAAAACGGTACGACCTAGTGAAGGGAGCGACCTATCGGGATAAGGTCCAACGACCTACGAGTTAAGGGTCCAACGACCTATAGGTTCACGCGAGCTAGGCGGAACGCGACCTACGAGATGGGCAAGTGGAACGACCTAAAGATGAATGGGTCGAACGACCTAGCGTGAGCACAGGTGAAGCGACCTATCGGTCCAACGACCTAAGGGGAAAAGGCAACCTAGGTCTAACGACCTAACTGCTCATGACCTAAGGGTCTAAAGGCCACGCGACCTAGAGGAAAACAAGGTTAAGCGACCTAGTGGGTTCGCGACCTAACGATATAAACAGTCGAGCGACCTAATGACAAAAAGGGGCGAACGACCTAATAGGTGCGCGACTTAAAGCCATCGCGACCTAACGACCTAACAAGGTCATACGATCAAGTGGTTTCCAATGACCTAACGGTGCAACGACCTAAGGACAAATGACTTAAGGGTTCCAGTGGAGAGCGACCTAAAGGAGACGCGACCTAAAAGAGGCGCGACCTAAAGGAGACGCGACCTAAAAGAGGCACGACCTAACTCAAACAAGCATTTCGATGACCCAGAGTCATGCCGAGCGACCTAGACCTAAACGACCCACGACCTAGCGACCTTGTGACCTACGACCTAACTCCGAGCGAGCCAAATCCGGCAGAACGACTTAAATGCAGGAAATTCACCCAAACGCTAAAAATTGGAGTTTTTCGCCAATCCAATCCAAACCAAATGCAAATGTGCGTGCAAACATGATAGGGAATCATTCCAAATAGTCCAATATAGTTATTGGCTAGAATTGTGAGATAAAAATCTCACCTTTGCACCAAATATCAATGAAAATGAAGTTTTAAGCAAGCAAGAATCAATCCCTCTTCTATCTAAGCACAAGAAGCTTGAATCCAATGTCTTCTTCTTGAATTTGGAGTAGAAAGATGGATTGCAATTGAATTTGAGTTTTGGAATTTTAATTTCCCATTCCCTCCACCATTTTTGAAGAAGCTTGAAGGCTTAGGCAAATAGAAATGAAGTTATGAAGAGGAGCGGTGAAGGTTGGGTCTAATAGGCTAAAATCCCAACCCAAAGTCTCAAGTGAAAAAGTAGTGAAATTCTACTATCTCCAATCATATCAATGTTTATACTTAAAAATGTTGTAAACAGCATTTCGAACTCAATGGAAGTGGTCTCAAGTCCTAATGTGTCCGTTTGCAAAAAGTAGATTTTCGGACCGAAATCCGATTAACGATTTAGTATTTAAATAAAATATTTGGATATAAACTCGATAAATATGCGGGTTGTTACAGACTCCCCTCCTTAAAGAAATTGCGTCCTCGCAATATATATATGAGATGGAAATAAAAAGTAACAACCATAAAAGCATATTAACACAATAGAAATTTGTAATAAGAAGTTCACCTCAAAGAGCAGGAGAAAGCAAGTCCGGATGTGTACGCTCGATGAATTCTCTGGATTCCCAAGAACAATCCTTAGGATTTGAGGACCATTGAACCTTCACAAGCGAAACATCTTTATTTCGAAGTCGTTTAACCTCAGAAGCTATAATTCGAATAGGATGCTGCTCATAAGTTAAATTCGGCGAAACTTCAATTTCTTCCACAACAGCAGGCTCAAGAATAGAATCAGAATCCCGAAGGCATTTCCGTAATTGAGAAACGTGAAATACGTCATGCATAGCAGAAAACTGAGCCGGCAATGCAAGGCGATAAGCCATGGAACCAATACGTTCAGTGATAGGAAATGGCCCAATATATCGAGGCGCTAACTTCCCCGATCGACTGAAATGTACAACACCCTTCATAGGTGAAACGCGAATAAAAACAGGATCTCCAACAGAAAATTCTAATTTCCTTCTTCGATCATCGGCATAGGATTTTTGTCTACTCTGGGCTTCTTTCATCCTATGTTGAATAAGTTCAATCTTCTCTGTGGAGTCTCGAATAAAATCTGGACCTAAACCAAGCTTCTCACCGGCCTCAAGCCAACAAGAAGGAGATCGGCAGGGCCTTCCATAGAGTGCCTCGAAAGGTTCCATACCAATACTAGATTGGAAGCTATTATCATAGGAAAATTCAACAAGTGAAATATGATCTTCCCAACTTCCACCAAAATCAAGCACACAAGCACGAAGAAGATCTTCAAGAGTTTGATTCACACGCTCGGTTTGTCCATCGGACTGGGGGTGATAAGCGGTGTTAAAATTAAGCTTCGTTCCTAAAGCTTTTTGAAGACTCTTCCAAAATCCACTAGTAAACAATGGATCTCGATCGCTAACAATAGAAGTAGGAACTCCATGCAATTTAACAATTTCTTTGATAAAGAGTTTGGCCAAAAGAGGAACGGTTCGGTTAGACCGAACGGGAATAAAATGGGCGGATTTAGTAAGCCTATCAACGATCACCCATAAGCCATCATGACCCGAACGAGAACGGGGAAGGCCATCTATAAAATCCATGGAAATTTGGTCCCACTTCCAAATTGGAATTTCTAAAGGTTGCAATAACCCACCAGGCCTCTGATGTTCGGCCTTGACAAGTTGGCAAGTCATGCAACACTTAACAAAGTTAGCAATATCAGATTTCATTCCCTCCCAATAATAAAGTCGCTTCATATCAGCGTACATTTTACTACTACCGGGATGAATGGTGAATTTAGAACGATGGGAATCTTCTAAAATATCTTTACGAAGATCACCAATATTTGGTACGATAAGTCTACCAAATTTTCGAATGCTGCCACGAGAATCAATACCAAAGTCTTTCAAACCTTCAATATCAATTCTATCCTTAATATTTTGGCCAAGAAGAACCAATTCAGGATCTAGCCTTTGAGCTTCAAGAATGCGGTCTAAGAGAGAAGGATGAGCCTCAAGGCTACATAAAACAAATGATGAGCATAAATCGGATACGCACTCTCGAATCTCACAAGTGGATAAGATCTCGAGATCGTTCCATTCGGATATCATCATAGAAACAACTGCTTGTTGCTTACAGCTAAGAGCATCGGCGACACGATTTACCCTTACCGGGGGTATAAAGAATATCAAGATCATAAGGTGCAAGGAACTCGAGCCAACGCTGTTGACGTAAATTAAGTTCTTTTTGAGAAAATAAATATTTCAAAGACTTATGATCCGTGTAAAGAATAAATTTCTCTCCCAATAGATAATGACGCCACATTCGAAGGGCGAAAACAATAGCCGCGAGCTCTAGATCATGTGTGGCATATCTAGTCTCGGCCGGCTTCAATTTCCTAGAAGCATAAGCAACAACACGTTATTTTTGCATAAGAACGGCACCCAAACCAACGTGACTAGCATCGGTATAAACAACAAAATCTTGATTCCCTTCGGGAATAACAAGAATGGGAGCATCGGAAAGGAGTTCTTTCAATTTCTGAAAAGAGGCTTCACATTTGTCCGACCAAATGTATTTAACTCCCTTCTTAGTCAAACCAGTAAGAGGCACGACAAACTTAGAAAAGTCTTTAATAAAACGACGGTAATAGCCCGCCAATCCGAGAAAGCAACGGATTTCAGTCACACTCTCAGGTCTTTTCCAATCTTGAATCGCTTCAATCTTTGAAGGATCCACGGAAATTCCGGATTCGGAAATAATATGACCGAGAAACTTCACACGAGATTGCCAAAAGTGGCATTTAGAAAATTTCGCCTTTAATTGATTACCCCTAAGAGTTTCTAATACAATCCGAAGATGTTTCTCATGTTCCTCCTCGGTTTTTGAATACACAAGAATATCATCAACGAATATGAGAACAAACCGGTCGAGGAAATCTTTGAAAACTCGATTCATGAGGTCAACGAAATAAGCTGGAGCATTCGTTAACCCAAATGGAATAACAAGCCATTCATAAGATCCATATCGAGTATGGAATGATGTCAAAGGAATGTTATCCTCTGCGATACGAAGCTGATGGAAACCGGTAGCCAAGTCCAATTGTGAAAAGACCTTAGCACCACTAAGCTGATCGAATAGATCATCAATCCGAGGTAAAGGATATTTATTTTTAATAGTCAGATCGTTAAGCTTGCGATAGTCAAGGCAAAGCCTAAGCGTACCGTCGGATTTCTTCACGAAAATAGCCGAAGCTCCCCAAGGCGAGGAACTAGAGCGAATAAATTGCTTCGTCTACAATTCGGACAACTGTTTGCGCATCTCCTCATTTTCCTTATTGGACATGCGATAAGGAGGACGAGTAATAGGTTGAGCTCCAGAAACAAGATTAATTCTAAACTCAATTGCTCGTTTAGGTGGTAAACCTAAAATGGGCTCGAATATGTCAGAAAATTCACGAACAACGTGAATACGAGAAATAATATCATCTTCATCATCATCATCGTTATCACGAGGATTTAAAGAATATAAAGATGCCACCAAACAGGATTCTGAATCTTTAAGATTAACAGAAATCTGATTAACAGATAGTGGATGTCGGAGATGAATAGTCCGCTCAGGACATAGGATATGAGCTTCATAACGATTAAGCCAATCCATTCCCAAAATCATTCCAAAGCCTAGGTAACGCATAACATGCAAATCGGCTAGGAATGGAAAATCACATGAAATAATCTCCACATTTTTACAAAGCAAACTAAGAGTTGCGGATCCACCAACATGATTCACAATTTTTAGAGAAGTCACAGTAACACTTAAGGAAAAAGTGTCTACCAGTTCCTTTGATATAAAAGAATGGGATGCACCCGTATCCAAGAGAACTCTAATAGGTTGATCATGAAATAAAATAATACCATCAAGAATGGAGTGAGAAATACCTTGGCCACGAGATGTGTTGCCAGGGGCTTGAGCCACATTTAACTTTCCCTCCTTCTTGGCTTCAAGTTTGAGGCATTGATGCATGAAATGATCTGGGCTCTTACAATAGCGACAAGATTTGGGCTTTGAACACTTATTCGCAAAATGATCCCCAGATCCACAGTTGAAGCATCTCGCACCACTAGGAGAAGGAGCCTTTGCAGCAGGAGTTGCTTGCTTACCCTTTTTATTGGGATAAGGGCCTTTGAATTTACTGGGCCTCTTTTTGTTGTTATTGAAGTTTGGTTTGACTCCCACCACTTCAACATCACTTTCCTTTTCAGCCTCTTCGAGACGAAGAGCGATATCAATTAGTTGATCAAATGCGACTTCTAGTTTCAGGAGTAGTGGCTTCTTAAGATTCTTATTTAAGCCATAAACGAACCTCTGGTTCTTCTTCAATGGGGTGTTGATGTATTCAACCCCATATTTGGAAAGCGACTCGAAGGCTGCGACGTAATCAGTCACAGAGGATTGACCTTGAACAAGGTCTATAAAACGTCGAGCCAAGGTTACTTTCCCAGCTTCTGGTACAAACTTTAACTCGAAGCATCCTTGAAATTGCTCCCAGGTGAGATCCACTTCATTAATTTCTGAAATAAGGAGTTCGTACCAGTCCAATGCTCTCCTCTGGAGCATGTTGGAAGCCACCTGAACGCGGTGGAGATCGATAAGGTTCATGCGAGAAAAGATTCGATCGCATGATTTTAACCAAGCCTGGACCTCGATGATCGTTTCCGAACCTTTGAAGGGCTTCCTACCCAAGTTGGTGTAATCGCTGCACAAGCGTTCAAATCCCGACTTTGGGTGAGTAGGTTCCGGGTTAGCTCCAGCTGCTTGAGCATTTGTTACTAAATCAAGAAGCCGTTGAGCAGTCATAAAAACTCCATCCTGGGGAGCAGCACTAGATGATCCAGTTCTGGGATGACCTGGTCTAGACATTCTCTTCCTTTAAGAAAGAAAGAAGAGAAGGAAAAAGGTTATTCGCCAATGAATATCAAACAATCTTGATAGATAAAACAAGGAATCATAAAGGAAATAGGATGAATCGGTACGAAGACTCGAATCAATCCTATGGTATAACTCCTAAGATAGACTTAAGACGATGATCCTTGTTAAGCTATTCTACATTGTTCCGAAGTTTGGCTCTGATACCAAGCTATGACGCCCCACCTCTATACCCACGCTAGCCAAGAACACTACGGAGTAGTGCTGTCAACTAGCGCGGAGAATAAGGCTGTTGAGGAGCGACCATCCATGTAATTGCTTATCACACAGTGGCTATAAATAATCTTCGAAAACAAACATAGAAATAAGCATAACACAAATTAGTCACAGCATCCATATCACAGAGGTAGAAGAAGATATGAATGTATAACTAACACATGAAAGTGTACATCAGAGTAGTGGTCAAAGAGATCCACAATAATACAAATGAATAGCAACACGTGCTATATAAAAGAATACAATTATGAGTCTATGTCTCAAGTGTATACAAAAAAAAACTGCTAATCTAAATAGTTAGCCAAAAGTCAGAGTAGCAAATCCCGTGAAGAATTCAAGCAGAAGCACCTGTAACATCTCGGTCTAACCCGAGTATTATTTAAGAAAATAATAAACGGATCAGTCTAGCTATAAATATCAGATGACATGGTACAAAATAAAAGATATGGCATAACATAAAATATCCATACTGACATACTACTATAAGTATGCAAATGATGACCAACAGAAGATCAATCAATAAGAGATAAATCGATATCACAAGAATCTTCTCAAAGATCCAAAGAGGGCATCATACCCTAAACTTGTACTCATAACAAGTCAATGACATAAATTTCAGAAATCAACACAAGTAATCCATAAATCACAGAAAAGGGGATTGAGGCCTATCACATGACGGTCCGAAGACCATGGGGAGCTACCCCATATGTGTGAGTCGAAATCACACAGATGAGGTTTAGACTAACCAAAAATCAAAAAGGTATGTGTGAGTGAAATCACACAAGTGGTGTCTAGTCTAACCTCGCAAACAAAAATGTATGTGTGAGTGAAATCACACAAGTGGTGTCTAGACTAACCAAGAAGGTAACAAGGTATGTGTGAATGAAATCACACAAGTGGTGTCTAGTCTAACCAAGCAAACAAGAGACATCGCACAATTGCTAGTCTAAATCATAAGAACGATCGTCATGATCAACGAGAAGTGTCAATTACACTAAGCTAGTAAATATAAAAGTTCAGCTTCATGTCCCATAACCACTTGCTTAACTTAAATATTTACGAACAAACTGTAAGTCTTCACTAGAAAATTGTCACAAGAGGTTCAATCGAACAAGTCCAAGAATTAACCGATGAAGCAAACGCAAGCGTTTCATACCACTTGTTTTACTAAGCCGTTTAATTAGATTTCTCATCCGAGCGAGGTAAAGATTTGTATATACTAGTAGATTGGAAAACGGGTTAAGAAAAGAGCTTTAGTATTGATAATAGAGTTAAAATTGTTTTGACGAAAGAGTTTTGTTATTTACTACTAGTATTGAAACCTTTATTTTATTAAAGTGACAAATCACAAAAACTTCACGTTCAAAGACGTGAATGAAATCCAAGGAAATCAGCTCAAAATGCACCTTTCATCTAAGATCCCCTACGGAGGGGGGGTCTAGGGGGTGGCAACCCCCAAAGGTGGGGGTGCGGGGGCAACGCCACCGCTACGGGGTTCGACCTGCCCGGTCAAGTCACAGGGGTCCAGGGGGCAGCGCCCCCGGTGGGGAGCGGGGCAGCGCCCCGACCAAAACGGTACGACCTAGTGAAGGGAGCGACCTATCGGGATAAGGTCCAACGACCTACGAGTTAAGGGTCCAACGACCTATAGGTTCACGCGACCTAGGTGGAACGCGGCCTACGAGATAGGCAAGTGGAACGACCTAAATATGAATGGGTCGAACGACCTAACGTGAGCACAGGTGAAGCGACCTATCGGTCCAACGACCTAAGGGGAAAAGGCAACCTAGGTCTAACGACCTAACTGCTCACGACCTAAGGGTCTAAAGGCCACGCGACCTAGAGAAAAACAAGGTTAAGCGACCTAAGTGGGTTCGTGACCTAACGACATAAACAGTCGAGCGACCTAACGACAAAAAGGGGCGAACGACCTAATAGGTGCGCGACTTAAAGCCATCGCGACCTAATGACCTAACAAGGTCATACGATCAAGTGGTTTCCAACGACCTAACGGTGCAACGACCTAAGGCCAAACGACTTAAGGGTTCCAATGGAGAGCGACCTAAAGGAGACGCGACCTAAATGAGGCGCGACCTAAAGGAGACGCGACCTAAAAGAGGCGCGACCTAACTCAAACAAGCATTTCGATGACCCAGAGTCATGCCGAGCGACCTAGACCCAAACGACCCACGACCTAGCGACCTACGACCTAACTCCGAGCGAGCCAAATCCGGGCAGAACGACTTAAATGCAGGAAATTCACCAAAACGCTAAAAATTGGAGTTTTTCGCCAATCCAAACTAAATGCAAATGTGCGTGCAAACATGATAGGGAATCATTCCAAATAGTCCAATATAGTTATAGGCTAGAATTGTGAGATAAAAATCTCACCTTTGCACCAAATATCAATGAAAATGAAGTTTTAAGCAAGCAAGAATCAATCCCTCTTCTATCTAAGCACAAGAAGCTTGAATCCAATGTCTTCTTCTTGAATTTGGAGTAGAAAGATGGATTGCAATTGAATTTGAGTTTTGCAATTTTAATTTCCAATTCCCTCCACCATTTTTGAAGAAGCTTGAAGGCTTAGGCAAATAGAAATGAAGTTATGAAGAGGAGGGGTGAAGGTTGGGTCTAATAGGCTAAAAGCCCAACCCAAAGTCTCAAGTGAAAAAGTAGTGAAATTCTACTATCTCCAATCATATCAATGTTTATACTTAAAAATGTTGTAAACAGCATTTCGAACTTAATGGAAGTGGTCTCGAGTCCTAATGTGTCCGTTTGCAAAAAGTAGATTTTCGGACCAAAATCCGATTAACGATTTAATATTTAAATAAAATATTTAAATATAAACTCGATAAATATGCGGGTTGTTACACAAAAATTCCGGGTCATCACAACCCAAAAGCTTTGAAGACACCAATCCAGAAAATAGCTCGAACTCCCAATCAAGTTGGACTAAGCAAGGTCAGCCATCCAATGACTGAAGAAGATTTCCAAAGACTGAAGCCTACCAAATCTACATCTACTATTTGATTATCTAAAAAACCCAACTCTAAACTGTCCGTGTGGAAAATTGTGGGCGCCCAGAGTTTAGGAAGGGAATAATAAACTCCGGGTCAGTCATGGGACTGGTATGAGCAAACAAAAACAGTTTATCTTTAAAACAAACAACAAAAGAATTTTAAAAATTGAAATACACAATGCTTTTTGGAAAATGAAACTACCATAAGGCCTCTCGGCACACACACCGTGCAATCGCACACTTGGGCGAGATTTCTCCTTATGATAGTCAAACATGCTTACTACGCAAAATCCTTTTGATATTATTATTAGTGTATAGTGGAAAACATTTGGAAAGTATAATATTAATCTTTGCCAGCATAGGTACCATTATATTATGGCTGCTATAGCTACCGTTTAAGAATGGCAGGTTATACAACTGCAATCGTAAAGGGCGCGTATTGGTGATTTGATTTCTAACAAATGGTTAGGCCAAGGAACTTCCCATTGCCACATGGGTACGCCTCTAGAGGGACGCCCTGAGAACCTAACCGGATCTCTACCAATACAAGGCCGGGTTACCTCTGTAACTAGGTAACTACTGACACGAGTATGCCACTCCCCGTTCGCAACCGACCTTTATCCGAGGCCTCGACACCAACAACCACAAAGTAATAAATTTGCAGTAACCACATGGGTTAAGTATCTGAGCTCCATACCATGATACCACCTCTATCTAGAAGGAAATGGACATACCCTCAGGAGGCGCTGCCCCCAAATAACCTTGCCGCATCTTTCCTGTTTCGACCATTCCGGGTTGTGAGGTCCTGATGCAGTCTCATCCACAAAACTACGCTTTTTCGCAAATCCATGCTTCGATCAACAAATGATCAGCAGCACTTCGTATGCCACATTACCAAATTGGGAATGTATCAGTAGTAACCATCAACTACATAACCTCTGAGCTCGTACGTCTCAAGGAAGGGTGTTAAGCTAAGAGAATAAATTCTCTGCCACCAAGCAGAAATGTATTTGATAGAAACCAGCTTTACATCTCAAAGTCTAATGTCAGACACACATCCATACAAGTCTGTTTCTAGTTCGGACAGAACTAAAGGCACTTCCAATGAAGCCCTTTCAATCCGGGTATTCACAATCCCGATCGGACTCCCCATTACATATGGAGATCTCTATACCGACGCGACTCAGTGTAGAGACATTCGATGGGTTATCCTTTCGTTTTCGAAAATACCCGGTCTTCACCACCGGTCTTCAAATGCCATCCATAACGTCGTATCACTTATTCGGAATGGATTATATGACATAAGATCTTCTCCCGGCAAAACCGAATAGTGAGCGCGATATTTTAAAACATATGGATATTGTTAACATCAAAATTGGTCACTAACACCCTTGAGTAGAGTTATGTAGAGAGATTAATGGAGAGAGTAAACAGATGAATAGTGTAATTCAATGCAAAAATAACAACAAAAACGAGAACACCAGATTTATAGTGGTTCGGCGTAATTGCCTACATCCACTTTGAGTTTAATCTTTATTGCTTTCTCAATTACTTGAATATAGATACAATCCGCAAACCAATCACTTAAACACCAGTTTGAATTAAAAAGAGGAGAGTATAAAAAATGGCAGAGTCTCCCCAGTGTTTCTGGGAAAGGTCCCTTTTCAGTTTGCCCCTGCCCTTCTATTTATAGACGAAGATGGGTTGGACTTTCTTCATGGGCTCAAGGCCAAGGTGACTTGGCACATATAGGGCGATCTCAAGCTAGTTGGTCAATTCTTGTCGAACCGTACCTAAATGCCAAAACATGTCGACTGCGTCAAACCTGTATATCCTCGGGCTCTTCTTGGTCAGAATCTTGTCTAGTGCTAACGATAATTTCTTCAACTGTCGTCTTGTAGCCGGGCTAAGGTGCCTGTTAACACTTGCCCCCCAAAGCGTGTCGTGTGAAGCAACACGACATGCTTTGAATCAGCGAGTATTCCTTATCTCTAGAAAGAAATCCATCGTGTTCCTTGAACAGTCATTATCCTTTAATTTTATCCTCCTAAGATGTCGTATCCTTCTTTGGTCATCATGATGCTTGGTCGATTTCCAATGTTATAAATCTAGGGTTGTAGTTCATCAGTGGCCATCCGTGTCTAATTCTACAGTGCTAGTAAGCTTCGGCTATCTGATCTAGTCCTTTCTTAATAACCCTAAGTGAGAATTCAATTTATGTTGATTTCAAGAAGTTGAACTTTTTCGGATGTGCACATGCATGTTCGGGTACATCTTCTTGCCATTGGCTCTCGGATGCGTTTTATATGCTCCTAAGTCGTTGCCAATTCCATCTAGTTTAATAGCAATTCAATTGAGATTCCTTATTTGTATTTTCTGTGAAATAAGGGTTGTAATCAGCCACTTGACGAGAGCGGACTTCAAGTTTTACATATATGACGATCCCAGAACAGTAAGCAAGGGTGAATGGAGTATGGCCAGTCACGGACCCATGGGTAGTTCTATAAACCCATAATGCTGTTGGGAGTTCATCCACCCATTTACCTCTAGCCTTTTCCAAATTTTTCTTCAGAACAGGCTTTATGATTTTGTTCACATCTTCATCATATCCATTGGAAGGTCATAAGGACAGATGACGTTACGGACAATGAAGTTGATTATTTTCTTCATCTTGGTTGTGGTTAATCTGCCCATTCGGTGAAGCAATCAACTGCTATGATGGCGTATTTTGCATTACCTTTAGGATTGGTAAGAAGAGGATGTCAATGCCCCCAAGTGGCAAACGGCTATGGACAAGCCATTTGAGTGATTTCCATCGGTGGGGTTCCTGGATTTCTGCAAACATCTTGCACTTTTCGCATTATCTGGCATGATCAACCGCATCTAGATTGATAGTTGGCCAGTACTACCCGTAGTAGAGCATTTTCTTTATCGGGGTTTTTCCCTTTGATGTAATCGGCATATTCTTCTTCGTAAACTTTGCTCAATATATCATCATGGGAGATACACCGAAGCATGGGGATGGATAAACTCCTTTCTACACACGACTTCTTCTTGGATGATTTGGCGTGAAGCTTTAAGGAGGATCTGTCGTTTTCCATTCCTCCGTTCAGTAAGAATTCCTCATTGTAGATAGTCTTTGATAGGAGTCAACCATGACACCTTTTCCGGCTCTTTCTCCAAGACTAAGTCGATCTCCATCCGTCAATGCTTGGAATATTAAATATTTCAACCGAAACAATGTATGTCTATTACGCGTTCCTAAAAATGGCCAGCTTGGCCAGTGACCGGACTCTTTTCATTTTGTACGCTGAGTATGTGTGTAATGTTGCAATACGCGAAGTCGACAAGTAGCTCTTGGACTTGGCTGAGATAAAGGGCAAGATAATGCCCCATAGCAAGATCAACCTCCTTAACTTTGCATACTATGAATCACGAATCACAAAAGATATGCAAAGTTTCCACTCCAAATTCTCTAGCAAGTTTGAGGCTGGCGGTAGAGGCTTCATAATAAGCATCGTTGTTGGTTACAGGGAAATTGAGTTTCAGGACATAGCAGGTCAATCATTCCTCGAGAGTCATTAACATGACTTTTGCGCCACAACACTGATCAGTGGATGCTCCATCTACGTACATTTTCCATCTGTCAATTGGTTCTCTACTACCCTTCGAGTAGTCATCTGATGTAGTGAATTTGGGTATGAGGTCTGCTAATTTCCATCCTTGGATAGCCCTTCGAGGGAAGTAAGTGATATCGAATTGGTTTAGTTCGGTATTCTATTTAAGTAGTCTTTCAGATGTCTCAGGTTGTTGTATACCAGGTTGCAACGGCTAGTAGGCATAGACGTTGATAGGGTGAGCCCAAAAGTAAGAGTGGAGCTTTGATGATAAAGTCAACAGACAATGCACTAGCTTTTGTAGCTTCGGGTCGATATCCAATGCATAGCTCACGATAGTTGGTGAAATCACACATGCATGTCAAAATGGGTCCAAGGGAACATATCATCATTTATTCATAAAAATCTAACTAATTCTTTTATCATCATTTCCTTGAGCTGCGATTCGATACTCAGCACCCGAAAAGGATCGCCATGGCTGGATGTAATGTCGACTGTCAGCTTAGCAGGTGCTATCCCAGATTCTTTGAGTTCAGATGTAACTATTTTGCATAACATTCAATGTGAAATATGGTTGGGACGGCCAATGTTGATGGTTACTCTGGTCGAATCCTAGAGTCTTGTCATGAGTTATTAAGTCTTATAGTGAAGGGCTCTGAATGCTCTAATAAATTATCAACAAATGGCCAAAGATCAGGCTTAAAAGCGCATTGAAGGAAATGTCGAGTACGGGTCAGCCTCGAGTTGCTTGCAACCGTATAGCTGGATCTTGCTATGAGTTTGAATTTGCTTGTATATTCGAGTAACGCTCTTTCTATTCGATGCATTTATGATCCTTTACCCGTCCTTCGGGTTGGAGTGAAACTCAATTGCCCATGAGCTAAGGTATCGATTTAATGATTCTATCTCTAGGCATCCTTTCGATCGTAGCCTTGAGTAGCTGTAAGCACTATATATAAGTTTCAGTACTGAGCTATCGTAGCCAGTCTTTGGATGACCATGCATCTGCTTCCAGTCTCGGGTTGATAAATGTACTGCATGGATGGTTGAGTCTTGTCCTAGCTATGTTTGTATTCTCACCTAAACGCCAAAGACATAGAGGTGATCAATGAATAGTCGGTTCACATCATCTTGCTTCTCGCTCGTACCCCTAGGTCTGGGGCATATACCGATAAGTAGGAAGGCCAGCCATGCCCACTTTAGCTTTACTCTCTTTCCCGTTGAATCGTGGAATCATGTCAGTCGATGGGAGACTAGGTCTCGCCTATCTTGGATTTTATCGTGGTTTTTCATTCCAAGAGGAATACTTCGATGCCACGTCAGTTTCAGGGCGTAATTTGGACAGTGGACGGCCATCCACGTCCACTTTGGTTCATGCTCTGTAATCAGATCTCGGGGTAAAGTTGGCTACAAATGCAGTCGGGCTATGCTCATCCAGTTTCATACTCCTCCTGATGAATCGAATGAGGGTGCTGGAGAATTTTTGACCAAGCATTCGTGGTTTACCCTCCTTTCCACACTCTGGAGGTTATAGTTTTTCAAGAAACATCCGAGTCACATTCGTATGTGCTTGGTGTGGATCTGTATTGACCCTCGATCTGAGGTATGATATAGTCGGTTGCTCGTAGCTTTGGACGCCGTTTCGATTAGTTCTATATTGAGGCCTCCCTGCAGTCGTTGCCTCAAGTTATAAAGAACGCCATGCTAGAGCTATAGTAATCTGTCATATTCAGCTTTTTAGTGATTTGTACCCTTGCTCCTAGCATTGATTTAGCCAGGCCACAAGTTGGATGGTCGAACTCCATCCTTAGCGGGTTAATAATCCTCCTGTCGATTCCAGGCCGAAGTTTGCGGAATAGAGAATGGTCGGAACGTACTCGTCTATTTATCGATGTTTATACACCACTTTGCATTCTGGTGACTTAGTGTCATTCTCCCCTCGGTTGACTCGCGTCCAATTTGTGTTCATGCTTCGGTCCATGCTCCGAGGACTTAGAGATTTGTCGAACGGTTTATGCTTTAGTCCACAGTTCGAGACGCAGAGATTTTCGTCAACTCGTTTATAATCCAGTCCGCACTTTGGGAACTTAGAGTAATCTAGTCCGCTTTTGGGATTTAGAGATTTTTCTCAAGTCGTCTATAATCTAGTCCGTGCTTTGGGGACTGAGAGTACCGTAGTCCGCACTCTGGGGACGTAGAGGATTTTAAGCCGTTTATACTCTAGTCCGCACTCAAGGGACTTAGAGCACTCTAGTCCGCACTCTGGGGACGTAGAGGTTCTTAGGTCGTTTATACTTTAGTCTGCACTCAGGGGACTGGGGGCACTTTAGTCCGCACTCTGGGGACGTAGAGGTTTTTGAGTCATTTATACTCTAGTCCACACTCAAGGGGCTTAGAGTACTCTAGTCCACTTCCGGGGACTTAGAGGTTTTTAAGTCGTTTATAGTCTAGTCCGCACTCTAGGGACTTAGAATACCCCAGTCCGTGCTCTAGGGATTTGGAGATTCGAGTCGTTTATACTCGAGTCCGCAATTTGGGGACTTAGTGTACTCCAATCCGCGCTTTGTGGGCTTGGAGATTCGAGTCGTTTATGCTCAAGTCCGCACTCTAGGGACTTAGAATACTCCCATCCGCGCTTTGGGGACTTGGAGGTTCAAGTCGTTTATACTCGAGTCCACACTCAGGGGGTTTAGAGTACTCTAGCCCAATTATAGGTTTTTAAGTCATTTATACTCTAGTCCGCACTTTGGGGACATAGAATACTCCAGTCCACACTCTGGGGACTTGGAGATTTAAGTCGTTTATACTCGAGTCCGCATTCTAGGGACTTAGAGTACTCCATTCTGTGCTCTGGGGACTTGGAGATTCGAGTCGTTTATACTCGAGTCCGCACTCTGGGGACTTAGAATACTCCAGTCCACGCTCTATGGACTTGGAGGTTCCAGTCGTTTATACTCGAGTCCGCACTCTGGGGACTTAGAGTACTCCAGTCCGCACTCTGAGGACTTGGAGATTTAAGTCGTTTATACCCGAGTCCGCACTCTGGGGACTTAGAGTACTCCAGTCTACACTCCGGGGACTTGGAGGTTTAAGTCATTTATACTCGAGTCCCCACTCTGGGGACTTAGAGTACTCCAGTCCGCGCTCTGGTGACTTGGAGGTTCAAGTAGTTTATACTCGAGTCTGCACTCTGGGGATTTAGAGTACTCCAGTCCACGCTTTGGGGACTTGGACGTTCAAGTCGTTTATACTCGAGTAAGCACTCTGGGGACTTAGAGTACTCCAGTCCGCACTCTGAGGACTTGGAGATTTAAGTCGTTTATACTCTAGTCCGCACTATGGAGACTTAGAGTACTCTAGTCCGCGCTCAGGGGACTTGGAGGTTTTTAAGTCGTTTACACTCGAGTCTGCACTCTGGGGACTTAGAGTACTCGAGTCCACACTCTGGGGACTTGGAGATTTAAGTCGTTTATACTCGAGTCCGCACTCTAGGGACTTAGAGTACTCCAGTCCGCACTTTGGAGACTTGGAGGTTGAAGTCATTTATACTCGAGTCCGCACTCTGGGAACTTAGAGTACTCCAGTCCGCGCTCTGGGGACTTGGAGGTTCAAGTCATTTATACTCGAATCCACGCTCTAGGGACTTAGAGTACTCCAGTCCGCGCTCTGGGGACTTGGAGGTTCAAGTCGTTTATACTCGAGTCTGCACTCTGGGGACTTAGAGTACTCCAGTCCGCACTCTGGGGACTTGGAGATTTACGTCGTTTATACTCTAGTCCGCACTCTGGGGACTTGGAGATTTACTTCGTTTATACTCTAGTCCACACTCTGGGGACTTAGAGTACTCCAGTCCACGCTCAGGGGACTTGGAGGTTTTTACTGAGAGTAGTCGTATTTCCACCCTTTAATTTATATTTCATCTACCGTATCGAGGTTAATGTTGTCGAAAGAACAATCGAACCACGTTTGCTCATGGGATGGGATTCTGCCCCCAGCATGAGGGGCGAAACTTGAAAACTGGATGATCGATTCTCGTCTGCTTGGTGATTATAGCTCTTCCAATAAAGTCAAGGAAGGAGGTATATGACAGATGGTTGGATCACATCCATGTTGGGTTAGATAGCCAAATCTCATACAATTTGCTCCGTATCTCTTTCTACAAAATAAGGATAATAGATTGTTGAGTAGACAAAATAAGTTTCATATGTTCCAAGGTGCAGTCGTGCCCATGTATTGAGAGCGATGGTTAATGAGTAGGCAGTCCACCCCAACTACTTCAAGTCGGGCTTCCGAATAACCTTTTGTGTTCAAGGTAGGATTTGATGTGCAGACGATCAAATCACGTCCACTCTAGGAAGATCCTGGCATCACTAAGCTTCAGGAGAGGCATCTGTATTTTGTCGAACTTTGTTCTATGATTTGATTTGAGTGGACGATCGGGCCCTACTCATTCCAAGACTTGCTCAGGTCTCTAAGTCAAATGTGGAGGTCGATGAATGGATGGTTAGTCATGTTGACTTTGTATTGTGCTCTGATCGTGATGAACTTTTCAATGTCTAGTCCATAGCCCCAAATCAATGGCATATGGTTGATGATGAGCTATTGAATTATGCTCGTCTAGATGTAAGTCCACACGTCCGATCATGGTCTACGTAGATTGGTTGGCAACCAAATCTGATTACATGGTCACCTGCATCATTTTGAATGTAGTTTAGTTCAAGATAGTCGTAGTTCATAGAACAATTGAAATAGAAATGGAAATGGAAATAATTTAAAGAAGATTATGATAAATCTCATTGATAAGTGAAGCAGCATCGTGTGCTCGCTATTCGACTTTTTCCCCTGGCTCCTTTCAAAGGGATATCGGGCGTCAGAAGTCCAATTGATAATCATAGCGCTTTATTAATAAGCATCGGATGTTCGCTGCCCGCCATTCTGTAGGACTTGTACAAAATATTGAAGCTTTCCTTTCCAGATCGGCTTTTCGATCAAGCCTCGGAGGTGTTTGTAATCGCCCATGTTAGGATCAGCGAGCATCTGGGAATATACAACATTCCCCTGATTTTCTTTAGACTTTGGTGTACTCTCTCGAGGTTGGTTTCCAATACCACTCTGAGTTGCGAGTCCTTAAGTAGAGTTGTCAATTGAATCTTTCAAAGAGCATATGAGCCGAATTTTTAGGTCTTGTTTTGGCTACTGGGATCTGCATCCTTAGGTAACGGGCCTTCATTATTATTTTTCTTAGTCCGTTTTGCTCCTCCACACTTTGGTTTAGATTCATTTTTGTCATAGAAATGATCCATGGTCGTAGGAGGCTCTCCAGCTAAGTGGCTGCCAAAATATATATGGAGATCGATTCTCCTCAAGGGTGATCAGTATGATATCCCTTTGAGAGTATTGTTTGAGTAGCGGTTGTTTGTCGGTTCCCTTGTTGCCGTTCAGAAGCTGTGGCTAGATCCTCTATGCCCTGGTCGATCAGGGGATATAAGGGAAGTAGATAGAATGTTCCTTTATTAAGTTGAGTTTTGAATTCGCTATGTGAAGGCACTGCGCTGGCCTCTTTTTTGAAAATTTAGGTCGTACCCGATTTTTTTTTTTTTGAAAATAGGGGTCGTATAAGAGACCGGTGTAACTTAAGTTTCGATCAACATTGAGCGCCGTTCGGCATGACAAAGTTGCTCGGCATGCAAGATTGTTCGGCATCCAAATTTGTTCGGCATTCCACACTGTTCGGCATTCAGGAACGCCCGACACTCAGGAGCGTTTGGCATTAGAGAGCGCTCGACATTCAGGAAAGTTCGGCATCCGAGAGCGTTCGGCATTCAGAAACATTCAGCATTCACACTGTTCGGCATTCCCACTGTTCGGCATTCCCACTATTTGGCATGCACACTGTTCGGCATCCACACTGTTCTGCATCCACACTGTTCGGCACGCACACTGTTCGACATCCACACTGTTCGGCACTTTCCGCATCCACACTGTTCGACATCCGCACTGTTTGGCATGCACACTGTTCAGTATTCACACTGTTCGACATCCACACTGTTCGGCATGCACACTGTTCGGCATTCACACTGTTTGGCATCAACATTGTTCGGCATGCACACTATTCGACATCCACACTGTTCGGCATCCGCACTGTTTGACATCCACACTGTTCGGCATTCGGATGTCGATCGGCATACAACCTGGTTCTGTCGGTTTCCCCTTGCTCGACATGCAATCTGGGTCGCTTGGTGTAACCTCGTTCGGCATACTCTCGCTCGGCATATGCCTTTTTAGGGGCAATCGGCGTACACTTTTTCTGGGGCGATCGACTGAATTGCCTTCAGAGGAGGGTCGACCTTCATTCAACATGAGTGCAGACTTCAACATCCAATCACCAAATCTTGCGTACATCGGTGAATCCAATCTAGGTTATCAGTTTCCTCTAGATTTCTTTCAAATCCGAGTAGAATAGGAAGTTTTCTAGTAAACAACTGGATCTATCTCGCGAATATGGAAATCCACTAGTAGACGATGAGATCCAATCAAGCTGAGATTTCAATTCTCAGTGAAAGCACCAAAATGTTAGCACCAAAATTGGTCACTAACATCCTTGAGTAGAGTTATGTAGAGAGATTAATGAAGAGAGTAAATTAGAACAAAAGAATAGTGTAATTCAATGCAAAAAGAACAACAAAAACGAGAACACCAGATTTATAGTGGTTCGGCGTAATTGCCTATGTCCACTTTGAGTTTAATCTTTATTGCTTTCTTAATTACTTGAATACAGATAAAATCCGTAAATCAATCACTTGAACACCAGTGTGAATTAAAAAGAGGAGAGTATAAAAATGGCAGAGTCTCCCCAGTGTTTCCGGGGAAGGTCCCTTTTCAGTGTGCCCCTACCCTTCTATTTATAGACGAAGATGGGTTAGACTTCCTTCACGGGTTCAAGGCCAAGGTGACTTGGCCCATATAGGGCGATGTCAAGCTAGTTGGTCTATTCTTGCCGAACCGTACCTAAATGCCAAAACATGTCGACTGCATCAAACCCGTATATCCTCAGGCTCTTCTTGGTCAGAATCTTGTCTAGTGCCAACGATAATTTCTTCAATTGTCTTCTTGTAGCCAGGCCAAGGTGCCGGTTAACAGATATTGGGATCTCAGTTAAGTCACAACTTGTTACCCAAAACAAATAGTTTAAACAAATTAGCATTTCAATTTTTTAAACAAAAAGATTCACATCACAAAGTTCATCCATTTTTCACAAAGATTCATTTTATAGCCCTTCAAAACAATTCCATTTCAATCCCAAATCTTTTATACAAAAGAAACCTTTAAGATCCTCTTCAATTTCAAAACAAAGTTCAATAATCTTTCACAAAGATTTATTCATAGCTTTCAAAACTATTACAATTCCATTTCAAACTTGAAATCTTACAACACAAATTAAAAATTCATTCTTTATATGAAAGCTATTATTTTTTGAAAACAAACAGTTTTCGTTTCGAAAAAACTCGATTACATTTGCACAAGTTAAAGCCCTTCAACTATAAAACTTGGGTTAAATTCAAATTCTCAAAACAATACTTTTAAAATGGTTTAAAACCCATATAAAAACTTTCTTAACTTGTATAACCCTTTTTAAACCATAATTTCCAAAAATAGAATTCAGTTTCAAATTTTGAATTCAAATTTAAATCAAATTATTTAAATTTCAAAGTTTAATCAAGTTATTCAAAAATAACTTTTATCTTTAAAATTCCTTTTCAAAAACTTTTCACATTTAACCCAATTCCATTTCGAAAACTATTTTGGATTCAAAATTCAATTTTAAAGCCATTTCAAAAATCTACGACTTAACCAATTTCCTCGTGCAATCCATATTTTTGTGTGCAAGGTGTAGTCCAAGGGTTTTACACAATAGTGCAACTACATCAATCATCACAGATTCAAGCATATCAATATCGATAAGCGGTATAATCTATAACGCTTATCTTCATTCACAAATTCACAGATAAAATAAATTTATCATAGATGAATAAATTACATTCATCACAGATAATTATATTCATCATAGCTCAATTCAGAACAATTGATATCACACTTCATTACACATCAGGGATATTAAGCAATTCAATAGAATCCAAACATCCATAAGTAAGGTTAATTAATTATCTGATTAATTGAAATCAGATTAATTACTTATGAATAAACATTAATCACGATTAATTAATATTAATTAATGACAAACCCTAATCATAAATTAATCTTTAATCATTTATTAATTAACCTCAAATGATACATCAATCAATTTTAACTGTTAATTAATTAACCTTAATTAATAAATTTAATCAACCTTAATTCATTAAATAATTAACCTTTAATTATTTAATTATTCTTCAATTAATTATACTTGATAAATTAGTCACTAATCACTTGATTAATTAAATTTAATCATTAATTATTTTTAATTAAGTAATTATCTTTAAGTAATTAATTATCTTTAATTATTCATCACTAATTAACTTCATTAATTAATCTTCAATTGATTATCTTTAAATAATTGTCTTTTAATCATAGATTAATTCACCTTTAATTAATCATCACCTTTAACTAATCAATGAATAAATTAATTAACCTTTAATCATTAAATAATTAACCTTTAATTATTTAATTATCCTTTAATTAATTACCATTAATTAATAAATAAGTTAATTAACCCTTAATTAATCACTATTTAATTAATTATCCTTAATTAATTACAATAAGTGATTATCCCTAATCACTTGATTAATCAACATTAATCATTAATTAATTATCATAATAAATGATTAACCTAATCATTTATATCAATAATCATGAAATTAATTATATTGAGCAATTATCCTTTAATCCCTTGATTAATTAACCTTAATTAATAATCCCATAAACTAATTATACTTCAACTAATTTTTTTTAATTATCAAGTAATTAAAATCATTAATCATTTAATCATTAAAATCTTTAATTAATAAACCTTGTATTTAATCATCATTAATAATATAAATTAACTTTATTTTTAACATGTTTGATTAACTTCTTTCTTTCATTATCAAGTTTACTTAAAATAAACCTTTAAAGACAAAGGTTATATATATATTTCTATAACATTTTAAAACATTTTGAACTTAATAATTTTAAAATGATTTATTTTCAAAACCCTTTACTAATCCCAAATTTAAACAAATTATAGTTCATTTAAAATGAAATGAGTTAAGCATGTTTAAATTTTATTTTATTTTAAAATTTGAAAGCTACTTTATAACAACCCGAGATATCCCCGAGCTACAACCCAGTTTCCCCCGAGACCTCCTTCGAGTAAAATCTCAAAACCCCCCCAAGCCATTTCTTTTTGAAACTTGTTATGTTTAAAAATTAAAACTGATACAATCACTCTCGAACAACTCGGCAGCGAACCCGAGTCAAAAGTCCCTTTCCCTAAGTACAAACTCGAGTAAGCTTCTTCTTCCCCAAATTCAAAACCCACTGACACAATTTGAATGCTCGTGCACGTGCACAGTCGCACGGCGATGCTCCGACCACCATCGTAACCTTCGACACTCCACGATTGACCATGCCGACCCACACAACCCTTAAGATGCCATCAATTCGCCGTGGTTAGAATTCGAGCTACTCACCATCAATCTAGAACCAAAACCTCTCCTTAAAACACTTCGTTCGATCGCCTCAGGCCACCAGCGTCGTCAAAATATTTGTCAAAGCTTCGCCTACCTCCCACGCTCTGATCGCCACTAGAGCGATCGTCCCCGATGCAAAGCCGATGCTACACCAACCAAATAATTAACCTCGATTGAAACTTAGTTTTAAACCCTAAATCCACATCATTCCAATGCCTCGATCATTTATAAATTCAATTTGTATTTTTCGTTGATCCTTGATGCTCGAACTAGCTTCTGACCGAAGCACGACGAACTCCATCTCATCGTTCGACGGAATTTGACAAAAGTGTCATTTCCCTTCAACTAGTATTTTCTGAATACTTAACAAACCAAAAATCTCGATTTTATTATCTAACTCATCGTTCTATAATACAATCCAGTTTATGAATTCCAAATTCGAGATTAAAATGATTTATTTTTCTTCGTTTCCAAGAAGTTCACTGTAATAAATTATTTTAGAAATAAATCCTTAATTAATACAGATGGAATTATTTTTGAAATTAGTATTAATTTGTTAGAATCAACTTTCATTCATAGATTATCACCTAAAACGAATTTAGGAAGAAGTATTTAAATTTCTTTATAGGCTTAGTCTGTTAAAATGTTAAACAGAGGAAGAAGAAAGTGAATATACCCCTGTAACAGACACGCATATCATCATCCCTAAACATACACATACATGCAAGCATAATCACATCATCAATCAAGCACATTTGAGATCATACTTCATAGAACATTCAGATATATATCAGGTTGGGTTTGCTCACCTGTATTTTGACAAAGCAGAGAGGAACAAAGAACGGGTTTTGATCTTGTAATTGGGAAGCAATTTGAAACTAAAAGGCTAGAAATGATTAAGATGATCTGGATCTTTTTGAGTTGCTTTGATTCAGGCTGAATTTGGACTTTGATCTACTGCTTCGAGTTTGATCTTTGCTTTAATTACCTGAGTTGATCAACACTTGAAGTTCAATCTTTGCATTTTAAATTCCCATGTTTCTGATTTGAATTTTGTTTTGATCTTCATCTTCATAGGTTGAAGATGTTTGCTTTGAATCAGGTTTGATTTCTTTGCTTGATTATGTTTCTTTGATTTTGAAAGTGGATCTTTGCATTAAGTTGAACTTTGAGATAGTTGTTTTCAGATTTTATTTTATTTTATTTTTTGAGCTGCTTTGTTTGCAGATTCCATATTTTCTTTCTTTTGATCTGTTCTTGATTTCCAGGCTTTTAAGATTTGTAATTTTTTTCTTCAGCTTTAATATCCAGGTTGTTGCTGAGATAATTTGTTTTCCTGATTTTCTTTGAATTTTTTCTAGTTTGTAGTATGCATTTAAGGTTTGCAATTCTTATTTCAGGTTTACAAAATTCTTTTGTATACATTTCAACTTCAAGAGAAATGTTGATTTTGCCACTTGTATCATAAGTTTACACTTGTAAATTTCTTTATCAAAATGCTTACACTTGTTTAAAACAAATAAATTTATGTTTAAGCCCTTTCCTCTAATTTATTTATAAATTATGTTTTAAGCCCTTGTCTCTAATTTATTTAAATTTTATATATAGCTCTTTTTCATTTTATAATATGCAGTTGTATTTTTCTAAAATTAATTTATGCCTTCCCTTATATATATTAAAAATATAAATTCAAATTTAAACAACTTTCAAAAAACTTTTGAAAATTTACTATATTAAATTCAAATATAACTTTCAAATCATAATTATAAAACCAATTTTTCATAATTTTAAAATATAGAGTTTTAAATCCAATTTTAAAATATCTACAATTGAAAATATAATGTTTTCAGATTCAATAAAATTTTAAAATAAATATTATTCGATTTCAAATTTAAATTCTATTTAAAATCAATTTATAAACATATATATAAACAAACAAACAAATATTTTATTTCATCTGGTAAAAATTCAAATTTATTCACAATTTAATCCAAAAAATTATTTTAATTATCAATTTTAATTTAACTCAAAAATCAGGATCGTTACAGAATCCCCCCTTAAGAAAATTTCATCCCCGAAATTTGCTAGATAGGGGGACAACAAAGAACAAATGAACACGTCTGAGATAGAAAATTGATTTACCAGATCAAACTGAATATCTATTCTACATTTGGCTTACCAAATAAGAATATCATCAACAAATATGAGAGCGAATCTCATTCAATATTTCACAAAATACTCGGGCCATCAAATCTACGAAGGTATACAGGGCATTGGTTAGTTCGAAGGGATAACTAACCATTCGTAGAATATATCGAAACCCAAACAATAGATAAATGGATTTAATCTTCCATAATTTTCAAATACTAGGTATGGATTCCAAACTCAGGTCGGAATACCCCAAAGTATATATTAACTTCTCCCTCTTTGGACTTTGATACTCGCAAAAAATTACAACAGAATTTCTAATTTGGTTTTAATCGAAATCGTTTTTATCGATATAAATTAATCTATCTTCATATTTGTTAACCAATTTATTTCAAATAATATCTCAAATTCATTGAAATTAAAACGAAAAGCTGATAAGAATCCGATGAAGAGAATTCGAATTAAGAACCTATCTATAATGATTCGTAGAGCCACCACACCAAAGCTTCTCCCTCGAGCTGCCATGAAGAAATCAAAGAATTTTAAATTGGATCAAAGGAGATTGAGAAGAAAAGTTGTTCCTTGTTGTTTCAAGGTATCGACCATTTGTAGTGGTACTCCGTGTCCCCTATCTCGTCCTCTTCTTGCACTCATACTCACTATCAGTGGATAGTAAGAGAATTTACTGAGGCATACAGATGGATATCTTAGGGATATACTCATTCTAGGGTATACTTCACCCTATCTCTAATGAGCTACCTAATGTGTTATACTCCTGAGCTAAAGTTTCAACCTTCAGCTCTGATACCAAATGGAACGACCCTGACTCGACCTTCGAAAATCAACGCCCACTTGCACTTGAATGCTGCAGATTCAAAAGCCGAATCTGGTTCGCCGGAGCTTATAACACATTAAGTATAACAACACAGCAGAAAAAGGAAATGAATATTAATATATATGACATTGATATAATATCTGATACAACAATTTGATACAAATGGTATCAATATCAGAGACACAATAGCAGAAAGATAACTCTAATATGATCTCAAGAGAAAAAGAGAGACAGAATCCAATAACTGAAACTTCATAGCCAAAGCTCTAAACTAAATAGCTTAACCCAAAAGCTTTGAAGACTCCAATCCAGAAAATAGCTCGAACTCCTAATCAAGTTGGACTAAGTAAGGTCAGCCATCCAAAGACTGAAGAAGATTTCAAAAGACTGAAGCCTACCGAATCTACACCTACTATTTGATTATCTAAAAAACCCAACTCTAGACTACCTGTGTGAAAATTGTAGGCACCTAGAGTTTAGGAAGGGAACAATAAACACCGGGTCAGACATGGGACTGGTATGAGCAAAAAAAAAAACAGTTTATCTTTAAAATAAACAACAAAAGAATTTTAAAAATTGAAATCCGCAATGCTTTTTGGAAAATGAAACTACCATAAGGCCTCCCGGCACACACACCATGCAATCGCACACTTGGAGGAGATTTCTCCTTATGATAGTCAAACATGCTTATTACGCAAAATCCTTTTGATATTATTGTTAGTGCATAGTGGAAAACATTTCGAAAGTATAATATTAATCTTAGCCAGCATAGGTACCATTATATTATGCCTGCTATAGCTACCATTTAAGAATGGCAGGTTATACAACTGCAATCGTAAAGGGCACGTATTTGGTGATTGGATTTCCAATAAATGGTCGGGCCAAGGAACTTCCCATTGCCACATGGGTACGCCATTGGAGGGATGCCCCGAGAACCTAACCGGATCTCTGCCAACACAAGGTCGGGTTAACTCTGTAACTAAGTAACTACTGACAGGAGTATGCCACTCCCTGGTCGTAACCGACCTTTATCCGAGGCCTCGACACCAACAACCACAAAGTAATAAATTTGCAGTAACCACATAGGTTAAGTATCTGGGTTTCATACCATGATACCTGTGAGAAATGCGGATTACGGATCTTAAGGCTAAGATTAACACTAAAGGGGGAGTGAATAGTGTTAATAAAGAATTACTAAATCTTTTTCGATTAATGTTAATGTAGACACAAAAATATGCAATATACAGACACAGATATGATTATAGAAACAATCACAAATACAGAAATAAAATAAAAGCAGTAAAGGAAAGAACACACCAGATTTTATACTGGTTCGGAGTTACCCTACATCCAGTCCCGCAACACAAATACGGATTTCCTTTCAAAAGCAATTGTACAATTACACCCTCGGTTTCAAGGCTACAAGGTACACCCTCCAGAATTTCGATCCTCTGGGTAGAGATACTTGATTTCCGGGCCACAATTTTATCCAATTGATTTTCAAGGCTACAATCACACCTTTTCCCTTTTGATTGATTTCCAAGGCTACAATCACACCTTTTTCTCGCTTAGTAGATTACAAAGAAGTCTATAACTCTGAATAGCACTGAGAATCTTATAGAGATAGTGATAGAGAATCAAACTAGAAGTGATCGAGTATGATTCAATGTTGATTTTGGCAGAGTAATGATAAGAATATGTATTAAGAAAAGAGGAAGAAGAAGAGGAGTGAAAACCATAAAAAAGTAATTAAAAATTCGTTGAAACTGACCCCTATTTATAGAAGAACAACAACCATGTCCATTCATGAAGATTTATGGCGAATAGACACTTCTTTTGAAATTTGAATTTGAACTGTCACCATGTCGACATGGTCATGCTAGGCATGTCGACATCCCAAAGGATTTTTTGGTGTTTTGATTTTCTTTGAAAATAACCTTTATCTTATATAAAAACTATTTTAAACTTTTAAAATATACCTGACTATAGTAAAAATTCATAAGCAAATATAGAGAATAATATATATATAGATTTTAACTATAATTTTATATTTAAATTTAAGTATAAATAATTAAAAGTTAAATATATTATTTAAAAAGATAGTTTAAAATCAGGAGTATCTTCGAAAATAAAGATGTTTTTTAGGCTAAAATTATTGAAAATGAGGATCGAGGGTTTTGAATCTTTTAAAAGGAAAGTTTTGAAAAAATTTTGAAAACAGGATATGATTTTGAAAAATCATTTTGAATAAAAGTTAGAGGATACAAAATAACGTTCCACTAGATTTTTCGTAGGTTCCATCCTACTTAGGGTTCCATCCCTTTAACGGGCTTGAAGTGGATTCCATTCCACGAATAAATTGGATTTTAATATGCCAGTGCTTTTCTACGAGTTTTAACAAAAATTCCTAATAATAAAAAATACTTATCCTACAAATCTTGAACTCTAGATAGTCTCGATACTCATGAGTGTGATAACCCAAATTTCTGGACATGTGTTAAATAGAAATTAACAGGATTAAAATTGTTAAAATACTTATTTGTTAATCGAACAAATGAAATTCTGATATATATATATATATAGCTGGATAAGAATTGGTTTGATAATCCTCCAAGTATAATTATTTTAATTGGCAAATTTATTATTTCAAACAATAATGATAATGAATTGTTTTAAATGTAGATAAATATTTTTTTTAAATAGAATTATTAATTACGAATTGGATTGGGAATGTATATGTGTCGTTGACATGATTTTTAATTAGATTTTCAAACTTAATTTGATTTTGAGTTTTTGATTTATTAAGTAATTCAAAGAATAGACATTTTAAAATATTTGGATTTAAAATATATGTATAGACTTTTATTTATATATAATTTGTTTTATTGCATTTTCTTTAAAAGAGATTCATATATACATTTACATAAATAAATAAAGTAATGGCTTTTACTAACATTTTAAAACCAAATATAAGTTACATAATTACAAGTGTAAGTATATAAAGGCTTCATTATAACAAATGTTGATTAATAAACTATAGTGAATGAACTAATGTAAATTTTAATAACATAAGGATTTAAGATAAATTTATAAATTTAATAATACAAAGGGTTTAAACATAAATTTCTTGTTTATGACACTTGTTAAGTTTTAAACTCATGCATTAACAATGTGTTTTAACAAGTATTACTTAACTTACATGTGTTAGCTCAGCAATTACAAGTGGCAATTTTTTTTTGTTTCTTTAAAAATTTAATAATTTAATTCTAATAATTAGAAAGAAAACCCTATCCAGTTTTTACATTCATTTTTCTGAATTTCTTCTTCCACCAAACAAAAGAAAAATAAAATAAAATAAAATAAAAAACAACCTGAGAAACCAGATTCAAAACAAAAATAGTTCAAAAAAAAATGGATTTCAGTTCAAGAATGTAATCTGCAACCTGATCATCTGCAATTCAAAGAAAGGAAACAGAACTTGCTTGTTCCTGTAAACACCTACCTGTACAAAGCCTTCCTTTATTTATACATCCATACTCATTTCGTTCAAACAAACATAGTAAACCAAAAATATAAACATCACCCTATCATCAAGTTCAAATACCATCTGCTAAATATAAAAAAGGGAGGATCAAAACTGCAGAGTTTTTAAACAGAAGGGCAGCTCTCTGTTTCAAACTTTTTTCAGGTGAGTATTCCAACCATGTCACCTTTGATTGTGTTTGGAAAGACTGTGAATAACATCACTATTAGATGTCTAAGTATATGTTCTATGGCCTGTTAAACTCTGAAGTAAGTTTGTTTGGTGAGCATACTTGTAAGTAAATCCTTGAGTATATATATGAACATATGGGTGTGTATTACTGTGTGTTTGAAATTTTTCTTTGATGTTGGTTCCAGGCACTAGATCAGATCAAAAATCATTTGCACATGATCCAATCTTTGTTAAGATTTAAATCTTGAACAAAATATGATTGTTATACCATAAAGCTTAGCTTAAAAATTTGTTATATTAAAATAAATTTGTATTTTGTCTGGAGAGCAAAAAAAAGGAAAAAGAAGAAAAACAGAGCAAAATTTAAAATAAGTCAAAATTAAATTGCCGTGACAAATGAATTCAGGGATATAAATCAAATACTTAAACAAAAACTTGATTTTTGAAACTAAAATCATAAATTTTAGTAAAGAGAAAGAGGGGTATTTTTGGGTTGACTAGGAAATGATATTCGAGTGACCTCTGGCGATCTAGTGGATCGGGAGTGTCGTGGATCTTCCTAGAGGTGGAAGGGTGATTGGAGGTTAGTGGAAAATTGCCAGTAGTTGATTAAAACTACTGTGGAGGTGGAGATGTTAGATTTTGGGTCTGTAACCCTAGTTTTATCTGGGTCGAGGTTTGGGTTTGGTTCGACTTCCTCGGTTGATCGAGTGCTATAAGATTCGAGGGGACGGTGGAAGTGGTTCTGGCAATGGAGTAACCGTAGGTGCGGACTCGCTGATGGTTGGAGGATCGGATATGAGATGTTTACAGGTTTGATGTGTTGTTCCAGTGGTTGTTCCAGGTTTTGTTCATGGCCTGGGATTCAAGTTCAAAACTGATTTCGATTTTTTTGTAACGATCTGATGACCGCGATGTGGTGTTGGGATGTTTGTCGATATGGGATCATCGCCGAAGTTGATCGGAGGCGCTCAAAATCACTGTGCATGTGCACGGTGGACATTTCTGGAGATTGTTGTTTTCTGGTTTGGCAGGGAAGGGTTGCTCAAGTTTTACTCGAAGTAACTTGATGGTTTGCTCGAGTTTATTTAGATTAGACTCGAAGCAATATTGTGTGGCTCGGGAAAGAGTCTTGTTACAGTTTTTTTTTAAAACATGTTCTGTTTTTAAAAGTTAAAAATGAAATTTAAATTATAAAGCAAGAATTCAAAATAAGTATTAATACTAAGTTTAAATACGGACTCAAGTAAAATTTGAATCTTAGTTTAGAATTAAATAAAGTTATAAAATAAAGATGTTAACCAATATAAGCTTAACAAAAACCAAGATTTGAAAATTTATTTCATGTGCTATTTATTTCTAATAATGATTATTTCCAAAGCTTGGTTGAGCAAAGATGTGAAGACTATTTTAAAGAATGAATTAAGTGATAAATCAAGGATAATTAATTGGTAATTAAGTAAGGGTTATAAATTGATCAATTAAAAGTTAATTAATTGTTATTAAGGATTATTTATTATTAATAAATGATTAGAGATTAATTAATTGAGAAATTTGGTAATTAAGAATAAATTAATCAAGTAATTAAGCTTGATTAATTTAGCAATTAGAGAGTTGATTAGGAAATCAAGATTACTTAAAATTAAAATCAAGAAGTAACTAATGTGTAATTAAGATTTATTAATTAATAAGTTAGATTTTATTAAATAATACTTAAAGGAAGATTAATCTATAATTCAAGATTAATTAAAGATTAATCAATATAAATAAAGAATTGATTAACTATTGAATCAACTGGTAATTATGGATTAATTAATTTATTAAGAAATATTGATTAATAATTAAGGTTATTAATCAATGATGGATGGTTAATTAATCAGTTAATTAGAAGATAATTGATGGATTATAAAATAATGAAGGATTGATTACTTTGTATTAAAGAAGATTAATTAATAATTGAGGGTTATTAATTGATAATTAAAGAATCATTAATATATGATTAGAGATAAATTGATTGGTTGATTGATTGATAAGATAATCAAGGAGTGATGAATTGATTAAATGATTTTCATTAATTAATTAAGCAGGATTTGATGATTAATTATGATAATGCTTGTTTATGAATAATTTTTGTTGAATGTCCGAATTGAATGATAACTATGGGATGATATGCTGTGACATCCTGTTGATATGATATTGGTAATATCAATGATAAATGGGTAATGTTTTTCTGTGGGAAAGTGACATCCAGTATTTGAATTTAATCACTTGAATAACTTGGTTAGGATAACAATGGATTCGAAGAGACCGGAGTCGGGTATTAGGAAATACCCGAAACCACTTTGAATTTTTATAGATGGATATGTGAAATCTATAGAATGGAGTGAAATGATTTAAAGGAATTGGACTATTTAAATATGAATCTTGGTACTTAGAAAATGGATGTGAGGAATAAGTGTTGTCTATAGCAAAATGGTGAATGGGATAAATTGATATATGTTACCCCGGGTTTATATAAGTTGATTTTTTTGGTATTGCATGTTAGTTGGGTTTACTCACGCTGGTTTCCAGCCTGACCCGGGTGTTACTTTGACGTAATGCTCGAGTCAGACTGAGTATTACAGATTTTCAGGTAAGGATGTTCTGGAGCTCAGGAGGCGAGCAGGATGGCAGGGACGTATGGAGAGTTTTCACTGTGATATTGTAGTCTCTGGACATGATTGTTTTGTCCAGTATTTATGTATATGGGTAACTCTGATGTATTTAAATATAAATTAATTGATATAGTTTTCTTTGTATAACTGCTATTTTATTTGATCCGCTGCGAATGTGAGGTTTCTGGGTCTTGTTTCTGTCTTCTTCTTCTTTCTCTTTTCTTCTTTTCTTAACTACCTGGAAATTTTCGGGATCGAAATTTCCGGGTCGTTACATTTGGTATCAGAGCCGAAGGTTAAGCGTGAACCTTGGCTCTAGTGGGATTACTCATTAAGGATAGGGTAAGTGGCACCCTAGAATGAGTTGAGTGTGTATATATATGAGAGAGTGTACTTGTTATTTTCTTATATAAAGATTTTAAATGGTTTTATATAAGATTATATTTTGATATATATATATATATATATATATATAAGCAATATATCTTTCTAACAAATAGTAAAGCAATTGGTTGTTAAATTATTAAATTAAATTAAGAAGTAATAAAATACAACCAAATTGGAAATGATAAATAAAGAGGGAGTTACTTAATGAAGTAACCAGAGATAAGTAATTTAAGGGACAATTACTTAATAAAGGTGATTAAGAAATAAGTTAATTACCGAATGTGATTAATTAATGATGTAATTAATTTAAAGAAATAATAAATAATATTATTTAATGCATTTGAATGAAATGGTCCTATTTCAAACAAGAGTTGTTTGAAAATTTAAAGGGAATTTGTTTTGAATTAAAACCAAAGGTGAATTTAAAATTTTAAAGCATAACTTGGTAAGTAAAAGAAATTAATATGTATACATGTAGATATACATAATATCAAAGGTGATTGGAAATAAACTCTAAATGGTGAGTTTTGAATTTGGAATAAGATGTGATACCCAAGGTGATAAGTTTTTGAACTTGTAAATGGAAAGATTATTAATGTGAAGTTTAGAATTTGAAATGGAAGTTCAAATTGGGCTAGGTTGACTGGATTAAGTGAATTAATATTAACTTGGGAAAAAGTTTAAAAAGTTGAAACGGTTAACCTGATTTGGAAATTCAAGATGGAATTAAGATTTAACTTGGGAAGTTTAATGGTTGAATTGAATTAGGAGTTTGTGTGGTCTCAAAATGGGATTGAGATCCAGATATTGAAGGTGATGGATGTTTTAAAATGAATTGGATGATATCATCCTATTGTTATTAAAAATCTTTAAATTGAAAATTGCACTTGTTTAAATGAATGAGAAATGGAGTATGGTAATCCATTGTTGGGATAAAAAGGTAAATTGATTTAAAGGAATTAAATCAACATTTGAAGTATTAACTCGAATTTATACAATTCGAGATGGTTTAAATTTGAAATTTGAAATTAAGTTCAAATTGAATTTGATTTGAATTGATTGAAATTGTGATTGAAGATGTATGAGTATAAGATTCAAATGGAAATTTGAACTGGATTAATTTGAACAATTTGGAATTGAAGTGGGTTCAATTTGAAATTTGTCCGAATTGATTTGAATAATTTGGAATTGTAATTAAAGTTGAATAAGTTTTAAATTCAAATGGAATTTGAGTTGAATTTGAAAAGAAATCAAGAATAATTCCACTTGATTTGGATATGGAGTTTGAAATTGAGATTAGTTCAAACTGGAGTTGGAATGAATTAAAAATGGAACTAATTCAATTGAAATTTATTTGAATTAGTAGAATTTGAGATCAAGGTTGAATAAAGTTAAATTTGGAAAGAACTGAGGTTAATTCAACTTGAATTGGATTGAATCAATTTCAATGGAAATTAAATTTATTTAAATTAGAATTGGGTCAATTTAAATGGTAGAGGAAATTTAAATTGAATTGATGAGAATGGAGATTGGGAAGTGAACAGTTTTGACTCTGGACTATTTTTAATGTAAATTGTTTTTAATATAAACCTATTTTTCCAAGCTATTTATTATATATACAACTTTCTTTTAAAAACCAAATTATCTTATACTTGTTTTACAATTATTTTTGAAACTGTTTTCCAACTGTTTTATAAGTTAATTACTATATTTCAATTATATTACAAAACTAATTACTATCTTACTATTATTTTGCAATTATTTAAAATTTATATAATTATTTGACTATTTTCCAACTATTTTACAACTACCTAACTATTTTTACACCTATTTTATAAACTAGTAATTATTTTCCAATTACTTATCTATTTTTTAAATATTTCAAGTTATTTTCTAAATTTAAACTGGATAGAGTTCAAACAGTTGTTGGTTAAATACCCAATCGAGATAAGAATAGAGGTGATAATCCAAATGGATTGAAGTAATTGTGAGTAAGTGAAGGATAATCAAAATGAATGTGAATAGAAATGGATTTGATTTGGCTAATAACCAATAAACATAAATACGTAGGGTGTACGTATGTTATTCTATTCGCATAGTGATTTGACGCAGATTTGAGCACAGAATTTTGAGATAGTTATTTCGATCCGAGCTGGAATTTTCCACTTGATTTTTGAAGGCGAACCTGGATATGGATTGTTTATTGGTTCTGGATATTCTTTATTATAGTTATGACTATGCAAGGAGAATGACGGTTTCTGATCAAGAAACCAGATCTGTGTCCGCACTAGGAAGTCGGATGGACAATACTAGTTCGGAAATGAAATTGTGTGATCGAGTGAGCGATCAGATTGGTATATCGTACGGATGATATGTGTACATCATACGGATTTGAATGAAAATGATATTGAGAGCAGTAATCAAATTTGAATATTTGATTTTGAGTAAACAAAGTTAAATATCTTTGTTTCAGAAAATAAAACTCCCCTTGTTGAATCTCTTGCCAGAAGAAAAGGATTTTGAAGGTGTTTTGGAGTATAAAAGGAGTTTTATACAAGTTTGAAATGATCCAAAGTTTTAAAGATTTTATATATATATATATAAAGGATCTTATGAGGATTTTGGAAAAAGTTTTTGGGAACCTATGGATTTGGAAAGGCTTTTGATTTTTGGGTAAAATCAATATGAGAATTTGGAAAGCCTACTTTGAGAATTATCGATTTTGGAATAATCGATTTTGTGTAAAGGAGCTTTGTATGAGATCATACTAGGTGTATGATTTAAAGATACTATATATATAGTATAAAATGTTTTGATGATGGCTCTGGGGAAAAAGGCGCTCCCTTGGATGGACTTCTCAGGAGTACCACCGGGTGCTGCTACCTTGAGCCCGAAGGGGGGGGGGTTCTAAAGTTGATCCTGTGAGGAGTCCGGACAAAACTAGTTCCTGAGGATTATTGGGTAGCGAAAGTCGAGGGCGCTGATGCCTATAGGGGCATTTGGGTTATGCTGTGACGACAGTGTTACTCGATGTCACTGCGATCTACTGTGGGGACCATAGCGAAAATCGTGTGGAGGATGAGTGTCAACAGTCTACACTTGATTTTGCCGGGAAGGCAACGCAACATCGGTAGACTGCGATCTATGGTCAAGTGGAGTGGAGAAGTTTCATTCTTTTGGCAGCGAAATTCGAGGGCGCTGATGCCAACAGTTATATGGGTTTTTGCTGTGATAGCTACGTAACCCCAGTTGTAGCTGCGATCTGTAGCGGGTTTCATGGTGTAATCGAGGGGCGTGAGGCCTACAGTTATCTGTGGATTTTGTCGGGACGGCAACGTAACCATCGAGTTAACTACGACTATGGATGGGGGTGATGATTTCCAGAGCATTCTCACCAAAGATATATCCTCTATTTTCAAAAACCAATTTCTATATTTTCAATAAAAATTATTTTCAAAGTATTTTCACCGGATGTTGAAAACGAGTCTGCCAAGCACTTGTAGATTTTCAGTCATACGCCTGATCAACGTATGACCGAATTTTTAGAAGAACAAGGATAGACTGGTTGAGACATCGAGTTATAAAACTATTTTTATAAAAAAAATATTTTGACAATATTATATAGGTTTTAAAGGTATTTGAAAAATGATCAAAGAATATTTTAACTGGATTTTTAATATTTAATAAATTCTGCTTTCGTTCCTTTTCGAGGACGAAAAGATTCAAAGGGGGGAGGAATGTGATAACCCAAATTTCTAGACATGTGTTAAATGGAAATTAACAGGATTAAAATAGTTAAAATACTTATTTGTTAATCGAACAAATGAAATTCTGATATATATATATATATATATATATATATATATATATATATATATATCTGAATAAGTATTGGTTTGATAATCCTCCAAGTATAATTATTTTAATTGATAAATTTATTATTTCAAACAATAATGATAATGGATTATTTTAAATGTAGATAAATTTTTTTTTAAATAGAATTATTAATTACAAATTGGATTGGGAATGTATATGTATCGTTGACTTGATTTTTAATTAGATTTTCAAACTTAATTTGATTTTTAATTTTTGATTTATTAAGTAATTCAAAGAATAGACATTTTAAAATATTTGGATTTAAAATATATGTATAGACTTTTATTTATATATAATTTTTTTTATTGCATTTTCTTTAAAAGAGATTCATATATACATTTACATAAATAAATAAAGTAATGGCTTTTGCTAACATTTTAAAACCAAATATAAGTTACATAATTACAAGTGTAAGTATATTAAGGCTTCATTATAACAAATGTTGATTAATAAACAATAGTGAATGAACTAATGTAAATTTTAAGAACATAAGGATTTAAGATAAATTTATAAATTTAATAATACAAAGGGTTTAAACATAAATTTCTTGTTTATGACACTTGTTAAGTTTTAAACTCATGCATTAACAATGTGTTTTAACAAGTATTACTTAACTTACATGTGTTAGCTCAACAATTACAAGTGGCAATTTTTTTTGTTTCTTTAAAAATTTAATAATTTAATTCTAATAATTAGAAAGAAAACCCTTTCCAGTTTTTACATTCATTTTTATGAATTTCTTCTTCCACCAAACAAAAGAAAAAGAAAATAAAATAAAAATCAACCTGAGAAACCAGATTCAAAACAAAAACAGTTCACAAAAAAAATTGGATTTGAGTTCAAGCATGTAATCTGCAACCTGATCATCTGCAATTCAAAGAAAGGAAACAGAACTTGCTTGTTCCTGTAAACACCTACCTGTACAAAGCCTTCCTTTATTTATACATCCATACTCATCTCGTTCAAACAAGCATAGTAAACCAAAAATATAAACATCACCCTATCTTCAATTTCAAATACCATCTGCTGAATATAAAAAAGGGAGGATCAAAACTGTAGAGTTTTTAAACAGAAGGGCATCTCTCTGTTTCAAACCATTTTCAGGTGAGTATTCGAACCTTGTCTCCTTTGATTGTGTTTGGAAAGACTATGAATAACATCACTATTAGATGTTTAAGTATATGTTCTGTGGCCTGTTAAACTCTGAAGTAAGTTTGTTTGGTGAGCATACTTGTAAGTAAATCCCTGAGTATATATATGAACATATGGGTGTGTATTACTGTGTGTTTGAAATTTTTCTTTGACATTGGTTCCAGGCTCTAGATCAGATCAAAAATCATTTGCATATGATCCAATCTTTGTTAAGATTTATATCTTGAACAAAATATGGTTGTTATACGATAGAGCTTAGCTTAAATTTTTTTTATATTAAAATAAATTTGTATTTTCTCTGGACAGCAAAAAAAAGAAAAAAAAAGAAAAACAGAGCAAAATTTAAAATAAGTCAAAATTAAATTGCCATGACAGACGAATTCAGGGATATAAATCAAATACTTAAACAAAAACTTGATTTTTGAAACTAAAATCATAAATTTTAGTAAAGAGAAAGAGGGGTATTTTTGGGTTGACTAGGAAATGATATTCGAGTAACCTCTGGTAATCTAGTGGATCGGGAGTGTCGTGGATCTTCCTAGAGGTGGAAGGGTGATTGGAGGTTAGTGGAAAATTGCCAGTAGTTGATTAAAACTACCGTGGAGGTGGAGATGTTAGATTTTGGGTCTGTAACCCTAGTTTTATCTGGGTCGAGGTTTGGGTTTGGTTCGACTTCCTCGGTTGATCGAGTGCTATAAGATTCGAGGGGACGGTGGAAGTGGTTCTGGCAATGGAGTAACCGGAGGTGTGGACTCGCTGATGGTTGGAGGATCGGAGATGAGGTGTTTACAGGTTTGATGTGTTGTTCCAGTGGTTGTTCCAGGTTTTGTTCATGGCCTGGGATTCAAGTTCGAAATTGATTTCGATTTTGTTGTAACGATCTGATGACCGCGATGTGGTGTTGGGATGTTTGTCGATATGGGATCATCGCCGAAGTTGATCGGAGGCGCTCAAAATCACTGTGCATGTGCACGGTGGACATTTCTGGAGATTGTTGTTTTCTGGTTTGGCAGGGACGGGTTGCTCGAGTTTTACTCGAAGTAACTTGATGGTTTGCTCGAGTTTATTTAGATTAGACTCGAAGCAATATTGTGTGGCTCGGGAAAGAGTCTGGTTATAGTTTTTTTTTAAAAACCTGTTTTGTTTTTAAAAGTTAAAAATGAAATTTAAATTATAAAGCAAGAATTCAAAATAAGTATTAATACTAAGTTTAAATACAGACTCAAGTAAAATTTGAATCTTAGTTTGGAATTAAATAAAGTTATAAAATAAAGATGTTAACCAATATAAGCTTAACAAAAACCAAGCTTTGAAAATTTATTTCATGTGCTATTTATTTCTAATAATGATTATTTCCAAAGCTTGGTTGAGCAAAGATGTGAAGACTATTTTAAAGAATGAATTAAGTGATAAATCAAGGATAATTAATTGGTAATTAAGTAAGGGTTATAAATTGATCAACTAAAAGTTAATTAATTGTTATTAAGGATTATTTATTATTAATAAATGATCAGAGATTAATTAATTGAGAAATTTGGTAATTAAGAATAAATTAATCAAGTAATTAAGCTTGATTAATTTAGCAATTAGAGAGTTGATTAGGAAATCAAGATTACTTAAAATTAAAATCAAGAAGTAACTAATGTGTAATTAAGATTTATTAATTAATAAGTTATATTTTATTAATTAATACTTAAAGTAAGACTAATCTATAATTCAAGATTAATTAAAGATTAATCAATATAAATTAAGGATTGATTAACTATTGAATCAACTGGTAATTATGGATTAATTAATTTATTAAGAAATATTGATTAATAATTAAGGTTATTAATCAATGATGGATGGTTAATTAATCAGTTAATTAGAAGATAATTGATGGATTATAAAATAATGAAGGATTGATTACTTTGCATTAAAGAAGATTAATTAATAATTGAGGGTTATTAATTGATAATTAAAGAATCATTAATATATGATTAGAGATAAATTGATTGGTTGATTGATTGATAAGATAATCAAGGACTGATGAATTAACTAAATGATTTTCATTAATTTATTAAGCAGGATTTGATAATTAATTATGATAATGCTTGTTTATGAATAATTTTTGTTGAATGTCCGAATTGAATGATAACTATGGGATGATATGCTGTGACATCCTGTTGATATGATATTGGTAATATCAATGATAAATGGGTAATGTTTATCTGTGGGAAAGTGACATCCAGTATTTGAATTTAATCACTTGAATAACTTGGTTAGGATAACATTGGATTTGAAGAGACCGGAGTCGGGTATTAGGAAATACCCGAAACCACTTCGAATTTTTATAGATGGATATGTGAAATCTATAGAATGGAGTGAAATGATTTAAAGGAATTGGACTATTTAAATCTGAATCTTGGTACTTAAAAAATGGATGTGAGGAATAAGTGTTGTCTATAGCAAAATGGTGAATTGGATAAATTGATATATGTTACCCCGGGTTTATATAAGTTGATTTTTTGGTATTCCATGTTAGTTGGGTTTACTCACGCTGGTTTCCAGCCTGACCCGGGTGTTACTTTGACGTAATGCTCGGGTCAGACCGAGTATTACATATTTTCAGGTAAGGACGTTCTGGAGCTCAGGAGGCGAGCAGGATGGCAGGGACGTATGGAGAGTTTTCACTGTGATATTGTAGTCTCTGGACATGATTGTTTTGTCCAGTATTTATGTATATGGGTAACTCTGATGTATTTAAATATAAATTAATTGATATAGTTTTCTTTGTATAACTGCTATTTTATTTGATATTGTATTTGATCCGCTGCGAATGTGAGGTTTCTGGGTCTTGTTTCTGTCTTCTTATTCTTTCTCTTTTCTTCTTTTCTTAACAACTTGGAAATTTTCGGGATCGAAATTTCCGGGTCGTTACAATGAGTCTTCTATCTTGATATTTTATCTTGATATCTTGAATCTCTATACTGTACAGTCTTCATTCTTAGTACCCGCATGGTTAAATCCTGCATATACATATATATCTAAACTTATAATATTTGTACTTTTATTTTATAATCCATTCTAAGGTTGTTGTCATCAAAACCATCATCTCACGGACTAACAATCTCCCCCTTTTTGATGATGACAACCTTTGTTTATAAAATATTATTTCTATTTTAATAACTCCCTCTAAAACTAACATGTAATGCCCCACCCCGAGACCCACCTTAGCAAAGAGAATTATCAAGTAATTTCGTCGACTAAAGCGGAGAATAGGGCTGGTTAGGGGCGACCATCTATAATTTTGTCTTAAACATCCATTGAATACGTCGATAAATGCATTATAATTTTTTTTCAACTCAAGTGGATTGACATACCCAGTAAATGCTTAATCCAAAACTATAGGTGGCTAACGGATCTATCAGAATAAAATATAATAACTGAATGCAAACCACATCACAGAACAGTAACCAACATCATATATAAGCATATACACTGATACACGTCCAGTACAATACAATATGAATACAATAAAGGTGGTACACGACCATGCCTTATACATCGAATCAAATGTAAAAACATTAGAGTATGCGGAAGAAATAAACTACTCAAGAGAAAGAAGAGCTGACATCCAACATCAACATCAAGCTAAGCCTAATAGATGACACCTGAAACAACCCGGTCTGACCCAGGTGAAAACACACGGGTCAGGCTAGCTAGAACTTATGATTAGTAAGGGTGATGATAAGAAATAAGGGGAAAACCATTCCATCATTACCAATGGAATGATATAGGTCATCAAGTTATCTCTAGAGTGATACATCAATGGTTCATCATGATTGCAAAGAGGAATACAATATGTATATTAGATAGACATGGTTTAATTATATATATGACCGAATGAAATGGGTGAGGATATGGACCATAAAGTAAATCTTCATAAGATAATTAAACTTCAAGAATCCATCATAAATAAAACCCATCTAATAGAAACTTCTTAATTGTTAAACCTCATCTCATCGGTATAAATATAAATGCATCTCAAATCCATCATTAAACTCATTATAAAGGAATCTCCATAATCATTTATACCTCATATCATTTGTATAAATATAAATCTATCTTAAATCTATTATCAACACTCATCATAAAAGCATTACCATAATTTATACCTCATCTCATTGGTATAAATATATATATATATATAATGTCTCAAATCAATCTTGATAGAGCTCGGAAAGAATCCAAAACACCATATTCGAAATCACCATAAAACCATGTATATAAATAAGCCATTTTCTTACATAAGGCTATAATAAAGCATCATCATCAAAACAGTGAAAACGAAACATCTAAACTTCATGGAAAACAGCACGTGCTTTACATCTTGACTAGTACTAGTAATTTGGTACCATACATCGTGATGACTTGGGGTCACATAACATCATAACATCGTGATTGACTAGTCAGAACATCTTGATGACACCTAGTCACAAATCCGAGTAAAAACATCGTGATGATTGGAGTTGAGTAATAACATTGTGAACATCGTGGTGACTCCAATCGTACCCGGTCTAGTACTAGTAACATCTTGAACGTGTCTCAACTATTCGAATAGGAACCCAAAAGGCAAGAACGTATATCCCATACTATACATTCTCCTCTAATGTTTTACTAATCGTTAGTTGGTTCCACATTAGAAAACATTATAAAACATCAGAACCATCATAAAACTCACTCCGCCTCATCTCATCGGCGAGTTAATATAATACCATACTTGTAACGACCCGTGTAAATTCGATGTTAAAAATGAATTAAATTTTAGGATTTCTAATTCAAATTTAGAAAGAAACAGAAATCTTATTTGTTTACATGAAAGAGAATGTTGAAATTTGATGGATCAAGGGTAATTAAATTTTTACAAATTTAATTTTTTATTTCAATTAATTGGAATAGTGAAAATTTGGAAATAGATTCAAATTTATGTAAGACAATGAATTGTAGTAATTAAAGTTAATAAATCAATGGATTAAATGGAATAATTAATTGGAGTTAAGATCTAAATTTGTATGTGAGCATTCATTGATATTGGAATATAAAAGGGTATTTATAGTTTAAAATGTAGACATCACCTTTAAGATGATGGGTTTATAATTGATGCATAATAGGGAAATCAAATGAATGGGTTTAATTGAATAACAATTAGCAATTAATGAATGAAGAGAAATTTTAAGGGCGTAATTGTTTTCGTTATATTAATTTTGGTAACAAATTGTATTGAATATAGATTTAACGTTGTGTGATGTATTTATGTAATAATTGGAGAACAATGTAAATTATATCCGTGAATGGTCAATTCAATTAAACAACAAGATTTTTAAATAAATAAACGTTTTTATTTAGGTTTCAGTTTGTTAATTTATGAAGTTTAATGGGAAATCAATTGCAATAAATTGCCCTAATTTATGCAGTTAGAGGAGATTTAGATTTGCATTATAGATGGAAGTATAATCTAAATTGATAGGTAACAAACTTAAGAATAAAACTTAGAGCTAACAGGTGGCAAATTTATATAGTTGTTTATTTACGTAATGTGTACGTAAGCTTTGGTAAACCGATTTCTATCGATCCAAATCTAACGATTTGTTAATATAGATTTAAGTATAGGAGCAGTATTTATTAATTAAATCGAAATATTGCAAAATAAGTGAAATTCAACGTTTAATATTACATTATTGTAAGTAAGATAATATGTGTAAGTATTGTTAAGGTTATTCATATTTGACAAATTTATTGAGTTATAAGGATTGATATATAAATTAATGTTGATTTAGGATATCGTTACTTGGTGATTTATTATAGAGTAACGGGAGTGTGAACGTAAAATAATAAAAGCATAGATTTATGGTAGGACATAATTTATGGTTTTGGGAATTTAAATCCAAAGATTTATTTATTTGAGGAATTAATACGTATTAAATCTCAACTTGATATAATCAATGCAAATTTAGTAATTAAAATTAAATTGCAAGTTGGTAATTTAGGATGTTTGTGAGTAAATTTGTAGGTAAGATAATTTTTAAAGTTTTACCCATTCATATAATTTATTTAAATATATATAAATCAAATGGCAACATTGTGTTAATAATAGTCGTAAGTGAATTTGAATGCTAAAGGGTTAACAATCGTTTTAGGTTAACCGTTTATTTAATATATTAAGTCTAGACTGGTAATCGATTGAAATAAAAAAAAAATTATTTTGTTTTGTTAATGTGACTTAGTTAATAAAGAGGAATTTATATGAAATGAAGCATGCATGAGAAATGCATTATAATTCAATGTAATGTTTACCCATTAAATGTATACTAGGTTAAGTATCAAATAGAGGGAAAGAAAAGTAAATATTGAATTGATTGATGAATAAGTATTCATTGGATAGAAATTTAATGTAAAGTTGATATTAATTGTATAAAATCTATCTAAGATAATGAATTGCAATAAATTGTGGGTTGATAATAAGGTGTGAATGGAAATTTGATTTGTTATATTAAATGAATGGATTCAAATTTATTGGGAAAGATAAATGGATATTTGGTAATAAATATAAACGGACTTCAATAGTGAATTTAGTTAATTTGAATATATAATAAATAATGATTTAATGGAAACCTATACTCTGTATATATCTCTAATATTTGAGTGGAAATAATATATACTTACAAATGTGGGATTTAGAGTCTTACAACAATTATTAGGAGTGATATAATTAGTTCATTCAATTAAGTTTTAAAACATTGCAATAGATGTAAATTAAGGGTTGTGTTAAATAAAGTAATAAATGGGAAATAACGTAATTGTCTTCGTAGTATGGTGATTTGTAATTATTACGTTAGTTTAAATTATCGTTCAGCGCGTTTGTTTATGAGATCCATCTACTCTAATTCTAACCTATCTATATAAACCCAATTATAAACCCTAGCCTCCATCTATTCTCTTTTATTTGTGCGTTCATTTTCTTCAATTCTTTCTCTTCCTTAATGGATGCAAATTTCAGATCCAATTCTATTCAAAAATCAAAAAAAAAAAAATTCAAAGTTCTCAGGAAAAAAAAAATTTATGTTGTAGTTTCATCTACGGATCTAAGCGCAGTCTCTGTTTTTGCAATAGTCGCTTGAGACAACCAGAAATCACGGTCAAACGTGTAAAATTCGAAACCCAAAAGGTTGAATTGGGCCTTTTTGATTTCTTCATCTATTTGCGAAATTGGAACATGGGTTTGGTGAGATTAGTCACTAGGGGTGCGCAGGAAACGCCGACGTGGCAAGTGGTAATGGGTAGGTTTATTTTGTTTGAAATTAATTTAATTTTGATTTTTCAAACGCGTTAATACATTTAACTTCCACATACGAACTCCGTTTCACGCACGATTTTTTTTGTTAGAATCGTAATTAAATTCCAGATCTTTTGATGCTGGTATGGACAGATTTGGAGACCGTCGAATTTTTGGGTTTAAATTGGATTTAAATTCGATTTAAATTCAAAAGGTGAGTGTTTTAACCCACTCATAATTTCTAAAATTTCTTGTGTTTGTTAAATTAATTTTAGATATGGGTAGAAATTTTTTTATGACTGTTTGGCATGTTTTATTCACTATTTCTGTTTAAACGCATTTATTTAATATAACTGTAAATTTATTTATTTATTGCATATAAATTTGACAGTTAGAATTTATTTATTTCATATTAACTGCCAGGCATAGTTATGTTAAATTTTATTTCATATTAACTGCCAGTTAAGTTTACGTTTATTTTTGCATTTAAACTGTCAATTAACAGTTATTAAATTTATTTTGAGTATAAACTGATAATTGATACCATTATTTATCACCTGTTATATATTGATGATTGTTTGAAATTGGATGATGACTGTGATAAATGGATGTATGATTTGATGGATGAATGGATGATTTATTTTATTAATTGCAAGTTGCTATGCATTTCATTCATTCGGGATTGCGGTTTGAAATGATATACAACCGCATTTTTATTTTAAATTACGGACTGAAATGATAAACATCCGTATCACTTGACCATAGGGTAGAAAATTTTATACAGACACCGCGGTAAATATATAAAATTATTTTTGAAATGTTTTACTATGGTTTTGTAAAGCTATATATATATATATATATATATATATATATATCGTTTATGGGATATTGATTTGGTTATTTATATATATATATATATATATATAGTAAATTTTCGATTTTTAAGCTTTGTATAAATTTGATTTGAAGTATAAAATAAAGTTTGATTTTTAAAGATCAAATACGATTAAGCATTTATTTAAAATCTAATTTATGGAGTTTTATGACTGAAATGAGAATAAGATTTAGAAGATGAATATTAAGTTAAATTGAAATTTAATAAAAGTTAAAAATTTTAAAGGATATGATTTTTATAACTTGATTTTCGTGTAAAGTGATTTAAATGAATATCAGGTTGATTTAAATGAATATATCAAGTTTAATAAATTAAAAGATTTTCCAATTATGTGAAGTTAAAGGTTTTACTTAAATTATATTGAATTCATTAAGTAAACATTTCAAGTCTAAATAATAAGTAATTGAATTTGATATATATGGGTTTGTCAAATGAGTTTGTTTTCGAAATGGTGAAATATTTAAAGCTTTGAAACATAACAATTGAAATGGTATTTGGTAGTTTAAATCGATATTTGAAATTGATTTGTGAAATCTAAAGAAGCAATTTTGGTTTATAAAGGAAATTTAATATTTAACCATTTGAGAAATGGAAACTTGTTTCAAAGTTATGATTTTCAAGATAGTATAATTTGAAAATATTTTATTCAAGAGTTTTGATTTCTACATATTTTACTTTGAAAATCCTATGATTTTGGAAAAGAATATATTGGAAAATAAAGATGATATCATATTGTTTTGAGTTTTAAAAGGAAATGATATCATATTTATATGGTTTTGAAATGGATATTTTATTTTGGTTTTAAAAGAATAATTATTTTTAAATGACTGCGGTGTTATAATAACGATGGGTTGGCAAAGAGACCGGGATCGGATATGGACATACTCTCTGTCGATACCGAAAACCACTTTGACTAACCGTGTACGCAGTGGATATTCTAGAATGAAGTAGGTTGGTGGCGGCGTTTCCTGTAAGGTAAATACGTGGACCCAACTCCCGTGAGTTGGCATAAGGTGGCTAAACCAGGAGCGATTCTCGGGCCAATGAGGTCATTCCTCTGATCGAACACTCCTCTTCGATATTATACTTTGACTTTGGATTGATTCAGTGGCCACTTTAATTTTTGTTTTGGGCGAGTTTGTTCGAGGTGGGCGGTAGTTGCGGGCTGCGCGTTTCCACCAGCCCGGATAGCAATTGGTATATCTACCCTGGCATTGCCTAGTCGTGCCATGTCACCTACCCTATCGCGCCTTGTACGAGTTTGGATTTCTCACGTAACCCATGTGGTATCCTCTAGTGGTTTCCCGATCAGGAGGGACTATGATATTGGATGGACTACTGGGACTATTACGTGTTAAGGTGGAAAATGTAAAGCCTTAACGCTATTTAAAAGTAAGTTTATTTTACAAATAGACACTATTTTAATAGCGCAATATACTACATAGTAAATAGTTTAACGGATCCTTAGGAGATGTAAATCCCGAGCATCTCTTGAGTTACTGCACTCGTATTTATTTCTGTTAATTTAACTCACATAAGATCTTTTAGTTCCGCCTCGAGTGTTTTTGTCTTTTCAAATTCGCTCGGGTCAGTCCGAGCGTTTCAGGATTGGAAGTTTTAGCTCTGGAGGACGAAGACGAAGATTTATATTATTATTATTTATACTAGTGCACTACACTGTTCCGCTGCATTGTTATTGGTATGTGTAACTCTGATATGTATTGTATAAATGGTTTTGTAAACAGATTTATAATCTGTATATTTGATTATTATATTTTATCCTTCCGATGTGAGATTCTATTTAGTTTTTTTCTTCTCTGTTTTTTCTTATTTACCCCATAACAATCCGCCCTTCCGTATGGTTTGAATTGGCACGTGTGTCGATTTAAAGTGTGCGAGAAAAGCGGGACGTTACATCTGGTATCAGAGCTTTGGTTTAGCGATAAACCTTAGCTTGTGGGGTCTGACTCTTTTGTTAATAGGGTAGTAATACCCTATGGGAGTTGCTGAGTGTATATATATGAGAGAGCGTATTTGTTAGGGTTATAAAAAGATTTTAATATTGTGTTAATCTGTTCCGTTTTGTATTTATAAATTCTGGTTGGTGCATGGGACGCTGTGACATCAATAGGGATTTCTAAACACTTAATATGACAGATCGACATAATATCGGTTTCGATATAGGTGAATGAAATAATTTTGCCTATTATTTTTTCTATATATAAAATAAAATTCTCAAATGATATCTATATTTGACTACAATAGATTGGTTGTTAGGTAATAAAATGTATAAATAATAATAGAAATAAGATTGAAAAAAATAAATAAATGAAATTTGGAAATTTAGAACTTAAGTTCCGGGGTTTCGAAATTTTGGAATATAATAATTTTATTTATAAGTATTTTCTGATATAAATATTTAATATAATTCGGAAGAAAATGTTTTAAAGAAGATTTTGGAGAAAATAAGTTTTGTACTTTCCTCTCTATCGCTGGAAAATAATTTCGGTGATGGCGGCCGCATCATCGACTTTCATTTTCAAGTTTCGAAGGGGGAAGGCCACTGTAGTAGTTTTACTGCTGATTCATTTTTGAAAAATATACAAAATTTGAATTGTTTTAAATATAATTAGAGATATATAAGTTGTAAGAATATATTTATCTATTATTTTAAAATAATTTGAAATTTAATGTAACGACCCAGAATTTTTAATAATTTAATTCGAGAATATTTAATTAATTTTAAATATTTGAATGATGGTTTGAATTGATTTTCAAATTATCAGAATAAATTTAGCGATTAAATTTTAGGATTTAATCTATTGAAAGTTGAATAAAAATTTGAATCTTCAATTTTATGCCGATTAAAAATATTTCAAAGGCTTGTAAAATTCATATTGATAATATTGAAGATAATAGAAGCTTCAGAATTGAAATTGAAAGTGAATTGTTCAGTTTTGAAATTTATATCGTTTGAATCGATATTTAAAAATAGCCGTCCGAGGCACAGTCTCGGAATTCGACGAAACCAGTTCCATTGGGTCCGTAATATTGAATTATTCTCGGATTTCAAATTTCGTATTTTTTGGAGTTGATATGTGAGCGTACGGTGTGTAAACGCATTTAATTTTTATCGAATTCAATTTAAATTTAAATTTAAATATTTAAGTCAACACACACCACGTTATTCCCATTGTTTCAGCCTAAAATCATGGAAGAAGATCGTGCAAAGCATATTGAGCACGTTCATTCCATTTTAAATACCCAAGCCCCCTTCTCTTCGTTTTAAAATCACGCAATCTGAAAACAAACAATGGCCGAAGCCCAGAAATCAACAGAAACCGCGTCTCTCTCTTTCTCATTCAAATCAGTGGCCGCGTCTTCATTTGTTCGAAACAATCTCGTATATAAAAAAAAAAAAAAAAATTGGCGATTCGAATCAGAGGCACGAGCGCGCGCTCGCGTACGCGAAGGGGGGGGAATCGGGCCGAGCAAGTCGCGTGGATCCGAGACGATCGTGGTCAACGAGGAGCAGCTTGCGATGGAGTTCTCGAAGCAAGCGGCGATTTCGTTCGATTTGGGGAAGACTCGCGTGGGTTGCGAGGTGGCGTGCGCTCGATTAGGGGTCGCGAGTCACTGGGGGGGCTGTGGTTCGCGAGATGGAGGCGGCGGCGGCGGCGAGAACAGGTGGATGTTGAGCTCGAAGAGGTGACGGCAGTAAGGTAGTTTTCAAGTTTTACAATTTTAATGATTTCAAATTTAATTCAATCTTAAAGATTACAGGAAATATTTGGTAGAGGGTTAAATATTGAATTTTGAACATCATGATTTAAAATATTATAGAAGTACAGTAGTTGATTTAATTTAATTTAATTTAAATAAAATGTATATAGATAAAAATAGGATTTTAAATGTTGAAGATTTAAAGATGCTTTAAAATTTATGCAGAAAAGTATTTAAAACATAAAGATTCATGTGGGATTGAAAAGAGGAATTTAAAGGAATTAGTTAAAAATCACGTTTTGAATTTTAAAATGAAATTGGTTTGAAATGGAATCATTTGTTCAAATTTATTTGCTAGTAAATTAAATTTGTCAGATGGTGAGACAAATGATTTATTAAAAGAAAATTAGTAAAAAAATATAATTTTGGTAAGTAAAAAGAAATTTAATTCATTAGTTGGGAAATAAATATTGAAAACAAATTTAGTTTAAATTTAATTTTCAGTTAAATCAATTTATTAAATAAGAAATTGGTTTAAATGAAACTATTAGTTAATTAAATAATCAAAAACGAAAATTTGTTATTTAATTGGTTCAGATATTAATAAATTGTATAAATTATTTATACAAGGTATAAAACAAGAGAATCAAGACGGAATTGGAAACGGATTGCAAAATAATAGCTAAGGTGAGAACTTCTCACTCAAAAGGAATTTTATTGTTTATTTAAAATTTTAATTAGTTAGATTTAAAATTTGCTTGACTGTGTTGATTGAATGATTGAATGATGATTGTTATATATAGTTATTGGATGTGAATAGACCCTATACGCCGTTAGTAAGCGGAGGTTATTTATTACACACATATACCGCGATATTCCACCTTGAAGTGGAATTGGTATTATATTATATATATAGCAATATATATATATTGGCATATGTATATATTGCAGTTGATTGATTTCCCGCATTTTCTTTTAGCGGATGAGACCCTATACGCCGTTAGTAAGCGGATATATATTTATAAAATCCCATGTACCGCGATATTCCGTCTTGAAACGGAATGGTATTGTGCTAATGTCTGTGGATGCAGGGAAACAGGTTGGAGGGATCCAACTGGATTCCTTACAAATATTTATTTGATTTCATATATTGTGATATTTGATTATTATCATGGATGATATATGATGTTTGAAAGTTGTGATTGAATATTGATGTGTTGCATCATCGGGTCCAATTTTGAAGTTTAAAAATAACGATTTTGATTTCTAAAGTGATTCTGGGAAATATACGTTTATAAAATATTTTTGGAATTGATTCATCTTAAATAAATAAACGTTATAATTTTAATATTATAAAAATTATGATTTTTGAGAAATACAGTTAAAAGTTGATTTTTGAAAATATGGGATTAGTGATTTTATAAAATAGTTGAAATGGGAATTCTGAATTTTTTATAAGAAGTTTAAAATAGGATTTATAAAATTTTTATTTTATAAATCAGAATGATGAAAATTATGAAGGAGTTTAAAGATGTTTAAAGTAATAATATAAATTGATTTATATTAAAAGATTTATAAATTGATATTTATAAATTTAGAGTATCTTGAATTATAAAACAAGCTTTTATAAGTGATAGAATGATTTGTAAATGAATTTCATAAAGGAATGAAATCTATAGAATTTATGAAATTTGATTATTTTATAAATTAAAATGATGAAATTATAAGGAGCTGAAAGACGTTTTAAAATAATAATATAAATTGTTTTATATTAAAAGATTTATAAATTGATATTTATAAATTAAAAATATTGGAATTATAAAACGAGCTTTTATAAGTATTAGAAAGAATTGTGAATGAATTTCACTAATGAATGAAATTTATAGAATTATAACGGTAAAGTTATAGAATTTTATAAATAAAAATTTATAAAGTTATTTAGGAAATAGATGTGGATAAATAAATGAATCTTAGAAGTTATAAGATTTATAGATTTGGGAAGTTTGAAGGAATGATTTTGTAAATAAATAAATTATAAGTATTTGACTTATAATATGAATTTTTAGCATATCATTGTGATATGAATTAAGATAGGTTAATAAAGGAATTTATAAAAAGGAGTTGATATAAAATAAATAGAAATAGGATTTATAAACGTTGTTTTTTAAATCAGCAACGACTTATTTTGATAAGGAATTGTTGTAATTTATTTATGGAATTATATTCATGTTTTAGACAGTGAATAATTCTTTAAAATAAAATGAATAGAAGTGATGAAATTTGTTAACGTACTATATTCACGTTTTTGAATAGTGAATAATATGTTAAAGAAATTATTTAGAATGTGATGTTTTAAATAGCATTAAAACGATCTAACGATGTTTTAAAATATGTTGAGATTCGAAACCATAGATTTCAACATTTATTGTTGAAATAGATGTTTTCGAGAAATAAAAGGAAATAGTAGATTATAACACTGTTGTTATAATAGATGATTTCCGAAAGGAAATGTTTTGTATAGTATTGGGATTAATATATCTATTTTAATTTCGAATCCCTATACTAGTGATTTTGGGTTGTCGTAACGATGTTTTACGCGACATTCGTTTTGACCCAAATAATTATGATTAAGTGAATGATTTCCTTAAAGAATGAAATATATACTTAATTTCGATTAGGGTATATTAAATATTTTCTAAGTATAGAAAATAAAAAGATCTGTGAATTACTTTTTTTTTATAAGTATAGAAATGCTTTTCCAATATTAAGTGAATATTTGGAATTTATCTTTTTGAAGATAAATTAAAAATGAATATTAGAAATTGAATGGAAATCGTATATTCATAAATATTTTGGAGTGTAAATTCAATATAGAATTTATAAATGAAATTGGGAAATTAGATTTAAAAATAAATATTGATTTATTTTTAAAGTATGGAAATTATGTTTATATCTTGTAAAGATATTTTTGGGAAATAAATAATTTGGAAAATTATTTGGAATCTGGTGATGTTGGCATATCTATTGATAGTTCAATAACTGACTATCAATATATACCTTTGAATAGGTATTTGTTGTGAATTGTTTGAAATTGAATGCCACACTTATTTTTTAAAATAAGCGCTCACTATTCGGGTTAACCGGGAAAGGACCTTGGGGTCGTATAATCCATTCCGAATATGTGATACGTCGTTATGAATTGCATTCGAAGATCGTGTTGAAGACCGGATATTTTCGAAAACGAAAGGGTTTCTTATTGATTGTCTCTGCACTGGCTGATCCCTGGTATTGAGATCTCCATATGTGATGGGAAATCCGAACGTGATTAGAGATTATTCGGATTGCAAGGACTTCTTTGTAAGTGCCTTCGGTTCTGTTCGAGCCCGGAACAGACTTGTATGGATTGTGTGTCTGACATTACAAGTTGAGATGTAAAGCCGATTTCTTTCAAATATATTTCTGTGGTGGCGGAGAATTTATTCTTTTAGCTTAACACCCTTCTCTGAGACGTACGAGCTCAGAGGTTATATAGTTGAAGTTATCAGCGATATATTCCCAATTTGGTAATGTGATATGCTGAGTGATGCTGAAATGATCATTGTGTTGATTATTTGTGATAGGATCGTTTATTTGATCGTCTATCTTGGTGATCATTGTGTTGATCATTTGTTGACCCAAAGCATGGCTTTTGTATAAAGTATGTTTTTGTGGACGTGACTTCGTCGAACCTCACACCCCGGAAATGGTCAAAACAGGAAAGATGCGGCAAGGTTATGAGGGGTAGCACCCTTTAGGGTATGTACATTTCCTTCTGGATAGAGGTGGTATCATGGTATGGAGCCCAGATATTTAACCTATGTGGTTACTACGAATTTATTACTTTGTGGTTGTTGGCTTTCGGGATCCCGTGAGAAAGGTCGTTTACGATCGGGGAATGGCGTGCTCGTGTCAGTAGTTACCCAGTTAAGGGTAACCCGGCCTTGTGTTGGCAGAGTTCCGGTTTGGTTCTCGGGGATGTCTTTCCAGAGGCATTCTCATGTGGCAATGGGAAGTTCCTTGGCCTGACCATTTGTTGGAAATCCAAAGAAACAGTACGTGACTTGTACGGTTTTAGTTGTATAACCTGCTATGGAATGCGGCGGTAACCTGCTATTGAACATAGTTAGCTATAGTAGGCATACGATAATGGTCGTATGTTGGCTAAGATTTATATTCTACTTTCGAAATGAATTTTTCCTACACTATGCACTAATAATAATATGAAATGTTCTTTTAAATGCGTATCAAGCATCTTTGGCTATCATAAGGAGAAATCTTCTCCAAGTCTGCGTTTGCATTGTGTGTGTGGCAGGAGGTCTTATGGTAGTCTCATTTTTAAAAGCATTGCGAATTGAATTTAAAAATATCTCTCTATTTTGATTTTAAGATAAATAAACTGTTTTGAGTTCTCACACCAGTCACATGACTGACTTGGAGTTTATTGTTTTCCTTCCTAAACTCTGGGTGCCCACCAATTTTCACACGGGCAGTCAAGAGTTAAGGTATATCAGGATATTCTGGATATTCTGGAGTTGCTGGAAGCAAGATGGATGACATGGCGTATTACTAGTTTATATAGTATTTCTTTTTCCGCTGTTTGTTTGATGTTGTATACTCTGATGATATGATGTAATGAAATGTGATGTAATGTAATAACTGATAGTTCTTTGTTTACAGATTATTCATTTATTATTATAAGTTGTTCCGCTGCGAATTGTGAGATTCTGATGTTGTTCTTGTTTTCTGTTCCGTCCTATTTTCTTCTATTTTAAAATGTTCTATTTTCTCTTTTCTCTTCTTCCTATTTTCTGTTTTCTTCTCTAAATTTTCTACCTTTTTCTCTCTTCTTCTTTTCCTAAATTCTTTTTAAAACCCATAACTATTCGGTTTTCCGGCAACGAAAAATCGCGTACGTTACATTTGGTATCAGAGCTTATGGTTAAGCGACAACCATGGTTCTGTTGGGTATTACTCGTTAGAGATAGAGTCAGCAGTACTCTAGAATGAGTTTGAGTGTAATAATAGATATGAGCGTGAAATTGTTAGTTAATATAAAATTGTTTTTGAATCGGGTAAATAAAGTAATTTTGCCCAAAACTATTTTTGTATAGAAAAGAAATGGTTTTCTATGGATTATTATAGTATATGGTTGCATGATTGTTAGAAGTGATAATATTGAATTATTATCATTAGTATATAAAATTAAATAAGAAATAAAATGGATTGAATTCAAGTAAATTAACTTGATAATTTATTCATTTGTGAAATAATTTCAAATGGAATGAATATGAATATGGAATGCGAGTAAAATTGAATAAAGATGGTATGTGAATTGGTCGTAAGCAATAAATATTGAATTGAGTAATTAAGTAAATTCGAGATGAATTGAAATATTGAAATGAATTAGTGAATGAAACTAATTTGAAGTAGTAATATGAATTAGCAAATGAAAGTTAATCGATAGAATTCAATATTTAGAATTGAGAATTGAATTCAAATGAAATTGTGAATTGAATTGAAGAGTAAAATTGAATGAAATGAATATGTAACTTCAATAGTGAAGTTAAAATATATAAGGAACATATATCGAAATTTTGCAATAGAATTGGCAAATTGGTTTGAATATTGTATTTGGATTTGTATGCTACTACTACTAGCAGGTTATACAGGTATATAATGGGATTGAGATTTTGATTTCAAAGATAAAATTGAATTGCTCGACAAAAAGGTACGTATTTCAATTTCAGTATGAAATTTGATGACTTTCTTCTCTAGCCACTTGGCTTTCTCTTTTCTTTTTGATTCTGAGGGGCCGTGGTGCCATTTTGTAGTCGTACCGAGCTAGCCGCGCAAAGGAGACGCTGGCGAAATTTTTCGAAAATTTCGGGTGTTAGAAAAATTTTGAGAAAAATTTGAAAGTTTGAAATTTGAATTTGAATTTAAATTTGAATGATTAGTAAAACAATGTTGTTTGAAACCTATAATTGGAATTGGAAAGCTAGTTGAAATGATAATGAATCTCTAGTAAAAAGATTTGTTTTAGAAAGTTGATAAAACTATTTGGATTGTGAAAAATGATAGACGGGATAAGAGCATTCTTCTTAACTTGTAATTTCGGGACGAAATTCTTTTAAGGAGGGAAGATTGTAACGACCCAGAATTTTTAATAATTTAATTCGAGAATATTTAATTAATTTTAAATATTTGAATGATGGTTTGAATTGATTTTCAAATTATCAGAATAAATTTAGCGATTAAATTTTAGGATTTAATCTATTGAAAGTTGAATAAAAATTTGAATCTTCAATTTTATGCCGATTAAAAATATTTCAAAGGCTTGTAAAATTCATATTGATAATATTGAAGATAATAGAAGCTTCAGAATTGAAATTGAAAGTGAATTGTTCAGTTTTGAAATTTATATCGTTTGAATCGATATTTAAAAATAGCCGTCCGAGGCACAGTCTTGGAATTCGACGAAACCAGTTCCATTGGGTCCGTAATATTGAATTATTCTCGGATTTCAAATTTCGTATTTTTTGAAGTTGAATGTGAGCGTACGGTGTGTAAACGCATTTAATTTTTATCGAATTCAATTTAAATTTAAATTTAAATTTAAATATTTAAGTCAACACACACCACGTTATTCCCATTGTTTCAGCCTAAAATCATGGAAGAAGATCGTGCAAAGCATATTGAGCACGTTCATTCCATTTTAAATACCCAAGCCCCCTTCTCTTCGTTTTAAAATCACGCAATCTGAAAACAAACAATGGCCGAAGCCCAGAAATCAACAGAAACCGCGTCTCTCTCTTTCTCATTCAAATCAGTGGTCGCGTCTTCATTTGTTCGAATCAATCTCGTATATATAAAAAAAAAAAAAAATTGGCGATTCGAATCAGAGGCACGAGCGCGCGCTCGCGTACGCGAAGGGGGGGAATCGGGCCGAGCAAGTCGCGTGGATCCGAGACGATCGTGGTCAACGAGGAGCAGCTCGCGATGGAGTTCTCGAAGCAAGCGGCGATTTCGTTCGATTTGGGGAAGACTCGCGTGGGTTGCGAGGTGGCGCGCGCTCGATTAGGGGTCGCGAGTCACTGGGGGGGGTGGGGCTGTGGTTCGCGAGATGGAGGCGGCGGCGGCGGCGAGAACAGGTGGATGTTGAGCTCGAAGAGGTGACGGCAGTAAGGTAGTTTTCAAGTTTTACAATTTTAATGATTTCAAATTTAATTCAATCTTAAAGATTACAGGAAATATTTGGCAGAGGGTTAAATATTGAATTTTGAACATCATGATTTAAAATATTATAGAAGTACAGTAGTTGATTTAATTTAATTTAATTTAATTTAAATAAAATGTATATAGATAAAAATAGGATTTTAAATGTTGAAGATTTAAAGATGCTTTAAAATTTATGCAGAAAAGTATTTAAAACATAAAGATTCATGTGGGATTGAAAAGAGGAATTTAAAGGAATTAGTTAAAAATCACGTTTTGAATTTTAAAATGAAATTGGTTTGAAATGGAATCATTTGTTCAAATTTATTTGCTAGTAAATTAAATTTGTCAGATGGTGAGACAAATGATTTATTAAAAGAAAATTAGTAAAAAAATATAATTTTGGTAAGTAAAAAGAAATTTAATTCATTAGTTGGGAAATAAATATTGAAAACAAATTTAGTTTAAATTTAATTTTCAGTTAAATCAATTTATTAAATAAGAAATTGGTTTAAATGAAACTATTAGTTAATTAAATAATCAAAAACGAAAATTTGTTATTTAATTGGTTCAGATATTAATAAATTGTATAAATTATTTATACAAGGTATAAAACAAGAGAATCAAGACGGAATTGGAAACGGATTGCAAAATAATAGCTAAGGTGAGAACTTCTCACTCAAAAGGAATTTTATTGTTTATTTAAAATTTTAATTAGTTAGATTTAAAATTTGCTTGACTGTGTTGATTGAATGATTGAATGATGATTGTTATATATAGTTATTGGATGTGAATAGACCCTATACGCCGTTAGTAAGCGGAGGTTATTTATTACACACATATACCGCGATATTCCACCTTGAAGTGGAATTGGTATTATATTATATATATAGCAATATATATATATTGGCATATGTATATATTGCAGTTGATTGATTTCCCGCATTTTCTTTTAGCGGATGAGACCCTATACGCCGTTAGTAAGCGGATATATATTTATAAAATCCCATGTACCGCGATATTCCGTCTTGAAACGGAATGGTATTGTGCTAATGTCTGTGGATGCAGGGAAACAGGTTGGAGGGATCCAACTGGATTCCTCACAAATATTTATTTGATTTCATATATTGTGATATTTGATTATTATCATGGATGATATATGATGTTTGAAAGTTGTGATTGAATATTGATGTGTTGCATCATCGGGTCCAATTTTGAAGTTTAAAAATAACGATTTTGATTTCTAAAGTGATTCTGGGAAATATACGTTTATAAAATATTTTTGGAATTGATTCATCTTAAATAAATAAACGTTATAATTTTAATATTATAAAAATTATGATTTTTGAGAAATACAGTTAAAAGTTGATTTTTGAAAATATGGGATTAGTGATTTTATAAAATAGTTGAAATGGGAATTCTGAATTTTTTATAAGAAGTTTAAAATAGGATTTATAAAATTTTTATTTTATAAATCAGAATGATGAAAATTATGAAGGAGTTTAAAGATGTTTAAAGTAATAATATAAATTGATTTATATTAAAAGATTTATAAATTGATATTTATAAATTTAGAGTATCTTGAATTATAAAACAAGCTTTTATAAGTGATAGAATGATTTGTAAATGAATTTCATAAAGGAATGAAATCTATAGAATTTATGAAATTTGATTATTTTATAAATTAAAATGATGAAATTATAAGGAGCTGAAAGACGTTTTAAAATAATAATATAAATTGTTTTATATTAAAAGATTTATAAATTGATATTTATAAATTAAAAATATTGGAATTATAAAACGAGCTTTTATAAGTATTAGAAAGAATTGTGAATGAATTTCACTAATGAATGAAATTTATAGAATTATAACGGTAAAGTTATAGAATTTTATAAATAAAAATTTATAAAGTTATTTAGGAAATAGATGTGGATAAATAAATGAATCTTAGAAGTTATAAGATTTATAGATTTGGGAAGTTTGAAGGAATGATTTTGTAAATAAATAAATTATAAGTATTTGACTTATAATATGAATTTTTAGCATATCATTGTGATATGAATTAAGATAGGTTAATAAAGGAATTTATAAAAAGGAGTTGATATAAAATAAATAGAAATAGGATTTATAAACGTTGTTTTTTAAATCAGCAACGACTTATTTTGATAAGGAATTGTTGTAATTTATTTATGGAATTATATTCATGTTTTAGACAGTGAATAATTCTTTAAAATAAAATGAATAGAAGTGATGAAATTTGTTAACGTACTATATTCACGTTTTTGAATAGTGAATAATATGTTAAAGAAATTATTTAGAATGTGATGTTTTAAATAGCATTAAAACGATCTAACGATGTTTTAAAATATGTTGAGATTCGAAACCATAGATTTCAACATTTATTGTTGAAATAGATGTTTTCGAGAAATAAAAGGAAATAGTAGATTATAACACTGTTGTTATAATAGATGATTTCCGAAAGGAAATGTTTTGTATAGTATTGGGATTAATATATCTATTTTAATTTCGAATCCCTATACTAGTGATTTTGGGTTGTCGTAACGATGTTTTACGCGACATTCGTTTTGACCCAAATAATTATGATTAAGTGAATGATTTCCTTAAAGAATGAAATATATACTTAATTTCGATTAGGGTATATTAAATATTTTCTAAGTATAGAAAATAAAAAGATCTGTGAATTACTTTTTTTTTTATAAGTATAGAAATGCTTTTCCAATATTAAGTGAATATTTGGAATTTATCTTTTTGAAGATAAATTAAAAATGAATATTAGAAATTGAATGGAAATCGTATATTCATAAATATTTTGGAGTGTAAATTCAATATAGAATTTATAAATGAAATTGGGAAATTAGATTTAAAAATAAATATTGATTTATTTTTAAAGTATGGAAATTATGTTTATATCTTGTAAAGATATTTTTGGGAAATAAATAATTTGGAAAATTATTTGGAATCTGGTGATGTTGGCATATCTATTGATAGTTCAATAACTGACTATCAATATATACCTTTGAATAGGTATTTGTTGTGAATTGTTTGAAATTGAATGCCACACTTATTTTTTAAAATAAGCGCTCACTATTCGGGTTAACCGGGAAAGGACCTTGGGGTCGTATAATCCATTCCGAATATGTGATACGTCGTTATGAATTGCATTCGAAGATCGGTGTTGAAGACCGGATATTTTCGAAAACGAAAGGGTTTCTTATTGATTGTCTCTGCACTGGCTGATCCCTGGTATTGAGATCTCCATATGTGATGGGAAATCCGAACGTGATTAGAGATTATTCGGATTGCAAGGACTTCTTTGTAAGTGCCTTCGGTTCTGTTCGAGCCCGGAACAGACTTGTATGGATTGTGTGTCTGACATTACAAGTTGAGATGTAAAGCCGATTTCTTTCAAATATATTTCTGTGGTGGCGGAGAATTTATTCTTTTAGCTTAACACCCTTCTCTGAGACGTACGAGCTCAGAGGTTATATAGTTGAAGTTATCAGCGATATATTCCCAATTTGGTAATGTGATATGCTGAGTGATGCTGAAATGATCATTGTGTTGATTATTTGTGATAGGATCGTTTATTTGATCGTCTATCTTGGTGATCATTGTGTTGATCATTTGTTGACCCAAAGCATGGCTTTTGTATAAAGTATGTTTTTGTGGACGTGACTTCGTCGAACCTCACACCCCGGAAATGGTCAAAACAGGAAAGATGCGGCAAGGTTATGAGGGGTAGCACCCTTTAGGGTATGTACATTTCCTTCTGGATAGAGGTGGTATCATGGTATGGAGCCCAGATATTTAACCTATGTGGTTACTACGAATTTATTACTTTGTGGTTGTTGGCTTTCGGGATCCCGTGAGAAAGGTCGTTTACGATCGGGGAATGGCGTGCTCGTGTCAGTAGTTACCCAGTTAAGGGTAACCCGGCCTTGTGTTGGCAGAGTTCCGGTTTGGTTCTCGGGGATGTCTTTCCAGAGGCATTCTCATGTGGCAATGGGAAGTTCCTTGGCCTGACCATTTGTTGGAAATCCAAAGAAACAGTACGTGACTTGTACGGTTTTAGTTGTATAACCTGCTATGGAATGCGGCGGTAACCTGCTATTGAACATAGTTAGCTATAGTAGGCATACGATAATGGTCGTATGTTGGCTAAGATTTATATTCTACTTTCGAAATGAATTTTTCCTACACTATGCACTAATAATAATATGAAATGTTCTTTTAAATGCGTATCAAGCATCTTTGGCTATCATAAGGAGAAATCTTCTCCAAGTCTGCGTTTGCATTGTGTGTGTGGCAGGAGGTCTTATGGTAGTCTCATTTTTAAAAGCATTGCGAATTGAATTTAAAAATATCTCTCTATTTTGATTTTAAGATAAATAAATTGTTTTGAGTTCTCACACCAGTCACATGACTGACTTGGAGTTTATTGTTTTCCTTCCTAAACTCTGGGTGCCCACCAATTTTCACACGGGCAGTCAAGAGTTAAGGTATATCAGGATATTCTGGATATTCTGGAGTTGCTGGAAGCAAGATGGATGACATGGCGTATTACTAGTTTATATAGTATTTCTTTTTCCGCTGTTTGTTTGATGTTGTATACTCTGATGATATGATGTAATGAAATGTGATGTAATGTAATAACTGATAGTTCTTTGTTTACAGATTATTCATTTATTATTATAAGTTGTTCCGCTGCGAATTGTGAGATTCTGATGTTGTTCTTGTTTTCTGTTCCGTCCTATTTTCTTCTATTTTAAAATGTTCTATTTTCTCTTTTCTCTTCTTCCTATTTTCTGTTTTCTTCTCTAAATTTTCTACCTTTTTCTCTCTTCTTCTTTTCCTAAATTCTTTTTAAAACCCATAACTATTCGGTTTTCCGGCAACGAAAAATCGCGTACGTTACATTTAACCCGGTATTAAATTCTTAAATTTCCATTAATTAATTATTTCAATTATTGTAGTGAATTGAAACAAAGGAAATTAATAAATTAAAACCTCCAAAGGAAATAAGAGATTTAATGATAGGGTACAAATGGTATTAAATGGAATTTGAAATTATAACCTACGAAATAAAGAATATTATTATTGAACGTTAGATTAATCATAGGTAATGAGGAAACTTGTGTAACTTTCAAGTACATTCTTTAAAAACATATATAACTTACCAAATATAAGAAGTTGAAATGTTTTGATAAGAAATGTAATGGAAATTGTACAAGTAAAAGTAGGTAATGAAGTATTCAATGAAATTGCTGTTAAATGATAATTTAATGTTATAAACTTAAGTTATAATTGAAATTTTACCAGGTAAAATATAATAAAGGTAAGTATGACAAATAGATGATTATAAACTTAAGTAATTAAAGTGTAAATAAAAGAGGTCATGCAATAATAAATAAATGAATAATAGTAATTAGTAAGTGAAAATAAATGAGTGTAATATAATAAAGGGAAATTGTAAACTTAAGAAAAAGGGTTGAAGTTAATTTCTAAACAAAATAGAAAGAAATATAATGAAAATAAATGACGTAATGAAAGAAAGGAAATTAAACAGCTAAAGTATGAAATAAATTTATAATAAGTTAATTTGGTTTGTTGGTTTGAATTCTATTATTTGATTTATGGTTGGTTGGGTAAGGAAATTTGAAATTGTTGGATGAATAAATAATCAATTTTGTTCCATCTAAGACCGTTGAGTAAATGGTGCACTTGATAGTTATTTCCATTCCGTACAATTTCAAGTTTTGAATCCGAACAACTATTTGTTTGTTTGTGGAATGGTTGTTTTGGATTTGTTGTGTATGCTATTTTGATGGTTGTTGTAGTGATTGGTTGTTAGTGTTTGAAACCGCTTAATTTCAATTTATATAAATTGTTAACCCTTTGGATCTTTATAAGTGAAATGTAGGTTGTGGAAGCAAATACTGCTGCTTTTGGTTCCATAACTTAAGCGTAAAATGCCCGACAAATAGGTACGTTTCAGATTACGGTTTATAGCACTATTTATATATATTTCCCAAGTTGGAATATAATATTTTGGATAATATATGTAATATAATTATTATATTTTGATATTATATTTTCTCCTAAGACTCCCCGTACAAAGGAGACTCTGCCAAAAAATTTCCGTAAATTTTGGACTTAGAATTTTTTTTTACAAACTTTAATAATTTAAGTATCAAAAGATATAATGATTTTCAATTGGTATATTTTATTTAAGGTAACAAATGTTGTAAATTATTGTTTATAAGTTAATATTTGAATAAGATGTACTATTATTAAATTCTTCCTTCTCCCTTCTTTTCCTTTTCGGGGATGAAAAGTTTTGAGTGGGGGAGAGTGTAACGACCCGTGTAAATTCGATGTTTAAAATGAATTAAATTATAGGATTTCAAATTTAAATTTAGGAGGAAATAGAAATCTTATTTGTTTACATGAAAGAGAATGTTGAAATTTGATGGATCAAGGGTAATTAAATTTTTACAAATTTAATTTTTTATTTCAATTAATTGGAATAGTGAAAATTTGGAAATAGATTCAAATTTATGTAAGACAATGAATTGCAGTAATTAAAGTTAATAAATCAATGGATTAAATGGAATAATTAATTGGAGTTAAGATCTAAATTTGTATGTGAGCATTCATTGATATTGGAATATAAAAGGGTAAATTTATAGTATAAAATGTAGACATCACCTTTAAGATGATGGGTTTATAATTGATGCATAATAGGGAAATCAAATGAATGGGTTTAATTGAATAACAATTAGCAATTAATGAATGAAGAGAAATTTTAAGGGCGTAATTATTTTCGTTAAATTAATTTTGGTAACAAATTGTATTGAATATAGATTTAACGTTGTGTGATGTATTTAAGTAATAATTGGAGAACAATGTAAATTATATCCATGAATGGTCAATTCAATTAAACAACAAGATTTTTAAATAAATAAACGTTTTTATTTAGGTTTCAATTTGTTAATTTACGAAGTTTAATGGGAAATCAATTGCAATAAATTGCCCTAATTTATGCAGTTAGAGGAGATTTAGATTTGCATTATAGATGGAAGTATAATCTAAATTGATAGGTAACAAACTTAAGAATAAAATTTAGAGCTGATAGGTGGCAAATTTATATAGTTGTTTATTTACGTAATGTGTACGTAAGTTTTGGTAAACCGATTTCTATCGATCCAAATCTAACGATTTGTTAATATAGATTTAAGTATAGGAGCAGTATTTATTAATTAAATCGAAGTATTGCAAAGTAAATGAAATTCAACGTTTAATATTACATTATTGTAAGTAAGATAATATGTGTAAGTATTGTTAAGGTTATTCATATTTGACAAATTTATTGAGTTATAAGGATTGATATATAAATTAATGTTGATTTAGGATATCGTTACTTGGTGATTTATTATAGAGTAACGGGAGTGTGAACGTAAAATAATAAAAGCATAGATTTATGGTAGGACATAATTTATGGTTTTGAGAATTTAAATCCAAAGATTTATTTATTTGAGGAATTAATACGTATTAAATCTCAACTTGATATAATCAATGCAAATTTAGTAATTAAAAATAAATTGCAAGTTGGTAATTTAGGATGTTTGTGAGTAAATTTGCAGGTAAGATAATTTTTAAAGTTTTACCCATTCATATAATTTATTTAAATATATATAAATCAAATGGCAACATTGTGTTAATAATAGTCGTAAGTGAATTTGAATGCTAAAGGGGTAACAATCGTTTTAGGTTAACCGTTTATTTAATATATTAAGTCTAGACTGGTAATCGATTGAAATAAAAAAAAATTATTTTGTTTTGTTAATGTGACTTAGTTAATAAAGAGGAATTTATATGAAATGAAGCATGCATGAGAAATGCATTATAATTCAATGTTATGTTTACCCATTAAATGTATACTAGGTTAAGTATCAAATAGTGGGAAAGAAAAGTAAATATTGAATTGATTGATGAATAAGTATTTATTGGATAGAAATTTAATGTAAAGTTGATATTAATTGTATAAAATCTATCTAAGATAATGAATTGCAATAAATTGTGGGTTGATAATAAGGTGTGAATGGATATTTGATTTGTTATATTAAATGAATGGATTCAAATTTATTAGGAAAGGTAAATGGATATTTGGTAATAAATATAAACGGACTTCAATAGTGAATTTAGTTAATTTGAATATATAATAAATAATGATTTAATGGAAACCTATACTCTGTATATATCTCTAATATTTGAGTGGAAATAATATATACTTACAAATGTGGGATTTAGAGTCTTACAACAATTATTAGGAGTGATATAATTAGTTCATTCAATTAAATTTTAAAACATTGCAATAGATGTAAATTAAGGGTTGTGTTAAATAAAGTAATAAATGGAAAATAACGTAATTGTCTTCGTAGTATGGTGATTTTTAATTATTACGTTAATTTAAATTATCGTTCAGCGCGTTTGTTTATCAGATCCATCTACTCTAATTCTAACCTATCTATATAAACCCAATTATAAACCCTAGCCTCCATCTATTCTCTTTTATTTGTGTGTTCATTTTCTTCAATTCTTTCTCTTCCTAAATGGATGCAAATTTCAGATCCAATTCTATTCAAAAATCAAAAAAAAAAATTCAAAGTTCTCAGAAGAAAAAAATTTATGTTGTAGTTTCATCTACGGATCTAAGCGCAGTCTCTGTTTTTGCAATAGTCGCTTGAGACAACCAGAAATCACGGTCAAACGTGTAAAATTCAAAACCCAAAAGGTTGAATTGGGGCCTTTTGATTTCTTCGTCTATTTGCGAAATTGGAACATGGGTTTGGTGAGATTAGTCACTAGGGGTGCGCAGGAAACGCCGACGTGGCAAGTGGTAATGGGTAGGTTTATTTTGTTTGAATTTAATTTAATTTTGATTTTTCAAACGCGTTAATACATTTAACTTCCACATACGAACTCCGTTTCACGCGCGATTTTTTTGTTAGGATCGTAATTAAATTCCAGATCTTTTGATGTTGGTTTGGACAGATTTGGGGACCGTCGAATTTTTGGGTTTAAATTGGATTTAAATTCGATTTGAATTCAAAAGGTGAGTGTTTTAACCCACTCATAATTTTTAAAATTTCTTGTGTTTGTTAAATTAATTTTAGATATGGGTAGAAATTTTTATATGACTGTTTGGCATGTTTTATTCACTATTTATGTTTAGACGCATTTATTTAATATAACTGTAAATTTATTTATTTATTGCATATAAATTTGACAGTTAGAATTTATTTATTTCATATTAACTGCCAGGCATAGTTATGTTAAATTTTATTTCATACTAACTGCCACTTAAGTTTACGTTTATTTTTGCATATAAACTGCCAGTTAACCGTTATTAAATTTATTTTGAGTATAAACTGATAATTGATACCATTATTTATCACCTGTTATATATTGATGATTGTTTGAAATTGGATGATGACTGTGATAAATGGATGTATGATTTGATGGATGAATGGATGATTTATTTTATTAATTGCAAGTTGCTATGCATTTCATTCATTCGGGATTGCGGTTTGAAATGATATACAACCGCATTTTTATTTTAAATTACGGATTGAAATGATAAACATCCGTATCACTTGACCATAGGGTAGAAAATTTTATGCAGGCACCGCGGTAAATATATAAAATTATTTTTGAAATGTTTTACTATGGTTTTGTAAAGCTATATATATATGGTTTATGGGATATTGATTTGGTTATTTATATATATGTATTGTAAATTTTCGATTTTTAAGCTTTGTATAAATTTGATTTGAAGTATAAAATAAAGTTTTATTTTTAAAGATCAAATACGATTAAGCATTTATTTAAAATCTAATTTCTAGAGTTTTATGACTTAAATGAGGATAAGATTTGGAAGATGAATATTAAGTTAAATTGAAATTTAATAAAAGTTAACTTTTTTAAAGGATATGATTTTTATAACTTGATTTTTGTGTAAAGTGATTTAAATGAATATGCGGTTAATTTAAATGAATATATCAAGTTTAATAAATTGAATGATTTTCCAATTATGTGAAGTTAAAGGTTTTACTTAAATTATATTGAATTCATTAAGTAAACATTTCAAGTCTAAATAATAAGTAATTGAATTTGATATATATGGGTTTGTCAAATGAGTTTGTTTTCAAAATGGTGAAATATTTAAAGCTTTGAAACATAAGAATTGAAATGGTATTTGGTAGTTTAAATCGATATTTGAAATTGATTTGTGAAATCTAAAGAAGCTATTTTGGTTTATAAAGGAAATTTAATATTTAACCATTTGAGAAATGGAAACTTGTTTCAAAGTTATGATTTTCAAGATAGTATAATTTGAAAATATTATATTCAAGAGTTTTGATTTCTAAATATTTTACTTTGAAAATCCTATGATTTTGGAAATGATTATATTGGAAAATAAAGATGATATCATATTGTTTTGGGTTTTAAAAGGAAATGATATCATATTTATATGGTTTTGAAATGGATATTTTATTTTATTTTTAAAAGAATAATTATTTTTAAATGACCGCGGTGTTATAATAACGATTGGTTGGCAAAGAGACCGGGATCGGATATGGACATACTCTCTATCGATGCCGAAAACCACTTTGACTAACCGTGTATGCGGCGGAGATTCCAGAATGAAGTAGGTTGGTGGCGGTGTTTCCTGTAAGGTAAATACGTGGACCCGACTCCCGTGAGTTGGCATAAGGTGGCTAAAACAGGAGCGATTCTCGGGCCAATGAGGTCATTCCTCTGATCGGACACTCCTCTTCGATATTATACTTTGACTTTGGATTGATTCAGTGGCCACTTTTATTTTTGTTTTGGGGGAGTTTGTTCGAGGTGGGCGGTAGCTGCGCGCTGTGCGTTTCCACTAGCTCGGATAGCAATTGGTATATCTACCCTGGCATTGCCTAGTCGTGCCGTGTTACCTACCCTATCGCGCCTTGTACGAGTTTGGATTTCTCCCGTAGCCCGTGTGGTATCCTCTGGTGGCTTCCCGATCAGGAGGGACTATGATATTGGATGGACTACTGGGACTATTACGTGTTAAGGTGGAAAATGTAAAGCCTTAACGCTATTTAAAAGTAAGTTTAGTTTACAAATAGACACTATTTTAATAGCGCAATATACTACATAGTAAATAGTTTAACGGATCCTTAGGAGATGTAAATCCCGAGCATCTCTTGAGTTACTGCACTCGTATTTATTTTTGTTAATTTAACTCACAGAAAATCTTTTAGTTCTGACTCGAGTGTTTTTGTCTTTTCAAATTCGCTCGGGTCAGTCCGAGCGTTTCAGGATTGGAAGTTTTAGCTCTGGAGGACGAAGACGAAGATTTCTATTATTATTATTTATAATAGTGCACTACACTGTTCCGATGCATTGTTATTGGTATGTGTAACTCTGATATGTATTATATAAATGGTTATGTAAACAGATTTATAAACTGTATATTTGATTATTATATTTTATCCTTCCGCTGTGAGATTCTATTTAGTTTTTTTCTTCTCTGTTTTTTCTTATTTACCCCATAACAATCCGCCCTTCCGTATGGTTTGAATTGGCACGTGTGTCGATTTAAAGTGTGCAAAAAAAGTGGGACGTTACAATACTCATCTCTTCTCATCGACGAGTAATGGTTCCATCGTGACTTGTCTCATTTCATCGACAAGTAAAAATCATCATAACTATCTTAACTTCATAAATCATCATAAACATCTTAACTTCATGAATACTTCATAAATAGACTTACTCGTCTCATCGGTAAGTAAAACAACATCATGATGGTTATTTCTAATCATAATTCTCCAAACGGAAAATTTTCGTCTTGGTCGCCTCATCTCATCAGCGATTAAGAAACACATCTTAAAATGGTCCTTCATCGAATGTACTCCTAAATTGGAGTTCTCGGACCATATAATCTACTTAAAATTTAATAACCTCTTAAATCATCTCAAATAGTTCATCAAAAGGGTTTCGATCGTATAAGTCCGATATTAGGCGATAAAGCAAATCCATGTGTCCCATACCTCATGTTTTACTTTACCGTTTAATTGTCTTTCTTATATATACGAAATTCATAAAAATAAGTAATTTTATTTATAAAATAATTTTATTAGAGAAAACATAAATTTAAAACGATTTTCCGAAAACGATTATTAAAATCAATATTTGAAATTCCTTTATTATAGGAAATAAATCTATCTTTATTTAGAAAAATAATTTAAAAAAAATACTATATGATAATTATTTGAAATGTTTTCAAAAATGGTTTAGTGAAAACCGTTCTACAAAGCAATGAAAACTAAGAGGGATATCTCAAAACCGATAATTTGAATTCAATACGAATTCAATTCAAATTTAACCCAAAATCAATTCAATTCCATTTAAATTTGGATTTCAAATTTTCCAAATATAGCTAGCCTATTGATAGGCATCATAACTCTCAAAATATCTCAAAAACAATATCAAAACCGGACGAGAATGAAGGCATAAATGAGTTGATACAATTCTAAGGTCGATGATTATTGTTACTGTCGATTAGCTCTCAGGACAGCAACAAACAAGTCAGATTTCAACCAGAAAAACGTCAAAATCTCAAAAAATTCAAAACATAAAACTTGTAGCCCTATGTATTAGGTTTCCATAACATCCAAAATTATTCAATTTGGCTAAGAAACGAAATAGTTATGAACAAAACATTACTCGGGCCTGTAATTGTTGTTGCTGTCAATTTTCTCTCGGGACAGCAACAAACAAGCACGATTTTGAACAATAAAACTTCAAAATTTCAAAAAACTCAAAACTTCAAACTTATATCCTATGTCTAAGCTTTCCAGAACATTAAAAATTATTCAATTTGGTTAAGAAACGCATTAGTTATGAATAAAACATTACTCGAGCCTGTGATTGTTGTTGCTGTCGATTTGCTCTCGGGACAGCAACAAACAAGCACGATTTTGATCAATAAAACTTCAAAATTTCAAAAATCACAAAACATCAAACTTGTAGCCCTATGTCTTAGGTTTCCAGAACATTAAATATTATTCAATTTGGTTAAGAAACAAATTAGTTATGTCCAAAACAATATGGCTACTAGAAATCGGAAATAAAAAAACAACAGCTGAAAGAATAACATATACTGTAGACGATTTTGCAAATTTTTTTCACAGAAACTTCAATTTTTAGCTAGCAGTTTGTGAGCTTTAACTCACCTTAGCAATTAGCAGCGAATTTGGATGGCAAGAAGCAAGCTTTGGCGATGGATTGGGGCTCTAAGCACCTGTAGAAGCTAAAAAGAAGACATGCAAAACAAATCAAAATAAATTACAGACAACTCATCTTGATTCAAGGATTTTGATGAAAACTTTTAGGAATTAGATGGAGATTACCTTGTAGATACTTATTTAGGTGGATTTTCTTCTTTATTTTGTAGAAAAATTGAGTGGAAAATTGAATTTAGATGGAGGCTGCCATTTTTTTTCTTTTTGTTTTACTGTAAGTTCATTTCTTAGAAGAGGAAGAAGAAAATTACATACAGACTAATTCCCTTAACCTGAAGCTTCTAGTTATGGCTGATGGACCTTATTTCTTACCCAAAGAGACCAATTACAAAAGTACATAAAGAAAATAAAAGGTATGCACATATTTTACTTAATTGATCACCCTATTCTCATTTTCTTTATTTTAAAGTCATACAAAGATACATACATCTTATGGTATTGAAGTAAAATAGTTATTTTAATAAAACAAAATTTATTCTAACAATAAAAAGATAATTTTAATGATAAAACCCCCATTTTAACAATATTTAACAATTTGCACAATTTTAGTGTAAAAATCATTTTAAAAGCATAATTTGTTCAAAATTTGTTCTCGTTGTCAAATAAATTGCTATAAATCATTCTTTTGCTTTTACATGATCAAAATAATATTGTCAAACAACATTTCATCTTTCATTTTAGTAAAACACATATTATCTTCATATTTCACATTTTAAATTCAATAAATAACTCATATTGACAATGTTTTCCAATATGGTCATATTTACCCAAATAAAATTGCAATTTGGTTATTTTCTACTCAAATTCACAAATTGAAGTTCTTAAAACTTTATTTTCATTTCTTTAGATTTATTTCAACAATTTAACATTGAAATACATCATCTAATTAACTTATTAGCACCAAACAAATAAATACCCAATATTTCCATTTATTTAAAACAAATACTTATCCTATCAATATTTAATCCTATATTTATACCCAAATAAACAAAATAAAGTTCCAAACATTATTTTTCTCATTTTATTTAAAATTTTGAATTATATTTTAATTTACAATATTAAATTATAACTTCGCTATAATTTAATGTATACCGGTAATCTCCAAACCAGGGTTGTTACAGACTCTCCCCCAACAAAAAATGCGTTCCCGCAATTTTCTAGAAAAAGTGCTGTATACAACATAAAAGATACAATCATCGAAGGATAAAGACAAGTTCGAATTCCAACCCATTCATACTCTTAATATCGAATGGTAGAAAGAAACAAGGAAAAACTCACTTGGTTAATTCAATGGCCCATCGTATGCTAAAATAGTTATTAGCAAACCATCGAATTTTCCAAGCAACTCGCAAAAATTTCTAAGATCTCCCGTCTTTGAATCAAAAGTCAATAAGATGCTCAACCAATAATCAATTGAAAATGATTGATTACTCAAAACTCAATGAATAGAGTTGGGATCAAAGTCACTCAAACCCGAACTCTAAGCAATAAAGAAGATCATCAACAAGATTTTCAGCATAATAATACCAAAAGAACATCCTCACAATAAGATAAACATAATAGACAAGATGAATAAATCACAAAATGACTTGAGAGCTTTTTTGAGAGCTCGGTTACTGCAAAAAATACATATACTTTACCCACCAACTTTTACCAAATCCGCGTTTTGTTTATCTTGTCGTGAGGATAAACATCCTCACGACAGGATAAACATAATAGACAAGATGAACAAATTATATTTTACAGTATAGTTTTTAAGAAAATCAGTGAAATATGACAAGCATAAGCATAGTAAATATGTTAAAAAACGGAGACCATATACTAAAAAATGTACATGTTATATATGTGGCGATCCAAATCATTTAGCCAACAAATGTCCAAATAGAGCAAATAATCAATATAGAGCTAATCTAGTCGACGAATTAGGAGAATACGATCTACAGAGTATAAACGATAATTCTGACAATGAATCTATTTACAGTATAGTTTCAGAAGAAGATAATAGCCATCCTGATCCTATAACCTATACCCTAATGAATAGAGAAAACTGTTCACATGAATGGATACAAAGTAAAGGAAGCGATCACATACCCTGCTACAACTGCAATAGATATCCAGCAATTAATAAACGATTTCAATGTAATGAATGTTACAAAGAAATATGTTTTCTATGTGTTAAACAAATTTTTAACATAGAATTAACCAAAAAAGAAATAGAAGTACCAACAAAAAATTTCTTACAAGAAAGAGTAGACAAGCATGAAGTTCAAATAAGATTACTCCAATACGAATTAAATGAAATAAAACAAGAATTAGCAAACTTAAAACAAAAAGAGAAAAATACAGAAAAAGAAGTAATAACTGAAGTAAACGAAGAAAACTTCCAACAAACAAAAGAAATAATTCAAGTAAAAGAGTTTTCAACAACCCTACTAACCCTAGAATGTAAACTATGGTTCGATAACAAAATTTTTATAACTACAACAGCTATAATCGACACCGGAAGTACAAAAAGCCTAATAGCACATAAATTAATTCCTAAAGAATTCCAAGTACCTTTAACATATAAACTTTTTTCTAAAACAGCTGAACAGCGTATTATGCAATTAAAGTATAAATTACCTGATCATACGCAAATCCAATTTAAAGATTTTTCTGGTAATTACAGTAGTAAATATGATTTAGGACAAACAAATATTACTCCACCTGAAATAAATAGTTCTGAATTTTTATTAGGTCTCAATTTTATTTTAAATCTTAATGGTAGTATTTCCATTAGTAAAAATAGCATTACATTTAATATAAATACATATACTTTACCCACCAACTTTTACCAAACCAAATCAGAGTTGCTGCAAAAGCGTGGTGGTACCCCTGAATTAGAGTTTTACAAACAACCTAACCACAAAAAATTCTTGTCAAATGAAGAAAAACTAGAAGCCTTTAGTCTGTTAGCACAAGAGAAAGCAAAAACATTAGAAAAAGGACCAGATATTTTTGATTCAATTAATTACCCATTAATTCAAAAATTAGAAAAACTAGGCCTTATAGGCGATGACATTACCAAAAGCAAAATACAATATGTAGCAAAAATAAAAATAAAAAACCCAGATATAACAATAAGAACAGCAAATATAGAATATTCGCCTGCAGATGTTACAGAATTTAAAATCCAAATACAAGGAATGTTAAAACAAAACTTAATCAGAAAATCAGAAAGTCCCCACAGATCAGCAGCTTTTATTGTTAGAAACCATGCTGAAGTTAGCAGAGGAAAACCTAGAATAGTATACAATTATAAAAGACTTAATGACAATACGGAAGATGATGGCTATAATATTCCAAATAAAGACACCTTAATAAATCTAATCCAAAACAAGAGGATCTTTAGCAAATTCGATTTAAAATCTGGATATAATCAGCTACAGTTAGAAGAAACCTTTAAACCATGGACTGCATTTACATGTTCAGAAGGACATTTCGAATGGAATGTTCTAAGCTTCGGATTAAAAACAGCCCCAACAGTTTTCCAAAGATTTATGGACAGTATATTTAAAAAATATGATTTTTGTTTAGTATATATTGACGACATCCTAGTAGCTAGTAATACAATTCAAGAACATGAGTATCATTTAAAAACAATCTTTGATGAAATATTGAAAAACAAAATAGTAATTTCTAAAAAGAAAATGGAATTATTTGAAAGAAAAATTTCTTTTTTAGGACTAGAAATCAGAAATGGTAAAATAGAATTACAACCACATATTTCCCAAAAAATCTTAGAATTTCCAAACAAATTAGATAGTATAAAAAAGATCCAAGCATTTTTAGGATTAGTAAATTATGCCAGAAAATTTATCCCAAATCTTGCCAAACTAGTAGGACCATTATACGGTAAAATATCCAAAAATGGAGAAAGAAGATTCAATAATGAAGATATTAAGTTAATAAGAACAATCAAAGAAGAAGTTAAACGGATTAAACCATTAGAACTTCCATTAACCACAGATTATATTATAATTGAATGCGATGGATGCAAAGAAGGATGGGTGCTATCCTTATTTGCAAACCAAACAAATTTTCAGCAAAATCAGACGAAAAAATAGCATCATACGCTAGTGGCACATTCAGTAAAATTGGTCAAAATTGGACCGGTATAGACTTTGAAATACAAGCCCTTATTAATGCATTAGACAAATTTAAGATACATTTAACTAAAGAATTTACTGTTAGAACAGATTGTGAAGCCATAGTTAAATTCATCAATAATGAAAATTCAAAAAAGATAAACAAAACTAGATGGTTAAATTTACAAAATTTAATCCAAGGATGCGGCTATAAAATAATTTTTGAACACATAAAGGGAAAAGACAACCATTTAGCGGATTTACTTTCCACGCAATTAGCTAAATGCTTTTTGCATTATCTCCAGGTAACAATGATGAATGCAGAAATAAAAACAGAGACTAAAGAAGCTAACACCACTCCAGATATTCAAAGGACAGAAAAGGAGGTTAAGACCCCTACAATACCAAGTAGTTCACAAATGCCAGGTAACTCACAAACAAATATAACACCAACAAATGCTTTCAAAATTCCCACAATGACCTTTGGTCAATATAATATAGCTATTTTCCAAGATAATGACCCAAGAAAATTCAGGCCAATAGTTAGAATTACAGACAAATCACAACAATGCCTGTTAGACCATTTATGGAATTTAAAAACAGTAGACACAGACCGTAAACACAAAATGATTTTGGCAAATTGTTTTGCAAATTTTTTTTCGAAAATTCAACAAAAGCCATTATCAAAGAACTATTCCTGCTACGTAGTCTTTGAAGGGCTATATGTTGGTATTTTTAAACACTTTAGTCAGGTTCAGAATTCAGTCCAAAATTATCCTAATCCAAGATTTAGAGGATTTTACTCTTTAAACAAAGCTATAGAGGCAGCCAGACAGCAACTAGGTCTAAATTTCTACATAGATCCACAATGTCAACAATCTTATTCCCAAGTTACAACCACAATACCAAGATCTCCAGAACATATAATGAATCACCAGGCAGTGCAAATCTATGCCCTGCAAGCTCAGTTAAACCAAAGCCAGCAGCAGTCGTTTTTGCTCCAGAGCAAAATTAAAGAATTAGAAGACTGTAGAAGAGAGCTAGCCTATATACAACAAACAAATCAACACTATGAAACCAGAATCTTTACTCTAGCCAAAGAAGTAAGACAGCTAAAGCAGGAAACAGTCGTCCCTAGTACAACTTTATCCTATGACCAGCTCCAAGCCATACTCAAACTCAAACCTAGAAAAGCACTAAAACCATTATATGATAAATGCCCTGATCTAGAGATCAGAATCAATGAACTAGTAGCACAAAGATGGGAAGAGCAAATGCAGATGTTACAAGACAAGCCAAAAGAATGGTCAGAGAATTCGCCAGGAGGATGCAAGGTGGTACAGGATTGTAGATCCAATATGCTAAGAGCAAGGATAGATTTTGACCTAACTCCAATAAGCTTTGACACTATAATAACATTGTTCGACCATGGTATGCTTTCAGGACTTAAACTCAATATAGACTGTAATACAGAATACCTAGATATGTTCGGATGGAAGCTCAGCCTAATACTTCACAGCATGCTCTCGTTTGGAAATCCAGTTACATTGTGCATAAATTCCACTTGCCCAAAGTTTTTGTTTGATAACAAAAACACAGAAAGGCCAGCTAAACACAGAATTTCCATTTTTGTTAATAAAAATTCACAGCCTTATGCAGTTCCTCAAGGAGCACAGATTTATGAACGGAAGCCAATCTGGTTCCACAGTCATAGACCATGGGAATTTCACCAGAGGGAAGAATTATTATCACCGCCACCCCATTGGCGTGAACTCTATCTGTATGCTGAAACAACCACAAAACAAATATGGGGCTCCACGGGTTTTGTAACGACCCGTTAAATTAATAATATTAAATGAATTGAATTAATATAATTTCTAATCTAATTTAGAATAAATGTAGAAATTTGGTATAGTAGTTGTAATTTAGTGTAACAATAAAATTTTATGACAATAGATTTGGATAGTGTAGATTGTCACAATTTGATTTAAAGTTAAATATAAGAAACTGATATAAGGGTTGAATTAGTGAATATCAATAAAAAGATTTAAGTAGAATGGAATTCATTTAATATAAAATAAATAGTGGAGATTGTACATTTGGTTGTAATAATAAATAGTGACTAAATAAAAGTGTCCGTTGGAATAAATCAATGCAATAAGTGTGATAAGTAATTTTATTGAATGTTGTCTCTAATAAATGTACTTGATTTGGTAATTTAGATATTTATACGTAAAGTATATATATAAAGATATATTGATTCCAATAGAATTAATTGGAAATCTAATATTAAATATAATGTTGGTAGCAACTGAAATTTACTGTTTTGCAAAATAAATGAGAAATCAAGTCAAATGTGAATTATACCGTAAAGGATCAATTCATTTAAACAGTAGGATTGTAAATAAATAAACATTCTACGTAGGTTGCAATTGGACAATTTATGTAGTTTAATGGAAAAGCAATTGGAATTAATTACCATAAATTGTGTAGTTAGGGTAGTTTTGATTTGTCACTTAAGATGGAGGATTTTTATAAAATGTAATAAATGCAGTTTAAATTAAGGCATTGACGTTTGGGCATTTAAGAAGTGATAAACTAAAATTTATTTATTTATTTGAAAATTTGAAATCCAATTTGTGGATTTATTGCAAATAAGTGAAATTTGTGTTTAACCATTACATCGATAGGAATAAATTAAATTTAAGGTTATATTAATAAAATTTGGACTAGAGAAATGATATGAATCGGTTTTAGAAGCCTTAAATATAAAATGGGAAGTAGACGAGATTTCACGTTACAACCATTTTTTAAAATCCTGATGTATGTAGAAATATTAATGAAATATAACGTAAACCAATGTTGAATCAAAAGAATAGAGTCAACACTTATTTATTCATTTAATGTGATATAACTACGAGTATGATTTATTGCAAATTACATGGAAATCTAATATATAGGACATTACCTAAAAAGGAAGAGTAGATAAAATTTATGATAAACATATTTGTATATGAAGGTTATTGATTTAAGGAGAAATTGGGCAAATTTTATGTATTTGGGTTAAGTGCAACCATTAATAGATAAATTTAGTGCAATTAAAAGAAATTGGCATTTAATATTTCGATAACTTAAAATTTGATGGGATAAGAACATTTGGGTAATGAAGGGATGACAAATATTAGCTATGATTCTAGAAGGAATTAAATAGATAATGGGAAGATTTAAATCAGGTTCTAAGCAATAATTATTAAATAACAGGATTTATTAAATTTAACGTTGAATACTACGTTACTGAAATTTAAAATGGACTTTAAGAATAATATTTTGAATCATGAACCAAAGTATGTGGCATCCCTATTTGGATAAAGAATGAGTATATAAAAGTTAAAATCTAATATATGGGGTTTTGAGCATTTAATTTTATAATTCTTAAATATAGGAAAGTGCAGAAATTTACACTGCAAATTGATATACTTATAATTTAATTCACAACCAAGCTTGTTAAATCTTTTGAAATTGATTAAATTATATAAGTAATAAAATTTGGACAATTTTAGAATATAATATAAAATTTGGATTTTTGTAATTTATTTTAATTTAATTAATGAATATAAAAATAGCCATTTTGTCACGGACTCGGATTTCGATGAAACCAGTTTCATCGGATCCGTATCGGTGAATTATTATAGGGTTTCAAGTTTCGTATCGATCGGACTTGTCGTTTGATCGTACGGGCGTGAAACGCCTTGAAATCAATTTTAATAAAGTCAATTTGAAATCAATTTGGAAATTTTGTTTCAGCATAACTTCTTCATACGATCAAATTTGGACGTGAAACTTTTTCCATCGCGTTCAGAATATCTTAAAATACCTATTTGGATATATAGATTTAATAAATTCGGTTCCGGAGGCATAGTGGGCCTTTTGGGCCATACTTTGTTCCGTACGTTCACTTATCCGATCCATCTACGCTATCTCTAGTCTACCTATATAAGCACGGTTATAAACCCTAGCCCCATTTTATTTTCCCTTTTACTATACGTTCATTTCTTCATCTCCTTCTCCTCCTCAAATGAATGCAACCTAGGTCTACCCCAATCCAAATTTCAGTGAAAATGCAAACACTTTAGAAAAATTCCACGAAAATATATGTTAATGTTCTCGAGGCACGTAATCTACTGGTGCAATTCGTTTTCTATTTTGAACATTCGTTTGACCAGAATTAATTCAAACAGTCCGTGACCATCCATCATCGTCGTCGCAAACTTCGTCGGATCGTCAAACGGTTTCTGGGTATTGTAGAGTGGACGATGGAGAATGCATCAGCGAAATTCGTTCGTCATTTCAACGGTCAGATGTGTCGATTTAATTCGATTAGGGTTTAGAAGTGGTGGCCGCCGAGGGCTTTTCAGACGACCGGACCAGGGGGGTTGCGTGCAGCTCGGCGAGCTGAGGCTGATGGTGGTGGCGCTGGGTTCAACGGTCGTCGGAGGCAAGCTAAAATCGTGGTCAAAGTCTTGGTCAAAGGGGCGTTTTTGGGTTCATTGGTCACTGTTGCAGGCTGGGTTTCGTTCTCTGGAGTATGGCTTGCGTGCGTGAGCATATCTTCTGATGACGTGGCAAATGTAGTGAGTAAGTGTGTTCTTTCTTTTATTTATTTTTAATTGAAATTCAATCGCACTTTTCGCTATAACTTTTGCATACGATATCCGATTTACGCGCGATTTCTTTTGTTAGGATCGTAATTAAATTCCGGACTTGATGGCGCTGGTTTGGACAAATTTGGAGACCGTCAAATTTTTGGGTTTAAGTCGAATTTAAATTCGATTTAAATTCCAAAGGTGAGTGTTTAAACCCACTCACAACTACTAGAAGCTTTTATGTTTGTTAAGTTAATTTTAGATATGAATAGAAATTTATTTATGAGTATTTGGCATGTTTATTTCACTCATATTTGTTGAATTGCATTTATTAAATTTAACTGTTAATTTAATTTATTTATTGCGTATTAATTGATAGTTAGAATTTATTTGTTTGCCTATAAACTGCTAGTTAACAGTTATATAGATTATTACTGAATATAAACTGTTAGATTAATAGTTGTTAAATTTAATCTGAATAAAATTGCCATTTATTACCTGTTATATATTATCAAATATAAATTGTTATTGATTGATATTGCTTGATGATTGTGATTGGATGATGGGTGATGTTGATGGATGTTTTATTGTATATCATTAAATTGCAAATTATCAAGCATATTTCCTTTCATTCGGGATTGTGGTTTGAAATGATATACAACCGCAAAATTTTTATATCTTTTAAATTGCGGATTGAAATCATAAATATCCGTATCACTTGACCATAGGATAGAAAATTTTATACAGGCACCGCGGTCTATATATAACTATTTTAATGTGATTTATATGGTTTGGATGGAATACGGTTTATAATAATCTTAAATTTTATATTGTATAAATATTTTTCTTCCATATATATATATACATATGAAGTTGAAAATTTTGAAATTAAAAGGTGTATAAATCTCTTTATTAAAAATGGAATTTTTTTTTAAGAAAATGGAGTTTGATAATTTATATCATATGTTTAAATGTTAAGTTTGGAAATTTTAAGATATGATATTTATAATTGGATTTTTCCCAAGATAAATTGAAATGAATATTCTAGTATAATTTGAATTGAATAAAAATATATTTTATTACCAGAAATTGGAGTTTTTATTTATTTATGGATATTATGTGAATATTCAAGACTAATTAATAGAACATTCGATTTGTTGAAAGAATAAAATCCAACTTTAGTTTGAAATATTAATACTCCAAATGGATATACGTATATATATATAAATTGAAGTGGTTTTGGAACTTGAGAGAGATAATACAAATTTTGGTTTAGACTTTAATAAAGAAATGTATTTGTAAAGCCATGAGAACTATTTTCTTTACAAACTAACATTTAAGTTAAACCTTTTAATTCATATAACGTTGAATATCCAAACCATTCAAGTTTTAAAAGTTATGGTTTTAAATTATGAATTTCGAAATATTATGCTTTGAAAGGATATTTGGCTTTCAGACGTTATAAATTTTAAAGCATTTGGATTTTTGAAAAGGTTTATATTTGGGATAAAGGATATCATATTGTTTTGGGTTTTAAAATGATATCGTATTCATAATTTTAAAATGGAAATGTTTATTCTGGTTTTAAAGTATGAGCTATTTTTAAATGACCGTGGTGTTATAATAACGATGGGTTGGCAAAGAGACCGGGATCGGATATGGACATACTCTCTGTCGATACCGAAAACCACTTTGACTAACCGTGTACGCGGTGGAGATTCCAGAATGAAGTAGGTGGTGGCGACGTTTCCTGTAAGGTAAATACGTGGACCCGACTCCCGTGAGTTGGCATAAGGTGGCTAAAACAGGAGCGATTCTCAGGCCAATGAGGTCATTCCTCTGATCGGACCCTCCTCTTCGATATTATACTTTGACTTGGATTGATTCAGTGGCCACTTCTATATTTTGATTTTGGGGAGTTAGTCCGAGGTGGGCGGTAAATGCGGCTACGCATTTCCACCAGCCTGGATAGTAATTGGTATATCTACCCTGGCATTGACTAGTTGTGCCGTGTCACCTACCATACCGAGCCTTTACTACGAGTTTCTATTTGTGTCGTACCTATGGAGTATCCTCTGGTAGCCTCCCGATCAGGAGGTATTACGGTACTGTATAGACTATTGGCATTTTACGTGTTAAGGTGGAAAATGTAAAGCCTTAACGCTATTTAAAAGTAAGTTTATTTTATAAATAGACACTATTATAATAGCGCAATATACTACATAGTAAATAGTTTAACGGATCCTTAAGAGATGTAAATCCCGAACATCTCTTGAGTTACTGTACTCATATTTATTTCTGTTAATTTAACTCACATAAGATCTTTTAGTCTGACTCGAGTGTTTTTGTCTTTTCAAATTCGCTCGGGTCAGTCCGAGCGTTTCAGGATCGAAGACTTTAGCTTTGAAGGACGAAGACGAAGGAGTCGTATTATTATTATCTACAGTATTGCACCACACTCATACTGTTCCGCTGCATTGATTGTATTGGTATGTGTAACTCTGATATTTATTGTATAAAGCAAATCAAGTGTTTGTAAACTGTTTTGAACTGTATATTTATTATTATATTTTATCATTCCGCTGTGAGATTCTGTTTTGTTTTTATTTCTTCTCTGTTTTTCTTATTTACCCCATAATAATCCGCCCTTGCGTATGCTTTGAATTGGCACGTGTGTCGGTTTAAAGTGTGCGAAAAGGCGGGATGTTATAGTTGGTATCAGAGCTTTGGTTTAGCGATAAACTTTGGCTTTGTGGGGTTTGACTCTTTGTTAATAGGGTAGTAATACCCTATTGGAGTCACTGAGAGTATATATATGAGAGAGCGTATTTGTTAGTTTTATAAAAAGATTTTGATATTGTGTTAATCTGTTCCGCTTTGTATTTATAAATTCTGGTTGATGCATGAGATGCTATGACATCAATAGGGATTTCTAAACACTTAATAGGACAGACCGACATAATATTTGTTTTTAACATGGGTGAATGAAATAATTTTGCCTATTATATTTTCTATATATAAAAATATTTTTATAAAGATATATATATATATATATATATATATATATGTGGTTGCTATAGATTGGGTGTTAGGTAATATAAAAATATTGTAATAAACTGAAGCTAAGTTGAAATTATAATAAATCAAATTGGAGATTTTAGAACTTAAGTCCGGGATTTTTGAAAATCTTCTTTCAAAGGATTTGTGAAATATAATGATTTGGTTTATAGGTAATTTCTTATATAAATATTTAGTATAATTCGGAAGAATTGTTTTAAAAGAAGATTTTGGAGAAAATAAATTTTGTACTTTCCCCTCTGTCGTTGGAAAATAATTTCAGTGATGACGGCCGCATCATCGACTTTCATTTTCGAGTTTCAAAGGGAAAGGCCACTGTAGTAAATTCTACTGCAGATTTGTTTTGAAATTATTTAAAATTTTAATTGTTTAAAGGTAATTAGAGATATAAAAGTTGTAAGAAATTAATTATCTATTATTTTAAAGAAATTTTGGAATTTGACCCGGTATTAATTCTTGAATTTCCATTAATTAGTTGTAAAAATTTAGGTTAGTGAAATAAAAGAAGTAATCAATGAATTAAAAGAGTTGAGATTAAACTTGCATAAGTTCTTTTGCTTTTTCTTTAACATAAATAACTTACCAAGTATAAAAAGTTGAAATGTAAATTAAGAGTGGAATAGAATATTATGCAAGTAGAATTTTGGAAAAAATGAAGTATTCAATAAATTACTGTTATAAATAAGAATTTAATGGTATTAACTTAAGTGATGATTGGAATTTTACTAAAATTAAAGGTTGTATTATTAATAGGTGATTTTAACCTTAAGAAAGTAAAAATGAAATTCCTTAATTTATAAAGTTTGATTGTAGGGTTATTAACTTAAGTACGCCTTAATTTCCCCTATTCTAATATAATGGAAAGTAGGAAAAATATAAATGACTGCAATCCATAGTTAATGAATGAGTACAATCTTTCACTTATAGGAATGCAAGTTATAAGGTTAATAAATTAAGTGTAAGTAGAGGGTTACTGTAATTAAATATAATGGAAACTTCAACATTAAATAAATGAATGAGATTAAAGGTAAGTCGAAATTGTAATTCATAAAACAAATATATATTAATTAAAGGAATGGAGAAGAAACTTGTAAATTTTCACTTACATTCTTAAAACATACATAACTTACCATATAATAAAAAGTTGCAATGTTAGTAGGAAAATGTAAGGGGAAATCTTACAAGTGAAGAGTAAGGTAATAAAGGTATTCTATTAATTTGCTATTATTAATGAGAATTAATTGTATAGACTTAAGTTAAATTGGAAATTTTACTATAAGTAAAGGTAAGTAGTATAAATAGATGATAGAAACTTTAGTAAATAAATTGGAATACAAATATAATGAATTTTGTGATAAATGAAAAATGAAAATTTGTAAGAAATAAAGAAATCACTCCATAAATGAAAGAAAGAAAATCAAACCATTGAAGCATGAGATAAATGTATAATAAATAAATTTGGGTGTTGGTCTGAATTGTGTTGTTTGATTTATGTTGTTCGGTAAGAAATTTGAAGTGGTTAAATGAATAAGTATCTATCTTTGTTCCATCTAAGACTGTTGAGTAAAGGATGCACTTGATAGTTAATTTCATTTCATACAAATTTCAAGTTTGAACCCAAACAACTATTTGTTTGATGGATTAAATGGTTGCTTTGTTTATGTATGTATGCTGTTTGTAAAATTGATGGTTGTTGTACTGTTTGGTTGATTAATGATTGAATCCACTTGAATAATTCACTTTAATATAAATATTTAACCTTTTAGATTATATAAGTGAATACAGGTGATGGAAGAAACTGCTACTGCTTTTGGTTCCATAATAATAAGCGTATATTGCCCGACAAATAGGTACGTTTTCGGATTACGTTTAAAGCGCTATTTTTCCCGTGTTGGGATATAATATTTTGATAATATATGTAATATATTTGTATATTTTGATATTATATTTTCTCCCGACCCTCACCGTACAAAGGAGACTCTGCCAAAAAATTTCGTAAATTTTGGACTTAGAATTTTGTTGAATATTTTCCAAACTTTAATGATTTAAGTATAAAAGGTTGTAATGATTATAAACGGGTATATTTCATTAAAGGAAATTGATCCAGTAAATTATTGTTTATAAGTTAATATTTGAAATAAGATTGTACAGTTTATTCTTCCTTCTCCCTTCTTTTTCCTTTTCGGGGACGAAAAGTTTTGAGTGGGGGAGATTGTAACGACCCGTTAAATTAATAATATTAAATGAATTAAATTAATATAATTTCTAATCTAATTTAGAATAAATGTAGAAATTTGGTATAGTAGTTGTAATTTAGTGTAACAATAAAATTTTATGACAATAGATTTGGATAGTGTAGATTGTCACAATTTGATTTAAAGTTAAATATAAGAAACTGATATAAGGGTTGAATTAGTGAATATCAATAAAAAGATTTAAGTAGAATGGAATTCATTTAATATAAAATAAATAGTGGAGATTGTACATTTGGTTGTAATAATAAATAGTGACTAAATAAAAGTGTCCGTTGGAATAAATCAATGCAATAAGTGTGATAAGTAATTTTATTGAATGTTGTCTCTAATAAATGTACTTGATTTGGTAATTTAGATATTTATACGTAAAGTATATATATAAAGATATATTGATTCCAATAGAATTAATTGGAAATCTAATATTAAATATAATGTTGGTAGCAACTGAAATTTACTGTTTTGCAAAATAAATGAGAAATCAAGTCAAATGTGAATTATACCGTAAAGGATCAATTCATTTAAACAGTAGGATTGTAAATAAATAAACATTCTACGTAGGTTGCAATTGGACAATTTATGTAGTTTAATGGAAAAGCAATTGGAATTAATTACCATAAATTATGTAGTTAGGGTAGTTTTGATTTGTCACTTAAGATGGAGGATTTTTATAAAATGTAATAAATGCAGTTTAAATTAAGGCATTGACGTTTGGGCATTTAAGAAGTGATAAACTAAAATTTATTTATTTATTTGAAAATTTGAAATCCAATTTGTGGATTTATTGCAAATAAGTGAAATTTGTGTTTAACCATTACATCGATAGGAATAAATTAAATTTAAGGTTATATTAATAAAATTTGGACTAGAGAAATGATATGAATCGGTTTTAGAAGCCTTAAATATAAAATGGGAAGTAGACGAGATTTCACGTTACAACCATTTTTTAAAATCCTGATGTATGTAGAAATATTAATGAAATATAACGTAAACCAATGTTGAATCAAAAGAATAGAGTCAACACTTATTTATTCATTTAATGTGATATAACTACGAGTATGATTTATTGCAAATTACATGGAAATCTAATATATAGGACATTACCTAAAAAGGAAGAGTAGATAAAATTTATGATAAACATATTTGTATATGATGGTTATTGATTTAAGGAGAAATTGGGCAAGTTTTATGTATTTGGGTTAAGTGCAACCTTTAATAGATAAATTTAGTGCAATTAAAAGAAATTGGCATTTAATATTTCGATAACTTAAAATTTGATGGGATAAGAACATTTGGGTAATGAAGGGATGACAAATATTAGCTATGATTCTAGAAGGAATTAAATAGATAATGGGAAGATTAAAATCAGGTTCTAAGCAATAATTATTAAATAACAGGATTTATTAAATTTAACGTCGAATACTACGTTACTGAAATTTAAAATGGACTTTAAGAATAATATTTTGAATCATGAACCAAAGTATGTGGCATCCCTATTTGGATAAAGAATGAGTATATAAAAGTTAAAATCTAATATATGGGGTTTTGAGCATTTAATTTTATAATTCTTAAATATAGGAAAGTGCAGAAATTTACACTGCAAATTGATATACTTATAATTTTAATTCACATCCAAGCTTGTTAAATCATTTGAAATTGATTAAATTATATAAGTAATAAAATTTGGACAATTTTAGAATATAATATAAAATTTGGATTTTTGTAATTTATTTTAATTTAATTAATGAATATAAAAATAGCCATTTTGTCACGGACTCGGATTTCGATGAAACCAGTTTCATCGGATCCGTATCGGTGAATTATTATAGGGTTTCAAGTTTCGTATCGATCGGACTTGTCGTTTGATCGTACGGGCGTGAAACGCCTTGAAATCAATTTTAATAAAGTCAATTTGAAATCAATTTGGAAATTTTGTTTCAGCATAACTTCTTCATACGATCAAATTTGGACGTGAAACTTTTTCCATCACGTTCAGAATATCTTAAAATACCTATTTGGATATATAGATTTAATAAATTCGGTTCCGGAGGCATAGCGGGCCTTTTGGGCCATAGTTTGTTCCGTACGTTCACTTATACGATCCATCTACGCTATCTCTAGTCTACCTATATAAGCACGGTTATAAACCCTAGCCCCATTTTATTTTCCCTTTTACTATACGTTCATTTCTTCATCTCCTTCTCCTCCTCAAATGAATGCAACCTAGGTCTACCCCAATCCAAATTTCAGTGAAAATGCAAACACTTTAGAAAAATTCCACAAAAATATATGTTAATGTTCTCGAGGCACGTAATCTACTGGTGTAATTCATTTTCTGTTTTGAACATTCGTTTGATTAGAATTAATTCAAACAGTCCGTGACCATCCATCATCGTCGTCGCAAACTTCGTCGGATCGTCAAACGGTTTCTGGGTATTGTAGAGTGGACGATGGAGAGTGCATCAGTGAAATTCGTTCGTCGTTTCAACGGTCGGATGTGTCGATTTAATTCGATTAGGGTTTAGAAGTGGTGGCGGCCGAGGGCTTTTCAGACGACCGGACCAGGGGGGTTGCGTGCGGCTCGGCGAGCTGAGGCTGATGATGGTGGCGCTGGGTTCAACGGTCGTCGGAGGCGAGCTAAAATCGTGGTCAAAGTCTTGGTCAAAGGGGCGTTTTTGGGTTCATTGGTCACTGTTGCATGCTGGGTTTCGTTCTCTGGAGTATGGCTTGCGTGCGTGAGCATATCTTCTGATGACGTGGCAAATGTAGTGAGTAAGTGTGTTCTTTCTTTTATTTATTTTTAATTGAAATTCAATCGCACTTTTCGCTATAACTTTTGCATACGATATCCGATTTACGCGCGATTTCTTTTGTTAGGATCATAATTAAATTCCGGACTTGATGACGCTGGTTTGGACAAATTTGGAGACCGTCAAATTTTTGGGTTTAAATCGAATTTAAATTCGATTTAAATTCCAAAGGTGAGTGTTTAAACCCACTCACAACTACTAGAAGCTTTTATGTTTGTTAAGTTAATTTTAGAAATGAATAGAAATTTATTTATGAGTATTTGGCATGTTTATTTCACTCATATTTGTTGAATTGCATTTATTAAATTTAACTGTTAATTTAATTTATTTATTGCGTATTAATTGATAGTTAGAATTTATTTGTTTCCCTATAAACTGCTAGTTAACAGTTATATAGATTATTACTAAATATAAACTGTTAGATTAATAGTTGTTAAATTTAATCTGAATAAAATTGCCAGTTATTACCTGTTATATATTATCAAATATAAATTGTTATTGATTGATATTGCTTGATGATTGTGATTGGATGATGGGTGATGTTGATGGATGTTTTATTGTATATCATTAAATTGCAAATTATCATGCATATTTCCTTTCATTCGGGATTGTGGTTTGAAATGATATACAACCGCAAAATTTTATATCTTTTAAATTGCGGATTGAAATGATAAATATCCGTATCACTTGACCATAGGATAGAAAATTATATACAGGCACCGCGGTCTATATATAACTATTTTAATGTGATTTCTATGGTTTGGATGGAATACGGTTTATAATAATCTTAAATTTTATATTGTATAAATATTTTTCTTCCATATATATACATATGAAGTTGAAAATTTTGAAATTAAAAGGTGTATAAATCTCTTTATTAAAAATGGAATTTTTTTTTAAGAAAATTGAGTTTGATAATTTATATCATATGTTTAAATGTTAAGTTTGGAAATTTTAAGATATGATATTTATAATTGGATTTTTCCCAAGATAAATTGAAATGAATATTCTAGTATAATCTGAATTGAAAAAATATATATTTTATTACTAGAAATTGGAGTTTTTATTTATTTATGGATATTATGTGAATATTCAAGACTAATTAATAGAACATTCGATTTGTTGAAAGAATAAAATCCAACTTTAGTTTGAAATATTAATACTCCAAATGGATATACGTATATATATATAAATTGAAGTGGTTTTGGAACTTGAGAGAGATAATACAAATTTTGGTTTAGACTTTAATAAAGAAATGTATTTGTAAAGCCATGAGAACTATTTTCTTTACAAACTAACATTTAAGTTAAACCTTTTAATTCATATAACGTTGAATATCCAAACCATTCAAGTTTTAAAAGTTATGGTTTTAAATTATGAATTTCGAAATATTATGCTTTGAAAGGATATTTGGCTTTCAGACGTTATAAATTTTAAAGCATTTGGATTTTTGAAAAGGTTTATATTTGGGATAAAGGATATCATATTGTTTTGGGTTTTAAAATGATATCGTATTCATAATTTTAAAATGGAAATGTTTATTCTGGTTTTAAAGTATGAGCTATTTTTAAATGACCGTGGTGTTATAATAACGATGGGTTGGCAAAGAGACCGGGATCGGATATGGACATACTCTCTGTCGATACCGAAAACCACTTTGACTAACCGTGTACGCGGTGGAGATTCCAGAATGAAGTAGGTGGTGGCGACGTTTCCTGTAAGGTAAATACGTGGACCCGACTCCCGTGAGTTGGCATAAGGTGGCTAAAACAGGAGCGATTCTCAGGCCAATGAGGTCATTCCTCTGATCGGACCCTCCTCTTCGATATTATACTTTGACTTGGATTGATTCAGTGGCCACTTCTATATTTTGATTTTGGGGAGTTAGTCCGAGGTGGGCGGTAACTGCGGCTACGCGTTTCCACCAGCCTGGATAGCAATTGGTATATCTACCCTGGCATTGCCAAGTTGTGCCGTGTCACCTACCATACCGAGCCTTTACTACGAGTTTCTATTTGTGTCGTACCTATGCAGTATCCTCTGGTAGCCTCCCGATCAGGAGGTATTACGGTACTGTATAGACTATTGGCATTTTACGTGTTAAGGTGGAAAATGTAAAGCCTTAACGCTATTTAAAAGTAAGTTTATTTTATAAATAGACACTATTATAATAGCGCAATATACTACATAGTAAATAGTTTAACGGATCCTTAAGAGATGTAAATCCCGAACATCTCTTGAGTTACTGTACTCATATTTATTTCTGCTAATTTAACTCACATAAGATCTTTTAGTCTGACTCGAGTGTTTTTGTCTTTTCAAATTCGCTCAGGTCAGTCCGAGCGTTTCAGGATCGAAAACTTTAGCTTTGAAGGACGAAGATGAAGGAATCGTATTATTATTATCTATAGTATTGCACCACACTCATACTGTTCCGCTGCATTGATTGTATTGGTATGTGTAACTCTGATATTTATTGTATAAAGCAAATCAAGTGTTTGTAAACTGTTTTGAACTGTATATTTATTATTATATTTTATCCTTCCGCTGTGAGATTCTGTTTTGTTTTTATTTCTTCTCTGTTTTTCTTATTTACCCCATAACAATCCGCCCTTGCGTATGCTTTGAATTGGCACGTGTGTCGGTTTAAAGTGTGCGAAAAGGCAGGATGTTACAGGTTTTAAATATTTACTTCCATTTTATCCTATTGACAGTTTTGACCCACAGAGACATGTAATCAGATTTGCAGAAGACAGTGATCTAGAAGCCTTGGAGGACATAAGTGACATCATGGATGATGAGTCTGACGATTTATCCATACCATCCACCCATAGAGCAGCATAAAGTATTAGAAGTTTCCACACTAAATCCAGCACATGTAGAAGACTCCCGCACTAAAATAAAGTAACACCTGTCCAGTTTTATGTCATTTATTATGCCAGCATTGTACCTTTGCAATAATGTATTTTGCCAGCTTTGTACTTTTATGAAATGAAGTGTCCTGTAAAGTTAGTAGGTGTAGGTAAATAAATAACCGGACTTACTGGCTAAATGGCCTATATAAGGCAGTTATGTATGCAGTTGTAATGTATCGAAGTGAATATACAAAATCTTTAAGCTTTCTGCAAATTAATGGCAGTTTAAGCCCCTCCTTTTCACCTTCTTGCTTCCTCTGAATTAAAAACTCATTCCTCCTCAAAAAAAAAAAAAAAAAAAAAAAAATCTAAATCTATTTGCTTCCGCATCCATAAGCGCTTCTTCAGAACTACTCCGCTCCGCCGCATAGAAGCTAAGGCTTTCTCGACTCTATTCAAACAAGGAAAAAACCAGGTATGGATATCCTTGGCTTGGTGTATTTCTTGATTTCTTTACTACGAGTAATTATATTTTATATTGCTGGTTATGTTTTTGGTCAATTCGTAAATATGATAGAAGAACTTTTAATATTGTATGACCAACAACAGTAAAAAAAAAAAGTTTTCTTTACTACGAGTAATTATATTTTATATTGCTGGTTATGTTTTTGGTCTATTCGTAAATATGATAGAAGAACTTTTAATATTGTATGACCAACAACAGTGTAAAAAAAAAAAAAAAAAAGAGTAACCGAGCTCTCAAAAAATCGGACCTATACCAAAACGGGGGTATAGGTCCGATTTTTTGAGAGCTCGGTTACTCTTTTTTTTTTTACTTTTATTGGTCATACAATATTAAAAGTTCTTCTATCATATTTACGAATAGACCAAAAACATAACCAGCAATACAAAATATAATTTGTTCATCTTGTCTATTATGTTTATCTTGTCGTGAGGATGTTCTTTTGGTATTATGTTTATCTTGTCGTGAGGATGTTTATCTTATCTATTATGTTTATCTTGTCGTGAGGAAATAACAACTTAAAAACATATCGTAAAATACGCCATTAACTATGTTTTGATTTTGAGCCTGATTGTTTCCTTTTGGGTAAGCAAAGTTTTATATTAGCCGTTATCTAACCTTATTAGGATTTACGCTCTTCGTGGCTACCTGAGTTAGACTTATTAGCAATACCAAACTTGTTTTACTGTGTAAGGACAAACCTTGCTCTTATACCAAAACGGGGTATAGGTCCGATTTTTTGAGAGCTCGGTTACTTTTTTTTTTTTACTGTTGTTGGTCATACAATATTAAAAGTTCTTCTATCGTATTTACGAATAGACCAAAAACATAACCAGCAATATAAAATATAATTACTCGTAGTAAAGAAATCTAAGAAATACACCAAGCCAAGGATATCCATACCTGGTTTTTTCCTTGTTTGAATAGAGTCGAGAAAGCCTTAACTTCTATGCAGCGGAGCAGAGTAGTTCTGAAGATGCGCTTGTGGATGCTGAAGCAAATAGATTTAGATTTTTTTTTTTGAGGAGGAATGAGTTTTTAATTCAGAGGAAGCAAGAAGACGAACAGGAGGGGCTTAAGCTGCCATTAATTTGCAGAAGCTTAAAGATTTTATATATTCACTTCGATACATTACAACTGCATACATAACTGCCTTACATAGGCCATTTAGCCGGTAAGTCCGGTTATTTATTTACCTACACCTACTAACTTTGCAGGACACTTCATTTCATAAAAGTACAAAGCTGGCAAAATACATTATTGCAAAGGTACAATGCTGGCATAATAAATGACATAAAACTGGACAGGTGTTACTTTATTTTAGTGCGGGAGTCTTCTGCATGTGCTGGATTTAGTGTGGAAACTTCTAATACTTTATGCTGCTCTATGGGTGGATGGTATGGATAAATCGTCAGACTCATCATCCATGATGTCACTTATGTCCTCCAAGGCTTCTAGATCACTGTCTTCTGCAAATCCGATTACATGTCTCTGTGGGTCAAAACTGTCAATAGGATAAAACGGTAGTAAATATTTAAAACCTGTGGAGCCCCATATTTGTTTTGTGGTTGTTTCAGCATACAGATAGAGTTCACGCCAATGGGGTGGCGGTGATAATAATTCTTCCCTCTGGTGAAATTCCCATGGTCTATGACTGTGGAACTAGATTGGCTTCCGTTCATAAATCTGTGCTCCTTGAGGAACTGCATAAGGCTGTGAATTTTTATTAACAAAAATGGAAATTCTGTGTTTAGCTGGCCTTTCTGTGTTTTTGTTATCAAACAAAAACTTTGGGCAAGTAGAATTTATGCACAACGTAACTGGATTTCCAAACGAGAGCATGCTGTGAAGTATTAGGCTGAGCTTCCATCCGAACATATCTAGGTATTCTGTATTACAGTCTATATTGAGTTTAAGTCTTGAAAGCATACCATGGCTGAACAACGTTATTATAGTGTCAAAGCTTATTGGAGTTAGGTCAAAATCTATCCTTGCTCTTAGCATATTGTATCTAAAATCCTGTACCACCTTGCATCCTCCTGGCGAATTCTCTGACCATTCTTTTAGCTTGTCTTGTAACATCTGCATTTTCTCTTCCCATCTTTGTGCTACTAGTTCATTGATTCTGATCTCTAGATCAAGGCATTTATCATATAATGGTTTTAGTGCTTTTCTAGGTTCGAGTTTGAGCATGGCTTGGAGCTGGTCATATGATAAAGTTGTACTAGGGACGCTTGTTTCCTGCTTTAGCTGTCTTACTTCTTTGGCTAGAGTAAAGATTCTGGTTTCATAGTGTTGATTTGTTTGTTGTATATAGGCTAGCTCTCTTCTACAGTCTTCTAATTCTTTAATTTTGCTCTGGAGCAAAAACGACTGCTGCTGGCTTTGGTTTAACTGAGCCTGCAGGGCATAGATTTGCGCCGCCTGGTCATTCATTATATGTTCTGGAGATCTTGGTATTGAGGTTGTAACTTAGGAATAAGATTGTTGACATTGTGGATCTATGTAGAAATTTAGACCTAGTTGCTGTCTGGCTGCCTCTATAGCTTCGTTTAAAGAGTAAAATCCTCTAAATCTTGGATTAGGATAATTTTGGACTGAATTCTGAACCTGATTAAAGTGTTTAAAAATACCAACATATAGCCCTTCAAAGACTACGTAGCAGGAAAAGTTCTTTGATAATGGCTTTTGTTGAATTTTCGAAAAATAATTTGCAAAACAATTCGCAAAAATCATTTTGTGTTTACGGTCTGTGTCTACTGTTTTTAAATTCCATAAATGGTCTAACAGGCATTGTTGTGATTTGTCTGTAATTCTAACTATAGGCCTGAATTTTCTTGGGTCATTATCTTGGAAAATAGCTATATTATATTGACCAAAGGTCGTTGTGGGAATTTTGAAAGCATTTGTTGGTGTTATATTTGTTTGTGAGCTACCTGGCATTTGTGAACTACTTGGTATTGTAGGGGTTTTAACCTCCTTTTCTGTCCTTTGAATATCTGGAGTGGTGTTAGCTTCTTTAGTCTCTGTTTTTATTTCTACATTCATCATTGTTACCTGGAGATAATGCAAAAAGCATTTAGCTAATTGCCTGGAAAGTAAATCCGCTAAATGGTTGTCTTTTCCCTTTATGTGTTCAAAAATTATTTTATAGCCGCATCCTTGGATTAAATTTTGTTAATTTAACCATCTAGTTTTGTTTATCTTTTTTGAATTTTCATTATTGATGAATTTAACTATGGCTTCACAATCTGTTCTAACAGTAAATTCTTTAGTTAAATGTATCTTAAATTTGTCTAATGCATTAATAAGGGCTTGTATTTCAAAGTCTATACTGGTCCAATTTTGCCCAATTTTACTGAATGTGCCACTAGCGTATGATGCTATTTTTTCTTCTGATTTTGCTGAAAATTTGTTTGGTTTGCAAATAAGGATAGCACCCCATCCTTCTTTGCATCCATCGCATTCAATTATAATATAATCTGTGGTTAATGGAAGTTCTAATGGTTTAATCCGTTTAACTTCTTCTTTGATTGTTCTTATTAACTTAATATCTTCATTATTGAATCTTCTTTCTCCATTTTTGGATATTTTACCGTATAATGGTCCTACTAGTTTGGCAAGATTTGGGATAAATTTTCTGGCATAATTTACTAATCCTAAAAATGCTTGGATCTTTTTTATACTATCTAATTTGTCTGGAAATTCTAAGATTTTTTGGGAAATATGTGGTTGTAATTCTATTTTACCATTTCCGATTTCTAGTCCTAAAAAGGAAATTTTTCTTTTAAATAATTCCATTTTCTTTTTAGAAATTACTATTTTGTTTTTCAATATTTCATCAAAGATTGTTTTTAAATGATACTCATGTTCTTGAATTGTATTACTAGCTACTAGGATGTCGTCAATATATACTAAACAAAAATCATATTTTTTAAATATACTGTCCATAAATCTTTGGAAAACTGCTGGGGCTGTTTTTAATCCGAAGCTTAGAACATTCCATTCGAAATGTCCTTCTGAACATGTAAATGCAGTCCATGGTTTAAAGGTTTCTTCTAACTGTAGCTGATTATATCCTGATTTTAAATCGAATTTGCTAAAGATCCTCTTGTTTTGGATTAGATTTATTAAAGTGTCTTTATTTGGAATATTATAGCCATCATCTTCCGTATTGTCATTAAGTCTTTTATAATTGTATACTATTCTAGGTTTTCCACTGCTAACTTCAGCATGATTTCTAACAATAAAAGCTACTGATCTATGGGGACTTTCTAATTTTCTGATTAAGTTTTGTTTTAACATTTCTTGTATTTGGATTTTAAATTCTGTAACATCTGCAGGCGAATATTCTATATTTGCTGTTCTTATTGTTATATCTGGGTTTTTTATTTTTATTTTTGCTACATATTGTATTTTGCTTTTGGTAATGTCATCGCCTATAAGGCCTAGTTTTTCTAATTTTTGAATTAATGGGTAATTAATTGAATCAAAAATATCTGGTCCTTTTTCTAATGTTTTTGCTTTCTCTTGTGCTAACAGACTAAAGGCTTCTAGTTTTTCTTCATTTGACAAGAATTTTTTGTGGTTAGGTTGTTTGTAAAAATCTAATTCAGGGGTACCACCACGCTTTTGCAGCAACTCTGATTTGGTTTGGTAAAAGTTGGTGGGTAAAGTATATGTATTTTTATTAAATGTAATGCTATTTTTACTAATGGAAATACTACCATTAAGATTTAAAATAAAATTGAGACCTAATAAAAATTCAGAACTATTTATTTCAGGTGGAGTAATATTTGTTTGTCCTAAATCATATTTACTACTGTAATTACCAGAAAAATCTTTAAATTGGATTTGCGTATGATCAGGTAATTTATATCTTAATTGCATAATACGCTGTTCAGCTGTTTTAGAAAAAAGTTTATATGTTAAAGGTACTTGGAATTCTTTAGGAATTAATTTATGTGCTATTAGGCTTTTTGTACTTCCGGTGTCGATTATAGCTGTTGTAGTTATAAAACTTTTGTTATCGAACCATAGTTTACATTCTAGGGTTAGTAGGGTTGTTGAAAACTCTTTTACTTGAATTATTTCTGTTGTTTGTTGGAAGTTTTCTTCGTTTACTTCAGTTATTACTTCTTTTTCTGTATTTTTCTCTTTTAGTTTTAAGTTTGCTAATTCTTGTTTTATTTCATTTAATTCGTATTGGAGTAATCTTATTTGAACTTCATGCTTGTCTACTCTTTCTTGTAAGAAATTTTTTGTTGGTACTTCTATTTCTTTTTTGGTTAATTCTATGTTAAAAATTTGTTTAACACATAAAAAACATATTTCTTTGTAACATTCATCACATTGAAATCATTTATTAATTGCTGGATATCTATTGCAGTTGTAGCAGGGTATGTGATCGCTTCCTTTACTTTGTATCCATTCATGTGAACAGTTTTCTCTATTCATTAGGGTATAGGTTATAGGATCAGGATGGTTATTATCTTCTTTTGAAACTATACTGTAAATAGATTCATTGTCAGAATTATCATTTATACTCTGTAGATCGTATTCTCCTAATTCGTCTACTAGATTAGCTCTATATTGATTATTTGCTCTATTTGGACATTTGTTGGCTAAATGATTTGGATCGCCACATATATAACATGTACATTTTTTAGTATATGGTCTCCGTTTTTTAACGTATTTACTATGCTTATGCTTGTCATATTTCACTGATTTTCTTAAAAACTTTTTTCTCCTTTTGTATCCATAGGCTTGTGGTGTATATATTGCTGTTTTACAAAATGCCCATGCTTGTCTTTTGATTTGTTCTTGCATACTGGCTTCCTTACATAGTTCTTCTAATTTTCGGAAAAAAAAGTGATTCTAATTCCTATGCCTAATCCGTGTTCTGTTCCATGATTATCTTTCCATTCTTTATGTATATTTCGTCCTAGATCTCCTGGTAATTTTGTAAAATATCTGTCACATAATTCATCATCAAAGGCCTTACCTGTTTGTGCTATCATTGTTGCAAAATCTTGGCTAAATTCTTTAATATATTTGAAATCACTAATGCTTAATTGTTCTAGATTTCTTATGGCTGTATCTTGTAACGTTGTATTTCCTTTAGCTGGATCTATACCAATTATTATTGTTCGGATCATTGATGTAAAATTATATGGATTATCTCCTAATGATTTTTGTCTAATTATTTCTTCTGGATTTATTGCTTTAAAACTTTGATATATGCCTAGGGGCATCGGGCCTAACGTGGTTTCTAGTACTGCAAACATGTCCATATCTCCTCGTTTATTAACTTCCCAGTATCGTATGACATTTTGTTCCCAAATTAATACTTCATCTGGCCACAATTGAGGGCTTTGATTTTCTAATAGTAGCATATTAGAACTATAAATCTTTGTATATGATTTTCTACTTCCTTTTCCTATTTTGGTGTTTCCTTCTGTGTAACTAATACTAGGAGGATTCCATGGTTCTCTTTCAAATGATTTTTCATCATATCCTACTCCTGGTCTTGTGAATTCCCTTCTTGGTCGTTTACTTGATGATGCTTCTGTAATCATTGAATCTTGATAATTTGTTTCATTTTTTTGAGTATATATGTCGCTTAAGGGAGTTTTTCCTATACTTATGTCATCTACTAGTACTAAGTTATAGTATTCGCTTAAGGTGTTAAATGCTGTTTGATAATCCATTTGGAGGTTCATCATACATTGTATTATCATATTATCAATTTCTTCTCTTATATTTTCAACTGTTAACTTTTTATTCATTATTTCTACTAGGGATATTTTTGTTTCTGTTTTAAATCCTGTTTCCAATTTTTCAATTTCTTTAATAAAATCGTCTTCTATTTGAGTTTCATCTATTTGTTGTATTATTTCTTCATCGATTGGTAAGTATCCGATTATGTCTTCTAGTTCATCATATTCTAGGTCTATGTCGCTATCATAGTCATCATAAATTGGTCCTTCTTCCCAATTTAAGTTGCTATATTCTGTCTCTTCATCACTATGTTGTTCTATTTCAGATTGTTTTGTTTTATAATTATTAAACCTAATGCTTGGTTCGTTAAATTGATTTTTATATATAATGTGTGATTCTGGAACTAGTAATGTTTTATCATTAGTGACAAAATCTTTTAGAGACCATTCAAGTCCTGCCAAATCTTCTGGATTAATTTTTCTAGGTTCTATCATTTGAATGCCTTTACTTGCTATGTTTTGTACTATTCCTGTTAAATTTAACTTAAACTTCATACCTGATCTATTTGATGCTTTTCCTAATAACCCTATACTGATAATAAAATTCTTTCCAATATATCCTTCAAATCCTTTTGCTTGAAATCCCATTTTTAGATTTCCTAGATTATCTATACTTTTAATGATGTCTGGTACACAATATATAAGAGCGGAGTTATTGTTTAAGTCTACTTCCATTCCTGATATCAATGCTTTTTCTATATCGAAAGTCCATGATTTATCTAGGATTAAAGTTAACAACTTGGTTCCTAAACCTTTTCTAGTTAATGCTTTTATTCCTATTACAATTAGACCTAAATGGAAAAAAAAATTTCCTGTATTCTTTAACTTTTCTATTGTTTCTGGGGAAATTATATTAATCATTTCACTGTTATCTACTATTCTGAGTTCTTCTTCACGAGTACTCCTTATTAGAGTAGTGTTTAAGTTCATCATTCCTGTTTGATATAGCACCTTTGGATTTAGTACATCTAGCTGATGGTTATTGTATATTTCTAAATTTTTGTCTACATCTATTTCTTCATCAAGTTGTATTATTTGTTTATCTTTCTTTTTATTAAATATAGACATGATGTTTGATATTTCATCCCTAGTCATACTAGTGGAATTACGTCTTGTTAAGGCTCTACTAGATCCTGCTTCTGGTTGTAAATTCATTGTCTTGGTTTCCAAAATTTGTAAAGCTGTTCTGGCTTTTTTGTTATTATTTGTAAATATTGACAGTCTCTTCCTACTGATAAACTATTTACCTTTTATGTTAGTTGATTGACCTTTTCAGTTAACTGAAGATTTAGGCTTATTAAAATGTTGAATAAATGTTGATATTCTTGATCCGATTGACTATGTCCGGAATATCTAGAAAAGCCTTGGTCGGGGACTGGTCGTAAGTTATTTTCTGCTTTAAATTCGTCCGCTTTCTTTTTTCCTTCTATTAGTTCTTTGTTCATTAACTTGCTACTACCCTTTTTATTTCGTCTATTACTTGTTCTACCTTTTTAATCTTATGATCAAAGATATTTGTCTGTCTTTGTAAATCTTCTAATATTCTTTTTGATTTGATTTCTAAATATTTTGGTTTATTAGTTTCTAACAAAAATTTAAGCTGGATTATATCGTCTTTAGTAGGTATACTCTTTTTTATATGAACTAGCTGGTTTTGAATAGTATTGTTTTGGTCTTTAAGAAAGTCTAAATTGGAACTAATCTGTTTTAAAATTTTGTTTTTCTCCTTAGTGGTTTCTGTTAGGTTATTTATTGCCCTAGTTACTATGTTATTATGAGTTTCGAGATTACCTGCTTGACTGATTAGAAAGTCTATAATACTATTTAGTTGGATGTTATTACCGTGTAACAGATGACCAAATTGTTGTTCAAAGTAGCAAGGAAACTTATATTTGTCAATACTGACAATATTTCTTTCTTTAAAAGAGTATTCTAGATTTAAATATTGCAGGCGTTTAGCTGAGTGTTGAAAATCTATTTTTAAAAGGGTCACCTTCTTAACTTCATAAATTAATTACTCATTCCTCAGTTTTTTATTCAAAGGAAATAACAACTTAAAAACATATCGTAAAATACGCCATTAACTATGTTTTGATTTTGAGCCTGATTGTTTCCTTTTGGGTAAGCAAAGTTTTATATTAGCCGTTATCTAACCTTATTAGAATTTACGCTCTTCGTGGCTACCTGAGTTAGACTTATTAGCAATACCAAACTTGTTTTACTGTGTAAGGATAAACCTTGCTCTGATACCAAAACGGGGTATAGGTCCGATTTTTTGAGAGCTCGGTCTTAGCATAATAATACCAAAAGAACATCCTCACGAAAAGATAAACATAATAAACAAGATGAATAAATCACAAAATGACTTCTTACAAGGCCACCAAACTCGAATGACCATGAAAATGCATATTGTCGTCAATAGCACAAGAATAGAGTGAACTCAAGAGCAAGAATATAAGCTCAAATTACTTTTCAATCCAAGATATGTAGAATTTTTTTTCCCTCGACATCTTTTAAATTTTAAATCTCAATTTTCAACATTTGAAAATTTTCAAACTCTTTACTATGTTGCTTAGTAAGAATTATAAAACTCAAAGTAAAGTCCAAATTTCTTCTCTTACTTCAAAATTAATTTTCAAAGAATTTTGTAAATCCATAATAATATTTTTCTTCAAAATAAATTAAGGGTTTAAATTCTCTTTACTCTTTTTATTAAACCACTTAAATCGTTTAAAAACAATCTTCAAATCCTCTTATAACTCTTTTCTTAAAACATCCAATGTATATAATATAGATTCTAAAATCTCAAAATATACTTTCAATAAAGTATAACTTAAGAATATTCTCACATATTCTCCTCTTTATAATTTCAAAGTAAATAAATAAATAAGTGACATTGCCTTGCCGTTGAACCTCTAATAAATAGATATATCTATTGGCTGCAGAGTTGACCGAATGATCAAAACTGCCTCGCCACCCTATGACTCGTCTCTAAAAATCAATGGCCACAATTACCATTCAAAAATAAGTTTTATACTTTATCTCAAAGTATTATTTTCAGAATCTCAATCTTTAAAAACACAAACCATCATGTCTGATTGCCTCATCATAGCATTTAAGAGATTCCTATCGATAACGTTGATTAGGCGTATCGACCGGAACTCTTAACTACTCGATGGACAACCCAATACTCTCAAATTATTTCTATAAAAGAAATAGTACTCATGTAAATATATTCTCAAAATATTCTTTGATTTTTTTTTATATCTCAAAGCTCAAATTTCTCTTTAAAACTCATATTTATATTGCTTTAAAACTCAAACCAAAGAACATTAAGAAAATGCATCGAGATATTCCCATAATACTCGACTCTTAAAATCAATAGAAGAAGATAAAGTGTTCATCAATCTTAAGATGTCATGAGCCACTCTTAAAAGACATCAAGATACAGGATAAGCAAGATATTCATCTCGAAGGAGAAGAAGCACTCAAACAATAAATTATTACTTCAAACAAAGTAATGCTACAAAGAATAACACCAATTGAGTAGCCGAAAAGGATATCTCAAAGAAATTGAATGATAAACTCAATCAAACTCGAACAATCTAGAAACTCACCCATTCCTTAGTAGATGTCCTCATGGAAGGATAGCCAAAGGGTAACAGCCAGGAATAAGGTTAATTTAACCCTCGATTGCCCGATTGGATATCAAACCTAAACGGACTCATCAAAACTCAACAAAGTCACCTTGACTGGAATTCGAGATATGTCATCAACATCTCGATACTCAATAGTGAATTTAGAAACTTCGAAATCATCATTAACATTCCAATGCGATAGAAATAACAAACCAATCAAAATAGAAAGCCTAAATACAATAGGATCCTATAAAACAAAGGATTGGACTTAATATCAAATAAGTCAATCCATCTCAAATCAATTGCATCTCAAGATCACAAAAGCAACATCAAATTAAAATCTCAGAATGCTCACAACGAGCCAGTCGTTGTGGATCCCCTCAATACGATTCACGACTTTCAAAGGAACGCAACAAGGATACTCAAAGGAATCAATAAGCTTCATCGATACGAACTCACTCGCATCAACAAAAATAAGAATAGAATAATCCCAAATAAGACTATTCATATGATAAGATAACATCAAACTCAATTATGGAATACTACTGAATACAATTTATATTCCTAGACATATTCCATCTCAACATATCCCAAAACTCAAAAAAAGAATCAAAGCACGATTCGAAAACAAGCTAAAATAAAGGACAAAAATTCACTGGTATTGTACTTTGATGTACCGTGATATACGTACTGTTATGTGTTTATTCTACTTTGTTCTGACCATAGCTCTGATACCAAGCTGTAACGCCCCACCCCGAGACCCACCTTAGCAAAGATAATTAACACGTAATTCCGTCTACTAAAGCGGAGAATAGGGCTGGTTAAGGGCGACCATCTATAATTTTGACTTAAACATCCATTGAATACGTCGATAACTGCATTATAATTCTTTTTCAGCTCAAGTGGATCGACATACCCAGTAAATGCTTAATCCTAACCTATAGGCGGCTAACGGATCTATCAGAATAAAATATAATAACTGAATGCAAACCACATCATAGAACAGTAACCAACATCATATATATGCATATACACTGATACACGTCCAGTACAATACAATATGAATACAATAAAGGTGGTACACGACCACGCCTTATACATCGAATCAAATGTAAAAACATTAGAGTATGCGGAAGAAATAAACTACTCAAGAAAAAGAAGAGCTGATATCCAACATCAACTTCAAGCTAAGCCCATTAGATGACACCTGAAACAACCCGGTCTGACCCGAGTGAAAACACACGGGTCAGGCTAGCTAGAACTTATGATTAGTAAGGGTGATGATAAGAGATAAGGGGAAAACCATTCCATCATTACCAATGGAATGATATAGGTCATCAAGTTATCTCTAGAGTGATACATCAATGGTTCATCATGATTGCAAAGAGGAATACAATATGTATATTAGATAGACATGGTTTAATTATATATATTACCGAATGAAATGGGTGAGGATATGGACCATAAAGTAAATCTTCATAAGATAATTAAACTTCAAGAATCCATCATAAATAAAACCCATCTAATAGAAACTTCTTAATTGTTAAACCTCATCTCATCGGTATAAATATAAATGCATCTCAAATCCATCATTAAACTCATTATAAAGGAATCTCCATAATCATTTATACCTCATATCATTTGTATAAATATAAATCTATCTTAAATCTATTATCAACACTCATCATAAAAGCATTACCATAATATATACCTCGTCTCATTGGTATAAATATATATATAATGTCTCAAATCCATCTTGATAGAGCTCGAAAAGAATCCAAAACATCATATTCGAAATCACCATAAAACCATGTATATAAATAAGCCCTTTTCTTACATAAGGCTATAATAAAGCATCATCATCAAAACAGTGAAAACGAAACATTTAAACTTCATGGAAAACAACACGTGCTTTACATCTTGACTAGTACTAGTAATTTGGTACCATACATCGTGATGACTTGGGGTCACATAACATCATAACATCGTGATTGACTAGTCGGAACATCTTGATGACACCCAGTCACAAATCCGAGTAAAAACATCGTGATGATTGGAGTTGAGTAATAACATCGTGAACATCGTGGTGACTCCAATCGTACTCGGTCTAGTACTAGTAACATCTTGAATGTGTCTCAACTATTCGAATAGGAACCCAAAAGGCGAGAACGTATATCCCATACTATACATTCTCCCCTAATGTTTTACTAATCGTTAGTTGGTTCCACATTAGAAAACATTATAAAACATCAGAACTATCATAAAATTCACTCCGCCTCATCTCATCGGCGAGTTAATATAATACCATACTCATCTCTTCTCATCGACGAGTAATGGTTCCATCGTGACTTGTCTCATTTCATCGACAAGTAAAAATCATCATAACTATCTTAGCTTCATAAATCATCATAAACATCTTAACTTCATGAATACTTCATAAATAGACTTACCTCGTCTCATCGGTAAGTAAAACAACATCATGATGGTTTTTTCTAATCATAATTCTCCAAACGGAAAATTTTCGTCTTGGTCGCCTCATCTCATCAGCGATTAAGAAACACATCTTAAAATGGTCCTTCTTCGAATGTACTCCTAAATTGGAATTCTCGGACCATATAATCTACTTAAAATTTAATAACCTCTTAAATCATCTCAAATAGTTCGTCAAAAGGGTTTCGATCGTATAAGTCCGATATTAAGCGATAAAGCAAATCCATGTGTCCCATACCACATGTTTTACTTTACCATTTAATTATCTTTCTTATACGTCCAAATTCATAAAAATAAGTAATTTTATTTATAAAATAATTTTATTAGAGAAAACATGAATTTAAAACGATTTTCCGAAAACGATTATTAAAACCAATATTTGAAATTCCTTTATTATAGAAAATAAATCTATCTTTATTTAGAAAAATAATTTTAAAAAAATAGCATGTGATAATAATTTGAAATGTTCTCAAAAATGGTTTAGTGAAAACCATTCTCGAAAGCAATGAAAACTAAGAGGGATATCTCAAAACCGATAATTTGAATTCAATACGAATTCAATTCAAATTTAACCCAAAATCAATTCAATTCCATTTAAATTTGGATTTCAAATTTTCCAAATATAACTAGCCTATTGATAGGCATCATAACTCTCAAAATATCTCAAAAACAATATCAAAACCGGACGAGAATGAAGGCATAAATGAGTTGATACAATTCTAAGGTCGATGATTATTGTTACCGTCGATTAGCTCTCAGGACAGCAACAAACAAGTCTGATTTCGACCAGGAAAACGTCAAAATTTCAAAAAATTCAAAACATCAAACTTGTAGCCCTATGTCTTAGGTTTCCAGAACATCCAAAATTATTCAATTTGACTAAGAAACGAAATAGTTATGAACAAAACATTACTCGGGCCTGTAATTGTTGTTGCTGTCAATTTTCTCTCGGGACGGCAACAAACAAGCACGATTTTGAACAATAAAACTTCAAAATTTCAGAAAACTCAAAACATCAAACTTATAGCTCTATGTCTATGCTTTTCAGAACATTAAAAATTATTCAATTTGGTTAAGAAACGAATTAGTTATGAATAAAACGTTACTCGAGCCTGTGATTGTTGTTGCTGTCGATTTGCTCTCGGGACAGCAACAAACAAGCACGATTTTGATCAATAAAACTTCAAAATTTCAAAAATCACAAAACATCAAACTTGTAGCCCTATGTCTTAGGTTTCCAGAACATTAAATATTATTCAATTTGGTTAAGAAACAAATTAGTTATGTCCAAAACAATATGGCTACTAGAAATCGGAAATAAAAAAACAACAGCTGAAAGAATAACATATACTGTAGACGATTTTGCAAATTTTTTTCACAGAAACTTCAATTTTTAGCTAGCAGTTTGTGAGCTTTAACTCACCTTAGCAATTAGCAGCGAATTTGGATGGCAAGAAGCAAGCTTTGGCGATGGATTGGGGCTCTAAGCACCTGTAGAAGCTAAAAAGAAGACATGCAAAACAAATCAAAATAAATTACAGACAACTCATCTTGATTCAAGGATTTTGATGAAAACTTTTAGGAATTAGATGGAGATTACCTTGTAGATACTTATTTAGGTGGATTTTCTTCTTTATTTTGTAGAAAAATTGAGTGGAAAATTGAATTTAGATGGAGGCTGCCATTTTTTTCTTTTTGTTTTACTGTAAGTTCATTTCTTAGAGGAGGAAGAAGAAAATTACGTACAGACTAATTCCCTTAACCTGAAGCTTCTAGTTATGGCTAATGGACCATATTTCTTACGCAAAGAGTCCAAATGCAAAAATACATAAAGAAAATAAAAGGTATGCACATATTTTACTTAATTGATCACCCTATTCTCATTTTCTTTATTTTAAAGTCATACAAAGATGCATACATCTTATAGTATTGAAGTAAAATAGTTATTGTAATAAAACGATATTTATTCTAACAATAAAAAGATAATTTTAATGATAAAACCCCCTTTTTAACAATATTTAACAATTTGCACAATTTTAGTGTAAAAAGATCATTTTAAAAGCATAATTTGTTCAAAACTTGTTCTCGTTGTCAAATAAATTGCAATAAATCATTCTTTTGCTTTTACATGATCAAAATAATATTGTCAAACAACATTTCATCTTTTATTTTAATAAAACACATATTACCTTCATGTTTCACATTTTAAATGCAATAAATAACTCATATTGACATTGTTTTCCAATATGGTCATATTTACCCAAATAAAATTGCAATTTGGTTATTTTCTACTCAAATTCACAAAATGAAGTTCTTAAAACTTTATTTTCATTTCTTTAGATTTATTTCAACAATTTAACATTGAAATACATCATCTAAATAACTTATTAGCTCCAAACAAATAAATACCCAATATTTCCATTTATTTAAACCAAATACTTATCCTATCAATATTTAATCCTATATTTATACCCAAATAAACAAAATAAAGTTCCAAACTTTATTTTTCCCATTTTATTTACAAAATTCATTGTTTATTCCAAATAAACAATTTAAAATTTTGAATTATATTTTAATTTATAATATTAAATTATAACTTCGTTATAATTTAATGTATACCGGTAATCTCCAAACCAGGGTTGTTACATAACAACTCCCCCTTAATCTATACCTAACTGCCCTATTTTATATTTCTCCACCTTTGTCATCAACAAAAACTTACTCCCCCTCATTATTGGACTTCAGTACCTGCATTGATAAACTATACAACGGAATATATAGAGTAGGAAATAATTATACTTCTAAGCATGATAACTAATTTAAAGATTATGTACATTTCAATGTGTGTGTGTGTGTGTGTGTGTGTGTGTGTGTGTGTGTATGTTTTACACACCAATCTTCAAATCAATAAGAAATCAATCCACACAAAGTATCAATTCAAACCAAATCAATTCAAACAAATCAAGCAAATTAAAAAATCAAACATTACGTGGAACTTCCACCCATCCTTCTTCTCCAAAGATTGGGTCTGCCTTAATAGCATCCCAATTATCATTGTCATTGGTGAGAGAGACAGGAGGATGTGCTTCGTTATCATCCTTTTGCAGAGATGAGATCATCCATCGTATCGCATCGAAGTGCCTTTCTTGTTCCTTTATCATCTGCATTTGACTTAATTCTAAATGACGCTGGTTTCACAGAATAAATGAGAGAATATTCTTGAACAAATTAAGAGTTTCTTCAAGATTTTCGGATAAATTGTGAATAGGATTAGCCATAGTTGAATTTGTGAAATAAATAGAGGATATAGATGATAAGAAATAAATTTCAGTGAGGAATTCTTGAAGAAACATGTATATATAGGTGTAGAAATTCGTTTGAATTGAATAGACATGTGGTAGTTATTCAAATTTCAAATTCAAAATCAATTGCCATTTTTGACCAGTACATGTCGACATGGTCACATAGGGGATGTCGACATGGGTTAGTGAAATGTTATGACTAATTTTGATTTTGTAAATAATTGTGTATGTATGTGTATATATATATATAATATACTAACATTTATTCTAGAGATAAGATAAGGTAGATAACAGAAAGAAAATTTCATTTCATTGCATACTTCGATAATACAATGATTAAGCACGCAACAAACTATATGAATATTTGAAATAAAGAAAACTAAAGCAAATACAACAAGATACGACAAGATAAAACTAATTAGAGGATGAAGATGATGAGGATAGTCTAAGTTTCTTGTTGACTTTTGAAAAGAACTTGTTCATCTTCGAAGAAATGTTATCCAACTTTTTACCAACGGATCGTTTTAGAATCTGTTGATTCTCCACAATTATCTTGATATCTTGAATCTCTATACTGTACAGTCTTCATTCTTAGTACCTTCATGGTTAAATCCTGCATATACATATATGTCTAAACTTATAATATTATTATTTATATTTTATAATCTATTCTAAGGTTGTTCTCGTCAAAACCATCATCTCACGGACTAACTATACCAACTCTATCCAGAAGGAAATGGACATACCCACAAGGAGCGCTACCCCCAAATAACCTTGCCGCATCTTTCCTGTTTCGACCATTCCGGGTTGTGAGGTCCTGATGCAGTCTCGTATACAAAGCTGCGCTTTTTCACAAATCCATGCTTCGATCAACAAATGATCAGCAACATTTCGTATGCCACATTACAAAATTGGGAATGTATCACTAGTAACCATCAACTACATATCCTCTAAGCTCGTACATCTCAGAGAAGGGTGTTAAGCTAAGAGAACAAATTCTCCACCACCAAACAAAAATCTATTTGATAGAAACCAGCTTTACATCTCAAAGTGTAATGTCAGACACACATCCATACAAGTCTGTTCCGGGTTCGAACAGAATAGAAGGTACTTCCAAAGATGCCCTTGCAATCCGGGTATTCACAATCCCAATCGGACTACCTATCACATATGGAGATCTGTACACCGGCGCGACTCAGTGCAGAGACATTCGATGGATTATCCTTTCATTTTCGAAAATACCCGGTCTTCACCATCGGTCTTCAAATGCCATCCATAATGTCGTATCACTTATTCGGAATGTGTTATATTACACAAGGTCCACTCCCAGTTAAACCGAATAGTGAGAAAAATATTTAAAAACATAAGGATGTTGGGATCTCAATTAAGTCACAACTTATTACCCAAAACAAATGGTTTAAACAAATTACCATTTTAATTCTTTTTAAACAAAAAGATTCACTTCACAAAGTTCACCCATTTTTCACAAAGATTCATTTTATAGCCCTTCGAAACAATTCAATTTCAATCCCAAATCTTTTATACAAATGATACCTTTAAGATCCTCTTCAATTTCAAAACAAAGTTCAATAATCTTTCACAAAGATTTATTCATCGCTTTCAAAAGCATTTCAATTCCATTTCAAACTTGAAATCTTTCAACAAAAATTGAAAATTCCTTCTTTATATGAAAGCTATTATTGTTTGAAAACAAATAGTTTTCGTTTCGGAAAAATCCGATTACATTTGCACAAGTTAAAGCCCTTCAAATATAAAACTTGGGTTAAATTCAAATTCTCAAAACAACACTTTTAAAATGGTTTAAAACCCATATAAAAACATTTATAACTTGCATAACCATTTTTAAACCATAATTTCCAAACATAGAATTCAGTTCCAAATTTTGAATTCAAATTTAAATCAAATTATTTAAATTTCAATGCTTTATCAAATTATTCAAAAATAACTTTTATCTTTAAAATTCCTTTTCGAAAACTTTTCACATTTAACCCAATTCCATTTCCAAAACTATTTTTATTTTGGATTCAAAATTTAATTTTAAAACCATTTCAAAAATCTGCGACTTAACCAATTTCCTCGTGCAATCCATATCTGTGCGTGTAAGGTGTAGTCCAGGGGTTTTACATAATAGTGCAACTACATCAATCATCACAGATTCAAGCAAATCAATATCGATAAGCGGTATAATCTATAATGCTTATCTTCATTCACAGATTTACAGATAAAATAAATTTATCACAGATGAATAAATTACATTCATCACATATAATTATATTCATCATAGCTCAATTCAGAACAAATGATATCACACTTCATTACATATCAGGATATCAAGCAATTCAATAGACTCATAACATCCATAAGTAAGGTTAATTAATTATCTGATTAACTGAAATTAAATTAATTACTTATGAATAAAACTAATCACGATTAATTAATTACAAACCTTAATCATAAATTAATCTTTAATCATTTATTAATTAACCTCAAATGATAAATCAATCAATCTTTAACTGTTAATTAATTAATCTTAATTAATAAATTTAATCAACCTTCAATCATTAAATAATTAACCTTTAATTATTTAATTATTCTTTAATTAATTATACTCGATAAATTAGTCACTAATCACTTGATTAATTAACTTTAATCATTAATTACTTTTAATTAAGTAATTATCTTTAGGTATTTAATTATCTTTAATTATTCATCATTAATTAACTTCATTAATTAATCCTCAATTGATCATCTTTAAATAATTATCTTTTAATCATAGATTAATTAAACATTATCTTTAACTAATCAATGAATAAATTACTTAACCTTTAATCATTAAATAATTAACCTTTACTTATTTAATTATCCTTTAATTAATTACCTTTAATTAATTAATAATAAATTAATTAAACCTTAATTAATCATTATTTAATTAATTATCCTTAATTAATTACAATAAATGATTATCCCTAATTGCTTGATTAATCAACCTTAATCACTAATTAATTATCATAATAAGTGATTAACCTAATTATTTATATTAATAAATCAAGAAATTAATCACATTGAGTAATTATCCTTTAATCCCTTGATTAATTAACCTAATTAATAATCCCATAAACTAATTATACTTTAATTAATTTCTTTTTAATTATCAAGTAATTAAAATCATTAATCATTTAATCATTAAATCTTTAATTAATAAACCTTGTATATAATCATCATTAACAATATAAATTAACTTCACTTTTAAAATGTTTGATTGACTTCTTACTTTCATTATCGAGCTTATTTAAAATAAACCTTTAAAGATAAAGGTTATATATATATATATATATATATATATATATATATATTTAAAACATTTTAAAACATTTTGAACTTAACAATTTTAAAATGATTTATTTTCAAAACCCTTTACTAATCCCAAATTTAAACAAACTGTAGTTCATTTAAAATGAAATGAGTTAAGCATGTTTAATTTCAATTTTTTTTTAAAATTTGAAAGCTGCTCTATAATAACCCGAGATATCCCCGAGCTACAACCCAGTTTCCCCCGAGGCCTCCTTCGAGTAAAATCTCAAAGTCCCCCAAGCCATTTCTTTTTGAAACTTGTTATGCTTAAAAATTAAATCCTGATATAATCACTCTCGAACAACTCGACAACAAACTCGAGCCAAAACTCCTTTTTCCCGAGTACAAACTCGAGTAAGCTTCTTCTTCCCCAAACTCAAAACCCACTGACACAATTTGAATGCTCGTGCACGTGCACAGTCACAAGGCGACGCTTCAGCCACCATCGTAACCTTCGACACACCACGATCGACCATGCCGACCCACACAACCCTTCAGATGCCATCAATTCGCCGTGTTTCGAATTCGAGCTACTCACCATAAATTTGGAACCAAAACCTCTCACTTAAAATGCTTCGTTCGATCGCCTCAGACCTCCAGCGTCGTCGAAATCTTAGTCAGAGCTTCGCCTACCTCCCACGCTCCGATCGCCACTAGAGCGATCATCCCCGACGCAATGCCGATGCTACAGCAACCAAATAATTAACCTCGACTGGAACTCTGTTTTAAACCCTAAATCCACATCATTCCAACATCTCGATCATTTATAAATTCATATTTTTCCGTTGATCCTTGATGCTTGAACCAACTTCTGACCCAAGCACGATGAACTCCATCTCGTCGTTCGATGGAATTTTACAAAAGTGTCATTTCCGTTCAACTTGTAATTTCTTAAAATTTAAAAAACCAAATATCTCAATTTTATTGTCTAAATTCATCATTCTATAATACAATTCTGTTTATGAATTCCAAATTGAAGATTAAAACGATTTATTTTTCTTCATTTCCAAGAAGTTCACTGTAATAAATTGTTTTAGAAATAAATCCTTAATTAATATAGTTGGAATTATTTTTAAAATTAGTATTAAGTTGTTAGAATCAACTTTCGTTCAAAGATTATCACCTAAAAAAAATTTAGGAAGAAGTATTTAAATTTCTTTATGGGTTTAGTCTGTTAAAATGTTAAACATAGGAAGAAGAAAGTGTATATACCCCTATAACAGACATGCATATCATCATCACTAAACATGCACATACATGCAAGCATAATCACATCATCAATCAAGCACATTTGAGATCATACTTCACAGAAAATTTAGATATATATCAGGTTGGGTTTGCTCACCTGTGTTTTGACAGAGCAGAGAGGAACAAAGAACAGGTTTTGATCTTGTAACTAGGAAGCAATTTGAAACTGAAAGGTTGGAAATGATTAAGATGATCTAGATCTTTTTGAGTTGCTTTGAATCAGGTTGAATTTGGACTTTGAACTACTGCTTCAAGTTTGATCTTTGCTTTAATTACCTGAGTTGATCAGCACTTGAAGTTTGATCTTTGCATTTTAAATTCCCAAGTTTTTTATTTGAATTTTTTTATCTTCATCTTCACAGGTTGAGGATGTTTGCTTTGAATCAGGTTTGATTTCTTAGCCTGATTATGTTTCTTTGATTTTGGAAGTGGTTCTTTACACTAAGTTAAACTTTGAGAAAGTTGTTTTCGAATTTTATTTTCTTCGATTTTTTGAACTGCTTTGTTTCTAGATTTCTGATTTTCTTTCTTTTGATCTGTTCTTGATTTCCATGCTTTTAAGATTTGTAATTTTCTTATAAGCTTTGAGGTTGTTGCTGAGATAATTTGTTTTCCTGATTTGCTTTGAATTTTTTCTAGCTTGTAGTTTGTATTTCAGGCTTGCTTTAAAGCTTCCAAATTTTAACTTGCTTGCATGAATCCATTTTAAGTTAAAGTCATTATTTAGTTTGATATGAGTTTGATCATTAATTTGGTCATGATCAAATCTTTGTTTTTGAGACTGTGATGATTTGCTTGAATTGTTTCAGATTATCTTTTTTTGGTTTTATTTTGTTTTGATTTCCTTTCTCAGGTTTTGAAGTTGCAGAAATAAGTTTGAAGACAAGAAAATGGGAAAGGAAGTATAGATGCATATATGCTTGTTTTACAATTTATGTAATTTGAAAAACAAAGGACATTTGTATTTTGCATAGTGAATCATCCAACACTTGTTAATTTCTTTACTGAAATGTTTACACTTGTGAATGTATAATATTAATTTTCCTAAGCAATTTTATGTTTAAGTACTTTAAATAAATTTTATTAAACACTTATATTTTCAAACCCTTACTTTAAATAATTTTACAAGTTATGTTTAGACCCTTAGGTTATTTTATATTTATATTTTTCAAATTTATACTTATATATATTTACAAACTATATTATTAAAAGAAAATCTTAAAATTTAACTTTTAGAAAATTATTATATTATCCTCAAATCATAACTTCGAAGAATATATTTTCATATTAAAATCAGAAAACAAATTCTTATTAAATTTAAAATATAGTTATAAATCCAATTTATATTTCAACACATTTATATTCGAATTTCAAATCCAATTTTCAATTTACATCGAAATATCTTGTTTAATTTGGAAAAAATTCAAATAAGTTCACAATTAAATTCACCATTTTATTCAAAATATTATTTTAGTTACCAAATTAAATTTGGTTCAAAACCGGGAATGTTAATAATTTATATCGCAACTTTAATTCTGAATCCTAAAGCTTGTCCGGTTTTTCTTTGAAACATCAACCAATTTCGAACTAAAACTTGATGCTTTGCTTTGATATCCAGGTTGTTGCTGAGATAATTTGTTTTCCTCATTTGCTTTGAATTTTTTCTAGTTTGTAGTTTCTATTTCAGGTTTGCAATTTTTACTTCTGGTTTACAAAATTCTATTGTATACATTTAAACTTCAAGAGAAATGTTGATTTTGCCACTTGTATCATTGTTTGCACTTGTAAATTTCTTTATCAAAATTCTTACACTTGTTTAAAATAAATAAATTTATGTTTGTGTCCTTTCCTCTAATTTATTTATAAATTATGTTTTAAGTCGTTGTCTCTAATTTATTTAATTTTTATATTTAGCCCTTTTTCATTTTATAATATACATTTGTATTTTTCTAAAATTAATTTATGCCCTTCCCTTATACATATTAAAAATAGAAAATTCAACTTTAAACAACTTTCAAATAACTTTTGAAAATTTACTATATTAAATTCAAATATAACTTTCAAATCATAATTATAAAAAAAATTCACAAATTTAAATTATAGAGTTTTAAATCCAATTTTAAAATATCTACAATTGAAAATATAATGTTTTCAAATTCAATAAAATTTTAAAATAAATATTATTTGATTTTCAAATTTAAATTCTATTTAAAATCAATTTATAAATATGTATATAAATAAACGAACAAATAATTTATTTCATTTGGAAAAAATTCAAATTTATTCACAATTTAATCCAAAATTTATTTTAATTATCAATTTAAATTTAACTCAAAAATTGGGATCGTTACATTTAAAATTTATAAAAAAATTGCTTTTTAATTATAATATGTATATGTATATGTATATAAATATATTCCAAAAGCTATTTAAAGATTAAATTATAACATATATACATGTTTATTTATTACGTATAATTGATTTTAAAATCATATTCTTTAAGTTATATATATATATATGAACGAAAAAGTAATTATTGAAAAGTATAAACTATATACACACATATATATAAATATTTATTTATTTAAAAGTATAATAGTTTGAAATAAGTTTAATATTCTTTTTCTTTGAGATAATACAAACATATAAATATAGTTTGAAAATATAGGTAATTAATAAATTAATAAGATAAAGGGGTAAAACATAAAAAGTATGTTTTCTAATTCTTTATTGTAATTAGGAAGTTATAGTTTGAATTGGATATAAATAAATTTCAAAAGTTGTTTAGAATTAAATTTCAAAAAAACTTATATATATATATATATATATGCATTTTTTATCAAGTGTAAACAAGATATGATGCATATGGATGTAAATAAGATAAATTTAAATTATATAAATGTAAAAATTTATAAGAAGATGAAAACATAAACTTGTAAAAATTTGAAATTAAAAAAAAGAATTTATAAAGGGTTAAAACATGTTTTATAAATTTAAATATAGAGAAGGCTTAAAACAAAGTTTTAAAATTTATTTAAACAAAGGATTTAAACATAAAATACACATTTTTAACAAATGTAAAGAGAATAGATTTTACAATTACAAGTGTTGATATAGAATAAAGAAGTGGCAAAATAAACTTTTCCATTGGTTTGAATTTATGAACATGTATTAAAAGAAAGAAAGAAAAAGTTGTTCTTAGTTTAACTTCTCAAACTTCTTTCATTTATTTCTCAAACCTGGTAATTGAAACTCAGAACAAAGATTAGAAACAACAATCAAAAACAAAATCTGGTTAAATTCAAAACCTGAAGCTGAATCAAGCAAGAAATCAACCTGATTTTAAAGATTGAGGCAACCTGAACAACATATGGGAACAACATCATTTCAGTTTCAAATGCAAAAAAAAAAAATTCAACTTAAACCGAAACCAAGCTGGAACCAAGCTTAAAGCCAAAACATTTTCAAGTTTTGAATCAATGGCAGTTCAAAGAAGCAAATCAAATTCATCATTAACTCAAAGCAAAAAGGAATACAAATACAATCCAACAAACTTCAAACTGGAAGCTTTAAACAAATCAAGCATGAAAATTCCAGGCCTAAAAAAATCTGTCTCTGTTCTTTCATATCTTTAGGTGAGCGAACTTCTTTTTTTTTAAAACTTGATCTTCCTTATCATCATAAGTCTGTGATGATGATATGGTCTGTATGAAAGTGAAATATGATTGCATGTCTGGGAATATGAAATGATTGCTATGAGTATATCTAGTTTTTTAGACATATAAACTTTCTGTTTAGACACTTACAGGTTTATGCTCATGAAGAATTCAAACTTCCAAGCTTCAATCTAATTTTAATAATGATCTCTAAGTAATAAAAAGATTATAACAGTGAGATATTAATTTTAAAAATTAATTCAGGAATGTTTATTAAGCACTTATTTATAAAAAGATAAAATCACAGTGATAATTAAAAATAAGTTGAAATTCGAAGATATGGAATTTGTGATTTTAGTTTATAATATGATTCGTATCACAAAATTATGAATTTAGATAATCAATTCTTGATTTTTAAACTTGAAATTGTTGGGGTTTCAGGGGTTGAACGGAGTTGTCAATTTCGTCAAATTCTGGTGATCGTTGATGATTCGTGGATCAAGTTTTATATTAGAGATAGATTGCGAATAGGTTATTCAAGGAAAAATGTTCAAGATTTGTTTCTTATTATTATGTGGTCGAAAGACATCAATCTAGGGTTCCTATCCCAGTTTTGTTTGATGAAGAAAATGTGACGATTTTGTCAATTTCGTTGGATCGGACGCAATCACACCTAGGGAAGATGAAGTATTAAACTATGTGAAGCTCTAGAAGCAATTGTACGTTTTCTGATGGTCGGATCTGGGTGGCGCAAGTTGATTTATGTCGACATGTCTAGGTTCTGGTTGAAGCAGGGTTGCTCGATTTCGCTTCCTCACGAATTCGTGGGTGCTGAGGGATTGGAGTGTTCGTTTAGATGATCGTTGACTTGTTGAGATCTACGTCGTGATCGGAGATCGCCAGTTTGGGCGTACACATGCACAAGGGATCACCTGTATGTGGTGAAGTATGGGTTTGGGTAAAACTTGAGTTAGTGCTCGAATTACTTGCGTAGATAACTAAAGAAGGGGGAGAGTGATACTCGAAGTCAAGCTTGAGGTTGGCTGGAGAAAAAAAGGGGAAAGCTCGGGTAAATTTTTTAATTAGGTAGCAGGCTACAAAATTAAAAAAAAGAAATGTATTCGAGGTTTAAAAACAAAGGAACTAGATTTTACAAATGTTTTCTAAGTTTAAAGGCAAGGTAAAAACAAGTTTTGAAGATATGGAAAATAATGTGTTTTCAAAAATTCATATTTAATAAAATTTTAAAAATATGTTTAAAATTAATAGACTTCAAATAATTTTTTGATTCAAGCTTAAAGTTAATAAAGAAGTAATTAAGTTTTATTTAGTTATGGGATCACTATTTATAAATAGTTGTTAAATTACTTTAAATCAATAATGAAGTTAAATAGTTAATCAAAAGAAAAGTTTTTGAACCATTAATTGACTTAAATTTCTTGAGTTAAATTTTGTGTTAATATAAAAACATGGTTAATTAAAGATTTTTAATGATAAATAAGTGATTAAGGAAAGGATAATTACTTATGAGTGTTTGGATAATTTAGAATAATTAATTTCAAGATTAAGGAAAATTAATTACATAATTCAGGTCAATTAAGTATTGATTAAAAGTAATTAATTAATTATTAACGCTGATTAATCAAATGATAAAAAGGTAATTACTCAATGTAACTAATTTGTGATATAAGCGATAAAGAATAATCACTTATCGTAATTAATTAAAGATTATTAATTAAATGGTAATTAAGTAAAGGGTAAATTAATTAATTAAAGATAATTAATTAAAGGATAATTGAAAAATAAAAGGATAATCATCTAATGATTAAAGGTTGATTAATTTATTAATAAAAGTTGATTTAAATTAATGATTAAGGTTAATTAATTTATTAATTAGGGATTGATTAATTAATAGTTAAAGGATTAATTAATTTATTAATTTAGGTTAATTAATAAATGATTAAAGGGAAATTAATTAAATGATTTGTAATAAATTAATATTAGTTAACCAGAATTAGTAAATTTATTCATAAGAAGTTAATCTGATTTCAATTTATTAGATGATTAATTAACCTTACTTACGGATATTTGGATTGCATTGAATGCTTTGAATTGTTTGATATCTCTGATGTGTAATGCTGTGTGATATGAATTATATTGATTTGAGTTGTGATAAAGGTAATTTAATTATCTGTGATGAATTTATATTTGTGAATCTGTGAATGGAAGATAAGCGTTATAAGAATATACCGCTAATCGATATTGATATGGTTGAATCTGTGATGATTGATGATGTTGCACTATTGTGTGAAACCCCTGGACTACACCTTACACACAAATATAGATTGCACGAGGAAATTGGTTAAGTCACAAATTTTTGAAATGGTTTTAAAAGTTGAATTTTGAATCCAAATGGTTTTGGAAATAGAATTTGGTTAAATATGAAAAGCTTTTGAAAAGGAGTTTTGAAGATTAAAGTTATTTTGAATAACTTGATAAAGTTTTGAAATTTAAATAGTTTGATTTGAATTCAAGATTTGAAATTGAATTTTATATTTGGAAATTATGGTTTAAAAAGGACATACAAGTTATAAATGTGTTTATATGGGTTTTAAAACCATTTTAAAAGCATCGTTTTGGGCATTTGAATTTAATCCAAGTTTTATACTTGAAAAGCTTTAACTTGTGCAAATATAATCAGATTTTTCCGAAACAAAAACTGTTTGTTTTCTAATAATAATAACTTTCATATAAAGGAAGGTTTTCCAAGTTGTATTGAAAAGATTTCAAATTTTGAAATGAAATTGTTTTGAAAGCCATAAATGAATCTTTGTGGAAGATTGTTGAACTTTGTTTTGAAATTGAAGAGAATCTAACAGGTGTATCTTTTGTATAAAAGATTTAAAACGGAAATGGTTTTGAAAGCTATGAATTGAATCTTTGATCTAAAGATTGGATGAATTAATCTAATTTGAAAAGGAAATTGTTTTGAAAGGCTATGAATGAATCTTTGTGGAAGATTGGTGAACTTTGTGAAATGAATCTTTTTGTTTAAAGATTTGAAAATGGTAAATTATTGAACCATTTGAAGAAAAGGTTTTGGGTGATAGGTTGTGATTTAACTGTGATCCCATTATCCTTATGGTTTTGAAATATTGCGCTCACTATTCGGTTTAGTCGGGGGAGGACTTTGTGTCATATAACCCATTCTGAATAGTGATACGACGAAATGGATAGCAATTGAAGATGGTGGTGAAGACTGGGTGTCTTTGAGAATGATAGGATAACCTATCAAATGACTCCGCACTGAGTTGCTCCGGTATAGAGATCTCGAAATGTGATGGGGAGTCCGATCGGGATTGAGGATGTCGAGATTGTAAGGGCTTCTTAGAAGTGCCTTCGGTTTCGTTCGAACCCGGAACAGAATTGTTTGGCTGACATTACACTTTGAGATATAAAGCATATTTCTTTCAAATACATTTCTATTGGTGGCAGAGAATTTATTCTCTTAGCTTAACGCTCTTCTCTGGGACATACGAGCTCAAAGGTTATGTAGTTAAAGGTTATCAGTGATATACTCCCAATTTGGTAGTGTGGCATACGAAGTGTCGCTGATCATTTGTTGATCGAAGCATGACTTTTGTGTAAAGCGTAGCTTTGTGGACGAGACTTCGTCGAGCCTCACAACCCGGTAATGGTCAAAAAAAGAATCGTTGCAGCAAGGTTATTTGGGGGTAGCGCCCCCTGAGATTATGTCCATTTCCTTCTGGATTATAAGTGGTATCATGGTATGGAGCCCAGATACTTAACTTTGTGGTTGCTGCAAATTTATTGCTTTGTGGTTGTTGGTAGAGAGGTACCTTGGATAAAGGTTGGTAACGACCGAGGGATGGCATGCTCGTGTCACTAGTTACCTAGTTACAGAGGTAACCCGACCTTGTATTGGAAGAGATCCGATTAGGTTCTCGAGGACGTCCCTCTAGAGGCGTTCCATTTTGTGTAGGAAGTTCCTTTATCTGAACAATTGTTGGAAATTCAAATAAACAATATGAGCCCTTTATGATTGTAATTGTATAACCTGCCACCTCAGTTGGTAGCTATAGCTGGCGTAATATAATGGTACCAATGTTGGTTAAGGTTTATATTATACTTTCGAAAGGTTTTCTGCACTATGCAATAAAAATAATATCAAAAGGGTTTTCGCGTATTAAGCATTTTTGACTGTCATAAGGAGAAATCTCCTCCGAGTTTGCGCTTGCATTGTGTGTGTGGCGAGAGGCCTTATGTCAGTTTCATTTTAGAAAAGCATAGCGAATTTTTTCTACTTCTTCTGTTGTTTGTTTTAAAAGATAAAACTGTTTTTGTTTGCTCATACCAGTCCCATGACTGATCTGGAGTTTATTGTTCCCTTCCTAAACTCTGGGTGCCCACAATTTTCCACACGAGCAGTCTAGAGTTGGGACTTTCAGATAATCAAATAGTAGATGTAGCTTTGAAATTCTTTGAAGTCTTTTGGTCTTTGAAGCCGTTTGGAATTTGGAAATCACTTTGTGGATCGAGTTTGCTTAGTTCACCATTGATGGTGATTTGGGCTTCTTAGATTGGAGTTTGGGATTTGGCATTGAAGACATTGTCTTTCCGTTGTTGAGTTTTTGTGCTTTGTCATTGATTCTTTCCACTGTTGTATTCTTGCTCTGATATATTGCATTAATTTTCTTCCACTATGTTATTATACTTAGTGTGTTATAAGCTCCGGCGAACCAGATTCGAAGTTTAGGTCTGCGGTATTCAGTGCCGATTTTCGAAGGTCGAGTCAGGGTCATTATATGGATTCATGATGCTTATGTATCTTCAACAAGCTATAGTAAACGTGATATAAGCACTTCGACTTTTCAAATCTATCGTATTAATCTACAATCACGAATATTATTAAAAACTTCATTTAGAATAACCTAAAAATCATACTCCACCTCTTCTTCCATGTGTCTATGGTCAGTTTATATATACATTTTGATTAGTATTAAATAACCTTGTGGAGTACAATTTTCATTTTCCATTGAAAATTACAGAAGATGTTGTGAATTAATGAAGATGTTATGAATTTTCAATACAAAACATTCATTTAAATAGACAATTCATGATCTGTGTCGCATACATCAAGTGCCATCTAAATGACCACATGGCAAGCATCCGTGGACTTGAGTACAAACAAACACAAATGTGTTTGTTTCTTCATAAAATAAAGTACATGCACTCAAAAAAAACATGAAATCCAAATTTCAATACTGATACTAGATATGAAATATAAATATGAACACTGACTTGAGTTATCAAATAAAAACTCTAATATGATTATAAAATACAAACACAGATAATACACAAATAGTAAATCTCGAACACTGATAATACACCGATAGTACATACAAACACTATGATAATGCACTAGTAGTTATCGCAAACACTAATAATACACTGATAGTAAATACAAACACTGATATGCGAAAAAGACATAATCTACGGCTCATCAAACTGATACTGATCATCCCAAAGACCAACTACATCGTCGTCGTCATCACTTACTGTAATAACCCGGATTTCTAGGCATTGTAATTAATAATATAATTGGGTTAATTAGTAGAAATGCTGAATTTATAAATTGAACAAATGAATCCGATCAAATAAATATTTATACCTGTAATTGTGTTATGCATATATATATACATATATTTTAAATAGAATTATTACATACAAGTTGAAATTGTATTTGTTTAAATATATGTATATATATCAAATTAAATCTGAAATTTAAATTGAATTTGAAATTTAATTTGAATTTGGATATTCAAATTGAAATTCAAAAGATAGCTATATACATCATAAATTATACTTTGATTTTAAAATGTATTTTTTTATAAGAACACAAATTGTTTTATAGTATTTTCTTTTCAAAGGGATTTATTTATATAAATTAAAACATGTATTTATCAATTAAGAAAATGCATTAACTAAATACAAATACAAAGATTTAAAAAAAATTATGCATGCATATTGGCTAGTGTTGATTAAAGAAAACATAGATGTACAAGTGTAAGATTTATAAACAAGTGGCATATTTCTTTAAAATATAAAATTTAATATTAATAATAAAAAAAGAAAGGGGCTGTTCAAAAAGTCATTTTCATATCCATTCCTCAATTCTTTTTCTTCTTCTTTTTCGTTCACCTCCCATTTTCATAATCAAGAACCTGTAAAAACCCAATTTGAAACTAGAAAGTAAAAAGGAAAAGAAATTAAAGAAATGGAATCAATTACAATCCAAACTACGGCCTAAAAACAACTTCAACTGGAAACAAATTAAAGCTTGGATCAAGCAACAAATTCAACATCATAGTGGATCAAATCTCAAATCATCATAAATCAGCTAATCTGGATAAACCATGTAACGACCCAGGAATTTTATTAATTAAAATTTGGATATTTAATTAATTTTAAATATTAATAAGTGAATTTATAAGTCGAATAAATTTTAATTTGAATTATTGGATTTAATTGAATAATTAAATCGATAATTTAATATGTTAAATTATGGAAATAATTGAAAATTGGGTTAAATATGATTGAAAATGATTTGTAAAATTTTATTATATCATGTTGGAGTTAGAATGATATTTTAGAACTTTTAAAATCGAATTAAAAGTTAATTTGTGAAAATTGAATATTTTAATATTTAATTATCGACTGTAAAATAGCCAATTTTTGAACAGTCTCAGAATTGAACGAATCCATTTCCATTGGATCCGTAATAGTTATTTATTACCGGATTTCAATTTTCGTGTCAATCGGAGTTATCGTTTGATCGTGGCAGCTCGAAACGCATCGAATTGTTTTTAATATTAATTTGGCGAGTTAAAATAGCCATTTTTCAAACTGTCTCGGATTTCGACGAAACCAGTTTCATCGGATCCGTAATGTGATATTATTGTAATGTTTCAAATTTCGTGTCAATTGGATTTACCGTTTGTCCGGTACAAATTAAAACGCCTAGAAAATCGTTTAAATCGATTTAATTTAAATTGAATGTTTATTTCCATAACTCGCACAGATGTCCGAATTAGCTTCCGAAACCTGTTCCATAGTGTGCGGAACGCGGGGTAAACCCTAGAAACGCTGGTTACGGCGCGTAAATCGGAGTTTGGAAAATCGAAATGAATAGTGTTTTTCGTTGAAATTCTATAAAAGGAGACACAACCCCTTCTTCTTTTTACAAAACCCTAACCCTAATTTTTAATCACCAGCCGCCACTTTGATAATGAATGGCCGAAAATGCCCTAACTTCCTCCTTCAATTCCTCAAAATCTATTGATTATTTCGAAAAGCTTTCAACTACAAGATCGTAGAGGGCTTTGAGCTCTACGATGTGAATGGCTGAGATCGTCATCGGAGTGACGATGGGAGAGTTATACGGCCGCGTTCATGGGGAAGTCGTGCTCGGTTTTCGAGCTGTGGACGTGACCGAGCTTCGTGCTCTTCTTGGTGGTGGTAGCTTGCATGTGGGGCTTTGAAGTGGAGGTGCTTGATCGGCGTGAAGATGGAAGGAGGAGGCTCGAAAATTCATGGAAGAGGCGACGTTTATGGGTTCGGTCGCGATTGTTATCTGGAGGGAAGAAGGAAGCAAAATCACGCGGCCCAGATTTTTCTCAGGGGATTCACGGCTTAGATTTGTTTAGGTTAAATTTTAAAAAGAAAATTGTTTATTTAGTTATTATATAAAAATCGTGTGACTTTAAAATAGTGTATCTTTTTACTGCGAGATCGGAAAAACGCGAAACCAGTTGCGTTGGAATCGTATGGACGAGCACTACGCGATGGAGTTGGATTGGAGTCGTTTGGAGTTAGTGAGAATTTCGGGTAAAATTAAACGCGCGTTTAATTTTATTCGAAATAAATCGCTAAAACGAAATTGAAATCAAGGTGAGAACTTCTCACTCAATCGAATCGGTTTCGATTTTATTTTAAATAGTTATATTTAAAATATTTGAATGCATGTTTGAATGATAATTGTATCTATTGATTGTTAAAATAGACATTATGCGCCGTTAGTAAGCGGATGTTATTTATTTAAAAACATATACCGCGAATATTTCATAAACAGTGAAATTGGTATTATATATAATAGCAATATATATATATTGGCATATGTATATATTGGAGTTATTGATTTCCGTTGTTTAGCGGATGAGACCCTATTGCGCCGTCTATTAAGCGGATAATATTTTAAATCCCATATACCGCGATAATTTCGTACTGGAGCGAAATTGGTATTGTGCTAATGTTTGTGGATGCAGGAAAACAGGTTGGAGGGATCCAACTGGATTGCTCAACAGTTTTTATTTGATTTCAGATATTTTGATATTTGATGGATTATCACATACGATATATGATATCGTTGTAGTCGTGATTGACTATTTGGTGTGTAGCATCATTGGACCAAATTTGGAATTTTAAAACGATTTTAAAAGTGATTTTTTTGAAAATATACTATATTTTTAGAATTGATCCATTTTAAATAATTAAACGCTTTAATTTATAAAGTTATAAAAATTATGATTTTGAGAAATATAGTTGAAAGCTGATTTTTGAGAAATATGGATTAATGATTTTATAACATAGTTTAAATCGGGATTTTTGAATATATTATAAAAGTTTAAATATAGGATTTATGAAGTTTGATTATTTTATAAGTCGAAAGGGTGAAATTATAAAGGGATTTAAAGACGTTTTAAAAGAATAATATAAATTGATTTATATTAAGAGATTTATAAATGGATATTTATAAATTGAAATATTGACATTATAAAACGAGTTTTTATAAGTGTTTGAATGAAGTAAAAATGGATTGCATATGTGAATGGAATTTATAAAATTATAAATGGTGAAGTTATAAATGAAATTTATAAATAGTAAGATTTATAGATTTTGTGAAGTTATTAAAGAATATACTTGGATAAATAAATGAATCTTATAAGTTATAAGATTTATAATTTGGGAAGTCTTTAAAAGAACGATTTTGTAAAATAATCGTTTTATAAGCATTTGACTTATAATATGAATTTTTAGTATATCATTGAGATATGAAATTGAATAGGTTAATAAATGAAATTTATAAACATTGTTTTATAAATTCGCAAACGACTTATTTTGATAAGTAAATTGTTATAACTTATTAATGGAGTTATATTCACGTTTTTGACTGTGAATAATCCTTTGAAATAAAATGAATAAAAGGATGAAATTTGTTAACGTAGTATATTCACGTTTTTGAATAGTGAATAATATGTTAATGAAAATGTTTAGAATGTGATATTTTAAACAGAATTAAAAGAACCTAACGATGTTTTAAATATGTTGAGATTCGAAACCATAGATTTCAACATTCATTGTTGAAATAGACGTTTTCGAGAAATAGAAGGAAATGGTGGACTATAACACTGTTGTTATAGTAAATGATTTTCGAAAGGAAATGGTTTGAATAGTATTGGGATTTATATATCTATTTAATTTCGAATCCCTATACTAGTGATTTTGGGTTGTCGTAACGATGTTTTACGCAACATTCGTTTTGGGCCAAATAAATATGTTTAAGAGAATGATTTCCTTAAAGAATGAAATATATACTTAATTCGATTTAAGTATATTGAATATTTTCCAAGGTTGAAAATAAAAAGATTTGTGAATTACTTATGAATAAATAAGTATGGAAATGTTTTCCAATATGAAGTGAATATTTAGAATTTATCTTTTTGGAAGATAAATTGAAAATGAATAATTGAAATCGTATATTCATGAATATTTTGGAATATAAAATTCAATATGGAATTTATAAATGAAAAGTGGAATTGTTTAAAAATAAATATTGATTTATTTTAGAAGTGTTGAAATTATATATCTTGTAAAGATATTTTGGAAAATAAATAATTTGGAAAATTATTTGGAATCTGGTGATGTGTGCATATCAACTGATAGTTCAATAACCGACTATCAATATTTCCCTTTGAATGGGTATTTGATGTGATTTGTTTGAATTTGAATGCCACACTTATTTTTGAAGAAGCGCTCACTATTTCGGTTAACCGGGAAAGGACCATGGGGTCGTATAACCCATTCCGAATATGTGATACGTCGTTGTGAATTGCATTTGAAGATCGGTGTTGAAGACCGGATATTTGCGAGAGCGATAGGATGACCTATCGATTGACTTTGCACCGAGTTGCTCCGGTATAGAGTTCTCCATATGTGATGGGGAATCCGATCAGGATTATGGATATCCGGATTGCAAGGACTTCTTTGTAAGTGCCTTCGGTTATGTTCGAGCCCGGAACAGACTTGTATGGATTGTGTGTCTGACATTACAAGTTGAGATATAAAGCCGATTTCTTTCAAATATATTTCTATTGGTGGCGGAGAATTTATTCTCTTAGCTTAACACCCTTCTCTGAGACGTACGAGCTCAGAGGTTATGTAGTTGAAGGTTATCAGCGATATATTCCCAATTTGGTAATGTGACATGCTGAGTGTTGCTGTGAAATGATCATTGTGTTGATTATTTGTGATAGGATCATTTATTTGATCGTCAATCTTGGTGATCATTTCTATGATCATTTGTTGACCCAAAGCATGGCTTTTGTATAAAGTATGTTTTTGTGGACGTGACTTCGTCGAGCCTCACATCCCGGAAATGGTCAAAACAGGAAATATGCAGCAAGGTTATGAGGGGTAGCGCCCTTTAGGATATGTGCATTTCCTTCTGGAAAAGGGTGGTATCATGGGATGGAGCCCAGATACTTACTCATGTTGAAACACTTTATTATTATGATTGTGTGAATTGATTAGAGAGCTCTCGGATAAAGGTCCCAAAGGACCGGGGGATGGCATATTCGGTCAGTTGTTACTCAGTTAGGGATAACCCGGCCTTGTGTTGGTGGAGATCCGGTTTGGTTCTCGGGGATGTCCATCCAGAGGCATTCTCATGTGGCAATGGGAAGTTCCTTGACCTGACCATTTGTTGGAAATCCAAAGAAACAATACGAAACTTGTACTGTTTTAGTTGTATAACCTGCCATGGAATGTGGCGGTAACCTGCTATTGAACATGGTAGCTATAGTAGGCATAAGTGCGGAATGTCTATGCTGGCTAAGATTTATATCTTTATTTTCGAAATGAATTTTTCCTACACTATGCACCAGTAATAATATCAAATGTTATTTTAAATGCGTATCAAGCATCTTCGGCTATCATAAGGAGAAATCTCCTCCGATTCTGCGTTTGCATGTGTGTGTGTGCGGGAGGCCTTATGGTAGTCTCATTTTTAAAAGCATTGCGAATTGAATTTAAAAATATTCCTCTATTTTGATTTTTAAAGATAAATAAACTGTTTTGAGTTCTCACACCAGTCACATGACTGACTCGGAGTTTATTGTTTTCCTTCCTAAACTCTGGGTGCCCACCAATTTCCACACGGGCAGTCAAGAGTAAGGTTTATCAGGATATTCTGGATATTCAGGAGTTGCTGGAGGCAAGCTGGGTGGCTTGGCGTATTACTAGTATATAGTATTTCTTTTCCACTGTTTGATGTGTTATGTTGTTATACACTCTGATGATATGATGTAATGAAATGTAAATGTAATGTAATAACTGGTATAGTTCTTTGTTTAAAGATTATTCATTTATTATTATATGTTGTTCCGCTGCGATTGTGAGATTCTGATGTTGTTCTGTTGTTTACTTTCTTTTCCGTTCTATTTTCTATCTTCTTCTACTTCTTTCTTTTTCTTAAACCATAACATTTCGGGTTTCCGGCCTTCGATTTCTCGGCAGTCGATAAAGTGAGTATCGATGTTGAATTTTCGAAAGTCGAAAATTTTCGGGACGTTACATTTGGTATCAGAGCATATGGTTAAGCGACAACCATGGTTCTGTTGGGTATTACTCATTAGAGATAGAGTCAGTAGTACTCTAGAATGAGTTTGAGTGTAGTAATAGCTATGAGAGCGTACTTGTTAGTGAATATAAAATTGTTTTATATTGTGATGATTGGTTTGTTGAGTGGTATATAGATTCTGGTTAATACGTATGATCAGCGTTGTTGATAGGGATCTCTAAACACTTGAATAGAACAATTCGACATAATATTGTTTTAAATTGGGTAAATGCAATAATTTTACCTTGAGTATATTTTTAAATATAAAGGAATAATTTTTCAGGATTATTAAAGTATATAAGTTGATTGTTTGGTTATTGATAAGTTGTTTGAATAATTTAAATAAAAGAATAATTGTATAAGCAAAAGAATTATAAGAATTGAATTATAATTAAAGTGATTTACAATTGTGAAATAAACTTATATATATAAGAAGTGAAACTATATGGATATATTTATGAATATGAGTTGTAAATAAGAATGAATTTAAAGTTAAATGGAAATTTACTTTAGAATTGAAATATGAATTTATTTACAAGTAGGAATTTAAGTTATGTAAAACCAAATAATGTTAAATGAATATGAACTTGAGTTATATAAATAAAATTCAACTATTGGGAATTGAATTGAATTAATGGATTGAATGTTAATCAATTAAATGTAAATTAAATTGAGATGAAATAATGAATATAAGTGTTAATTCATTAAAATCTAATGTTATTGAAAGTTGAAAGATTTAATGAAAATCGATTTAATTAAACCAATTGTAAGCAAAGGAATTTGGTTGAAATTGATATACATTGGTTGTTATTGATGTTATTCGATTGTATATAATTCATTAAGAATTAATGAAATTGGAAGCTAAAGTAATTGAAATTCAATTGAAAGTTAAGTGAATCTTAAATAAATTGAATTTTATTTGTAAGTGAACCAACTTGAATATGAATTAGTGAATATAAACTAATTGAAAATGAATGTTAGTAAAAACATCCAATGTTAATGAATCAAATGTGATTTAAATTGAAAACCATTTCATTGAATATTAATGAGAATATGAATAAATATTTATTGATTATGGATTATAGTTGGTTGATGGTTGAATATATATTGCTTTTAATGCATTGCTATGTTGGCATATATAGTTATTATGTTGCTATATGTTGTATATTGAGATTATTGTCTATATGCATGTTCTCATGTTGTTTGTTGAGTGTTTAGTAGGTGCGTAACGCGTTTGCTTCGCATTTGGAGCTCGCTTTCGCGCTATATTAGCCGTATATGCTTGCTAATAAAATATAAGGTACATATTTCGGATTAAATATCGTACTTTTACATTTTTTTCCCTGCGGGATGCCTCATTACTTGATGAGATGTATATTTGTGATATATATACTGTCATTTTTTTTCGGATCGAGCCGCGCAAAGGAGACTATGGCGAATTTTTCCGAAAATTTAAGGCGTTAGAAAAATTTTGAGAAAATTAGAAAAAAATGTGAAAACTTTAACTTTGATTTTTGAATTGAAAGTTAAACAATAGTAGTTGTTTTTGAAAGATAACTAAGTATGATTTGAAAACTTAGTAAAGATTTGTAACAAGTTTAACTACGAATTTTGGGAAAATTAATAGATTCTGTAACCTTTCTTACTTGTAATTTCAAGGACGAAATTCTTTTAAGGGGGGAAGATTGTAACGACCCAGGAATTTTATTAATTAAAATTTGGATATTTAATTAATTTTAAATATTAATAAGTGAATTTATAAGTCGAATAAATTTTAATTTGAATTATTGGATTTAATTGAATAATTAAATCGATAATTTAATATGTTAAATTATGGAAATAATTGAAAATTGGGTTAAATATGATTGAAAATGATTTTTAAAATTTTATTATATCATGTTGGAGTTAGAATGATATTTCAGAACTTTTAAAATCGAATTAAAAGTTAATTTGTGAAAATTGAATATTTTAATATTTAATTATCGACTGTAAAATAGCCAATTTTTGAACAGTCTCATAATTGAACGAAACCATTTCCATTGGATCCGTAATAGTTATTTATTACCGAATTTCAATTTTCGTGTCAATCGGAGTTATCGTTTGATCGTGGCAGCTCGAAACGCATCGAATTGTTTTTAATATTAATTTGGCGAGTTAAAATAGCCATTTTTCAAACTATCTCGGATTTCGACGAAACCAGTTTCATCGGATCCGTAATGTGATATTATTGTATGGTGTCAAATTTCGTGTCAATTGGATTTACCGTTTGTCCGGTACAAATTAAAACGCCTAGAAAATCGTTTAAATTGATTTAATTTAAATTGAACGTTTATTGCCACAAATCGCGCAGATGTCCGAATTAGCTTCCGAAACCTGCTCCATTGTGTCCGGAACGCGGGGTAAACACTAGAAACGCTGGTTACGGCGCGTAAATTGGAGTTTGGAAAATCGAAATGAATAGTGTTTTTCGTTGAAATTCTATAAAAGGAGACCCAACCCCTTCTTCTTTTTACAAAACCCTAACCCTAATTTTTAATCACCAGCCGCCACTTTGATAATGAATGGCCGAAAATGTCCTAACTTCCTCCTTCAATTCCTCAAAATCTATTGATTATTTCGAAAAGCTTTCAACTACAAGATCGTAGAGGGCTTTGAGCTCTACGATGTGAACGGCTGAGATCGTCATCGGAGTGACGATGGGAGAGTTATACGGCCGCGTTCATGGGTAAGTCGTGCTCGCTTTTCAAGCTGTGGACGTGACCGAGCTTCGTGCTCTTCTTGGTGGTGGTAGCTTGCGTGTGGGGCTTTGAAGTGGAGGTGCTTGATCGGCGCGAAGATGGAAGGAGGAGGCTCGAAAATTCATGGAAGAGGCGACGTTTATGGGTTCGGTCACGATTGTTATCTGGAGGGAAGAAGGAAGAAAAATCACGCGGCCCAGATTTTTCTCAGGGGATTCACGGCTTAGATTTGTTTAGGTTAAATTTTAAAAAGAAAATTGTTTATTTAGTTATTATATAAAAATCGTGTGACTTTAAAATAGTGTATCTTTTTACTTCGAGATCGGAAAAACGCGAAACCAGTTGCGTTGGAATCGTATGGACGAGCACTACGCGATGGAGTTGGATTGGAGTCGTTTGGAGATAGTGAGAATTTCGGGTAAAATTAAACGCGCATTTAATTTTATTCGAAATAAATCGCTAAAACGAAATTGAAATCAAGGTGAGAACTTCTCACTCAATCGAATCGGTTTCGATTTTATTTAAAATAGTTATATTTAAAATATTTGAATGCATGTTTGAATGATAATTGTATCTATTGATTGTTAAAATAGACATTATGCGCCGTTAGTAAGCGGATGTTATTTATTTAAAAACATATACCGCGAATATTTCATAAACAGTGAAATTGGTATTATATATAATAGCAATATATATATATTGGCATATGTATATATTGGAGTTATTGATTTCCCGCATTTGTTTAGCGGATGAGACCCTATTGCGCCGTCTATTAAGCGGATAATATTTTAAATCCCATATACTGCGATAATTTCGTACTGGAGCGAAATTGGTATTGTGCTAATGTTTGTGGATGCAGAAAAACAGGTTGGAGGGATCCAACTGGATTCCTCAACAGTTTTTATTTGAATTCAGATATTTTGATATTTGATGGATTATCATATACGATATATGATATCGTTGTAGTCATGATTGACTATTTGGTGTGTAGCATCATTGGACCAAATTTGGAATTTTAAAATGATTTTAAAAGTGATTTTTTTTGAAAATATACTATATTTTTAGAATCGATCCATTTTAAATAATTAAACGCTTTAAATTTTAAAGTTATAAAAATTATGAATTTGAGAAATATAGTTGAAAGCTGATTTTTGAGAAATATGGATTAATGATTTTATAACATAGTTTAAATCGGGATTTTTGAATATATTATAAAAGTTTAAATATAGGATTTATGAAGTTTGATTATTTTATAAGTCAAAAGGATGAAATTATAAAGGGATTTAAAGACGTTTTAAAAGAATAATATAAATTGATTTATATTAAGAGATTTATAAATGGATATTTATAAATTGAAATATTGACATTATAAAACGAGTTTTTATAAGTGTTTGAATGAAGTAAAAATGGATTGCATATGTGAATGGAATTTATAAAATTATAAATGGTGAAGTTATAAATGAAATTTATAAATAGTAAGATTTATAGATTTTGTGAAGTTATTAAAGAATATACTTGGATAAATAAATGAATCTTGTAAGTTATAAGATTTATAATTTGGGAAGTCTTTGAAAGAACGATTTTGTAAAATAATCGTTTTATAAGCATTTGACTTATAATATGAATTTTTAGTATATCATTGAGATATGAAATTGAATAGGTTAATAAATGGAATTTATAAACATTGTTTTATAAATTCGCAAACGACTTATTTTGATAAGTAAATTGTTATAACTTATTAATGGAGTTATATTCATGTTTTTGACTGTGAATAATCCTTTGAAATAAAATGAATAAAAGGATGAAATTTGTTAACGTAGTATATTCACGTTTTTGAATAGTGAATAATATGTTAAAGAAAATGTTTAGAATGTGATATTTTAAAAAGAATTAAAACGACCTAACGATGTTTTAAATATGTTAAGATTCGAAACCATAGATTTCAACATTCATTGTTGAAATAGACGTTTTCGAGAAATAGAAGGAAATGGTGGACTATAACACTGTTGTTATAGTAAATGATTTCCGAAAGGAAATGGTTTGAATAGTATTGGGATTTATATATCTATTTAATTTCGAATCCCTATACTAGTGATTTTGGGTTGTCGTAACGATGTTTTACGCAACATTCGTTTTGGCCCAAATAAATATGTTTAAGAGAATGATTTCCTTAAAGAATGAAATATATACTTAATTCGATTTAAGTATATTGAATATTTTCCAAGGTTGAAAATAAAAAGATTTGTGAATTACTTATGAATAAATAAGTATGGAAATGTTTTCCAATATGAAGTGAATATTTAGAATTTATCTTTTTGGAAGATAAATTGAAAATGAATAATTGAAATCGTATATTCATGAATATTTTGGAATATAAAATTCAATATGGAATTTATAAATGAAAAGTGGAATTTGTTTAAAAATAAATATTGATTTATTTTAGAAGTGTTGAAATTATATATCTTGTAAAGATATTTTGGAAAATAAATAATTTGGAAAATTATTTGGAATCTGGTGATGTGTGCATATCAACTGATAGTTCAATAACCGACTATCAATATTTCCCTTTGAATGGGTATTTGATGTGATTTGTTTGAATTTGAATGCCACACTTATTTTTGAATAAGCGCTCACTATTCGGGTTAACCGGGAAAGGACCATGGGGTCGTATAACCCATTCCGAATATGTGATACGTCGTTGTGAATTGCATTTGAAGATCGGTGTTGAAGACCGGATATTTGCGAGAGCGATAGGATGACCTATCGATTGACTCTGCACCGAGTTGCTCCGGTATAGAGTTCTCCATATGTGATGGGGAATCCGATCAGGATTATGGATATCCGGATTGCAAGGACTTCTTTGTAAGTGCCTTCGGTTTTGTTCGAGCCCGGAACTGACTTGTATGGATTGTGTGTCTGACATTACAAGTTGAGATATAAAGCCGATTTCTTTCAAATATATTTCTGTTAGTGGCGGAGAATTTATTCTCTTAGCTTAACACCCTTCTCTGAGACGTAGGAGCTCAGAGGTTATGTAGTTGAAGGTTATCAACGATATATTCCCAATTTGGTAATGTGACATGCTGAGTGTTGCTGTGAAATGATCATTGTGTTGATTATTTGTGATAGGATCATTTATTTGATCGTCTATCTTGGTGATCATTTCATGATCATTTGTTGACCCAAAGCATGGCTTTTGTATAAAGTATGTTTTTGTGGACGTGACTTCGTCGAGCCTCACATCCCGGAAATGGTCAAAACAGGAAAGATGCAGCAAGGTTATAAGGGGTAGCGCCCTTTAGGATATGTGCATTTCCTTCTGGAAAAGGGTGGTATCATGGTATGGAGCCCAGATACTTACTCATGTTGAAACACTTTATTATTATGATTGTGTGAATTGATTAGAGAGCTCTCGGATAAAGGTCCCAAAGGACCGGGGGATGGCATGTTCGGTCAGTTGTTACTCAGTTAGGGGTAACCCGGCCTTGTGTTGGTAGAGATCCGGTTTGGTTCTCGGGGATGTCCATCCAGAGGCATTCTCATGTGGCAATGGGAAGTTCCTTGGCCTGACCATTTGTTGGAAATCCAAAGAAACAATACGAAACTTGTACGGTTTTAGTTGTATAACCTGCCATGGAATGTGGCGGTAACCTTCTATTGAACATGGTAGCTATAGTAGGCATAAGTGCGGAATGTCTATGCTGGCTAAGATTTATATCTTTATTTTCGAAATGAATTTTTCTTACACTATGCACCAGTAATAATATCAAATGTTATTTTAAATGCGTATCAAGCATCTTTGGCTATCATAAGGAGAAATCTCCTCCGATTCTGCGTTTGCATGTGTGTGTGTGTGCGGGAGGCCTTATGGTAGTCTCATTTTTAAAAGCATTGCGAATTGAATTTAAAAATATTCCTCTATTTTGATTTTTAAAGATAAATAAACTGTTTTGAGTTCTCACACCAGTCACATGACTTACTCGGAGTTTATTGTTTTCCTTCCTAAACTCTGGGTGCCCACCAATTTCCACACGGGTAGTCAAGAGTAAGGTTTATCAGGATATTCTGGATATTCAGGAGTTGCTGGAGGCAAGCTGGGTGGCTTGGCGTATTACTAGTATATAGTATTTCTTTTCCGCTGTTTGATGTTGTATGTTGTTATACACTCTGATGATATGATGTAATGAAATGTAAATGTAATGTAATAACTGATATAGTTCTTTGTTTAAAGATTATTCATTTATTATTATATGTTGTTCCGCTGCGATTGTGAGATTCTGATGTTGTTCTGTTGTTTACTTTCTTTTCCGTTCTATTTTCTATCTTCTTCTACTTCTTTCTTTTTCTTAAACCATAACATTTTGGGTTTCCGGCCTTCGATTTCTCGGCAGTCGATAAAGTGAGTATCAATGTTGAATTTTCGAAAGTCGAAAATTTTCGGGACGTTACAAACCAAGTTTCAGAAAATAAAGGCAAGCTCCTGATCAGAGCATTAAGAACCAGGCCTCTGTTCTTCATGTAGGTGAGTAAACAGAATTCTAAAAGGTTTAAACTTGTTGAATATTGCAATGCATGTGATAAATCTGCAAAGTAAGTTATAAGGATGGGTTGCATGGATGATTTTAACTGATTTTAGTTGAAATACATTATATACATTTGTATATATGGTTGCTTGCATGATTGCTTGATACTGTTGTGATTCCAGGCTCCGGAATAACAACGAAAATTCATATCTACCTATACAAATGACTTCAAACTTTGATCTTCAAGTAGTAAGTGGTTATAACAGTATAATTACAAATTTAAAAATAGTTTACAAATAAACAATTGGGGTTTGTATTACAAAAATGAAAATTTAACAGTTCAAAATCAAAATTAGCTCAAATCTATTGAACCTGAAGTCTTGGTTTAGTCTTTTAATCTATTTCCAATTTGTAAATAATGAATTTAGGAAGGTAAATCATATTTTTTAGATTGGAAATTTATGTGATAATTGGTATCGAGAGTTTTTGGGGCTTTTGCCAATTCGCGGCGAATGGTGTGATGATCAGAGTTGAAATTTAGGTCAAAGAAGGTTGGAAGGTGGGAGGTGCAGGGAAAAATATTGATGGATTTTTTCGAAGTTCGTGGTGGCTCATTGGGGCGGAATAGGGTTTTTGAGTGTTATTTGTGGAGTAGATTGCCGAGGAAATGTCGACGACTTGAGGGTAACATGGTTAATCGCGAGGGGGGAAACAGGATCATCGGAGTTTAGAGTAGCTCCAGGTAGGTTGATGAATGATTCTGAGATCGGAGATGTTGGCAATTGGGTGGTTTCTGATTGACGTTTGGATTCCAATTTTGTTCAGGAAACTCGATTTTGGCTGGGTGACATTTCTGTGGTTCTGGATGATCCTTTAGCCTATCGAAGTCATTGGCGACTTGTGGGAACTGGAGTCGATAGCCGGAGCTACGGCGATCGCTGGTGCATATGCACAGCGATTTCTTGTGTCAGCAGTTGAGGAGGAAGTGGGGACTCGGGTTAAAACTCGGGTCTGAGGGATATTTGCTCGGGATTAAATTCAAGTAGCTCGTGATATTCAAAGTATGTTAACAGTTTTAGATTGCTTCAGGGTTGAAAATTTTAAATAAATTCAAAGTATTGAATTGGGGAAGAAGATCGAACTCGGGTAAGTTCTCGTGATCGCTTGCGTTTGACTCGGGTTTTGGGTTAATTCTGCTCGGGTTAAAAATTTGACGTTTCCACCTATTAAGAATATTTGAACAAGTATTAAACCTTATCGAAAGGTGTTAGTCCCAAGGTTTTAATTGTTGACAAATTGTGGTATTTAGATAATTATAAATGGGTTAGTCCAATGTGTTTTATTTAGGGATAAATTAAACGGTGAAATTTGATAAAGCATTGATTATTTAATAAGTGTGGTTAATTGATTTATGTTATCAATTAAGGGAAACAAATTATTAATTAAATCATTAAGTAATTAATAAAGGTTAAGTAATTTGAGTATTAAAATTTTAAGAATTGATTTGACAGTATGATTGATTAATTAATTGAAGGTTTAATTAATTTATGTATGTGATTAATTATGGGATAATTAATCAATGTAAGTAAATATAGGATAATTGATTAGAGTGATTAATTATGGATCAAGGTAATAAATTTGTGTTAATAAGGGGATTAATTAAAAGATAATCAATGAGAATTTTTAGACTAATTAATCTGTGTGGTAATCAAGATAAATTTCCTAATGAAATTAAAGGATGGTTATATATTAAATATGTGTATATATATATATATATAATTTATAATTAAAGATTTATTAATTGAGTTATAGGATAATTAAGTGATAGATTACCCAGTTGTAATTAATGAAATGAATGTGATCTATTACTTTGATAATTAATTAGAGATAGTCACTTGGAAATTGATTAAGTATGATTACTTAATAAGATTGGTAAGTGTAATTACTTAGTAAAGTAATTGATGGATAAATTACTTAGGAGAAGTAATTAAGGGTAGTTAATTACTGATGTTATTAATCAAGGGTGATTAATAATTATGGTAGCAATTAATTAATGAAATAAATGAAGGTTAATTACCGTATTGGGTTAAGGATAGTTATTTTATGAAATTATTTAAGGGTTAATTACTTAAATATATTTAAAGGATAAATAGAATGATATTGGAAGTCTTTGATTAATTGTTATTCCTAATACGTGGTTTGTGATGCTATGTGATAAGATATGTTGATTTAAACTGTGATGATGTGGTTATCTATTGTTGATGAATTATGTGACACCCTGTATTAAAAATTGAGTTGTATTTCACTTGAATAACTTAAGTTAAGATGATATTGGTTTCGAAGAGACCGGAGTTGGGTATTAGTAAATATCCGAAACCACTTCGATTCTTTATAAATCGATATGTGAAATCAATGGGTTGGTATGGAATGATTTTAGTGAATTGAATCATTTGATCTAAGTTTTGGGTACTAGAGATTAATGTGTGAAATAAGTGATGCTTATATCAACTTGTGAAGTTGTATATCTAAATGAGTTACCCCGGGTTTTAAATAGGTTGTACGTTTTGTATTCCATGTTATAAGGGTTTACTAACGCTGGTTTCCAGCCTGACCCGGGTGTTACTTTGATGTAATGCTCGGGTCAGACCGAGTATTACAGATTTTCAGTTAAGGACGTTCTGGAGCTCAGGAGGCGAGCTAGATGGCAGTGACGTATGGTGAATTTCCACTGTGATGTTGTATATATCTGAGACATGTTAAATTGTATTTATCCAATGTTGTATAAAATTGTTGTAACTCTGATATATCGATGTAAATTGATAGATACAGTTTTCTTTGGCATAATTATTATTGATATTATATTTTATCCGCTGCGATTGTGAGATTGTGCGTTTCTTTTCTGTTCTTCTTCTATCTCTTTCTTCTTTTCTCTAACTATTTGGAATTTTCGGGATCGAAAATTTCCGGGTCGTTACATTTGGTATCAGAGCTGAAGGATAAGCAAGAACCTTGGCTCTGGTGGGATTACTCATTAAGGATAGGGTAAGTGGTACCCTAGAATGAGTTGAGTGTATATATATATATATATATATATATATATATATGAGAGAGCCTACTTGTTATTTTCTTATATAAAAGTTTTTAAACGATTTCAAAAGTAAATGAATCTTATATAAGAAATAGATTATCTGTTATATTAAGGAAATTGTTGTAGTATTAAATAAATTAAAAGTAATAGTAAGAATTAAGTGGTAATAGAATTAATATCAAATTGAAATTAAATTAAAGACAAGTTTGAAATGGATTCAAACTAAAATTGAAATCTTGATTTGGAGAAGTATTTCAGAATAAGATGAATTAGAACTGGTTTCAAACCAGAAAATAGAATGGATATTGTGTTTAATAATGGGATGATTGTTTTTCAATAAACAATAAAATGTTTTAAGGAAGTAACCATTTAAAAAGAAAATAATTTGTAAATGTGAAAGGATATAAATAAAAGTGGGTTTCAAATTGTGAAGTCCTGAATTCTAAGTTTAAATTTTTATGAATTGATTTCAAAATGTTAAAGAAAATAATATTATTCAAACTACTTTGAATAATGATCTTATTTTAAAAATAAGAAATGTTTGAAAATTTTAAAGAAAATTTGTTTGAATTGAAACCAAAGGTGGTTTGAGATAAACTCTAAAAATTGAGTTCGAAATTAGGAATGAGATGTGAAAACCCAAAGTGATAAGTTTTTGAACTTATAGATGGAAAAAAAAATTTGAAATTTGAATGGGAATTCAAATTGTGTGAATTTGACTGAATTAAGTGAATTAAATTTAACTTAGAGAAAGTTGAATAAGTTTGAAAGGACTACCTGATTTGGGAATTTCGATATGAAATTGTGATTTAACTTGGAGAGTTAAATGGTTGATTTGAATTAGGGAGTTTGAGTGATCTCAAATTTGGTCTGAGATCTAGAAATTGAAAATGAATGGATGTTTTAAAATAAATTAGATGATATCATCCCATTGTTGTTAAAAATCTTTAAATTGTCAATTGGATTGATTTGAATAATTTGGAATTGTAATTAAAGTTTAATAGTTTTAAATTCAAATGGAATTTGAATTTAATTTGGGAGGAAATCAAGAATAATTCGACTTGATGTGGAATGGAGTTTGAAAATTGGGATTAATTCAAACTAGAGTTAAAATGAATTGAAATTGGGACTAGTTCAATTGAAATTTATTTGAATTAGTAGAATTTGAGTTCAGGATTGAATAAAGTTAAATGTGGAAAGAAACTGAGGTTAATTCAACGTGAATTAGGGTTGAATCAATTTCAATGGAAATTGAAGTTATTTAAAAATTGGAATTGGGTCACTTTAAATGGAAGTGGAATTTAAATTGAATTGATTTGGATTGGAGATTGGGAAGTGAGCAGTTTTGACTCTGGACTATTTTTAATATAAATTGTTTTAATATAAACTTATTTTTCCAAGCTATTCATTATATATACAACCTTTCTTTTAAAAACCAAACCATCTTATACTTGTTTTACAAATTTTTTTTGAAACTATTTAGCAATTTTCCAACTGTTTTATAAACTAATTACTATCTTACTATTCTTTTGCAAATTATCTAAAATTTCTATAATTATTTAACTATTTTCTAACTATTTTACAACCATTTTACAAACTAGTAATTATTTTCCAACTACTTATCTATTTTTAACTTTTCAAGCTATTTTCTAAATTTAAACTGGACAGAGTTTAAACTATTTTTGGTTAAATATCCAATCGAGATAAGAATAGAGGTGACAATCAAATGGATTAAAGCAATTGTGAGCAAGTGAATGAAAATCAAAGTGATTGTGAGTAGAAATGGAATTGATTTGGCTAATAACACATAAGACAAATACGTAGGGTGTACGTATGTTATTCTATTCGCATAGTGATTTGATCCAGATTCAAGCATAGAATTTCGAGATAGTTATATCGATCCGAGTGGGATTTTTCACTCGATTTTCGACGGCGAACCTGAACATGGATTGTTGATTAGTTCTGGATATTCTCTATCATAGTTATGACTATGCAAGGAGAATGACAGTTCCTGATCAAGAAACCAGATCTGAGTCCGCACTAGGAAGTCGGGTGGACGATACTAGTTCGGAAGTGAAATTGTGTGATCGAGTGAGCGATCAAATTGGTATAGCATACGAATGATATGTGTATATCGTACGGATTGGAATGAAAACGATATTGAAAAGAGTAACCAAATTTGAATATTTGATTTTTGAGTAAACAAAGTTAAATATCTTTGTTTTATAAAATGAAATTTCCCCTTGTTGAATCTTTTGCCAGAAGAAAAGGGATTTTGAAAATGTTTGAAGTATAAAAGGTGTTTTATACAAGTTTGAAATGATCCAAAGTTTTGAAAGATTATATATATATATATATATATAAAGGATATTATGAGGATTTTAGAAAAGGTTTTGGGAACCTTTGGATTTGGAAAGGCTTTTTATTTTTAGGTAAAATCAATATTGAATTTGGAAAGCCTAGTTTGAGAATTATCGATTTTGGAATAATCGATTTTGTGTAAAGGAGCTTCGTATGAGATCATACTAGGTGTATGATTTGAAGATACTATATGTGTATAGTATAAAATGTTTTGATGATGACTCGGGGGAAAAAGGCGCTCCCTTGAAATGAACTTCTCAGGAGTACCATCGGGTGGTGCTGCCTTGAGCCCTAAGGGGGGGGGGGGGGTTCTAAAGTTGATCCTGTGAGGAGTCTGGACGAAACTAGTTCCTGGGGATTATGAGTAGAGTATACCATAGCGAAAGTCGCGTGTGCCGCTGAGAGACAACAGTCTGCGTTTGATTTTATATCGGTAGATTGCGACCTATGGTATAACATAGCGAAAGTCGTGTGTGCCGCTGAGAGCCAACAGTCTACGTTTGATTTTATACAGGTAAACTACGACCTATTGTATAACAAAGTGCAAGTCGTGTGTGCCGCTGAGAGCCAACAGTCTGCGTTAGATTTTATATCGGTAGACTGTGACCTATGTAGGAGTGGAGAGGTTTCATTTCGACAGCGAAAATCAGAGGCCGCTGAGAGCCTGCAGTTACAAGGACTTTTGCTGCGACGACAACGTAACCCTGGGTGTAACTGTTATCTGTTGTGTGGGTTCCATGGCGTAATCGAGAGGCCGCTGAGAGCCTGCAGTTACATGGACTTTTGCTGCGACGGAAATGTAACCCTGGATGTAACCGTGACCATGGATGGGGATGATGATTTTCAGAGCATTCTCACCAAAGATATATCCTCTATTTTCAAAAACTGTTTTCTATATTTTCAATAAAATTATTTTTCAAATATTTTCACTGGGTGTTGAAAACGGGTCTGCTAAGTACTTATAGAATTTCAGTCAGACGCCTGATCAACGTATGATCGAATTTCTATAAGAACAAGGTTTGGTTGAGACATCGAGTTATAAAAACTATTTTGGCAATATTATATAGATTTTAAAGGTGTTTGAAAAATGATCAAAGAATAATTTTCTGACAATAAGCATTTTATAAATTCTGGTTTCGTTCCTTTTCGAGGACGATTCAAAGGGGAAGGAATTTAATAACCCGGATTTCTAGGCATTGTAATTAATAATATAATTGGGTTAATTAGTAGAAATGCTGAATTTATAAATTGAACAAATGAATCCGATCAAATAAATATTTATAGTTGTAATTGTGTTGTGCATATATATACATAGATTTTAAATAGAATTATTACATACAAGTTGAAATTGTATATATTTAAATATATGTATATATATCAAATTAAATCTGAAATTTAAATTGAATTTGAAATTTAATTTGAATTTGGATATTTAAATTGAAATTCAAAAGATAGCTATATACATCTTAACTTACACTTTGATTTTAAAATGTATTTTTTTATAAGAACACAAATTGTTTTATAGTATTTTCTTTTCAAAGGGATTTATTTATATAAATTAAAAACATGTATTTATCAATCAAGAAAATGCATTAACTAAATACAAATACAAAGATTTAAAAAAAAGTATGCATGCATATTGGCTAGTGTTGATTAAAGAAAACATAGCTGTACAAGTGTAAGATTTATAAACAAGTGGCATATTTCTTTAAAATATAAAATTTAATATTAATAATAATAAAAAAGAAAGGGGCTGTTCAAAAAGAAATTTTCATATCCATTCCTCAATTCTTTTTCTTCTTCTTTTTCGTTCACCTCTCTTTTTCATAATCAAGAACCTGTAAAAGCCCAATTTGAAACTAGAAAGTAAAAAGGAAAAGAAATTAAAGAAATGGAATCAATTACAATCCAAACTACGGCCTAAAAACAACTTCAACTGGAAACAAATTAAAGCTTGGATCAAGCAACAAATTCAACATCAAAGTGGATCAAATCTCAGATCATCATAAATCAACTAATCTGGATAAACCAAGTTTCAAAAAATAACGGCAAGCTCCTTATCAGAGCATTAAGAACCAGGCCTCTGTTCTTCATGTAGGTGAGTAAACAGAATTCTAAAAGGTTTAAACTTGTCGAATATTGCAATGCATGTGATAAATCTGCAAAGTAAGTTATAAGGATGGGTTGCATGGATGATTTTAACTGATTTTAGTTGAAATACATTATATACATTTGTATATATGGTTGCTTGCATGATTGCTTGATACTGTTGTGATTCCAGGCTCCGGAATAACAACGAAAATTCATATCTACCTATACAAATGACTTCAAACTTTGATCTTCAAGTAGTAAGTGGTTATAACAGTATAATTACAAATTTAAAAATAGTTTACAAATAAACAATTGGGGTTTGTATTACAAAAATGAAAATTTAACAGTTCAAAATCAAAATTAGCTCAAATCTATTGAACCTGAAGTCTTGGTTTAGTCTTATAATCTGTTTCCAATTTGTAAATAATGAATTTAGGAAGGTAAATCATATTTTTTAGATTGGAAATTTCTGTGATAATTGGTATCGAGAGTTTTTGGGGCTTTTGCCAATTCACGGCGAAGGGCGTGATGATCAGAGTTGAAATTTAGGTCAAAGAAAGTTGGAAGGTGGGAGGAGCAGGGAAAAATATTGATGGATTTTTCCGGAGTTCGTGGTGGCTCATTGGGGGCGGAGTAGGGTTTTTGAGTGTTATTTGTGGAGTTGATTGTCGAGGAAATGTCGACGACTTGAGGGTAACAGGGTTAACCACGAGGGGGGAAACATGATCATCGGAGTTTAGAGTAGCTCCAGGTAGGTTGATGAATGATTTTGAGATCGGAGACGTTGGCAATTGGGTGGTTTCTGATTGACGTTTGGATTCCAATTTTGGTTAGGAAACTCGATTTTGGCTGGGTGACATTTCTGTGGTTCTGGATGATCCTTTAGCCTATCGAAGTCATTGGCGACGTGTGGGAACTGGAGTCGATGGTCGGAGCTATGGCGATCGCTGGTGCATATGCATAGTGATTTCTTGTGTCAGTAGTTGAGGAGGAAGTGGAGACTCGGGTTAAAATTCGGGTCTGAGGGATATTTGCTCGAGATTAAATTCAAGTAGCTCGTGATATTCAAAGTATGTTAACGGTTTTAGATTGCTTCAGGGTTGTAATTTTTAAATAAATTCAAAGTATTGAATTGGGGAAGAAGATCGAACTCGGGTAAGTTCTCGTGATCGCTTGCGTTTGACTCGGGTTTTGGGTTAATTCTGCTCGGGTTAAAAATTTGACGTTTCCACCTGTTAAGAATATTTGAACAAGTATTAAACCTTATAGAAAGGTGTTAGTCCCAAGGTTTTAATTGTTGACAAATTGTGGTATTTAGATAATTATAAATGGGTTAGTCCTATGTGTTTTATTTAGGGATAAATTAAATGGTGAAATTTGATAAAGCATTGATTATTTAGTAAGTGTGGTTAATTGATTTATGTTATCAATTAAGGGAAAGAAATAATTAATTAAATCATTAAGTAATTAATAAAGGTTAAGTAATTTGAGTATTAAAATTTTAAGAATTGATTTGACAGTATGATTAATTAATTAATTGATGGTTTAGTTAATTTATGTATGTGATTAATTATGGGATAAGTAATCAATGTAAGTAAATATAGGATAATTGATTAGAATAATTAATTATGGATCAAGGCAATAAATTTGTGTTAATAAGGGGACTAATTAAAAGATAATCAATGAGAATTTTTAGACTAATTAATCTGTGTGGTAATCAAGATAAATTTCATAATGGAATTAAAGGCTGGTTAATTATTATATATATATATATATATATATATATAATTTATAATTAAAGATTTATTAATTGGGGTTGTAATTAATGAAATGAATGTGATCTATTACCTTGATAATTAATTAGAGATAGTCACTTGGAAATTGATTAAGTATGAGTACTTAATAAGATTGGTAAGTGTAATTACTTAGTAAAGTAATTGATGGATAAATTACTTAAGAGAAGTAATTAAGGGTAGTTAATTACTGATGTTATTAATCAAGGGTGATTAATAGTTATGGTAGCAATTAATTAATGAAATAAATAAAGGTTAATTACCGTATTGGGTTAAGGATAGTTATTTTATGAAATTAATTAAGGGTTAATTACTTAAATATAATTAAAGGATAAATAGAATGATATTGGAAGTCTTTGATTAATTGTTATTTTTAATATGTGGTTTGTGATGCTATGTGATAAGATATGTTGATTTAAACTATGATGATGTGGTTATCTATTGACCCTGTATTAAAAATTGAGTTTACTTCACTTGAATAAATTAAGTTAAGATGATATTGGTTTCGAAGAGACCGGAGTCGGGTATTAATAAATATCCGAAACCACTTCGATCCTTTATAAATTGATATGTGAAATCAATGGGTTGGTATGGAATGATTTTAATGAATTGAATCATTTGATCTGAGTTTTGGGTACTAAAGATCAATGTGTGAAATAAGTGATGCTTATATCAACTTGTGAAGTTGTATATCTAAATGAGGTACCTCGGGTTTTAAATAGGTTGTACGTTTTGTATTCCATGTTATAAGGGTTTACTCACCCTGGTTTCCAGCCTGATCCGGGTGTTACTTTGATGTAATGCTCAGGTCAGACCGAGTATTACAGATTTTCAGGTAAGGACGTTCTGGAGCTCAGGAGGCGAGCTAGATGGAAGGGACATATGGAGAATTTCCACTATGATATTGTATATATCTGAGACATGTTAAATTGTATTTATCCAATGTTGTATAAAATCTTTGTAACTCTGATATATCGATGTAAATTGATAGATACAGTTTTCTTTGGCATAACTATTATTGATATTATATTTTATCCGCTACGATTGTGAGACTGTGTGTTTCTTTTCTGTTCTTCTTCTATCTCTTTCTTCTTTTCTCTAACTATGTGGAATTTTCGAGATCGAAAATTTCCGGGTCGTTACACCTACCCTTATTATAAATTGATGGGGGTGTTGGGGATTGTAAACAACAAAATTGATGACCCTAACCCACCCTGTTGGCAATGCTCTTAGGATAAGATTGCAGACTTATTTTGGCATACATTTGATGATTCAAGAGGGGTCCACACAAATTGCTCCATCTAAACAAACTATTGGAACTATTTTAATTCATCTTAAAACTTAAAGCCATATAATACATCTCACTTGCTCCCAATTATTATAATCATTTATCATTTGAATTCAAATATAAGCGAGATATACCTCTTTCAACAAACAATAGAACCATAAGTAAAACATTGCTCCTACAACCCCGCCTAGAGGGGTTGCCACCCCATGGACCCTCCTTCGTAGTTGTAATTTAGTGAAAAAACTTCTAATATCTATATGTTTGCTAATAAACAAGCATGAAGAGCTTAGATGACTTGTTCTATATCTTGTGGAGAGATTTATGAGAGATGTGCAGTGTTATATATGTATTTCGCACTACTAGTATGCAACAGAAATTGTCTTTCTTATTGCATTTTTTAGCATTTCATAATTTATGAATAATATAGGTTCATTTAGCTATATTACTTAAAAAACAATAATAAGAATAATTATTTATAACAAAACAAGTAAAATACCCCTTTAAGAATGCCCTATTCGTAACAGAAGGATGCATCACTTTTTTTTGCGAACTATCCCCTTTTCGTGTCCCTTTTCTATGCCTCTTTTCCATGCCCCTTTTGAGTGCCTCTTTCGTGTGGCAAATGAACACACCCTTAGAGAAAAAATGAACTTATATATGTCAAAGAACATGATTACAAAAGAAAACCTCCAATCTCCTAAGATACAATTTTGATATGAATATTTTGTTTCTTAAGTTTTATGAATGATTTAAATTTTATTTTAGAAAATTTCAAAATTTAAGTACTTTTGAAGTACTAAATATTAAGTATCAATTAATTGTTAAATATCAAATAATAAAAAACAAATATTACTTCTTAATTATAAATGATTGCATATTAATCATTACTCATTAAAAATTAATTACTAGATAATAAATATTAAATAATCAACAAAGTAACTATTAATTATTAAATATTACTTATTATTTATTGTTTATTAATAGGTATTTAATATATAATATTTGTTATTAACTATTTAATAGTATTAATTATCAATTGTATAAAATTAGTTATTAATTATTAATAGTTGTTTCTTAATTTTTTAAGAATAATCATCAATTATTAAGTATTAAATAATCCATAGTAAATATTAAATATTAATTTTTATTTATTAATTATCACTAGTAATAATTTAATATATGTTATAAATTATAAATTATTCAATAGTAATTAGTTGATTGTAATTATTAATTATTAAAGGATAATTATTAATTATTAATTATCAAAAGTTAGTTATTATAATTACTTTATATTTATTATTTATTAATTATTATAGTGTTTTCAAACTACTAATTAATTATTATTATATATTATTAATTATTCATTACTAATTATTATATATTTAATATTAATTATTAAAATTTACTTATTAATGATTAATTTATAATTATTTAATAGTAATGATTAGTTTTTACAATTTAATTATTAAATATTACTCTTATATATTATTTTTTAATTATTAATTAAGTAATATTTTCAAATTTATAAAAATAATAAGAATAATAAACGTAGAATAATATTAATTACAATTTGCATAGAAAAATATCGTAAAAAAATCCGTTTTTAACAACATTTCTCATTCAAATATGTAAAAACTCTCTTTTTTTTAGCACTTGTAGTTCAAACATTGTAAAATACCTTTGTTACAACATTTTTTTATTCAAAAGCCCCAAACAGATATTTGACAACGTTCATTTTAAAAACATTATAATTTGAAGTTCTAAAAAGCATTTTACAATTTGTAACGGTTGTAAATTTAAAGTTGTAATATGGTATTTTTGTAGTAGTTATATATATGTTTATATATGGCAATGATCAGTTATACCTCATTCTTGCTACACCTCTTTTCTCCTTATTTCAGACACAATCCAGCTTAAATAATATAATAAGGTGGCAAGAGAGAGAGAGAGAGAGTATATTATTTAAATCAGAATATTTAATTGAAATTAGGGAGGAACAGAGGTGTAGCAGAAATGAGGTGTAGTCGATCATTGCCCTATAAATAAACAAACAAATATATATGCATCCATGTATATATAGCATTTGATTTGGAATTCCTTATAATTTGACTCATTACTATTACGTTAATTCACGAGCATTTCTTTCTTTTACAGTGTAAATTGTTTTAAACATTTAAGTTAATATTCAATATAGCTTCCCTCAAATAGAGGAGATATTCATGATTAGACCGTCCTTATGTATATTAAATATTATCTGTTAGATAAATTTCTTATTCGTTAATATTCATGTATCAGGCTATTGGGCCAAACACAAATAAATCAGAATAACTCCTATTACCAATCGCCTACATAATTTTATGATTATCGGAGTGATTTGGAACATAGTGCCTCATAGCATTTAATTTTCTTAATCAGCTGCTCTATTTTTATCTTGTCTATGTTGTTTATTTTCCGAATCAAACTTATATATATTTATTTAGTATAATTCTAAATACTTCTATTGGTCTATATATTGTTATTTAATTATTTATTTAATAAGAATTTATTCCTATTTATTTTGAATAAACCGATATAATTAATTTAATATAAGATATAAATTTATAATGTTGTACCGGTGTTCACATTTTTTAACCAGGCACTCATGCAACATTCCAATATTATATTTTGGCACCGTATTTGCTTATATGGCAAATTTTACTTTATGTGGTTTTGAATTTTTTTTTTTAATCATTTGTTTATGCATTTTACCATGAATTTACTCATAAGATTAACATATTTGACTATTTGATCCTTGAATAAATTCCAGATTGTGTAAATTTAATAATTTAGTATACAATATCTTCTCCAAAAAACTTATTGCTATATCCTTCAAATTAATATGACACACTCAGTTTGCTGCTGGTCTTGGAATCATGAATATAAAACAGTGGAATATTGCTGCTTTTTCGTCTCATGTTGAAAAATTGTTTAGGCATGATCAGAATCTATGGGGCGTCGGGTGCAAGAAATAACTTCTTAAACATAACATTTTTGGACTGTGCAGATTCCAAGTGACTCAAACTATACTTCGATGAAATTGTTGAAGCTAAGGCCTTGCTTTCTTTCATCATTTCAATACGCTCTGAAGAACAACTCTCTGCTATCTTTCTGGTATGATCCATGACCTTATAAAGGTGCAATGCTTGCTAATATTCTTCCGTTCAACTTGAGGTGTATTACCGGTATTCCTAAAGATGGTAAAGTAAGTGCTTATCTATGTGACGATATGATCACTTTACCCTATTCCAGTTCCTATGCTACTAGGAATGTTTGGAAAATGTTTGAAAATAGATTATGTAGCCATTCTGAATTTTCATGCCCATGGGGTGATGGTCCTTATTTAATCAATAGAGTTTATAAGTTGATTATCTCCTCCACAACTGTTAGCCTATTTCCTTGGCACACTAGAATATGGTCTACTAGTTCTATTCCACGTCAGGACTTGCTCCTCTGGAGAGTTATCAAGGGGTATCTTCGTACTCGTGATAAGCTATTGGTTGTGGGATTGATTCAACAGTCTTACTGTTTATAATGTGGCCATCATGTTGAATCTATTGGCCATATATTTTTCTCATGTCGGTACTCTTTCTATATTTGGAAGAGCATATTGTGCCATTGTCACTTCCATAACCCTTCATCTGATTCCATACTTGAATGGTTCACAATCTTTAAGGCTACCAGGTGGAGATCTTCAAGATCTTTGTTACTTCTTATAGTTCTACAATATTCTATTCAACTAATTTGGACTAAAAGAAACTCTAGGGCATTTTCAAGAATTTCCTCCTCTAAACACAGTCTCTTTCTTGCCCTAGTCAGTGCTTTGTAACTGTTGTGGATGCTCTCCGCCCTTTGCATTTTGTAATGCTTGATATCTCCTAGTCTACTTTTCGGTGTCCTCTTTTGTATTACTTCGAGTCCCTCTTTAGTCTCCTGCTATACTTTGGTACTTAGGTTGGGAAGTGATATTACTTGGTGTCTTGCTAGGTTTTTCTTGGAGTTCTATGGTCTTCTGCTTCGGGCATTGTTTGTCATTTATTTTTTTCTGTGTTTTGTTTATTTTTGTCTTTCTTTTCTCTTATTACTCTTGTATTTCTATATTTATGCCTATAATACTTTATTACATGTTATAAATAAAAGGTAGGGGACCTTTTAACCAGCTGGCTTTGCCAAAAAAATATTTATTATGCATAGATGATGCATGTCTCCACCATGCAAAAATCATTGTTTGTGTGATTTTAATACACATTGATTTGAGTGTTTTCTTAAAAGATGGAAAATGATAATTACTTTTTAAAGAGGTTGGCAAGGATTGAACTGCAAAATTTGTCGAAAGATCGTCCACTTGATCAATATGCATGACCATAAACAAGTTTTTCCTTATAGTGTCAAATCACCTAAAGCGAGGGCAGAAAGGTATGAATTTTAAATCTAAAGCATATATTATAGGAATTTTTTTAATTTATGCCAATTTTAGAAACAAATTTAAAATTAAGGCCAGTTTTATAACTTATTACAAAAATCGACCACTTTGTGCCACATCAATGCCACTCGTACTAGCGGCATTTCAAATGCTGCCAATACATTTTCTTTTAGAAAAAACGGTTTACGACATTTGAGATGCCTCTAGTGTATGACATTTCAAATGCGCCCAGAATGTTTGAAACTGTAACCAATCCTGCCCATCCTCTTTCATTTCTTACTTTCTTATAGAAAAAAACAAAATACCCCAATCTCAAATTTCTGCCCAAGCTATGAATTTTTGACTTTAAATTCAAGTTAAAACTTGATCGAAAGTCAATCTACTTGAGGAGGAGCAACTACTTCTTATGCTTGAACTATTAAGGTATGTTTTAATTAACCCCAATTCATTTTTTGGGTTCCTATGAGTATATGTCGTTTGGTCATTTGTCAAAGTAGTAAAATTGTGGGTTAATTGAAATATAGAAAGGCTCCTAAGTGTGTGCCAATAATTTGTTATTTTGACGGTGAATAGATTATTAGCGAATAAAGTTGGGGCAAATATGTTGGAGGATCATTTAATCCAACGAAAGTTGTAAAGGGTTGTGATTCAAACCAGTTGAAAAATCGATCTATAAAGCGACTAAGATAAAATAAAATGAATTTGATGTAGATTTAGTGTATAATTGGCCTACGGATTCAGGATCAAAATCCATTAAAATAATTAATGATGATGATGTGGATTTTATGTTTTCAGCGACATCAAAATCCATAGAGTTGTTTGTTAAGGAAAAGTAGACGGATGCAAGTAGAAGAATCCATACCATCATAAGCGGTTAACCAAGGAACGGAAGGCTATTATATAGTGGTTGAGACAGTAAATATTGGTCATGGAATTGCATCCCTAGTTTCAGTAATCAACCAATGACAACGAATTATAATCACCAACAATTGTTTTTTGGATATCCGCCGTATATGAGTTATCAACAAGATGTTTATTATAACTATCCTTAACCAAGTCAAGGTAGCTTTACCCATATTATTGGAAGGTGAAACATAATTTTAAAATTTTCATGTTGTATTTAATTGTGCACTATGCATTAGTTGTAAGTTGTGTTGCTCTATATGCAGTTATATTCCACATCGACCAACACCGCAAAGTAGTGCTGGACCATGAAATTTTCAGATGTCTCCTTTTATGTATTGTACTTGATTCGAGTTATACCGTATGACTCAGAGGTGTTTGTTTAGTACAATTTTAATTTGTTAGGTCTTAGTTTGATTTGTAGATTAAAACCAAACTAATTTATGAATTATATATTTCCCGCACATGATATTGCTACACAATCTAATGTAGTGATCATGTGGACATAACAATAAACGAAGCACATGTTGATATGGAATGTGAAAGAAGCTATGCGGTAGGATCGTATAATATGGAATAACGGAATAGTCTAGGTAGATAAAGTAAGTAAAAGCAAGGTAGACACCAGGATTTTATACTGGTTCAGATCTCTAGTCCTACGTCCAGTCCCTAAGCTTCACTTAGGAATTCCACTAACTAACACCCTCACTTAACCCGGAGGAATAGGTTCACAACTTACCCGAACAACCGAACGGGATTTCTTGCCTCAACTACCGAAGAGGACTTCAACTCAATTACTAAAAAACAATATTCGACTTGTTGTGTTCTTATCAACACTAATGAGTCTAATGTAGTACAATATTCCTATAATCTTATCCTCGAGAGTACGCAATGTATTTGTGAAGATTTAGGAAATGTGAATTGCTATGAATCAAAAGAATGCTAAAAACAAAGCAGTGATTCAAGTAATAAATTTGTGATTGCTTTGAGAATTTCTAGATAATATGTTCAAGCGGATAGTAAGATTAAAGCAAGAGAATTCGGTAAATTGAAGATGTTAAAATTATGTATTTATATTTGTAGAGGAGGTGCATCTGTTGGCTAAGGGTGCAGACAAGAGATGCTTCCATTTCCATTGGTGAATGGTTGCAACTCTTGGAAGGAAGTAGGTATCCATTCATAGAAAATTCACAAGTTCAAATTCAGTCGACTGAATAGAGAATTCAGTCAACTGAAAATATGAAGTAAAATTTTCAGGAACAAATTCAGTCGACTGAGCAGGGTGTTTCAGTCGACTGAAACTGTACATGTTGTATATGTGTAACAGGTTCAGTCGACTGGTCATCCCTGTTCAGTCGACTGAACTACTAGACTGTGCACAGTGAATGTGTACTAAAAAATGAAATTTATAAAATGTGTTCTAGTGTGTTCTAGTGTTTGTGCAAGCCTCTTGAGGATAGATTTTAACAATAAATCTAAACTAAGACCTATATAAAAATCATACTTCTGTTTATTCTTGGTCTTCATCGTTCATTCTTTATCTTTGCACATATCTCTTCCTTTTTGTCGAAGCACATTGTCATTGATCAAAATCTTAGCATATCAACATTCTCTCCCTTTTTGATTGATGACAATACTCATGTATGTAGAGATTATTTCCTCCTCCTGAATATATGCACTATCTTTTCTACAAAACAAGGTTAGTAACATAGATTTCTCCCCCTTTGTCATCGACAAAAAGGAAGTAATAATCACAGAAGTATATTGTCAAAACAATCATTGATATGCATGTCTATCGTTTAAGAATGTAACATAGAATATAGCATAAAAATGTAGCATGAGAATATATAATGTTTCATGAATGAATAAAACATAAAATGTAGCATGAATGAAACATAAAAGGCTATTTATACAAGCCATGTGATTAGTGTTTCTGAAATAATAAAAAACCATAAAAGAGTTTATTCATCTTTGTCCCAATCATATGAGGCTTCTCTCCCTCCCCTTGGTTCGAGGATAACGGGTCCACCTGTGGGAGGTCTATAACTTCCTCCTTGACCACCACTAGTGTCACTCGTGCTGCTGTTTGTATGTTCTTCGGATGATGTCCATGTGAATGTAGGTGCAGGACGCTTACCGCGTGATGTTGAAGCGATAGTGGAAGTTAAGCATGAGATGGCATCCCATAATTTATTGAAGAATCCTTTAATTTTATCAGGTTTATGATCTATCTTCTTAAGGCGATTATCAAGAATTTGTTGATTTCTTGATAAAATTCCTAACGATTGATTGGTAGTAAAACTTGGCTCAATGATACGAATTTCATCTTCTCGGTCGAAAGGTTCTTCATGTGGAGCTTATGGAGGTTGTTGCGCTTGTGGAGGTTATTGTTGTTCTTGATGCCTAGCTTCCCATTCGGCAAGAGATATGATGCGAGGAGGTCTATCCAGGAGTTGCATAAGGCTTATTGTCTGTTGGTTAATTTGATGGACCATTGTATTTTCGAACTCGGGTAATGGCGTATCAACATTGAGGAGAAGTCTCATGATGTATTCTCCAAAATATATAGTTCGCATTTTGCCATTATTAATTGTGAGAAACTCATCAAGGATTAGTTGGACCCAATTGACTTGAATATTGCCCCAAATAGCGTATAGAGCTCGATAATTTGGTTGGGTAGACAAGTTCATATGAACCCGTTCGTGGAGTAATTGTTCTCATAAGAGCTTTGTGAAGGATTCTAGCTCAGGTCGGAGGGAAGTGGATTTAAAATCTCGAATATTAACATTATCATCCAGAAATTGATGGTTTATGTTATCTCGAATTTGTGGATTGAATTCTGCCTCATCAAGCTTTCTCCCTACATTAGGTGAACCTAAAATGTGTGACATTCGATCTAAGGAGAACCAAACTTTCTTTCCACACACCATACTCCAAACACTATCATTTGGATTTCTTGGGTTTTGGTGTCCAAGATTAAGATTTTCACAAAATAGTTTGACCATGATATGATTTATTGCATGGACGTTTCTTTTCAAATCTAAGAGAGAAGTTAAACCTCCTCGATCCGTTAATGCTTGGATGTTGTATGTCTGAAGGCTTTTAAAATCAACAAAGGAGTGCTCGAAAATGCGAGAATTCTTCATTTTATTCCACCTTGTTACAGCTGCGCCATCATAGATCCATTGTGCAATTTGAGCATCAATTGGCTCGGAGGATGAAGAACAAGAAGCTCTTTATCTTTTGGGGGCCATTTGTCGTGAGATTTGAGAGTAATTTGTGAATTGGGGACTAGTGTTTTGGAAAACAACGGGGAAGAGAGAACTTTTGGAAGGTAAAAGGGTAAAAACTGGTGGATAAAAGGGAAATTTTGCCTGGGAATTGGCGTTCAGTCGACTGAAAAAGTCTGTTCCGTCGACTGAAATTTTGGCCGAAGTTTTCTGTGTTAAATTCAGTCGACTGAACAAAGTTTTTAGTCGACTGAATTGTTGTGTATTTGTTTTCTTCCTAGTGTTCAGTCGATTAAGCAGGAAGGTTCAGTCGACTGAACCTTGAGTTTTTGGAAATCTAAATTTAAAAAAAAAAAAATCAATAAATGATTACAATAGTATAGACATAATATAATATAATAACATGATTTGGCCACCGAAATAATCATTTCTTTGGAGATGGACTATTTTTCTTTTTGCGTCCTTCATTCTCCATATAGTTTATATACCATGAATTTGGACTATACTGAGGAGTCTTTGGTGACAACCAAGGATTCACGGGATCGACTGGTGTACGGTAAGACGAAGATGGATCAAATGAACTAACAGGTCGAGGTAGAGGCTCAGTCACTTCGTTTTTCTTTGAGCCACAAAAACGTAAACCAATTTGCTCTAGGAAGCTTAATCGTCTTGCCGTTACTTTTTGTTCGAAATTTAATTCTCGTTGAAGATCAATTTGTTGTTGTTGAAAGTGATGAATCTCATCAATCTTTCTTTTCGTATCTGGTGAGATAAAAAGACCACGTTTAGCCTTCTTCGATTCCGGTGTGTAGCCAGTTCGATAGTTGTCCCATTTATAGTCTGAATTATGCTTTAGTGCTGGAGTAGGAAGTTTTGGTGATGTTGGTGAGTTATCGACAGAAGAGGTGATGTTGATTGGGGAGTATGAGTTGTTTGAGGTCATTTTTATATCAACTTTTCAATCTTTTGTAAGTGAAAATGAGTTGTGAAAATGAAAATATGTTAAACATGTATTTATAGGATGAATATTCTAAAAATATTATGGTGATAATTTATCAAAGTTTTTTAACCAATCAAAGATTTAATGGTTAGAATAAATCAGTTAGAAATGTATGGATTAGAGATAACCCTTATATTATAATGTATCATTATTTGAAAATATAAATTGAAAGTCATAGTTTTCATCATTCAGTCGACTGAGCATATAGATTTAGTCGACTGAATTGTAAAAAAAAAAAATTTGATAACTTTATAAACTATTTTTAAAAGAGATTATTCCTAATTCTCGACGTAACTTTATAAAGTAGTTTTCTAATAAAGGTTTAGTAAATATATCGGCAAATTGATTTTCGGTAGAAATATATTCTAAATTTATGATTCCTTTTTCGATATTGTCTCGTAGAAAATGGTGACGAATATCTATATGTTTTGTACGAGAGTGATTAACCGGATTTTTAGATAAATTTATTGTACTTGTATTATCACAATATATTGTAGAGTTTGTTAAATTTATATTAAAATCCTTAAGTGTTTGTTGCATGTAGATAACTTGAGTACATGCTAATGCGGCTGATATATATTCCGCTTCACACATGGAAAGTGAAACACAATTTTGTTTCTTACTAAACCAAGATACAAGTGATTTTCCGATGAAATGGCACGTGCCACTTGTACTTTTTCTATCTGTTCGAGATCCACCAAAATCAGCATCACTGAATGATACTAACTCAAATGGACACTCTTTTGGATAGAAAAGACCAAAATCTTTAGTATCATTAAGGTATCGCATAATTCGTTTTACTGCTCTTAAATGTGATTCTTTAGTATTAGATTGAAAACGTGCACATAAACATACACTCATCATTATGTCTGGTCTACTAGCGTTTAAGTAAAGTAAGGAACCTATCATGCTTCTAAATAATTTTTGATCTATACTTTTGCCATTTTCATCTCGATCGAGACGAGTAATGGTACTCATAGGAGTAGTTTTAGCAAAAGTGTTCTCCATTCCGAAACTTTTAATTAGATTAGCACAATATTTTTCTTGGTTTATGAAAATTCCATTTGCTAATTATTTAATTTGAAGTCCGAGAAAATATGATAATTCTTCCATATGAGACATTTCGAACTCCTTAGTCATTATATTTGAAAATTCTTTACATAAATTTTCATTTGTCGAACCAAATATAACATCGTCTATGTATACTTGAATTATTAAAATATCTTTAGTAGTATTTTTAATAAAAAGCGTTTGATCAACTTTTCCAATTTGAAATCCCAAATTTAAATAAGTAGCTTTTAAGTCTTTCATACCAAGCACGAGGTGCTTGTTTAAGACCATATAGTGCTTTCTTTAATTTATATACATGACTTGGATATTTTTCGTGTATAAATAAAGGAGGTTGTTCTACGTATACATTTTCTTTTATAAAACCATTTAAAAATGCACTTTTAACATCCATTTGATAAAGTTTAAAATTGTGAAAACATGCAAAAGCTAATAGAATGCATATTGCTTCAGGTCTTGCAACGGGAGAAAAGTTTCTTCAAAATCGATATCTTCTTCTTGATTATATCCTTGTGCTACTAGTCTAGCTTTATTCCTAGCTATATTACCTCGTTCATCTATTTTATTTTTGTAAACCCATTTTGTTCCTATAACAGATTGATTATTCGTAAAGGGAACTGATTCCCAAACATCATTACGTTCAAATTGATTTAACTCTTCTTGCATTGCAATAATCCAGTAATCGTCTGTTGATGCTTCTTTAGGATTTTTAGGTTCTATTGTAGAAATGTAAGCTATGTGTCCCATTTGATTTAGTTGAATTCTTGTCTTAACTTGAGAATTGATTTCACCAATTATGTTTTGAGTAGGGTGATCTCGTAATATTCTTAGTGATGATCTTAGTTCATTATTACAATTTTCAAGATTTGTATTTTCTATATTTATAAATTCTTCATCATCTTTTATACTTAATTCTTTGTTGATATTCTCATCAAAAGATACATGTAAGGTTTCTTTGATTATGTTTGTTCGTTTATTAAATACTCGATATTCCTTACTTCGTTTTGAATATCCTACAAAAATTCCTTCATCGGCTTTTGGATCAAATTTGCTTAGTTGATCTTTTGTATTTAAAATAAAACATTTTCATCCAAATATTTTGAAATAAGATATATTTGGCTTTTTGTTGTTGAATAGTTCATATGAAGTATTTTTAGTTAACGGTCTAATTGATATTCTATTCAATACATAACATGCAGTAGCTATGGCTTCTGCCCAAAAATGTTTTGGTAGAAAACTTTCATTTAGTAATGTCCTAGCGCATTCTTGTAATGTTCTATTCTTTCTTTCTACAACTCCATTTTGTTGAGGAGTTCTAGGAAATGAAAAATTGTGATTTATTCCTTTCTTTTTACAGAACGTTTCAAAAGCTTCAATTTCGAATTCGCCTCCATGATCACTTCGTATATTTTAATCCTTAAATCTTTAATGTTTGGAATTCTTTTGACAAATGTTTTAAAATGCTCAAAAGTATCACTTTTATTTTTCATAAAAGTAGTCCATGTATATCTTGAGAAATCATCAATTATTACAAACACGTATTGATTATGATTAATGGATTGAACTTGTGTTGGTCCAAATAAATCCATATGTAGTAATTCTAATGGTTGTAAAGTCGAAATATTTTTCTTAGATTTGAAAGATGATTTCATTAATTTTCCTTTTTGACAATCATCACAAAGATTTTTTATTTTGAAGTTTATTTTAGGTAAACCTCTTACTAATTCATTTTTGGAAAGTTTTCTAATAGTTTTAAAATTTATATGACAAAATCTTTTGTGCCATAACCAAGGATCATTATCTTTGGCTAGTAAACACTACTTGTATTATGATTAATATTCATATTTAGAACATAAATATCCCTATCTCTTTTTCCTTCAAAAACAAGATTTTGGTTTTGATAAAAAATACTACACTTATTTTCCGAAAAAGTTATTTTAAAGCCTTTGTCAGAAAGTTGACTTATGCTAAGTAGATTATGTTTTAGATTTTCAGCTAATGAAACATTTGTTATAAAAGGTAAATTTGATGTACTGTAATTGCTCACATCTCCTTTGCCAATGATATGGCCTTTTGAATTGTCTCCAAAGGTAACCGAGCCACCATCAAAGTATGTGATGTTTGTAAGCATATCTTTGTCTCCGGTCGGGTGTTTTGAGCAACCACTGTCTAATATCCATTTCTTTTTTTTAAGTGGGACCTGAAAATAAATACAAAATTATTGGTACCCACCTTTTAATAGGGTCTAAAAAGTTAGAGCTTAGGAAGCCAAACCCAATTTGGTTTAGTATCCTTTTTATAAATATGGTTTTTATTATAATGAACACTATTCATAAATGTTTTAATATATTTATTCCTAATTAAAAAATTGTTAGTCTTTGGAACCCAAATTTTGACTATCTTGGTTTCTACTTTTGTTTTGATAGGTTCTCTTAATAACATTTGTTGTTTTGAATCAATATTCCTCTTAAAATTTGTATTTTTCTTTTTAGGAATTTTTGACTTCTTTTTATATCCTAATCCATGTTTATTTGAAGAGGATTGAGAATTTTCTAAAATCTTAGATAAATTTTCTCTTCCTTTGTTAAAGTTAAAAACATTTTTAGTGATGTTATCTAGTCTATCTTGAAGAATATTATTTTGTAACTCAACTTGTCTAATCTTAGTTTTTAACTCATGATTTTCAGAAACAATTATATCATTCTTTGTCTTTTGAGTTTCAATTTCTTGACTTAAAAGTGATAATTGAGTTTCCGAATTTGAATGAGATTCTTGAACTTTTTCAAGTTCTTCTTATAAAATTTTCTTTTCATCTTTTAACATATCCCTTTCAAATTCAGCTTTGTTTTGATTTTCACGAGTTTCTTTGAGTTTCTTTTTAAGAGTTTTTATTGTGTTCAAAAGTTCAGTGTTTACTTCAATTAAATCATCGAAAGTTAAATTACTAACCTCAGATTCTTGAGCCATAAAGCATACATTCGCTTGTTCATTGTCACTATCTTTTTTTACTTTAAGATGAATCCGAATCATCCCATGTTACAGAGAATGCCTTCTTTTTGAATTTCTCTCTCTTGTTTTTGTTGTTGAGAGCTTTTTGATTCTCCTTCTTTTGCTCTGGGCAATCCTTATGCATGTGACCTTTCTTGTGACAGTTGAAACATTCTATATTCGAGGATGTAGGTTTGTTCAAGAAATTCTTATTGAATCTGTTTTTATTTCATTTTCTATATCTTAAGAGTTTCTTGAAATTTTTGGCTATAAATGCTAAATCCTCATCTTCAGACTCTGATTCTTCCTTTTCTACATGAAAAGCTACATTCTTTCTTTCTTGAGCTTGATCTTTCTTAGCTTGCATATTTACTTCATACGACATAAGATTTCCAATAAATTCCTCTGGTTTCATTGTAGATAGATCATTTGCTTCCTCGATTGCTAGTACTTTTCTCTTCCATTCATCAGTGAGTGAATTTAGAACTTTAGACACTTTGTCAAAATCCGTCTATTTTTCTCCTAGTCCGATTAAAGCACGATGAATGTCTTGAAATCTCGAGTACATGTCATTAATGGATTCATTTTGTCGCATTCTAAAGTTTTGGAATTGATTCTTCAGCATGGATATCTTTGTTTGTTTAACCTTGTTTGTGCCTTCATATATGACTTTAAGTGTTTCCCAAATTTGATATGCAGTAGTACATATGCTAACACGGTTGAATTCGTTTCTATCCAGGGCGTAAAATAGCATATTCATAGCTTTGGCATTTGCACTAGCTTCATTATTTTGAATTTGTGTCCATGTAGGATATTGTGGGTACAACGAACTCTGCTTGAGTAGCATTCCAGGCTTCGAAACTTGTTGCTTGCATATAAATCCTCACCCTTGTATCCCAATAGTTATAATTTAGTCCATTGAATAGAGGAGGTCTTTGGGTAGATTGTCCTTCCCCAAATGTAGAACTATAGGCAGATGTTGTGCTTGTACTTGCGTTATTTTCCATATTATCAATATGTCTAACAACAGTGTTATGGTTATAGAACAACCTGGCTCTGATACCAATTGAAAGAGGCTATGCGGTAGGATCGTATAATATGGAATAACGGAATAGTCTAGGTAGATAAAGTAAGTAAAAGCAAGGTAGACACCAGGATTTTATACTGGTTTGGATCTCTAGGCCTACGTCCAGTTTCTAAGCTTCACTTAGGAATTCCATTAACTAACACCCTCACTTAACCTAGGGGAATAGGTTTACAACTTACCCGAACAACTGAATGGATTTCTTGCATCAACTACCGAAGAGGACTTCAAGTCAATTACTAAAAGAACAATATTCGACTTGTTGTGTTCTTATCAACACTAACGAGCCTAATGTAGTACAATATTCCTATAATCTTATCCTCGAGAGTATGCAATGTGTTTGTGAAGATTTAGAAAACGTGAATTGCTATGAATCAAATGAATGTTAAAAACAAAGCAGTGATTCAAGCAATAGATTTGTGATTGCTTTGAGAATTTCTAGATAATATGTTCAAGAAGATAGTAAGATTAAAGCAAGAGAATTCGGTAAATTGAAGATGTTAAAATTATGTATTTATACTTGTAGAGGAGGTGCATCTTTTGGCTAAGGGTGTAGACAAGAGATGCTTCCATTTCCATTGGTGAATGGTTGCAACTCTTGGGAGGAAGAAGGCGTCCATTCATAGAAAATTCGCAGGTTCAAATTCAGTCGACTGAACAGAGAATTCAGTCAACTGAAAATATGAAGTAAAATTTTCAGGAACAAATTCAATCAACTGAGCAAGGTGTTTCAGTCGACTGAAACTGTACATGTTGTATATGTGTAACAGGTTCAGTCGACTGGTCATCCCTGTTCAGTCGACTGAACTACTAAACTGTGCACAGTGAATGTGTACTAAAAAATGAAATTTATAAAATGTGTTCTAGTGTGTTCTAGTGTTTGTGCAAGCCTCTTGAGGATAGATTTTAACAATAAATCTAAACTAAGACCTATATAAAAATCATACTTATGTTTATTCTTGGTCTTCATCGTTCTTTCTTTAGCTTCGCACATATCTCTTCCTTTTTGTTGAAGCACATTGTCACTGATCAAAATCTTAGCGTATCAACAGAATGGACATGGATCTAGTTGAAGATGTACATGTCGACACCCTGTTAATAGTATTGATGTAGTGAATGTGCTAGAGAATAATAGGTCTTGGATCGATAGTATGCAAGTGAACAATGATGCCCTAATCTATGATTTTGCAGTTTAAGACAATATTCCCGAAGATGGTAATAAGTTGGAAATAAAGTTGCCTTTAGATGATGATCTATGAAATGCATCAATAATGGCTATGTCAATTGTTGCAAATCTTCATTTTAAAAATGAGTTATTTTCAACCGTCAATGTTCAAAGTAGATTAAAAGTTGATATGATTTTCGAAACGAAAGCAAATTTTTTACAATAGTTGAGCAAATGGTCAATTGTACATGCAGTGTCTTTTAAACCTATAAAATCAAATAAAACCTTATACACCGCCATTTACAATATAGATGCCAACTATCCTTGGAGAATTCATGTAACTGTGAACTGAAAAATTAACACAAAACTTTGTTCATAATAGCCTATGAAAAAATAATTATTATAAGTTATAACTATAATGTACACACTAAATGAAATATAATGTATCTTTGGAAATCACTGGTTTATGTGAAAGAAGTACAACACATATACCCAATATATAAATGCATTTCGTAAAGCAATACAACTAACAACAAATATACACATTAAATATCATGAAACAATTGACGTGAAGGCATTGCCGGACTATGAAAGTAGATCACATAATTATTCACCTGAGGCGTAAAAGGTCTAGAATTTTTTAGATCTGATAGGGTAAATATTCAATTGTGTTTCCACTACAGGATGTTGCCTCTTAATAGGAGGTTGAGCTATCTAGGTTGCCTAGCCTTGAAGCCAATCCTGTATGAAAACTATGTATTTCAATTTGTGTGATACTATTCCTGAGCACTACCCTCCCAAGTTCAATGAGTGTAATTGTAACATCCATCATTCTGAAACTCGAAGATGGAACCCCAATGTGCTATAGCCACCTTAGAATAATCTTTCATTTATGAAGATGAGATCAGTTATCTTATACGGTCATAAGTAAACAGAGCAGATATACAAAATGAAACACATCATTACAAATTTAGTTTAATAATTAATTTTTTACATCCCAAAGTCGTGCCCGTGGGAGGAAAATAATATAGCACAAAAAACTATTTGTGTCACACACCATATATGAAGATGTAGACATGAACGCTAGATACAGTAGTTAAAACAACATAAATACAACACTTATGCCTCTAGATTCATCTTTGACTTCCAATATTCGACCATCCCTAATGCAACCAGTCTAGGCCCATAAACTCTACCTATTAGAATGAGTACCTGTGAGTTTATAGAGAAAACAAGAATAAAAATATGGTCAGACATAAAGTCTAGTATAAGTAACATACTACCCTAAATAAGAAAATAGAGATACCACACTACTAATATGCAGGACAACGCCCCTTTTAAAATACAAATGCACCAAATTAACTAATTAACAATTAAACCTAATTCATTGGTTCGTTATTCAAATATCAAAGCCATTCTATGAAGCTAGCCATAACAGAAAGAAACCACTCGATTTGTTCCACATAATAGTCGATGTGTTTCGATATAACAAATATGCCCTATCCTTGATTTTCCCTAAGGCCTTATGTACTTTTGCAACATATATTTATCACTGAAGTTCTACTATTTGACCGCCACTAAGGCCTTATAACAGATATGAACAAGGTCCCAAAGTTAATCATCCAACTGCCACTTAGGTTTTGTGCTTATATATTATACACATTATGTGACGACCCAAAATCCGATGCTCGAAAATCGGCATCCAATACATCACCCGCATTCGAATGTCGTAGATTCAAACGTTGGAGTCCGGTTTGCTGGAGCTATAACACATTAGATGATAACAACACAGTAGAAACAAAATGAATTTTCATTGATACACAACATGGATACAATATTCTACAACAATGACCACCAACATCAGGGCACAATATATACAACAGAATACAGCAGAAACAACACAACAGTGGAAAATTATCTTCAATAGGGTCTTCAAAAGAATCCAAGATACTGCGTCTTTATTCCAAAAGCTCGAAAGTTCCAAAGCTCCAAAGCTCCATACCAAAAAGCTCAAAAACCTAAAGCTTCCAAACCAAAGACTTCAAAGACTTCCAGAATCTGCATAAACCCTAGGTCCAGAATCCACTGATGACCTAACTCTAGGCTGCCCGTATGGAAAATTTATGGGCACCCAGACTTTATGAAAGGGAATAATAAACTTTGGGTCAGTCATAGGACTGATGTGAGCAAACATAAAACCATTATTTGTAAAAAAAAGAAATTACAAAAGAAATCCGTTTATGCTTTTTGAAAATGAAACTACCATATGGTCTCCTGGCACACACTCAATTCAATCGCACACATGCGGAAGGTTTCTCCTTATAGCAGTCAAACATGCTTGATACGCGAAAATCCTTTTGATATTATTATTAGTGCATAGTGCGAAAAATATTTCGGAAGTATAATATTAATCTTAGCCAGCATACGTACCATTATAGTATGCCTACAATAGCTACCATTTAAAAATGGAAGGTTATACAACTAAAACCGTACAGGGCTCGTATTTGATTGTTTGGATTTCCAACAAATGGCCAAGGCTAAGGAACTTCCTTTATCCGAAAGGGTATGCCTTTGGAGGGACGCCTTGAGAACCTAACCGGGTCTCTGCCAACACAAGGCCGGGTTACCTCTGTAACTAGGTAACTAACTGTCACGACTATGCCATCCTCCGGTTGTAGCCGACCTTTATCCGGGGCCCCATAACAACCAACAACCACATAAGTAAAATATCTGAACTCCATACCAGAATACTACATTTTATCCAGATGGAAATGCACATAACCTGAGGGGTGCGACCCTCATAACCTTGTTGCATCTTTTCCTGTTTCGACCATTTCCTAGGTGTGAGGTTCGATAAAGTCTCGTCCCACAAAGCTACGCTTTTCACAAAAAGCCATGCTTCGATCAACCAATGATCAGCACTTAGCATGCCACATTACCAAATTGGGAATATATCACTAGTAACCATTAACTACATAACAGCTGAGCTCGTATGTCTTAGAGAAGGGTGTTAAGCTAAGAGCATAAATTCTCCCCCACCAAACAGATACGTATTTGATAGAAACCATCTTTACATCTCAAAGTGTAATGTCAGACATACATCTCTACAAGTCCATCCTAGGTCTGAATGGAACCGAAGGCACTTTGTCCAATTAAGGAAAAAAGTCCTTGCAAATCCGGATTTCCCCAATCCCGATCGGACTCCCCATCACATAAGTAAATCTCTATACCGGAGCAACTCGGTGTAGAGACAATCAATAGGAAATCCTTTCATTCTCGAATATACCCGGTCTTTAACCGCCGTCTCCATATGCAATTCCATTTCGTCGTATCATTATTCGGAATGGGTTTTATGACTTCATGTCCTCCCCCGGCTTATCGAATAATGAGCGTATATTTAAAAAATGTGGACACAAATTTCCATTTTCAATCTTTTAAACACAAGATCCACTTTTAAGATTCGATGTGGTTTTCGGATAACCATTTGGAATCCGACCCCCAGTCGCATCGAAATTCAAATGTCGTTTTAAAGGCCAAGTTATTTTAAGTAAACAATTTTAGTTCAATTCATAATTTCACATTCACATAGAAATTCAATCACAGATAGATAACTTAAATTATCACAGTTTAATCCAGGCATTTAATATCATAGAACATCACATATTAGAGATATCAAACAATTCAAGGCATTCAACATAATCTAATCATCCATAAGCAAGATTAATTAATCACATGATTATACTTAATTTAATTAACTTAAAATAAATTAATTACTTATGAATTAATCACATAATCCTAATTAACTAACATTAATTAATTACAAACCATTATTATTAATTTAATTAATTAATGAAATTAGCTAATCAACCTTTATTATCCATATTAATTAATTATCCTCAATTACTTACATTAATTAATTATCCCTTAATTAATTACATTAATAAATTAACCCATAATTAATTACATTAACAAATCAACCCTTTAATTACTCACATCAAGCAATTATCCTTTAAGTAATTATCCTTTAACTACTCACATTATATAATCATCCTTTAATGTAAATTAATTAATTATCCTTTAATCATTTATTAATTAACCTTTAATAATTAATTAATTTACCTTTAATTATTAAATAATTAGCCTTTAGTTATTTAATTATCCTTTAATTACTTACATTAAGTAATTATCCTTTAAGTAATTATCCTTTAATTATTCACATTAATTAACTAACCATTAATTAATTTATTACCCTTTGATTAATTACGTTAAGCAATTATCATCAAATTACTAATTAATGATTTTTTAATTACCTTAAGATCTTAATTAATTATAAGACAAACTATTTACCTTAATCAATTGCTTAATTCCTAATTAACTTAATTTAATCACCAAATAAATTAAATAAATTACCTCCAAAACCTACTTAATTAACAAATTAATGATCCTTTAATTAATCACATTTATGATCCTTGAACTAATCAAGACCCTAATTAGTTAAAGATAAATCCTTTATCTTGATCATTACTTGATTATCATTAAAATTACTTTTAAATGAAATGCTTGAAATTAATTCATTCTTAACACACAAAATCATTTGAGACCCTTAATTAATTTAAGTTAATACTTAATCATCTACTTAATCCAATCATTATTAAATTCCATTTGAAAACACTTATGGATTAATTTATTATTAACTTAATATATAATTATTCCAGAACTAGGTCAATTAACTTTTAACAACATTTAATCTTTTAAAAATTTAATCTTCGAAACTTGTTTGAAAATAACCTTTGAAATTAATTTATCATTAAAACATGAATTAACTTAAGACCTTAAGTTAATTTATAATTAAAACCTTTTCACCTTCTTAATTCAATATTTAATTACATTATTTAAATTTTTGTTTGAAATAAACTTAAGAAATAATTTATTTAATTTAAGTTAAAATAAATTACACAACTTTTAACTAACCAAATATTTAAATAAACACTTTTTTAAAAGAAATTGATTTAAGAAAAAAAATTTAAAACTTGATTTACTTTAACATAAAAACTTGTTTTATTTGAAATCTAAAACTATTACAACCTATACCCAAGACCAAACTACAAAATACCATAACCAAAATATAACTCCCGATCAACAACCCGAGCTATTACCCCTTTCTTTTTTTTCTTTTAAAACTTTGTTTGGTTAAAAAATTATAAACTGTTAACACTCACGAATGACACAGAAACAAACCTGAGCCAAAATCATGTTTCCCCGAGTTCAACTCCGAGACCACACCTTCTTCCTCGAGCTCAAACAACACCAGACATCATCATGCACACGTGCACGTGCATGGTCGATTGCAGCAGCACCGACCATCTTCGCCGTCGCCAATAAGTCGCCTACGACTCACGCTAACACTCCAACCACCCAGAAACTTGGAACCCCCTTCCATTAGAAATCGAGAAAAATGAGACCCAACTGGAAAGAAACAGATCACCCAAAACCACCTTGCCACGCCACCACCGACCACCGGACACCACGTCGATCAACCCAGACCTTCGACGTAGTCCCACACATCGATCCCCCCTCCACCGATCACCTCCGGTTCACCCACGTTGCCGCAATGCTTCTCGAAATCATCGATGACCAAAACTGCTAGAAAACCCTAAATCGACGTCGATGTGCCACCATAGTGGACTAAAAATCCACTGACTATTTTTCCTAAAACCCCCAAACTTCGAGCTACCTCCAGTTACCATCACGATGCACCACCATTTCTCGTTCATCGTAAATTGACAAAATCCCAGATCCCGTTCATCTCGAAATTCATCACCATTTACAAGCTTAAAAATTATGATTCGATCGCTAAAAATCATCATTTCTAAACACAAATCAGATTATATATGTGAAGTTTACAAACATGTTAGTCAAAGTTCCTGATATATTTGTTCTTACTATATAATTCAACATTATCAGAGAAATACTTAATAATTTCATTTGAAATTAAAAAAAAATAGTATTACATTAATACAAATAAGTTTCCTTTAAACATTATATCCTATAATTTCTTTAAATGATGAGAATTTGAATTTTTTTGAATTTGTTTTTAAAATCTGTAACTTTTAGAACAGAGGCATGCTTGCTTGAACACAAACAGGAACACATCATTTTCATATATACATATACACATACATACAGGGTTACTTACATCCATAAAATCATTTTTTCACAACATACTTCAAGATTAATCACAACTTCAAGATAGATAAACAAATTCAAGTTAGTTTACTCGCTTGGATATTATACAAAGAACCTGGAAATTGTATTTGAATTTGAAAAAAAACTGGGAACTTTGATTTGGAAATAGTTTTATACTTTGAAAATCTGGAACTTGAAACTGCTTTGATTTTTTTGTTTAGTTGGTCTTGCTTGTTTCTTTGATTATGATTGCTTCAGGTTTATAGCTTCCAGGTTTGAGATGATCTGTACTTTGCCTTGATTATTGATTTCATCTATATTTTTGTTTTAGTTTCCAGGTTTGTAATTTGCTCAAGTTTTGTTTTCAGGTTCTGGTTTTGAATTTATCAACAAAGAAATGAGAAGGAAGGAGTTAGATATATATAGCCTTAATTTCCTTTTTTATTATTATTAATTTTAAAAATGAAAAGAAAATTTAAAAACATGACACCTGTTTAATTTCATGTTTAAAATAGTTACACTTGTATTTTGCATGACATATTAGCCTCCACTTGTTAAACCATATGCTAATATACTTACATTTGTAATTTTGCATGTTCTTAATATTTTTTATATTATATATATATATATGTATATTATATTGTACTTAGTTTTATATTAATATATGTATTTTATATTTTATATTTATACCTTTCCTTTATTTATATTTATGTTACTTTTAAAGAAATTGATTTAAAAATTTAATTATACACTAAATAAAAAAAATCATATACACACACATATATTATTTTAGTTCTATACTTATATATATATGTGTTTTATATTTTATATTATAATTTAAGTATTTATGTTTTATATTTATATATACATTTAGTTTTATAAGTTTAATGTTTTTATATTAACATATATATATATATATATATATAAACTATATTTGTTCATCTACAAATTTCAAAAGAAACTATATAATCCTTTTATTTATATTTTTATTTTAAGCTATCGTTCCTTTAAATAAATAAATATTTATCTTTAGTGTTTGAAAATATAGAATTTAATTTTAAATAGCTTTTGAAAATTATTATATTGAATTCAAAATATAACTTCCAAATAACAATATATATATATATATATTGTGATTAGAAAACAAATTTTTATTAATTTTAAAATATAGAGTTTTTAAATCCAATTTATTTTTAATATGTTTATTTTTGAATTTTAAATCAAAATTTTTATTTACAATATATATATATATATATATATATATATATATATATATATATATAAACAACAAAAATCTTATTTGTTTTGGAAAAATCCAAATTGATTCACAATTTAATTCAAAAATTTATATTAATCACTAAATTAAATTTGGCTTAAAAATGGGATCGTTACAGATTCCCCCCTCAAGAAAATTTCGTCCTCGAAATTTGATAGACAGAGAGATAAACAAAGAACATATGAACACATAAAAAGATAGAGAAATGTCTTACCAGATTAAGTGTAGAGAAGTCCTATCCCAAATGTAGTATGGATATTTCGGCTTTTGGAATAAAACAGAATATCATTAATAAATATGAGAACAAACTTATTTAGTATTTCACGAAATACTCGGATCATCAGGTCTACGAAATATGCAGGGCATTGGTTATTCTGAAGGGCATAACTAACCATTCGTAGAATGTATCGGGACCCCAAAAAATAGACAAACATATCTTTCGCAATTTTCAGCTGATGGAATCCTTGGGCTAGATCCATCATGGAAAAGAATCGAGCACTATGCAATTGATCGAATAGAACGTCGATTCGGGGCAAAAGAAATTTATCCTTAAGAGTTGACTTATTCAGATCACGATACGATAATCTATGCACAATCTCAAAGATCCATCAGACTTGGCTACAAATACTACAGCCGAATCCCAATTGGAACGACTAGGTCGTATAAATCCTTTCTCCAGTAAATCTTGGGTTTGCTTAACTAGCTCTACTCTTTCCCTTGGTGCCATCCTACGACTTGCATGTTCAATTGGACGGGTATTGGGAACCAAGTCGATTCTAAATTCGATTTCCCTATGCGGAGGTAAAGACTTAATTTCTTCAAACACGTCAGGAAATTCTTGAGCAGTAGGTATGGATTCCAAACTAGGGTCGGGATACCCTAAAGTATATATTAGCTTATCCCTCTTTGGACTTGGATCCTTACAAGAAATCACAAAAAAATTCCCAAGTTTGGTTTTAACTGAAATCGTTCGATTGGTACAATCTAATTTAGCTTCATATTTTGTTAACCAATTCATTCCAAGTAAAATTTCAAATTCATTAAAGTCAAGAAAAAAAGGCTGATAGGAAACTGACGATGAGAATACGAAATAGAAACTTTTCTACAACGTAAACAAAGATTCGCAGGGCCTCCAACCGGGTTCTTCACACAAATAGGTCCGTCTACGAATTTTGTTTCAAGATTTAACTCTTCTATGGTTCGTTGGGAAATAAAACTATGCGTGGCTCCAGTGTCGTATATAACTCTAACAATTTTATCATAAATAAGAAGGTTACCTTCCAAAACTCCTTTCCCTTTATCGGCTCCTAAGGTTGAAGGTTGATCCTTGATTACATATACCTTTGCTATTTGGGCCTGCTTCACTGTTGGGCAATCTTTAACCACGTATCCTGGTTTATGGCAATAATAGCATTCCCTGGATTTTTGTTCTAACTTCTTATGTTGATCCTTCTTCACTTGCTTCTTGGGCTTCTTGCAACCACTTGAATAATGACCTTCCTCCAAACAGTTGAAACAGGTAACACTCTTCGCCTTGTTTTCCTGAGTATTCTTCTTTTCTTTACCTTGCCAAGGTTTCTTTCCTCCAAACTTCATCTTTTTCCAATTTGGATTACTTCCGCTTCCTTTCTCTTCTGGAATCCCTTGTTTATCTCAGGTGGCATATCAATATCCCATATCTATCAAATCAGCAAGAGACTCCTTCACATAGCTTGTCATCCTTTCATGAAACTTCTTGTTCATCCCTTTAATAAATCTCTCATTCTTCTTAAGAGGTGTATTCACCAACTCAGGACCAAATCGGGATAACTCGTTAAACTTATTTAAGTATTCTTCAAAAAATAGACTTCCATGCTTCAAATCAATAAACTCTTGATACATCCGGGAGATACCAGCAGACGGCATATAACGCTGCTCAAACACTTTCTTGAATCTCTCCCATGTAAACTCATCCTACGACTCGACCATGATCTCCCACCAAGCCAAAGCTTCTTCCTCGAGCTGCCAGGAAGCCATCAATCTCTTTTGATCATCATCCAACTTCAATCCTTTAAAAATCCTTTTACAAAATTGAATCCAAGCTTGCGCTTCTATAGTAGTCTCCGATTCTGTGAATGGTTTTCCTCCAAGTCTTGAGAAACTCCGATATAATTCTGCCAGATTCGGTTGGGGTTGGACGGGAAGAGCTGCTCCCTCCATTGCCGTTTTTGCAGGGTCTCAACCATTTATAGTGGTACTCCCCTTCACTACCTCATCCTCTTCTTGCACTTATTCTCACTATCTGTAAATAGTAAGCAAATTGATTTGGGCATACGAACGAGATATCTTAGGGAATATACTCATTCTAGGGTATTTCTAACCCTATCTCTAATGAGTTACCTAATGAGTTATACTCCAAAGCTAAAGTTCTTATTCAACCTTTAGCTCTAATACCAAATGTGATGACCCAAAATTCGATGCTCGATAATCGGCATCCAACACATCACCCGTATTCGAATGCCAGAGATACCAACGTTAGAGGCCGGTTTGCTAGAGCTTATAGCACATTAGATGATAACAACACAGTGGAAACAAAACCAATTTTCATTGATACACAACATGGATACAATATTCTACAACAATGACCACCAACATCAGAGCACAATATATACAACAGAATACAGTGGAAACAACACAATAGCAGAAAAATATCTCCAATAGGGTCTTTAGAAGAATCCAACATACTATGTCTTCATTCCAAAAGCTCCAAAGCTCCAAACCAAAAAGCTAAAAAACCAAAAGCTTCCAAACCAAAGACTTTAAAAACTTCCAGAATCTACATCTACTATCTGAATTAGCTCTAGAATCTACTGATGACCTGATTCTACGATGTCTGTGTGGAAAATTTATAGGCACCTAGAGTTTAGGAACGGGAACAATAAACTCCGGGTCAGTCATGGGACTGGTGTGAGCAAACATTAAACAGTTGTTTGTACAAAAAGATATTACAAAAGAAATCAGTTCGTGCTTTTTGAAAATGAAACTACCATATGGTCTCCCGGCACACACTCAATGCAATCGCACACATGGGGAAGGTTTCTCCTTATAGCAGTCAAACATGCTTGATACGCGAAAATCCTTTTGATATTATTATTAGTGCATAGTGTGAAAAAACATTTCGAAAGTATAATATTAATCTTAGCCAGCATACGTACCATTATAGTATGCCTACTATAGCTACCATTTAAAAATGGCAAGTTATACAACTAAAACCGTATAGGGCTCTTATTTGGTTGTTTGGATTTCCAACAAATGTCCAAGGCTAAGGAACTTCCTTTATCCGAAAGGGTACGCCTCTGGAGGGACACCTCGAGAACCTAACTGGATCTCTGCCAACACAAGGCCGGGTTACCTCTGTAACTAGGTAACTAATTTTCATGAGTATGTCATCCCTCGGTTGTAACCGACCTTTATCCGGGGCCCCACGACAACCAACAACCACATAAGTAGAATATATGGACTCCATACCAGAATACCACTTTTTATCCAGAAGGAAATGCACATAACCTGTGGGGCACGACCCCCATAACCGTGCTGCATCTTTTCCTGTTTCAACCATTTACAGGGTGCGAGGTTCGATGAAGTCTCGTCCCACAAAGCTACGCTTTTCACAAAAGCCATGCTTCGATCAACCCATGATCAGCACTTAGCATGCCACATTACCAAATTGGGAATATATCACTAGTAACCATTAACTACATAACAGCTGAGCTCGTATGTCTCAGAGAAAGGTGTTAAGCTAAGAGAATAAATTCTCCGCCACCAAACAGAAATGTATTTGATAAAAACCAGCTTTACATCTCGAAGTGTAATGTCAGACATACATCCATACAAGTCCATCTTGGGTCTGAATGGAACCGAAGGCACTTCATCCAATTAAGGAAAAAAGTCATTGCAAATCCAGATATCCCCAACCCCGACCGGACTTCCCATTACATAGGGAAATCTCTATACCGGAGAACTTGGTGCATAGACGATCAACAGGCAATCCTTTCATTCTCGAAAATACCCGGTCTTCAACCACCGTCTTCAAATGCAATACCATTTCGTCGTATCATTATTCGGAATGGGTTTTATGACTTAATGTCCTCCCCCGACTTATCTGCATAATGATCGTTTATTTAAAAACAAGTGGATACAAATTTCCATTTTTAATCTTTTAAACAAAAGATCCACCTTTAAGATTCGATGTGGTTTTCCGATAACCATCTAGAATTCGACCCCTGGTCGCATCGAAATTCAAATGTCGTTTTAAAGGCTAAGTTGTTTTAAGTAAACAATTTTAGTTCAATTTAGAAGTTCACATTCAAACAGCAATTCAATCACAGATAGATAACTTACATTATCACAGTTTAATCCAGGCATTTCATATCGCAGAACATCACATATCAGAGATATCAAATAATTCAAGGCATTCAATATAATACAGTCATCCGTAAGCAAGATTAATTAATCACGTGATATAGCTAATTTAATTAACTCAAAATAAATTAATTACTTATGAATTAATCACCTAATCCTAATTAATTAACATTAATTAATTACAAACCATTTATTATTAATTTATTAATTAATGAAATTAATTAATCAACCTTAATTATCCATCTAAATTAATTATCCTCTATTATTTACATTAATTAATTATCCCTTAATTAATTACATTAACATATTAACCCTTAATTAATTACATTAACAAATCAGCCCTTTAACTACCTACATTAAGCAATTATCCTTTAAGTAACTATCCTTTAATTGCTCACATTAACTAATCATCCTTTAATGTAAATTAATTAATTATCCTTTAATCATTTTTTAATTAACCTTTAATAATTAATTAATTTACCTTTAATTATTAAATAATTAACCTTGAATTATTTAATTATCCTTTAATTACTTGCATTAAGTAATTATCCTTTAAGTAATTATCCTTCAATTACTCACATTAATTAATTAACCCTTAATTAACTTATTATCCTTTGATTAATTACATTAAGTAATTGTCATTAAATTACTAATTAATGATCCTTTAATTACCTTAAGATCTTAATTATTTTTAAGATAAACCATTTATCTTAATCAATTGCTTAATTCCAAATTAACTTATTAAATAAATTAAATTAATTACCTCTAAATCCTACTTAATTAACAAATTAATGATCCTTTAATTAATCACATTTATGATCCTTCGATTAATAAAGACCCTAATTAGTTAAAGATAATGCAACGACCCACTATTTTGGACCATTCAAATCGACAATAATCCACACATGTTGGACTTGAATAATTCAAAATAACAGATTGCACTAAATTTTGGAGCAAATAAAATCAACACAGAATCACAGACACAGAATATCAAAATAACTCGCAGCGGAATAAAATACCATACTAGTTCATGAAGCTACTATATACATACTCTCAAAACATATACAAAACATCATAGTTTAAAAATGGATACAATAGAAGTCTGGATACATAAATCACTAATACAGAAGCAATACCGAATAGGAAATAACTGGATCAAAAATAGACGAATAAATAGTCAGATAAGCTCCAACAATTCTCAAGCTCCAGTAGGTGAATCTAAAGCTGTGACTCTCAGGATGAGCTGAGCGTAAAGTAAAACGCAAAACACTCGAGTCAGGACATACATACTTATACAATGTAAACCAACTCAAGTGAACTATAATAGCAATGCTCAATAACTTAAAGGATGCTTGGGATTGCCCATCCTTTAAGGATTCGGTAGACTATCAATTAAGAATAAATAAACACTACCACAAAATACCCATATTAAAGTAATTAATGTAAATAACAGTGTAAATATGGCTAGGGTAGCGTAGAGCTGCAGTAATCGCACATCTCTAGCCACACTCTCAAATTCAAGGTGTGTATCAAAACAATCACAAGGAAATCAAATGGCACACAAAGAAGTGTACCCATGGTTATAAATTTTAAAATGGTATTTTATACTTCAAAAATAAAATATAATTTCAAATTCAAATCGTAACTAAAATAAGGATCAAATCATTTCCAAACCATTTCAATATATCAAAATATCGTATTCTTTCAAAATCTCATTTTCAGATTACTATTTGAATTCAAATTCAACTATTCAAATTTAATTACCTTTTAAAAATGGTTTATATTATAATCAAAAATAACTCATTTAAACCATTTAAAAGTGAAGTTATTGTACTTTTAAATAATTAAATCCAAATTTTCCAATAATTCATTTATTAAATTACAATTTTTTTTCTTTAACTTAAATCCCCATTTTAAACCAAATCTCAAATTCCAGGTTAGGTTATATTTCAAGTTACACTCTTAAGCATAAATTTATTTAACATTTTATATTCACGGAAAAATCAATAACACTTTAGCAAATCATTCTAAATTCAATTTTAAATCAAAATATCATAATTTGCATTTCAAAATACTTAAAACTATTCAGAAAAGTATATAAAATAACCATGGGTCGGTATAAAATTTTCTAGCCTAAATCAAGTGATACGGTTAATAAATCATTTCAACCCGTAATTTACAAAATAAAATCCGGGTTTTATCATTTCAAACCTGCAAATCCCAAGCTAAATAAAATAAATAAATAAAATTCGCTCAGGCCTATCATTTCAGCCCATGACGATTTTTCCCTATTCTAAAGTCCGTTGGGGTATGTATCATTTCAACCCATAGTGATTCTATTCTAAAGGGAACTTGCATTATGAGAACAGAATAAAATAAACAATATAGCATCATATAGCAGTAATAGATGATATGACAGGTTTATAAACAAGGTTAACATCATATGATTCATGTCACATGCAGGTATAACATGATATAATATTCTACACATTCACATATAATATTCTACACATTCACTTGTTATCAATGTGCTAATTATATAAGTATAAATATCATGAGTGAATACTCACATTTTTACGCTGGAGATAGCAAATCAAAACACACGAATAAAATTCAGAAAGCACGATAGCACGACTTTGATTTGAGTAGAGTGGAGGACCAAGATGTTATTCTTGTAATACAACAAAACAAAGAAAAATATAAATATAAATACAATACTAAAATTATTGGAACAAAATTGAAATAGAGTTTACAAAAGATAACACCAAGTTTTCAGTTGATTCTGCTTGACCATAAATCACATTTGCTCGGCCACAAAGCTATACAGGTTCGGCCTTGGTGATGTTTTGGTTAGGGTATGGATCTGATTTGGACTCATATAGGCATGGCTACAAGTAAAAGTGAAGGGATAGGAGTTACTAGTGAAGGAAGATCAAAGGTTAAGGCAAAAAGAGGAGTTTTGATGCAACTTTGGGCTTGTCCATGGATGAATTAGGCTTAGCCTTGGCATGTACAGACCTGGTGGTGGCTGGAGTGAAGGCCAAGGGTGGTGAAGTTGATGGTGGTGGTGGCTAAAGGGTGGCCAAGGCAACATATGAAGGGGATGGTGGAAACTAGCTTGGCTATGCATGGTTTCAAGGGTTTTTTTTGCAATTTTTGGAGGTGTTTGCGTCATTTGATGGTCATGGACAGCCTTGGTCGGAGGAGGAGGGGTTTAGGCCGTGTATGGTTATGGAAAGGTGGTGATGTGGTGGTTGGTGAAGGTGGTGAGGGGTTTAGCCAAGCAAAGCTAGAGATGAACAAGCAAAAACAAATGAAAAAAGAAGAAGAAAGGAAAGAAAAGAGAGGCCATTGCTTACTTTTTTTTCAGATCTGAAGTACCATGAGAATTGAAGATGGGAAGAACTTTTATGATATGAAAATAGGGATATAGGCGGCTACAGATTAAGGAATGAATGACACAAATTGTGGAGAATTTATGGTAGATAATCAAGGGATGGAAAGATAAAAAGGTAAGAAATCAAAATAACATTTGCCTAAAATTAAAAACAGGTAACATATCTTAATTGATATGTTTCCTATAAATTAAAGAAAGGTGTATACAAGAAGCTTTCATAAACAAATAAATTGTAACGACTCGTAAATTTAACTGGTTTTAATAACGTTGTTAATTGAAATTTTGTGGAATTTTAAGCGATAAAATTTTGAAATATAAATTTGATATTGGAACGCGTCTAGTTAAACATAGCAACTGGTAAATTTTCGTCCGAAAATATGAAGTTTATTTTTGTGCGTAAATTTATTTCAATTTTATCAGTTTAAAATCGATGTAAATAAAACGTTTTCGAAACCTGAATATTTTTACATAGAAAAATTCTAAATCGTCCTATGAGCAAGACATCATTTTTCATTTTTCCAAATTCAGACTTCTTTAGCTCCGTCGATCTTATTTTTCTACATTTTTCTTGCATTTTCCGATAGTAGAAAATTCAAATTTTTATAATTCAATCATACCACTAATATCTGTATACCAGTTTGATCGTCTCGTCGTGTTGATCTCCACGGTATGTTCGTATGTGTGTTTCGACGTCCGGTGGATGGCGAAATCTGTAAACGTTGTACCGTATCGGTATGTTTCGTGAGACTTTTGGTTTCTTTGTTTTGTTTTTACCATACAAACCCAATGGTCACTAATATTTATTATCTATCAAATCTAGTAAACAGTTGTCATAGAAAATTTTGAAATTAAAGTTTTAGATGTTACTATTTCCGGTGCCAAGCTATAACCGGTTCATTTTTTTGAGTTATATTCAATAGCGATGTAACCTTTCCCCTCCCCTTGCCTTTTTCTTCATCTACCATCAAAAAAAATTCTCCGCATGAAACAATTAGCTTGGCCAAGCTCCACCACGCTTCGCGTTCCCACTCTCTACTCGGCCTCCTCTGCTTCTTCTCGGCAACTAGATCTCGCCGTTCCCTCCCTCTCTTTCTCCTCACCAATGAACCGTGCCTCGAAAAGCGCAACACCCATCTCGGCGACAGCCGTAGCTCCGCCCCTGACCTCTACGTGCTCTCTGTTCTCCGACGCCGGCCACTTGCGCCCTCTAACATCATGCTGTGGAACTCTGGCCACCCTCTGCTACTCCACAGTCCACCGCCTTCATCTCCTCCTCGTTCCCCCTCTCTGTCATATTGCCTAGCCCACTCGTCCAGGCATCAGGCCGAACCACCCTACTATCACTTCCCTTGCTTGCCTGTCGATCTCCTCTCCGTTGTTCGACATATGGCAGCCCGCATCCTCCTACCCTCACCGAGGCAACACTCTTCCTTTAGTTAGCAGCCACTCATCATATTTACATAAATAATTGATTTGATATAATATTGTTTTGATTTTTTCTAAAGAAGTTTATACTGTTATATATATATGTGTGTGTGTGTGTGTGTTGACACTGAAGTTGAATTTTGTAAGATACATAATGCGCGAGTTATGATACTGTAGTCGTGCTTTCCAGGGAAGTGCTATTTTAAAGAAATGTATAATATATAAGTTTATATTATTTACAGTTTACAATTGTTTTCATTTGTATCTAATATATGAATTAGTAATATACCCTATGTTGCTACAAAGATAAAGTTTACTTAATAGTTGTACGTGTTTTTATGTGAGAGGTTTCAGTGATTACTTTTTATAAAAAAAATTGTATGTAAGTTTATAACTTTATATTATACTATAGCAAATTTGTACGTTCAAGTAAAACAAAATTCAAAATCAATCTATATGTAATTATATTTGGCTTCTGTTTGTTTACCCAAGCAATAGTAGCTGTATTAGTTGAGTACTGTATACTGATTTTATAAATTTGGTTTAAATGTAGTAAGTATTAGATATTGTCTATATACAGTAGTTTATGAGTTTGTCACCATTGTTTGACGAGGTTGTAGTCTATTTGAAGTATTGGAACTATAAGACCTGAGACATGAAAGGTTATATAGGTTGTTTTATGTTGTAATTATATATATAATATTTTAGTATATATAAAAGCTTGTACATATGTTCTATGTGTAGGTAGGTGTACCTACTTTATGTAAGTGCAAATAAGTTTTAACTCTGCTGTGTGTATAAGTTTATAATAACAGATTTGCAATAATTATAACTTGTTAAGTATATAAGTAATATATATATTAGTTCATATATGTGGTTATAAAACTTCATTAAATAGCTACTATATATATTATATAGATATTTTGGTTTCTTTTAGATTTCAAAAATTTAATATATTGGGTGATTTGGATATATATTATGATTTTGAATATAATATAATTAAATATTGGTTTAAGAAAAGTAAGAGTATAATATATATATTTTGTTTCGATTTTATCTGCATCGATCCAGTTCTTATTTGATTACGTATATTTCTTACCTATCAGTTTATCTGCCGAATTCGTGCCAATCTTACTTTGCTTTGGAACTCATGCTTGGAGTTGTAACTTATCTCATTCTCGTTCATCTCTAGCCTCGAAAGGTGAGTAATCACTCACAATTAATGTTCTTTTATTTATTATATTTGATTTCAATTGAAACGGCAATTAAAATATGTTGCCGTTAGTTATTTAAACTGTTATATATGTTATTACCTGTATTAGTTCATCTATGACATCTGACACCATTATCTGTTATTTATACGATAATAAACCAGTTCGGTTGATAATTGATTGATTGTTTGATGTTTACAATGGTCGTTAAATTGTTAATGTTGTAAGTGATAAATAATTTGAAATTGAAATTGACGTAGGATAGTTAGATTTGATATATGTGTTAAATTTGATTTGATGACATTTGCATAATACGACCCCTTTAAATGTTTAATTAATTGACATATAGAAATTTGGTTAAGTACACCTTAAACCATTGAATGTATGTTGTAAAATTTATGTAGTATGAAATTTTATTAATAATGAATATCAAGTGAAAAACCGTATGAATGTTAGTGTAATAATCTTTAATCTACATGAAATGATAGTGTAGATTCTAAAAATAATTATATTAATTTGCACAAACAACAATGCGAATTAATACGATTATTTCGGGATTATTTGAATTAATTATTGGATTGTTATTGATAGTTGCTATTGCTTGTTTATTTACTTTGACACCATCCCAGTTTTCACACTGCAAGTCCCCTTTGCTATGCTTTGATTTTGAATTGAAATGGAATCGGGTTGAAATGATAAATACCCAAATGAACTTGACATAGGATAGAGAATTAAAAAAAGCCCCGATTGGTCAATAATTTGATTTAAAAATAAAAATAAAGATTTTATTTGAATAAAATAATAAGGATTTTAAATGAAGTTGAAATTTGAATTCTAGTGAAATTTAAATGTTAATATTTAATAATCATAAACAAAATATTAACATAGTAGTTAATGGAAGAACGTTGTTTAATATAAGGAATGAATGAATTAAGTTTTGAAATTATTTAATAATTAAGTTTGAAATTATTTAATTAAGTTTTTAAATTATTAATAATTAAATAAAATTGAATTTTTTGACAATTAAATAAAAATTTGAATTCTTTGATAAGAGAAATTGAAGTTTTGAATAAGTGAATTTGAACTTCGTTAATAAATGAAATTGGGTTTCTTTATTTATTTAGTTTTGGAAAATTATTTAAGTAAGTTAATAAGTGAAATTGAACTTTTTGAATATGTGAAATTTAGCTTCTTTATTAATTGAGTTTTGAAATTTGTAACTAAGTAAATAAATAAGTGAAACTGAATTTCCTTAACAAGAAATAAAATATGATTTATTGGAATAAATATAAGACTTGTAAGTTAAAGAACTTGATTGACGAATCTAATTTAATTCAATTTGAAGTTTTGATATAATAATGTTAAACTTAAGTAATTGATTTAATGAATTGGAAATTAAATAGAAATTGTTTTGAATTGATAAATTTACTTATCGAATACTGAATGAAATCAATAAATGAGTTTAAATTGATTTGATCATTAAATTAGATTTATTTTAAATGATTATGGAATGAAACTTAATTTAAATGTGTAACAACCCGCATATTTATCGAGTTTGTATTTAAATATTTTATTTAAATATTAACTCGTTAATCGGATTTTGGTCCGAAAAGCTACTTTTTGCAAACGGTCAAATTAGGACTCGAGACCACTTCCATTGAGTTCGAAATGTCGTTTACAAATTTTTAAGTATAAACATCGATAGGTTTGGAGTTAGTGAAATTTCACTAACTTTTCCCGCTTTGGACTTTGGGTTAGTTTAGCCTATTAAGCCCAAGTTCCAACCCTCTTCTCCTCACTCTTCATAAATTTCCTAACTAATAAAGCTTTGGCATTAATGGTGGAGGGAATGGGAAATTAAAACTCCAAGCACAAATTCAATTGCAAATCTAACATTCAACTCCAAATTCAAGTAGAAGATATTGGATTCAAGCTTTGGATTGCTTCTCCTTGCTTTCAAGCTTCATCTTCAAAAACTTTAGTGCAAAGGTGAGATTTTTATCTCACAAATCTAGTCTATAACTATATTGGACTGTTGGGAATGATTCCCTATCACTTTTGCATGCACATTTGCATTTGGTTTGGATTGGATTGGCGAAAAACTCCAATTTTTAGTGTTTTTGGTGAAAAACTGCTCTTAGGTCGTTCTGTCTTCATTAGGTCGCTCGGGGTGGAAAAGTCACGGCCTTCGTATTTGACTCACTCGGTTTTAGGTCGTAGGTTGCAAGCCTTTTAGGTCGTAGGTCGTATGGTCGTTAGGTCGCTCTGCTTTGACTCTGGCCCTTTTTGCTCACTCGCAGTTAGGTCGCTCACGACCTAGGACTTAGGTCGCTCGCGAGTTAGTGGCTTAGGTCATTGGGTCATATAACCCATTAAGTCGCGCTCCTTTAGGTCGCGCCTCTTTTAGGTCGCGCCTCTTTTAAATCGCCCTGCTTGTTTGAGTTAGGTCGCGCCTCTTTTAGGTAGCGCCTCTTTTAAGTCGCCCTTCTCTGGACCTTGTTAGGTCGCTCAACATTGACCTCGTTAGGTCGCTCAACACACCGTGTCGCTAGGTCGCTCGACTCTGGACCTCATTAGCTCGCTTAACCGTCTACCTTTATAGGTCGTAGGCCGTCTCCGACCTTAAACCACTCGGCCGCATTAGGTCGCGTACCTTTTAGGTCGCGTGTTGCACTAGGTCGTATGACATTAGGTCATTAGGTCGTGTGGCTCTAGGTCGCTAGGTCGTATGACCTTAGGTCGTTAGGTCGTTTGGCTTTTAGGCCGCTTCCACGCTAGGTCGTTCGACTCTTAGGCCGTAACACTTAGGTCGCTCGCCTCTTAAGTCGCTAGGTCGCGTGCCTTTAGGTCGCGTTTCTTTATTAGGTCGCGTGTCTTTGTTAGGTCGCTGACCTTCTTAACTCGCATGACCTAACCCCTAGGTCGTTGGGTCTTGTTTCTTCTTAGGTCGCTGCTTCTTATAGGTCGCTCGGCTCCTTAATTTCTTTAGGTCGTTTGAGTGTTAGGTCGCGAACCCATTTTAGGTCGCATGACCTATACCCTTTAGGTCGCTGGACCACTAGGTCGCAACCATTAGGTCGCTCGACCCTATCCCTCTTAGGTCGTTAGACCTCATTTTGTCTTCACTAAGTCGTACCGTTTTGGACGAGGCGCTGCCCCGCACCCCCACCTTGGGGGGTTGCCACCCCCCCTGGACCCCCCTCCGTAGGGGATCTTATTTGAAAAACATTGAGCTGATTTCCTTGGATTTTATTCACATCTCCGTATGCGATTTTTGTGACTGACTGTTTCTACAATTGCTTCTGTGTTTTGTCACTTTATGATATAAAGGTTTCAATACTAGTAGTAAATATCAAAACTCTTTTAACAAACAATTTCAACTCTATTTTTTATAATAAAGCTCTTTTCTTAAACCGTTTTCCAATCTATTAGTATATACAAGCATTTACCTCACTCGGATGAGAAATCTAATTAAACGACTTAGTAAAACAAGTGGTATGAAACGCTTGCGTTCACTTCGTCGGTTAATTCTTGGACTTGTTCGATTGAACCTCTTGTGACAATTTTATTAGTGAAGATTTACAGTTTGTTCGTAAATATTTAAGTTAAGCAAGTGGTTATGGGACATGAAGCTAAACTTCTATATTTACTAGCTTAGTGTAATTGACACTTCTCATTGATCTTGATGATCTCTTTATGAATTAGACTAGCAATTGCGCGATGTCTCTTTCATTGCAAGGTTAGACTAGACACCACTTGTGTGATTCCATTCACACATACCTTTCTGCTTTTTGGTTAGTCTTGACCTCAATCTGTGTGATTCCACTCACACATGTGGGGTAGCTCCCCATGGTCTTCGGACCGTCATGTGATAGGCCTCTTTCCCTTTTTATGATTTCTGGATTTCTCGGGTTGATTTCTGGAATTTATGTCATTGACTTATTATGAGTACAAGTTTAGGGTATGATGCCCTCTTCGAATCTTTGAGAAGATTCTTGTGATATTGATTATCTCTTATTGATTGATCTTCTGTTGATCATTATTTACATACTTATAGTGGTATGTCGTTATGGATGTTTATGTTTATGCCATATCTTTTATGTTATATCATGTCATCTGATATTTATAGCTAGACTGATCCATTTATTATTTTCTTAAATAATACTCGGGTCAGACCGAGATGTTACAGGTGCTTCTGCTTGACTTCTTCCCAGGGATTCATCACTCTGACTTTTGGCTAACTGTTTAGATTAGCAGTTTTTGTTGTATACACTTGAGATATAGACTCATAGTTGTATTCTTTTGTATAGCACGTGTTGCTATTCTTTTGTATTATCGTGGATCTTACTGACCACTACTCTGATGTACACTTTCATGTGTTAGTTATATATTCATATCTTCTTCCGCCTTTGTGATATGGATATATGTGACTGATTTGTGATATGATTATTTCTATGTTTGTTTCCGAAGATTATTTATAGCCACCGTGTGATAAGCAATTACATGGATGGTCGCTCCTCAACAGCCTTATTCTCCGTGCTAGTTGACAGCACTACTCCGGAGTGTTCTTGGCTAGCGTGGGTATAGAGGTGGGGCGTCACAGCTTGGTATCAGAGCCAAACTTCGGAACATTGTAGAATAATTTAACAAGGATCATGTCCTAAGTCTTTCTTAGGAGTTGTGCCTTAGGATTTAATTTGAGTCTTCGTACCGATTCATCCTATTTTCTTTATGATTCCTTGTTTTATCTATCAAGATTGCTTGATATTCATTTTGTGAATAACCTTCTTCTTCTTCCTTCTTTCTTTCTTAAGGAAGAGAAATGGTTAGTTCTAGCAGTCCTAGCACTGGTCAATCCAGTTGCCCTTCTCTGGATGGCGCATTCATGTCTACCCAACAACTTTTGGATCTTGCTCAGAATCAAAGGTTTATCTGTGCTTTGGATAAGGATCCCGAAATGGTTTTACCTCTGAAACTAGAAGTTCCTTTCGACCAACTTGTAGATATCATGCTACAAGAAAAAGAGGCTGATAGAGGGATTGATAGTGATATTGGGATTTCCAAGAAGAGGCGTATTAAATTCAAAAGCCCTCATCCCAATAAGAAGGTGAAGCAACCTATTTTTCGAGCAAAGACTCCAATCCTTAATTGTGGAGGATGCTACAATTGTAATTCTAAGGACCACTATGCAAAGGAATGTCCTGAGCCACTCTTTTGTCGCTATTGCAAAGATGCCAGTCATCATATTTCTGTCTGCCCCATACTTTTAAGAAAGAAGAGGGTGGAACCAGGAACTTCAGTAGCCAAGCGACCTACCTCTAGTCGTAAACGATGTTACAATTGTGGTTCCACAGACCATTATGTAATCAATTGCCCAGAACCTCTCTATTGCCGCTATTTTAAAGGCTCGGGCCATTACTTGTCTACATGTCCCAAGCGACCTAGCAGGAGAGAAGGAAAACTAAATGCTTCTAACGAAACTTCTCTGGGTCAAGGTATTTCTTATTTAATCCTTGATTTCATTTGTTTTCGATTATCCGATTCGAGTTCTTTTTGATATAGGTTCGTCTCATTATTTTTATATCAAAAGAACTTGATGATTTTCTTTCTTTTTATGTTTTGGGCTTGATGACTTCTTTGAGGATTGCGAATCCAGATTAGTGGATCTGCAACACTCTACTTGCTTTTTATTGATATCGAAAATTATTTCATGTGATTTTTCTTTCCGAACCAATTTGCATGTTAGGCATTGCTTTGGTTTCGGAATTGATTTGCGTGAAAGGATTGGCTTATTGTAAAGCCCATATCCAATTTTTCCGAAAGGACTATTCATTTTCGATATTTTCAATCTGTTAAGCAGATTCATATTTTTCCTTTGTGATTTCGATTTCAAATCAATGGCATCATTTTATTCTTTAAGCTCACATGTTGAATAAAGAGATATCTCTCTCATTCATATCGGTTGAGAATTCTTCGATATTTTTGAGTTTGTCTTAGGATCATTACCTAAGCAACCTTTTAAGTGGTGTTAAGGTCTTTCTAGTTTGACCTTGCCACCGAATTTCAATCACTACGAGTTGCGGAAGTTAGCCTTCCACATACCGCATTCCGCACTCATTATGATTTATATGAATGACATATTGTGTCATTCAATTTATCCAGTCTATTTCATCCATTTTATAAATCGAGTATTCTATGAATATCTCAAATAATTCCAATCTTATATTTATTAATTTTGAATGAGAATAGAAATTTAAAATTTTGAAAATCTTTTTAAGAAGAAAATAATTTTGTGTTGTATTGCCCATTTAGTGTTTTAAGATTTCTGGTCGATGCACTTGATCAACGCTATCGATAGGGATTTCCTAAACGCTTTGATGAGACAATCAGACACAATAAATTGACTTGTAAATTATAAATTTTTCTATAAAGGTAATTGTGATTTTTAAAGTTTTGGCTTTTTGGGAAAGAGGACAAAATTCCTTCTTTTCAATATTCTTATTCTTGTGATTCCCGAAGAGAACGTGTTGTTGCTTATGCTTCTAGGCAATTGAAGCCGGCCGAGACTAGATATGCCACACATGATCTAGAGCTCGCGGCTATTGTTTTCGCCCTTCGAATGTGGCGTCATTATCTATTGGGAGAGAAATTTATTTTTTACACGGATCATAAGTCTTTGAAATATTTATTTTCTCAAAAAGAACTTAATTTACGTCAACAGCGTTGGCTCGAGTTCCTTGCACCTTATGATCTTGATATTCTTTATACCCCCGGTAAGGGTAATCGTGTCGCCGATGCTCTTAGCCGTAAGCAACAAGCAATTGTTTCTATGATGATATCCAAATGGAACGATCTCGAGATCTTATCCACTTGTGAGGTTCGAGAGCGCGTATCCGATTTATGCTCATCGCTTGTTTTATGTAGCCTTGAGGCTCATCCTTCTCTTTTAGACCGCATTCTTGAAGCTCAAGGGCTAGATTCTGAATTGGCTCTTCTTGGCAAAAATGTTAAGGATAAAATTGATATTGAAGGTTTGAAAGACTTTGATATTGATTCTCGTGGCGGCATTCGAAAATTTGGTAGACTTATCGTACCAAATATTGGAGATCTTCGTAAAGATATTTTAGAAGATTCCCATCGTTCTAAATTCACCATTCATCCTGGTAGTAGTAAAATGTACGCTGATATGAAGCGACTTTATTATTGGGAGGGAATGAAATCTGATATTGCTAACTTTGTTAAGTGTTGCATGACTTGCCAACTTGTCAAGGCCGAACATCAAAGGCCTGGTGGGTTATTGCAACCTTTAGAAATTCCAATTTGGAAGTGGGATCAAATTTCCATGGACTTTATAGATGGCCTTCCCCGTTCTCGTTCGGGTCATGATAGCTTATGGGTGATTGTTGATAGACTTACTAAATCCGCCCATTTTATTCCGGTTCGGTCTAGCCGAACCGTTCCTCTTTTGGCCAAACTATTTGTCAAGGAAATTGTAAAATTGCATGGAGTTCCTAATTCTATTGTTAGCGATTGTGATCCATTGTTTACTAGTGGATTTTGGAAGAGTCTTCAAAAAGCTTTAGGAACGAAGCTTAATTTTAGCAACGCTTATCACCCCCAGTCCGATGGACAAACCGAGCGTGTGAATCAAACTCTTGAAGATCTTCTTCGTGCTTGTGTGCTTGATTTTGGTGGAAGTTGGGAAGATCATATTTCACTTGTTGAATTTTCCTATAATAATAGCTTCCAATCTAGTATTGGTATGGCACCTTTCGAGGCACTCTACGGAAGGCCATGCCGATCTCCTTCTTGTTGGCTTGAGGCCGGTGAGAAGCTGGTTTTAGGTCCAGACTTTATTCGTGATTCCACGGAAAAGATTGAACTTATTCGGCATAGGATGAAAGAAGCCCAGAGTAGACAAAAATCCTATGCCGATAATCGAAGAAGGAAATTAGAATTTTCTATTGGGGATCCTGTTTTTATTCGTGTTTCACCTATGAAGGGTGTTGTACGTTTCAGTCGATCGGGGAAGTTAGAGCCTCGATATATTGGGCCATTTCCTATCAGTGAACGTATTGGTTCCATGGCTTATCGCCTTGCATTGCCGGCTCAGTTTTCTGCTATGCATGATGTATTTCACGTTTCTCAATTACGGAAATGCCTTCGGGATTCCGATTCTATTCTTGAGCCTGCTGTTGTGGAAGAAATTGAAGTTTCGCCGAATTTAACTTATGAGCAGCATCCTATTCGAGTTATAGCTTCTGAGGTTAAACGACTTCGAAATAAAGATGTTCCGCTTGTGAAGGTTCAATGGTCCTCAAATCCTAAGGATTGTTCTTGGGAATCCAGAGAATTCATCGAGCGTACACATCCGGACTTGCTTACTCCTTCTCCTAGAGGTGAACTTCTTATTTCAAAATTCCTCTTGTGTTAATATGCTTTTATGGTTGTTACTTTTTATTTCCATCTTATATATATTGCGAGGACGCAATTTCTTTAAGGAGGGGAGTCTGTAACAACCCGCATATTTATCGAGTTTGTATTTAAATATTTTATTTAAATATTAACTAGTTAATCGGATTTTGGTCCGAAAAGCTACTTTTTGCAAACGGTCAAATTAGGACTCGAGACCACTTCCATTGAGTTCGAAATGTTGTTTACAACTTTTTAAGTATAAACATCGATAGGTTTGGAGTTAGTGAAATTTCACTAACTTTTCCCGCTTTGGACTTTGGGTTAGTTTAGCCTATTAAGCCCAAGTTCCAACCCTCTTCTCCTCACTCTTCATAAATTTCCTAACTAATCAAGCTTTGGCATTAATGGTGGAGGGAATGGGAAATTAAAACTCCAAGCACAAATTCAATTGCAAATCTAACATTCAACTCCAAATTCAAGTAGAAGATATTGGATTCAAGCTTTGGATTGCTTCTCCTTGCTTTCAAGCTTCATCTTCATAAACTTTAGTGCAAAGGTGAGATTTTTATCTCACAAATCTAGTCTATAACTATATTGGACTGTTGGGAATGATTCCCTATCACTTTTGCATGCACATTTGCATTTGGTTTGGATTGGATTGGCGAAAAACTCCAATTTTTAGTGTTTTTGGTGAAAAACTGCTCTTAGGTCGTTCTGTCTTCATTAGGTCGCTCGGGGTGGAAAAGTCACGGCCTTCGTATTTGACTCACTCGGTTTTAGGTCGTAGGTCGCAAGCCTTTTAGGTCGTAGGTCGTATGGTCGTTAGGTCGCTCTGCTTTGACTCTGGCCCTTTTTGCTCACTCGCAGTTAGGTCTCTCACGACCTAGGACTTAGGTCGCTCGCGAGTTAGTGGCTCAGGTCATTGGCTCATATAACCCATTAAGTCGCGCTCCTTTAGGTCGCGCCTCTTTTAGGTCGCGCCTCTTTTAAATCGCCCTGCTTGTTTGAGTTAGGTCGCGCCTCTTTTAGGTAGCGCCTCTTTTAAGTCGGCCTTCTCTGGACCTTGTTAGGTCGCTCAACATTGACCTCGTTAGGTCGCTCAACACACCGTGTCGCTAGGTCGCTCGACTCTGGACCTCATTAGCTCGCTCAACCGTCTACCTTTATAGGTCGTAGGTCGTCTCCGACCTTAAACCACTCGGCCGCATTAGGTCGCGTACCTTTTAGGTCGCGTGTTGCACTAGGTCGTATGACATTAGGTCGTTAGGTCGTATGGCTCTAGGTCGCTAGGTCGTATGACCTTAGGTCGTTAGGTCGTTTGGCTTTTAGGCCGCTTCCACGCTAGGTCGTTCGACTCTTAGGCCGTAACACTTAGGTCGCTCGCCTCTTAAGTCGCTAGGTCGCGTGCCTTTAGGTCGCGTTTCTTTATTAGGTCGCGTGTCTTTGTTAGGTCGCTGACCTTCTTAACTCGCATGACCTAACCCCTAGGTCGTTGGGCCTCGTTTCTTCTTAGGTCGCTGCTTCTTATAGGTCGCTCGGCTCCTTAATTTCTTTAGGTCGTTTGAGTGTTAGGTCGCGAACCCATTTTAGGTCGCATGACCTATACCCTTTAGGTCGCTGGACCACTAGGTCGCAACCATTAGGTCACTCGACCCTATCCCTCTTAGGTCGTTAGACCTCATTTTGTCTTCACTAAGTCGTACCGTTTTGGACGGGGCGCTGCCCCGCACCCCCACCTTGGGGGGTTGCCACCCCCCCTGGACCCCCCCTCCGTAGTGGATCTTATTTGAAAAACATTGAGCTGATTTCCTTGGATTTTATTCACATCTCCGTATGCGATTTTTGTGACTGACTGTTTCTACAATTGCTTCTGTGTTTTGTCACTTTATGATATAAAGGTTTCAATACTAGTAGTAAATATCAAAACTCTTTTAACAAACAATTTCAACTCTATATTTTATAACAAAGCTCTTTTCTTAAACCGTTTTCCAATCTATTAGTATATACAAGCCTTTACCTCACTCGGATGAGAAATCTAATTAAACGACTTAGTAAAACAAGTGGTATGAAACGCTTGCGTTCACTTCGTCAGTTAATTCTTGGACTTGTTCGATTGAACCTCTTGTGACAATTTTATTAGTGAAGATTTACAGTTTGTTCGTAAATATTTAAGTTAAGCAAGTGGTTATGGGACATGAAGCTAAACTTCTATATTTACTAGCTTAGTGTAATTGACACTTCTCGTTGATCTTGATGATCGCTTTATGAATTAGACTAGCAATTGCGCGATGTCTCTTTCATTGCAAGGTTAGACTAGACACCACTTGTGTGATTCCATTCACACATACCTTTCTGCTTTTTGGTTAGTCTTGACCTCAATCTGTGTGATTCCACTCACACATGTGGGATAGCTCCCCATGGTCTTCGGACCGTCATGTGATAGGCCTCTTTCCCTTTTTATGATTTCTGGATTTCTCGTGTTGATTTCTGGAATTTATGTCATTGACTTGTTATGAGTACAAGTTTAGGGTATGATGCCCTCTTCGAATCTTTGAGAAGATTCTTGTGATATTGATTATCTCTTATTGATTGATCTTCTGTTGATCATTATTTACATACTTATAGTGGTATGTCGTTATGGATGTTTATGTTTATGCCATATCTTTTATGTTATATCATGTCATCTGATATTTATAGCTAGACTGATCCGTTTATTATTTTCTTAAATAATACTCGGGTCAGACCGAGATGTTACAGGTGCTTCTGCTTGACTTCTTCCCAGGGATTCATCACTCTGACTTTTGGCTAACTGTTTAGATTAGCAGTTTTTGTTGTATACACTTGAGATATAGACTCATAGTTGTATTCTTTTGTATAGCACGTGTTGCTATTCTTTTGTATTATCGTGGATCTTACTGACAACTACTCTGATGTACACTTTCATGTGTTAGTTATATATTCATATCTTCTTCCGCCTTTGTGATATGGATATCTGTGACTGATTTGTGATATGATTATTCCTATGTTTGTTTCCGAAGATTATTTATAGCCACCGTGTGATAAGCAATTACATGGATGGTCGCTCCTCAAAAGCCTTATTCTCCGTGCTAGTTGACAGCACTACTCCGGAGTGTTCTTGGCTAGCGTGGGTATAGAGGTGGGGCGTCACAAAATGTATATTTGAATTGTTTTAAATCAAATTTTAAAATTGAATTATAGAGTTTTCAAATGGAAATTTGGAAGTTATTAAACGTAAATTTCGGAAATTGTTTTAGAAAGACTGAAATAATGGTTTAAAAATTCTAATTGAAATTGAAATTGATTTGGTTTTGAAATTTATTAAACAACCAATTGGTGTAATAATTACGAAAGTTATCAAAGAATTCGGGATCGGTTATGGACATACTCTCTGTCTAAACCGAAAACCACTTTAATAACTATACGCGGAGTGTGATCCATAATCAAGTGGTTGGAATGATGTACGTGATAACTGAAGAAAGAGAACGATGATGGATAGCCTTGACACTTGTGTCAAATTGGAAATGACTAAAACAGGAGCTGTGCCGGACCAAATGAGTAGCCACCTCAAGCGAACACACTTCTTCGTAAAACTACTCATTACTTGTTATTGATTGGTGCACCCTTCGAATTTTGGGAGTGTTGTTTCACTGTGTTGCGATCGTTGCGGCGACGCGTTTTCACCAGTCTGGATCAGGCAAACGGTAGTTTCACTACCTTGGGTATTGCCTCATGTGCCTTGTCATACTTATATCCCTATATACACGACTACTACAAATTTGTTTTGTGTTATACCTATGGAGTACTCCCTGATATCCCACCAGTTTACGGTGGAGTTTACAGTGCTATATAGACCATAACGCTTATATAAAAATGTGTAAAGGGAGATAATGGTAACGCCTTAACACCATTTATTGTATATTACTATATAGTAGATAGTTTAACGGATCCTTAGAGGATGGTTATTCCAACGTCCTTTGAGTTACTTGTATTTCAGTTGTTATTTCACTTGAGTTGGATTTATTGATATAAGAATGTTAATCCTGACTCGAGTGTTTTGTGTTTTGCTTTACGCTTGGGTCAGACTGAGTGTACCAATATTCAAGGCTCACCTTTGGATTTGGAGCTTCGCTTGGAGATCCAGCTATCTATCTCGCTTTCGTGAAACGACCTAAACGTGAAAGGACCTATCGTGAAACGACCTAACTCCGAAGTGAAAATTCAGGGCAGTGCGACCTAGCGCGATAACACGCGAACGACCTAAGGGTTAGGTCGCAAGCGACCAAACTCCGAACACACGAAAATGGCCAGAACGACCTAAGTGCAGAAAATTCACCAAAACGCTAAAAATTGGAGTTTTTGGCCAATCCAATCCAAACCAAATGCTAACATACATGCAAAAATGATAGGGAATCATTCCCAACAGTCCAATATAGTTATAGGCTAGAATTGTGAGATAAAAATCTCACTTTGCACTAAAATTTATGAAGATGAAGCTTGAAAGCAAGGAGAAGCAATCTAAAGCTTGAATCCAATATCTTCTACTTGAATTTGGAGTTGAATGTTGGAGTTGCAATTGAATTTGAGCTTGGAGTTTTAATTTCCCATTCTCTTCACCATTAATGCCAAAGCTTGGGTTAGTTAGGAAATTTATGAAAAGTGAGGAGAAGAGGGTTGGAACTTGGGCTTAATAGGCCAAACGAACCCAAAGTCCAAAGCGGGAAAAGTTAGTGAAATTTCACTAACTCCAAACCTATCGATGTTTATACTTAAAAAAATTGTAAACGACATTTCGAACTCAATAGAAGTGGTCTCGAGTCCTAATTTGACCGTTTGCAAAAAGTAGCTTTTTGGACCAAAATCCGATTAACGATTTAATATTTAAATAAAATATTTAAATATAAACTCGATAAATATGCGGGTTGTCACACCGGTGCCAAGCTGTAACCGTTCATTTTTTTTGATTTATATTCAATAGCTACGTAACCTTTCCCCTCCCCTTGCCTTTTTCTTCATCTACCATCTTTCAAAAAAAATCTCCGCATGAAACAATTAGTTCGGCCATGCTCCACCACGCTTCGCGTTCCCACTCTCTACTCGGCCTCCTCTACTTCTTTCCGGCAACTAGATCTCGCCGTTCCCTCCCTCTCTTTCTCCTCACCATTGAACCGTGCCTCAACAAGTGCAATACCCACCTCGGCGACAGCCGTAGCTCCGCCCCTCACCTCCATGTGCTCTCTCTTCTCCGACCCCGACCACTTGCGCCCTCAAACATCACGCCGTCGAACTCTGGCCACCCTCCGCTACTCCATAGTTCGCGGCCTTCATCTCCTCCTCATTCCCCTCTCTGTCATATTGCCTAGCCCGCTCGTCCAGGCATCAGGCCGAACCACCCTACTGTCACTTGCCTTCCCTTGCTTGCCTGTCGATCTCCTCTCCGTCGTTTGACACATGGAAGCCCACATCCTCCTTCCATCACTGCTGCATCACTCTTCCTCTAGTTAGCAGCCACTCATCATATTTTCATAGGTAGTTCATTTGATATAATATCTTTTTGATTTTTTCTAAAGCTGTTTATACTGTTATATATATATATGTGTGTTGATAATGAAGTTGAATTTTGTGAGATATATAATGCACGAGTTATGATACCGTAGTCGTGCTTTCCAGGGAAGTACTGTTTTAAAGAAATGTAAAATATATAAGCTTATATTGTTTACAGTTTACAATTGTTTTCATTTGTATCTAATATATGAATTAGTAATATACCCTATGTTGCTACAAAGATAAAGTTTACTTAATAGTTGTACGTGTTTTTATATGAGAGGTTTCAGTGATTTCTTTTTATAAAAAATTGTGTATGCAAGTTTATAACTTAATATATACTACAACAAATCCGTACATTCAAGTAAAACAAAATTCAAAATCAATCTGCATGTAATTATATTTGGCTTCTGTTTGTTTACCCAAGCAATAGTAGCTGTATTAGTTGAGTACTGTATATTGATTTTATAAATTTGGTTTAAATCTAGTAAGTATTAGATATTGTCTATATACAGTACTTTATGAGTTCGTCTCTATTGTTTGACGAGGTTGTAGTCTATTTGAAGTATTGGAACTATAAGACCTGAGACATGAAAGACTATATAAGTTGTTTTATGTTGTAATTTTATATATAATGTTTCAGTACATATAAAAGCTTGTACATATGTTCTATGTGTAGGTAGGTGTACCAACTTTATGTAAGTGCCAATAAGTTTTAACTTTTCTTTGTGTATAAGTTTATAATAATAGATTTGCAATAATTATAACTTGTTAAGTATATAAGTACATATATATATATATTGGTTCATATATGTGGTTATAAAACTTCGTTAAATAGCTACTATATATATTATATAGATATTTTGGTTTCTTTTAGATTTCAAAAATTTAATATGTTGGGTGATTTGGATATATATTATGATTTGGAATATAATATAATTAAATATTGGTTTAAGAAAACTAATAGTATAATATATATATTTTTTCGATTTTATCCGCATCGATCCTATTCTGATTTGATTATGTCTATTTCTTACCTATCAGTTTGTCCGCCGAATTCGTGCCAATCTTACTTGCTTTAGAACTCGTGCTTGGAGTTGTAACTTATCTCATTCTCATTCATCTCTAGCCTCGAAAGGTGAGTAATCACTCACGATTAATGTTCTTTTATTTATTAAATTTGATTTCAATTAAAACGACAATTGAAATATGATGCTGTCGGTTATTTAAACTGTTGTATATGTTATTACCTGTATCAGTTCATCTGTGAAATCTGACACCATTATCTGTTATTTATAGGATAATAATCCAGTTTGGTTGATAATTGATTGATTGTTTGATGTTTACATTGGACGTTAAATTGTTAATGTTGTAAGTGATAAATAATTTGAAATTGAAATTGACGTAGGATAGTTAGATTTGATATATGTGTTAAATTTGATTTGATGACATTTGCATAATATGACCCCTTTAAATGTTTAATTAATTGACACGTAGAAATTTGGTTAAGTAAACCTTGAATCATTGAATGTATGTTGTAAAATTTATGTAGTATGAAATTGAATAATCAATATCAAGTGAAGAACCGTATGAATGTAGTGTACTAATCTTTAATCTACATGAAATGATAGTGTAGATTCTAAAATTAATTATATTAATTTGCACAAACAACAATGTGAATTAATACGATTATTTCGGGATTATTTGAATTAATTATTGGATTGTTATTGATAATTGCTATTGCTTGTTTATTTACTTTGACACCATCCCAATTATCACACTGCAAGTTCCCTTTGCTATGCTTTGATTTTGAATTGAAATGGAATCAGGTTGAAATGATAAATACTCAAATGAACTTGACCTAGGATAGAGAATTAAATGAAAAACCCGATTTGTCAATAATTTGATTTAAAAATAAAAATAAAGATTTTATTTGAATAAAATAATAAGGGTTTTAAATGAAGTTGAAATTTGAATTCTAGTGAAATTTAAATGTTAATATTTAATAATCATAAACAAAATATTAACATAATAGTTAATGGAAGAACGTCGTTTAATTTAAGGAATGATTGGATTAAGTTTTGAAATTATTTAATAATTAAGATTGAAATTATTTAATTAAGTTTTGAAATTATTTAATAATTAAATAAAATCGAATTATTGGAGAATTAAATAAAAATTTGAATTCTTTGATAAGAGAAATTGAACTTTTGAATAAGTGAATTTGAACTTCGTTAATAAATGAAATTGGGTTCCTTTATTTATTAAGTTTTGGAAAATTATTTAAGTAAGTTAATAAGTGAAACTGAACTTCTTGAATATGTGAAATTTAGTTTCTTTATTAATTGAGTTTTGAAATTTGTAACTAAGTAAATAAATAAGTGAAATTGAATTTTCTTAACAAGAAATAAAATGTGATTTATTGGAATAAATATAAGACATGTACGTTAAAGAACTTGATTGACGAATCTAATTTAATTCAATTTTAAGTTTTGATATAATAAAGTTGAACTTAAGTTATTGATTTAATGAATTGGAAATTAAATAGAAATTGTTTTGAATTGATAAATTTACTTAACGAATATTGAATGAAATCAATAAATGAGTTTAAATTGATTTGAACGTTAAATTAGATTTATTTTAAATGATTTCGGAATGAAACTTATATACGAATTTAAACGTATATTTGAATTGTTTAACCAAATTCTGAAATTGAATTATAGAGTTTTGAAATGGAAATTTGGAAGTTATGAAACGTAAATTTTGGAAATTGTTTTAGAAGGACAAATGAAATAATGGTTTAAAAATTCTAATTGAAATTGAAATTGATTTGGTTTTGAAATTTATTAAACGACCAATCGGTGTAATAATTACGAAAGTTATTAAAGAAACTGGGATCGGTTATGAACATACTCTCTGTCTAAACTGAAAACCACTTTAATAACTATACGCGGAGTGTGATCCAGAATGAAGTGTTTGGAATGATGTACGTGATGACTGAAGAAAGAGAACGTGATGGATAGCCTTAACATTTGTGTCAAATTGGAAATGACTAAAACAGGAGCCTTGCCAGGCCAAATGGGGTTAGCCACCTCGAGCGAACACACATCTTCATAAAACTACTCATTACTTGTTATTGGTTGGTGCACCCTCTAATTTTGAGAGTGTTGTTTCGCGGTGTTGCGATCGTTGCGGCGATGCGTTTTCACCAGTCCGAATCATGCAAACGGTAGTTTCAATACCTTGGGTGTTGCCTCATGTGCCTTGTCATACTTGTATCCCTATATACGCGACCACTACGAATTTGTTTTGTGTTATACCTATGGATTACTCCTGATATCCCAGCAGTTTACGGTGGAGTTTACAGTGCTGTATAGACTATAACGTTTATATAAAAATGTGTTAAGGGGGATAATGGTAACGCCTTAACACTATTTTGATACTTTATATTACTAATAGGCATTATCTATTTATCGTATATTACTATATAGTAGATAGTTTAACGGATCCTTAAAGGATGGTTATTCCAACGTCCTTGGAGTTACTTGTATTTTAGTTGTTATTTCACTTGAGTTGGATTTATTAATATAAGAATGTTAATACCGACTCGAGTGTTTTGTGTTTTGCTTTACGCTCGGGTCAGACTGAGTGTACCAGTATTTGAGACTCACCTTTGGAGTTGGAGCTTCGCTTGGAGATCCAGCTATCTATCCAGCTTTCAGATATTCGGTTGATTCCAGTGATGTTTTCTGATATTTTCTAATATTGCATTTGACTATTGTATTCGAGACTTCCGTTGTAACATATTTAACTCTGTTATATATATAGTAGCTTCATGAACTACTATCTTTTGTTTCCGCTGCATTTATTACTCTATGTTGTGATCTGTGATTATTTATTAAATGTATATGCTAAGTTTTGCCAAATTTAAATTTAACAGTTCGTTATTTTGAATTATTCAAGTCCAAAATGTGCGGTTGTGAACAGTCCAAAATAGCAGGTCGTTACATAAATACGATAATGTTAAATAAATACATTTTAAAGATATGCCTTCTAAAGAAATAACATATATATATTTGAAATTTCTTTCCAAGAAATAAATAAGGATCTGAACACTTACCATTTAATTAATAAGTGAATGACTAAACAGAAAAATAAGGTAGAGATACGTATTATAAAAAATAAATACATAGTTTTGGGACAAGTAGGAAATAAATAAAGAAAATATTCTATTTCATGGAAACTAGAATTAAAAATTGTAAATAAAATTCAACCGACTTTGGAAAAATTTCAACAACACTTCTAAATAAATAAAAGTCAAGTAAATAAAATGAATGCTGAAAAAAATAAAGTGTAAATGAAAATAGATTATTCTTTTAAGGAAAAGTAGAAAGTAAATAAAGAAATAGCTATTTAATTGAAACTAGAATTTAAAAGTTGAAAACAATATACAATCAACACTTGAAAATTATAACTATACTTTAAACATGTTTTAAAAATAAAATATATGCATAACATATCATGTTACACAAATTAGAACATAATTTTACAAGCAAAAATATTATTTATATAAATTAAAATAAACAAATTTGTTAAATAAAATAACTTACACACAATATTGTAAAAAGCATAACTTTCTCAATATTAATCCGATTTCAACAAAACGAAAAGCCGTATTCTTGAAATTAAATCTGTTTTCACACTAAAAGATAAAATTCAAAAATTCAAAAATGTAACAACCCAGGAATTTGGGAAAAAATTATCATTATCAATAAACGATTAATGTTGACAGCTTATCACTGTTTGTTGTTGAAGTTTTTTTGAATAGGTTGAAATTTGTTTGAAATTGGTTAAATTGTTTTACGGGCTTTAAAACTTAATTTTTAGGCCAAGTTTCTTTGGCTTGGGGCTTTGATAAATTTCCAAACAAATAATCGTTCCTTCATTTTTCAATTGCTAACCCTAACAAAAAACAATCGAACGAAAATGGCGGCCTCTCTAATCTTCGTTCGATTTTCGTTCCTCTCTGAAATTTGGGCTTTTCAAATGGTAGATGGCGACTAGCATGGCGATCGAAGTTTCGTGGCGGTTGTACTACTTCGCTTCGGCAATCGATGTTTCTTCGATTGACTCGCACGCGACTGCTCCGATAACTAAGGTGAGTGATTTTTATTTCACTCACATCTAGTTCAACTAGGTGCTTTGCTTTGCGTCTGCTTTGATTTCGTCGCTGATGATTTCTTACTTGTTTTTTTACTGATTTGTTTTCCTGTTCTCTTGGTTATCTCGGCACTGTTTCGTTTGGATGTTGATGACTTCATTGATTTTCCATTTCGTATGAATTGATACCGGGATTTGGTCACCCGTGTTTACTGCCATTGGTCACTTGAATGGATTATGTTAATTTTATGGAAACATTTTGGGTATGGTATTGTCTTGATACGAAACGGCTACCTGCAAGAATTGTTCGACTTTTATTTCTTTAAGCTTTGGCTGTGCACTTGCTTCGAGAATTTGATTTCTGGTTACATTCCAGTTTTCACCCTTGTTCAGGCTTTGGTTATATAGAGTTACTTGAAATTGAACTTTGCTATCTGTTGTAGTTGCACCGTACATTCGTGTGCTTGTTGTCCCTCTTGCTTGTATACAGTTGCATTCGTTAGTTTTTATGTACACTACTTCATTTGGTTCACCCGAACTTTGAACTGATCCAGTGAGTTGTTAAATATTTTTGCAACTGCTGTCATAATTGTTGGCACTGCTAACATTACATATGGGCACTTATATGAATCCTCATTGTACTCGAGCATTGCCTCTTCACTACATATGTTTTGAGTCACTGTTGCATTCATTATACTTTGCATTTGTTTGCATTTATATGCACTCTTGTAGACTTTGATTATCCTATTTGCTTGCTGTCTGTTTTGGTGCATTTTGCCTCTGTTGCTCGCCACTTTAAACTGCGGCACTATTTTGTCCACCGCCGTACATCACCTGCTAGTTAAAAGCTGGCCACTTCATGTTGTATTGATTAGTGCATTTGCACCCATTTTGTTGCGGCTGTATTTGTTGTGCCCTTATAATCTTGTGGTGGCTGCAGTTTTTATTGCAGTTCTGCCCTTGTATTTACGTGGTGTCTGCAATTTCATTTTGTGGCATTGTTGGATTCGTTGGCGAATTTGTTGTTATTTGGAGTAGTATGTGGTCTGTGCAATTTGGCCATTCTTGTTGCCTCTGTTCATTTGCAATATTGTGGTTCATGTGTTTGCATTGTACAGCAGTTTGTTTTGAAGAATCAATATATCTTTTCTCTTTGCTTCAGCACTGATTGACGTAGTCGCATTTGGCATCCATTGTGTTTGCACTGTATAGCACTTTGCATTCATAAGTTTACACCGTCCACTTTTATTTAGTTTTTCACTGGTCACAGCATACATGTTCTGTCGTTCCAGGTTGCACTGAACACCTCATTTGATCTTCTTGCATTGGCATTGTCAGTGTTTGATATAATTTGCATTTAGTTGTGCAGTGCATTTGGGATATATTGTCTTGAACTCGAGTACATGTAACATTAGCTTGACCTCTGTCTTTATTAGTTGTTTGAGCATTTGCACTTGGTCACTTATTAGAAACTGATGCATTGCATTACTCATTTGCATTTGGTCTTGATGTATAATTCACTGTGCATTAGTTCATTTGAAGTGTAGCCATTGTGCATTGTCCATGTCATTACCTGTAGCTGTCTCGGCCAGTTCACTCGTTTGTGTTATTGTGATTGGTACATTTTGTACTTAAGTTGATATACAGTTGTGTTGAGGCAGCTTGAATATGAATTGGCTGTCTTGACCACTTGATTACATTGGGATTTGTTTTTCTAATTACGCTTGTGTTGAATCCGGTTTGTAGCTCGGATTTGACCTTGTGCTGATTTCTATTTTTAACGCTGCAGTGGCGAGGCAGTGCACGCATGCGTGTACTGCAGCCACATAGCATTGATTTTATTGATATTTCAATTACTTTTGATCCATTGATCTTTTGCGTATTTCATATGCCATATTGGCGAGGCAGTACACGTTAGCGTGTACTGCAGCCAATTAGAATTGATGTTTTTAAGTGATATTTCAATTGTTTAAATTGATTTAGTATCATTTGATCATTTTGTTGTTATCTAATTATCTAATTGATAATTAGATTATGAGTTTCTAGTTATTTATTAATAATTAGATTTTGATGTTAATTGCCGATTAGGCAATTCTGATGTTTTTCTAAATTATCTTCATTAATAATCCTTTCATCTATCTTCGTTGATAATTTGAGTTGGATGAACTGTTGTTTAACATGAGACGTGTTATATTCACCGTTACCCGATTTTCATTTTAAAGGATCAGATATGTGAATTTCTTTTGACTGTCGTCTAATTGTTAATTAATTATTACTGCTTCTGTGCATTAATAACTGAGTTTGAATTAGACTGACCTGTGTATTATTTTCCTTTGAATGTAATACTCGGGTCAAATCAAGTATTTACAGGTTGTTGATATCTTACTTTGGGTGACTGCTAGAGCTATGAAGCCTTTGCATACTTTTTGGAGTAGTCATTGTCTTAGTATAAGATGTTGTACATTCATGTATATTATTCACGATAATGTACTTGTATATGTAACTTCCAGAGTCGACAGTTGTAGTTGCATCATATGTATTGTACCACATGTATATCAACTGACATCGGTTATATATATACATGAGACTTTCTGTTATATCTATGTTCCGCATTTACATTATCTGTGTTATTATTATATATATTGTCCTAAACTATTATGAACCATCGTAGTTCATTTTATACTGGAATTGGGTATGTCGATGGTAGTAAGTAAATAAGAGATGAAAAATTAAAATATATATCACTCCTATCGAGGTAACCAAAACTAGTGTAAGGCCTAACTACGGATGACCGCTCCTATCCAGCTTTATTCTTTGGGATAACAGACAGTATTTCTTTTAATACTCTTTGCTATTGCAAGCATAGAGGTGGGGAGTCACAAAATTTTAAATTTTAAATTTAAAAGTCAAAGTTTGACACCATTTTGACCAATATCCACTTTTTTGGGAATATTCCATTTATTCAGGTTTGGATTATAATTCACACAAAAATCAAAATTTATATTTAAAATAACAAAATTTATCCATTTTAATAAATAAAATAAAGTTTTTAAATCATGAATTTCAGTTAAAATAATTAAAATACAAAATTAAAATAATGAAAAAATGCAAGGTTCTTACACTCTCCCCCCACTCAAATCTTTTCTTTCTCAAAAAGGAACAAGGTATGGAAAACACAGAAAAAGAAAGAATGAAATAGGGTTAAGACAGGATGACAAGAAGATTAAAATTATACCTGATAACTTTTGTTATAGGTAAGTTTAACAGGGTGGAGAATAGGAATAGCTAGAAGGGAAAAACATGTTGAAAGACAAGGATGAACCATTATTTTAAAGCTATGTAAATTTCCATTATTTGGAAGGATAAAATAAATGATCAAAATATCCTTTATATAATATTTTATTAAAATACTTTTATAACTCGATGTCTTAACAAGTTTATCCTCGTTCCTACAGGCTCTGGCTATGCGTTGATCAGGCGCAACACTAGAATTCTCCAAGTACATAGTAGACTTGTTCAACACCCAGTGAAAATACTGGAAAAACTTAAAAAAACAGATATGTAAAGTACAATCCAAACAAAAAAAACCAAACCAAAACATGTCGATCATGGATACACGATGGTTACACCTGGATCCCTAGGAAACATCCGTACATGTAGGTTGGCTACCACAGCCCTGCGATTACGCCATGAAGACTGGTAGTACCGCAGATACACAATGGTTACACCTGGATCCCGTAGGGAACATCCGTACCCATAGGCTCTCACAGCCCCTGCTGATTACGCTACCAAGCAACCCAATAGATCGTAGATACACAATGGTTACGCCTGAGTCCCGCAGGAAACATCTGTACCCATAGGCTCTCGTAGCCCCTACGAATTGCGCTATGAAGTCGCGCTCAAAAGGCCATGAGTTACGCCATGGTAGGGCACTCGAGTATCACATCCGAAAAACCAAAACTCGGAGAGAATAATATCGATAGAATGAATCCACAATGTGGCCACAAAGCGGATATGCTGTAGAAGGCACTTTCCATATCTTTACATCGAAAATATGTATCATATAGTACCTTTTTAAATCACTTTAAATATCATACTTATATAAAGTCCATTATATATAAGATTTTATTTTCAAATCGAATACTTTCCCAATCAATAGTATATCAAATCACACTTATATAGACTTCGATTATATAAGATTTCTCTTTCCAAATTGAGTACCTTTAAAATCGATAGTTTTCAAATCAACTTCATACTTATACACATCCATTTTGTATAAGTTCGACAAACTCCCAAATCAAGTACTGAATAATACTAGGCTCTCAATTTCGAATCATTTCGATGTCAATTCAGTTTCAAAATCGTATATGATTTCACCAAATCATTTCTTCCAATATCTTCAGTTTCAAAGTTTCCAAAATAATAAGTTCAGAAAAATAATCCAAATTCCCAAATCAACATAATTTATGTCAAATAAATCCGTTTCTAAAGTCATCATATAAATACTGGGTTTTAAATTCCAATCTATTTCCAAAACCAACTATTTTCTCAAAATCAACTATACCCAGACTGGTTACTAAGTTTAAAACCATCCCTTTTAAAACCTTAAACTATTTATTTCTACATGAAAATTCCAATTTACCATTGGAAAGATTACTATTCTATATATAGATACTTTATTCAAAACATTTCCAATCTATATTTCATACTAGTATAATTCAAAATAGTCTTATTCATTTACTTAACAAATCAGTTTCAAACTAATTTAAATCATATTAAAACATACAAAACTAAACTCATGTACTTTATCAAATACTTTATACTTTTCAAAATTACTTAGCTTGGAAAAGTTAACCTTGATTTAGAAGTGTTCGAACATTCAAATATCGAAGAAATCGTATTTCAAATCCAAGAGATGGAAATCAACAAAAAATCAGTAAATCAATTCCAAAAGGTAGGTCAATCAAATTCGAAACTCAAGAACAGAACACCGGCTCAATTCAAAACTATGTCACATATATACGCATATATCTTTTCGAAAATCAAATTATACTTCAGTATTTGAAATCAAATTGGTTTCATAAATTCACTCGCATAGCAAAGCTATTAGAGTGGCCTCTCCCCTACACAGAAACTCGAAAATCAATGTCGATAATGCATGCATTCATCACCGAAATTATTTTTCAGCAACATAAGTGGGTTCTGGACTTTTATTTTCTCGAAAACTTCTTTCGAAATTTCTTCAAAATCATTTGAAAATCATTAAAATCATTTGAAACATTTATTATTCGGAAAAATACTTTCAAATCATATTATTATATATTTTCAAAACCTTAAACCAATTTAAATGCTGGAGTTCAATCACTCAAATTTCAATTTCAAAACCATTCCATTAAAATCATTTTATAAACCAAATAATTTTCAAAAATTTCAAATCCTTTCAAAGCTTCAAATTTTCATTTTAAAGGTATATAATTCTTATTGAAAACATTTCACTTTTATATACAAAATATGGTCATCGTTATCAAAATAATAATTTCGACGTATACACAATTTAAAAATACAATCAACAATTTTTTTTCAAGGGATGATTCAATGATGGATTTCAAAGTAGAACAGAGACTCAAATTTAGAGAAACCCTAATCAAAAGAATCCTAACCAAGATTAGAGATATATAACTTATGTTAATACAAAAGAGTTTATATTCATTATTTGGAAAGACTCAAATTCATATCATACGAAGAACAGGAGCATAAATATCTTTGGTTCAATAACTTCAGCTAAGAAAAACATACAATAGAGTTCACTTAATGCAACCTAACATACTACAGATAACAAACAGATCCACAAAATACCACTCCTACATAAACAAAGCATCAGGATCGAACAAGATAGAAGTTCAAAATTTTAGCGAATCCTAATCGAAGAGATTTGTAACGACCCCGAATTTTGAACCAATTAAATTGAAAACATTTAATTAATTTTAGATATTTGAATGATGGTTTGACTTGAATTTCAACTTATCAGAATGAATTTGGCGATTAAATTATAGAATTTAATTTATAGAAACTTGAATAAAAATTTGAATCTCCAATTTTAAGCTGATTAAAAATATTTCAAAGGCTTGTAAAATTCATATCGATAATACTGGAGATAATAGAAGCTTCAAAAATTGAATTTAAAAGTGAATTGTTCAGTTTATAAATTACATCGTTTGAATCGATATTTAAAAATAGTCGTCCGAGGCACTGTCTCGGAATTCGACGAAACCAGTTCCATTGGGTCCGTAATATCGAATTATTGCCGGATTTCAAATTTCGTATTTTTCAGAGTTGCCGTGTGAGCACACGACGTGTAAACGCATTGAAATTAAAACAAATTCAATTTAAATTTATAACTTGCCACCTCAGCACGATGCCTTTCCAAAAATCACGCTACTCTCCTTCAATAACGCCTAAAATCACGAACGAGATCGTGTGAGACATGCCTAGTTCGAATTTAATTATCTCGCCTCCCTCTTTCAAATCCATTCAAATGAAATAAAAAAAAATCGAGCAGTTTAAAAATAACAATGGCCGCCTTCATTCTTTTCTCTTCCCATTGAATCGCGATGCTTGCAAGGTCGCGGGAGGAAAAGGAGGCGACTGGGATGGGGTTTCGAGCATTCGTTGGTGTCGATTTAGATTTCGCGTGCGTCGAATTCGAGGCAGGGTTCGAGCTTCTCCGATTTGGGGGGTTTGACGACATGTCGAGGCAGGGTCGGTAACGCGAAGGCGACGCGTGCGGTGGCGTGCTCGCGAATGCAGCCAACGTTGGCGGCTCGAGCAAGCAAGGGGCGGCGTTCAAGAACGATGTCGAGAGTTCGAGTAAATGCTGGGCAGTGAGGTATAAAATTTTATATTTCTTTTATTATTTAATTTAATTTAATTCAAATATATTTATATGGGATTTTAAATTGCAGTAAGGTATGAAAAGCAGTTTTTGGGTTTTTATTTTAATATACAGGAAATGTATTATTACAATACAAAAATTTAAGGGCAGGTTATATATATTTATATTGGAAGTTTAAATGTTACAGAAAAATGCAAAGTTTAAATGTTTGAGTTTATATGAAAATTTGATTTTAACCTATATGCAGTTGAAACGAAGGAAAAAAAAAGATTTGCTTTACTAGGTTGATAGAATAATTTATTTAGGGTGTTTAATTCATTTAATTAACTTATTTATTTTTTTAGAAATTGTTAAGGAAGATTAATTAAAACTAAAATAATTTGTTAATTAAATCTATTAAATGGGAATTTAATTGTTCGATATATTCGAATATTAATAAATCGTAAATTGTTTATACAAGGTATAAATCAAGAAAATCAAGCCGGAATGGGAAAATAGATTGCAAAATAAAGGTGAGATCTTCTCACTCAAATTTAAAATTGGATTTGCAGTTATTGATTGATTGCTATTTGGACGTGATATAATATATATATATATATATATATTAGTATATAGCAATATATATATATATTGGCATATGTATATATTGCAGTTGATTGATTTCCCGCATTATATAGCGGATGAAACCCTATTGCGCCGCCTATTAAGCGGATAATATTTCTTAAATCCCATATACCGCGATATTCCGTCTCGAAGCGGAATTGGTATTGTGCTAATGTCTTTGGATGCAAGGAAACAGGTTGGAGTGATCCAACTGGATTCCTCAACCGTATTTATTTATTTACAAATATTGTGATATTTGATTGATTATCATATTGATATATGATGTTTGAAAGTCGTGATTGACTATTTGATGTGTTGCATCATCGGATCCATTTTTAAAGTTTAAAAATAACGATTTTGATTTTAATGGGATTTTCAAAGTGATTTTTGAAATTATATGTTTATTCAAAATTTTGAATTGATTCATTTTAAATAATTAAAACGTTATAAATTCTTATGTTATAAAAATTAGGATTTTTGTGAAATATAACCAAAAGGTGATTTTTGAGATAAGTAGTTATAAATTTATAAAATAGTTAAATTGGGATTTTTGAATTATGTTAAAACGGGTTATATGAAAGATGTACAAATTTGACATTTTAAAATTAAAAATAATTGGAATTATAAAACAAGTATTTATAAGTGTTAAAATGAAGTATAAATGGATTCATAAGTGAATGAAAATTTATAAATTTATGAATTGTGAAGTTATAAAATGAATAGATGTTGTAAGACAAAAGGTTTTAAGGAATTAACTAATAAATCGGATTTTTGCATTTAAATTGAAATCTTTGATGAAGCAAAAAGGGTTTATAGTTGAGATTTATAAAATATATATTTTATAAATTGAAATAATAGAATTTTAAAAGGAGTTCTATTAATGTTGAAAATAGGGTTATAAATGAAATCTTATAAGTAATAAGATTTATAATTTGTGAAGTTTTCAAAGAACGATTTTGTAAATAAATGGATTATAAGCATTTAACTTATAATATGGACTTTTGGTATATAATTGATTTATACAAATTAAGTTGGATTAATAAAGGAGATTTATAAAACGAAGCTTATAAATTGAAATGGCATTTATAGACATTGTTTATAAATTTGAAATCCATGGAATTTGATAAATTGAAAGTTGAAATTGGTTAAGGAAGTATATTCACGATTTTGGACAGTGAATATATTATCAAATAAAATGGATATGCTTGGGAAAATGAATATTATAAAATGAAGTTAATAATTTTAACGATGTTTTAAAATGTATTATAAATCGAATACATAGATTTCAACATTTATTGTTGAAATAGACGTTTTCGAGAAATAAGGAAATGGTGGACTATAACACTGTTGTTGTAGTAAATAATTTCCGAAAGGAAATGTTTTTTTGTACAGTATTGGGATTTATATATCTATCTAAATTTCGAATCCCTATACTAGTGATTTTGGGTCGTCGTAACGATGTTTTACGTAACATTCGTTTTGGCCCAAACAAATGTGTTTAAGTGAATGTTTTCCTTAAGGAATGAAATATATACTTAATTTCGATTTAAGTATATTGAATATTTTCCAAATGTTGAAAATAAATAGATTTGTGAAATACTTATTATTAAATAAGTATGGAAATGTTTTCCAATATGAAATGAACGTTTTTGAGAATTATCTTTTTAAAGATAAGTTGAAAATGAACATTAGAAATCGATTTGAAAAATCGTATATTCATAGATATTTTGGAAATGTAAACTCACTATGGAATTTATAAAAGAAAGGGAAAATTGGTTTAAAAATAAATATTGATTTATTTTTGAAGTGTGAAAATTTATATCTTGTAAAGATATTTTTGGAAAATAAATAATTTGGAAAATCATTTGGAATCTGGTGATGTTGACCATCTTTATTGATAGTTAAATAACCGACTATCAATATTTACCTTTAAATAGGTATTTGTTGTGATTGCTTGAATTTGAATGCTACACTTATTTTTAAAAATAAGCGTTCACTATTCGGGTTAGCCGGGAAAGGACCTTGGGGTCGTATAACCCATTCCGAATATGTTATACGTCGTTATAGATTGCATTTGATGACCGGTGTTGAAGACCGGATATTTTTGAAAACGGAAGGATTACCGTTGAGTTACTCTGCATCGGCTGGTCTCCGATATAGAGGCTTTATCACCCTTAGTGACGGGAAGTCCGAACGTGATTAGAAATTATCCGGAATGCAAGGACTTCTTTGTAAGTGCCTTCGGTTCTGTTCGATCCCGGAACAGACTTGTATGGATTGTATGTCTGACATTACAAGTTGAGATATAAAGATGATTTCTTTCAAATATATTTCTATTGGTAGCGGAGAATTTATTCTCTTAGCTTAACACCCTTCTCTGAGACGTGCGAGCTCAGAGGTTATGTAGTTGAAGGTTATTACTGATATACTCCCAATTTGGTAGTGTGACATGCTGAGTGTTGCTGTGAAATGATCATTGTTGATCATTTGTGATATGATCATTTATTTGATCATTTATCTTAGTGATCATTACTCTGATCATTTGTTGACCCAAAGCACAGCTTTTGTATAAAGCGTGGCTTTGTGGACGAGACTTCGTCGGACCTCACATCCCGGAAATGGTCAAAACAGGAAGGATGCAACAAGGTTATTAGGGGGTAGCGCTCATTTAGTGTATGTTATTCCTTCTGGATAGAGGTGGTATCATGGTATGGAGCCCAGATATTTAACCTATGTTGTTGCTGCAAATTTTGTGGTTGTTGGAAATCGAGGATCCTCGGATAGATCGGTTACGATCGGGGGATGGCATATTCGTGTCAGTAGTTACCTAGTTTGAAAGGTAACCCGGCCTTGTATTGGAAGTGATCCGGTTAGGTTCTCGGGACGTCATTCCAGAGGCGTTTCCATGTGGCAATGAGAAGTTCCTTGGCCTGACCATTTGTTGGAAATCCAATTCCCAATACGAAACCCTGTACGGTTTTAGTTGTAGAACCTGCCATTTACTTATGGTGGTCACCACTGTTTAGATGGTAGCTATAGTAGGCATACGATAATGGTCGTATGTTGGCTAAGATTTATATCTTTACTTTCGAAATGAATTTTTCTACACTATGCACTAGTAATAATATCAAATGTTTCTTTTTAATGCGTATCAAGCATCTTTGACTATCATAATGAGAAATCTCCTCCGATTCTGCGTTTGCATTGTGTGTGTGTGCGGGAGGCCTTATGGTAGTCTCATTTTTAAATGCATTGCGAATTGAGTTTAAAAATATTCCTCTATTTTGATTTTAAAGAAAAATAAACTGTTTTAGTTCTCATACCAGTCACATGACTGACTCGGAGTTTATTGTTTTCCTTCCTAAACTCTGGGTGCCCACCAATTTCCATACGGGCAGTCAAGAGTCAAGTTATCAGGATATTATGGAATTCAGGAGTTGCTGGAGGCAAGCTGGATGGCATGGCGTATTACTAGTATATAATTTTTCTTTTCCGCTGTTGATGTTGTTTGTTGTTGTACACTCTGATGATGTAATGAAATGTAATAACTGGTATAGTTCTTTGTTTGAAGATTATTCATTTATTTATTATATGTTGTTCCGCTGCGAATTGTGAGATTCTGATGTTGTTCTGTTATTTCTTTCTGTTCTGTTCTATCTTTTTCTTCTTCTTTAACCATAACGATTCGGTTTTTCGGCGACAAAAAATCGCGTTCGTTACATTTGGTATCAGAGCTTATGGTTAAGCGACAACCATGGCTCTGTTGGGTGTTACTCATTAGAGATAGAGTCAGCAGTACTCTAGAATGAGTTTGAGTGTAATAATGGATATGAGCGCGTATTTGTTAGTGAATATGAAGTTGTTTTGTATTGTGTTGACTTATCGGTTGATTGTTTATAGATTCTGGTCGGTGCAGTCTAGCTAACTGAATCGATAGGGGTTTCTAAACTCTTAAACAAGATAAACTGACATAGTTTTGTTTAAAGAAATCGGGTAAATGAAATAATTTCGCCCAAAACTATTTTTGTATATAAAAGAAATAATTTTTTGTAAATTATTAGTATATGGATGCATGGTTGTTAGGAAGTGTTAATAATATTAAAAATTATTACCATTGAAATTGAATAAGAAACTGAAATCATAACTTCAAAGATAAGGAAATAAAATCCATATACAAATGAAATTTGAAAATGTAAATTATAAATGTGAATTGTAATTTGAAATGGAACTCCAGAGAATGTTTTGAATAGAATTTGGAATTTTGGAGATTTGGAAAGTTTAAATTCCTTTTTGATTTGAAAATGATTTTCAAAGGTTTTGAAAGTATTTCGAAGGAATGAAAAGCTCTAAACTCTTTTCGGTCGCTGGAAAATAATTCCGATGATGACCGCGACATCATTGGTGTTCATTTTCGGGTTTCCAAAAGAGGAATTGCTGCCAAATTGTTTTAAAAGGAAGATGTTTGGAAAATTTGGGGCTTGGTTTTGAAATTCAAAGGATAATTTGAATTGATTTCAAAAATGGTTTTGAAAAAGTTGAAAAGACTCTGGAATCCTATTTAAAATATTTATGGGAATAATAAATGAGTTGATAGCTTATAAAATTTAAATTTTGATGGAATAAATTTAATTTTAAAGATAAAGTTAAATTAAAGTAAGTATAAGTGAATCGATTGAATAAAGTGAATTTGAAGAAATGTCTAAGGACACGAAGTGAAATAATTACTTAAAGAAAATTTATTGTGTTGAAAATAAATTTGGAGTAATTAAAATGAATTGGAATTGAGTATTGAATTATGGAAATAAATTGTGAATGAATGAATAAATTTACAATTGCAATTAAATGAAAGTGAATTGAATGTTGAGATTCATTTTGATTTTGTAAGCAAATAGAATAGAATTGAAATTGGATTTGTTTTGTGATAAATAAAGTGAAGTATTAAACTAAAATTAGTAAGTGAAACTAATGGAAATAAATGAATTGAATTCATATGGAATATTGAAATCCAGTTTAATGTAAGTAGTTATAAACCAAAATAGAGAATTGAAAATAAATTTTGGGAATGAACAAAAGAATAAAACTGGAATTGAAACTGAATGTTGAAAACAAATTTGAATAAAGTGAATAGGAATTTGTTATGAATTAGTAATGGGAACTAATTTAAAATAGTGCAGTTGTGAATGAAAGATAGTTGATAAAACTCAATATTCAGAATAGAAGTTAAACTGAATTCAAATAGAATTGAAATTGTGAATTAAATTCAAATGAAATTGAAATGAAAAATTGAATAAGAATAAATATGTAACTTCAATAGTGAAGTAAAAATGTATAACAAGCATATATTGAATATTTTGTAATGGAATTGGCAAAATGGTTTGAATGTTGGAATTGGATATTATGGCTAGCAGGATATACAGGTGTATTAAAGAATTTGGATTTTGATTTCAAAGATAAAATTGAATTGCTCGACAAAAAGGTACATATTTGAATTTCAGTATGAGATTTGATGATTTTCTTCTCCAGCCACTTGCCTTTCTCTTTTCTTTTTGATTCTGAGGGGCCGCAGTGCCATTTTGTAGTCGTACCGAGCTAGCCGCGCAAAGGAGACGCTGGCGAAATTTTTTGAAAATTTAGGGCGTTAGGAAATTTTTGAGAAAATTTTGAAAGTTTGAAATTCGAATTTAAATTTAAATTTGAATTTTGAAGTAAACAATGTTGTTTGAAACTTATAATTGAAGTTGGAAAGCTAGTTGAAATGATAATGGATCTATAATAAAAATATTTAGGTTAGTAAGTTGATAAAACTATTTGGATTGTGAAAAATAGTAGACAAGTTAAGGACCATATTTTCCTAACTTGTAATTTCGGGACGAAATTCTTTTAAGGGGGGAAGATTGTAAAGACCCAGAATTTTGAACCAATTAAATTGAAAACATTTAATTAATTTTAAATATTTGAATGATGGTTTGACTTGAATTTCAAATTATCAGAATGAATTTGGCGATTAAATTATAGAATTTAATCTATAGAAAGTTGAATAAAAATTTGAATCTCCAATTTTAAGCTGATTAAAAATATTTCAAAGGCTTGTAAAATTCATATTGATAATACTGGAGATAATAGAAACTTCAAAAATTTAATTTAAAAGTGAATTGTTCAGTTTATAAATTAAATCGTTTGAATCGATATTTAAAAATAGCCGTCCGAGGCACAGTCTCGGAATTCGACGAAACCAGTTCCATTGGGTCCGTAATATCGAATTATTGCCGGATTTCAAATTTCGTATTTTTCAGAGTTGCCGTGTGAGCACACGACGTGTAAACGCATTGAAATTAAAACAAATTCAATTTAAATTTATAATTTGTCACCTCAGCATGCTGCCTTTCCAAAAATCACGCTACTCTCCTTCAATAACGCCTAAAATCACGAACGAGATCGTGTGAGACATGCCTAGTTCGAATTTAATTATCTCGCCCCCCTCTTTCAAATCCTTTCAAACGAAACAAAAAAAATCGAGCAGTTTAAAAATAACAATGGTCGCCTTTATTCTTTTCTCTTCCCATTGAATCGCGATGCTTGCAAGGTCGCGGGAGGAAAAGGAGGCGACTGGGATAAAGTTTCGAGCATTCGTTGGTGTCGATTTAGGGTTCGCGTGCGTCGAATTCGAGGCAGGGTTCGAGCTTCTCCGATTTGGGGGGTTTGACGACGTGTCGAGGCAGGGTCGGTAACGCGAAGGCGACGCGTACGGTGGCGTGCTCGCGAATGCAGCCAACGTTGGCAGCTCGAGCAAGCCAGGGGCAGCGTTCGAGAACGATGTCGAGAGTCCGAGTAAATGCTGGGCAGTGAGGTATAAAATTTTATTTTGCTTTTATTATTTAATTTAATTTAATTTAATTTAATTCAAATATATTTATATGGGATTTTAAATTGCAGTAAGGTATGAAAAGCAGTTTTTGGGTTTTTATTTTAATATACAGGAAATGTATTACTACAATACAAAAATTTAAGGGCAGGTTATATATATTTATATTGGAAGTTTAAATGTTACAGAAAAATGCAAAGTTTAAATGTTTGAGTTTATATGAAAATTTGATTTTAACCTATATGCAGTTGAAATGAAGAAGAAAAAATAAGATTTGCTTTACTAGGTTGATAGAATAATTTATTTTGGGTGTTTAATTCATTTAGTTAACTTTTTATTTTTTTAGAAATTCTTAAGGAAGATTAATTAAAAATAAAATAATTTGTTAATTAAATCTATTAAATGGGAATTTAACTGTTCGATATATTCGAATATTAATAAATCGTAAATTGTTTATACAAGGTATGAATCAAGAAAATCAAGCCGGAATGGGAAAATGGATTGCAAAATAAAGGTGAGATCTTCTCACTCAAATTTAAAATTGGATTTGCAATTATTGATTGATTGCTATTTGGATGTGATATAATATATATATATATATATATATTAGTATATAGCAATATATATATATATTGACATATGTATATATTGCAGTTGATTGATTTCCCGCATTATATAGCGGATGAGACCCTATTGTGCCGCCTATTAAGCGGATAATATTTGATAAATCTCATATACCGCGATATTCTGTCTCAAAGCGGAATTGGTATTGTGCTAATGTCTTTGGATGCAGGGAAACAGGTTGGAGGGATCCAACTGGATTCCTCAACTGTATTTATTTATTTACAAATATTGTGATATTTGATTGATTATCATATTGATATATGATGTTTGAAAGTCGTGATTGACTATTTGATGTGTTGCATCATCGGATCCATTTTTAATGTTTAAAAATAACGATTGTGATTTTAATGGGATTTTTAAAGTGATTTTTGAAATTATATGTTTATTCAAAATTTTGAATTGATTCGTTTTAAATAATTAAAACGTTATAAATTCTTATGTTATAAAAATTAGGATTTTTGTGAAATATAACCAAAAGGTGATTTTTGAGATAAGTAGTTATAAATTTATAAAATAGTTAAATTGGGATTTTTGAATAATTTTAAAATAGGTTATATGAAAGATGTATAAATTTGATATTTTAAAATTAAAAATAATTGGAATTATAAAACGAGTTTTTATAAGTGTTAAAATAAAGTATAAATGGATTCATAAGTGAATGAAAATTTATAAATTTATGAATTGTGAAGTTATAAAATGAATAGATGTTGTAAGACAAAAGATTTTAAGGAATTAACTTATAAATCGGATTTTTGCATTTAAATTGAAATCTTTGATGAAGCAAAAAGGGTTTATAGTTGAGATTTATAAAATATATATTTTATAAATCGAAATAATAGAATTTTAAAAGGAGTTCTATTAATTTTGAAAATAGGGTTATAAATGAAATCTTATAAGTAATGAGATTTATGATTTGTGAAGTTTTCAAAGAACGATTTTGTAAATAAATGGATTATAAGCATTTAACTTATAATATGGACTTTTGGTATATAATTGAGTTATAAAAATTAAGTTGGATTAATAAAGGAGATTTATAAAAAGAAGCTTATAAATTGAAATGGAATTTATAGACATTGTTTATAAATTTGAAATCCATGGAATTTGATAAATTGAAAGTTGAAATTGGTTAAGGAAGTATATTCACGATTTTGGACAGTGAATATATTATCAAATAAAATGGATATGCTTGGGAAAATGAATATTATAAAATGAAGTTAATCGTTTTAACGATGTTTTAAAATGTATTATAAATCGAATACATAGATTTCAACATTTATTGTTGAAATAGACATTTTCGAGAAATAAGGAAATGGTGGACTATAACACTGTTGTTGTAGTAAATAATTTCCAAAAGGAAATGTTTTTTTGTACAGTATTGGGATTTATTTATTTATCTAAATTTCGAATCCCTATACTAGTGATTTTGGGTCGTCATAACGATGTTTTACGTAACATTCGTTTTGGCCCAAACAAATGTGTTTAAGTTAATGTTTTCCTTAAAGAATGAAATATATACTTAATTTCGATTTAAGTATATTGAATATTTTCCAAATGTTGAAAATAAATAGATTTGTGAAATACTTATTATTAAATAAGTATGGAAATGTTTTCCAATATGAAATGAACGTTTTTGAGAATTATCTTTTTAAAGATAAGTTGAAAATGAATATTAGAAATCGATTTGAAAAATCGTATATTCATAGATATTTTGGAAATGTAAATTCACTATGGAATTTATAAAAGAAAGGGAAAATTGGTTTAAAAATAAATATTGATTTATTTTTGAAGTGTGAAAATTTATATCTTGTAAAGTTATTTTTGGAATAATTTGGAAAATCATTTGGAATTTGGTGATGTTGAGCATCTTTATTGATAGTTAAATAACCGACTATCAATATTTACCTTTAAATAGGTATTTGTTGTGATTGCTTGAATTTGAATGCTACACTTATTTCTAAAATAAGCGTTCACTATTCGGGTTAGCCGGGAAAGGACCTTGGGGTCGTATAACCCATTCCGAATATGTGATGCGTCGTTATAGATTGCATTTGATGACCGGTGTTGAAGACCGGATATTTTTGAAAACGGAAGGATTACCGTTGAGTTACTCTGCATCGGCTGATCTCCGATATAGAGGTTTTATCACGCTTGGTGACGGGAAGTCCGGACGTGATTAGAAATTATCCGGAATGCAAGGACTTCTTTGTAAGTGCCTTCGGTTCTGTTCGAGCCCAGAATAGACTTGTATGGATTGTATGTCTGACATTACAAGTTGAGCTATAAAGCTGATTTCTTTCAAATATATTTTTGTTGGTGGCGGAGAATTTATTCTCTTAGCTTAACACCCTTCTCTGAGACGTACGAGCTCAGAGTTTATGTAGTTGAAGGTTACTAGTGATATACTCCCAATTTGGTAGTGTGACATGCTGAGTGTTGCTGTGAAATGATCATTGTTGATCATTTGTGATATGATCATTTGTTTGATCATTTATCTTAGTGATCATTACTCTGCAAAAAGGATGAAGTTTAGAAAATTTTGTTTTTGAAGTAAAATTTATACAAAAATAATCTTTAAAAATCCTTTAAAATCATTTGAAAATCATTTTATACTTCAAAAGTACGTTCTCTCACAAGGAAATGATTCTCAGTTTGATTTCACTAGTTTAGGGTATTTCTACCCTATCTCTAATGAATTTTTACTCCTCGGGCTAAAGTTTGCCAAAAACCTCGCTTTGATACCAAATGTAACGACCCACTATTTTGGACCATTCAAATCGACAATAATCCACACATATCAGACTTGAATAATTCAAAATAACAGATTGTACTAAATTTTGGAGCACATAAAATCAACACAGAATCACAGACACAGAATATCAAAATAACTCGCAACGAAAATAAAATACCATAGTAGGTCATGAAGCTACTATATCATACTCTCAAAACATATACAAAATATCGTAGTTTAAAAATGGATACAATAGAATCTAAATACATAAATCACTAATACAGAAGCAATACCGAATAGGAAATAACTGGATCAAAAATAGACGAATAGATAGTGAGATAAGCTCCAACAATTCTCTAGCTCCAGAAGGTGAATCCAAAGCTGTGACCCTTAGGCTGACCTAAGCATAAAGTAAAACATAAAACACTCGAGTCAGGACATACATACTTATACAATGTAAACCAACTAAAGTGAACTATATTAGCAATGCTCAATAACTTAAAGGATGCTTGGGATTGCCCATCCTTTAAGAATCCGGTAAACCATCAATTAAACATAAATAAACACTATCACAGAAATACCCATATTAAAGTAATTAATGCAAATAACAGTGTAAATGCGGCTAGGGTAGCGCAGAGCTGTAGTAATCGCTTACCTCTAGACACACTCGCAAATTCAAGGTGTGTATCAAAACAATCACAAGGAAATCAAATGGCACACAAAGAAGTGTACCCATGGTTATAAATTTTAAAATGGTATTTTATACTTCAAAAATAAAATATCATTTTAAATTCAAATCTTAATCCAAAAAAGGATCAAATCATTTCCGAACCATTTCAATATATCAAAATATCATATTCTTTCAAAATCCCATTTTCAAATCACTATTTGAATTCAAATTCAACTATTCAAATTTAATTACCTTTTAAAAATGGTTTATATTATAATAAAAAATAATTCATGTAAACGATTTAAAAGTGAAGTTATTATACTTTCAAATAAATAATTCCAAATTTTCCAATAATTCATTTATTAAATTCCAATAATTTTTTTTAACATAAATCCTCATTTTACACCAATGCTCAAATTCCAGGTTAGGTTATATTTCAAGTTACACTCTTAAGCATACATTTATTTAACACTTTATATTCACAGAAAAATCAATAACACTTTAATAAATCATTTTAAATTCAAATTCAAATCAAAATATCATAATTTACATTTTAAAATACTTAAAACTATCCAGAAAAGTATATAAAATAACCATGGGTCGGTGTAAAATTTTCTAGCCTAAATCAAATGATACGGATAATATATCATTTCAACACTTAATTTACAAAGAAAAATCCAGGTTTTATCATTTCAAACCCGCAAATCCCAAGTTAAATAAAATAAATAAAAATCGCTCAGGCCTATCATTTCAGCCCATAACGATTTTTCCCTATTCTAAAGTCCGTTCGGGTATCTATCATTTCAACCCATAGTGATTCTATTCTACATGGAACTTTTAGTGTCAGAACATAATAAAATAAACAATATGGCATCATATAGCAGTAATATATGATATGACAGGTTTACAAACAAGGTTAACATTATAGATTCATATCACTGGCAGGTATAACATGATATAATATTCTACACATTCACTTGTTGTCAATTCACTAATTATATAAGTATAAATGTCATGAGTGAATACTCACCTTTTTACGTTGGAGATATCAAATCAAAACACACGAATAAAATTCAGAAATCACGATAGCATGACATTTGATTTGAGTGGAGTGGAGGGCCAAGATGTTATTCTTGTAATACAGCAAAACAAGGCAAAATATAAATATAAATACAATACTAAAATTATTGGAAAAAAATGGAAATAGAATTTACAAAAGACAACACCAAGTTTTCAATTGATTTTGCTTGACCACAAATCACATTTGCTCGGCCACAAAGCTATATACGTTTGGCCTTGGTGATGTTTTGGCTAGGGTATGGATCTGGTTTGGACTCATATAGGCATGGCTACAAGTAAAAGTGAAGGGATAGGAGTTACTAGTGAAGGAAGATCAAAGGTTAAGGCAAAAAGAGGAGTTTTCGTGCAACTTTAGGCTTGGCCATGCATGAATTGGGCTCAACCTTGGAATGTACAGACCTGGTGGTGGTTGGAGTGAAGGCCAAGGGTGGTGGACTTGATGGTGGTGGTGGCAAAGGGGTGGCCAATGCAACATATGAAGGGGATGGTGGAAACTAGCTTGGCTATGCGTGGTTTCAATGGGTTTTTTTCAATTTTTGAAGGTGTTTGCATCTTTTGATGGTCATGGCCAGTCTTGGTCAGAGGAGGAGGGGTTTAGGCCATGTAGAAGGAGGTGATGTGGTGGTCGGTGAAGGTGGTGAGGGGTTTAGCCAAGCAAAGATAGAGATAAACAAGCAAAAACAAATGAAAAAAAGAAGAAGAAGTGAGAGAAAAACAGGGGCCATTGCTTACTTTTTTTTCAGATCTGAAGTGCTGCGAGAAATGAAGGTGGGAAGAAATTTTCTCACGTGAAAATAGGGATATAGACGGCTAGGGATTAAGGAATGAACGACACAAATTGGGAAGAAGTTATGGTAGAAGATCAAGGGATGGAAAGATAAAAAGGTAAGAAATCAAAGTAACGTTTGCCTAAAATTAAAAACAGATAGCGTATATTAATTGATACGTTTCCTATAAATTAAAGAAAGATGTATACAAGAAGATTTCACAAACAAATAAATATAATAACGTTAAATAAATACATTTTAAAGATATGGCTTTTAAAGCAACAACGTATATATATTTGAAATTTCTTTCCAAGAAATAAATAAGGGTCTAAACACTTACCATTTAATTAATAAATGAATGTCTAAATAGAAAAATAAGGTAGAGATATGTATTACAAAAAATAAATAATAGTTTTAGGAAAAGCAGGAAATAAATAAAGAAAATATTCTATTTGATGGAAACTAGAATTAAAAATTGTAAAATAAATTCAACCGACTTTGGAAAAATTTCAAAAACACTTGTAAATGAATAATAGTCAACTAAATAAAATAAATGCTGAAAAAAATAAAGTGTTAACGAAAATAAATAATTCCTTTAAGGAAAAATAGAAAATAAATAAAGAAATAGCTATTTAATTGAAACTAGAATTTAAAAGTTGAAAACAATATACAATCAACGTTTGAAAAATATAACTATACTTTGAAAATATTTTAAAAATAAAATATATGCGTAACATTAATTAGAACATGATTTTACAAACAAAAATATTGTTTAAATAAATTAAAATAAACAAATTTGTTAAATAAAACAATATACACACAATATTGTAAAAAGCATAACTTTCACAATATTAATCCGATTTCAACAAAACGAAAAGTAGTATTCTTGAAATTAAATCTATTTTCATAATGAAAGATAAAATTAAAAAATTCAAAATTTTAAATTTTAAATTTAAAAGTCAAAGTTTGACCATTTTGACCAAAATCCACTTTTTTGAAAATATTCCATTTATTCAGGTTTGGAATTATAATTCACACAAAAATAAAATTAATATTTAAAATAAGAAAATTTATCCATTTTGATAAATAAAACAAAGTTTTTAAATCAGGAATTTCAGTTAAAATAATTAAAATACAAAATTAAAATAATCATAAAATACAGGGTTCTTATAGATTATCCCTTTATCTTGATCATTACTTAATTATCATTTAAATCTCTTTTAAATGAAATGCTTGAAATTAATTCATTCTTAATATACAAAATCATTTGAGACCCTTAATTAATTTAAGTTAATACTTAATCATCTACTTAATCCAATCATTATTAAATTCCATTCGAAAACACTTACGGATTAATTTATTATTAACTTAATATATAATTATTCCTAAATTAGATCAATTAACTTTTAACAATATTTAATCTTTTAAAATTTAATCTTCGAAACTTGTTTGAAAATAATCTTTGAAATTAATTTATCATTAGCACATTAATTAACTTAAGACCTTTAAGTTAATTTATAATTAAAAACTTTACATCTTCTTAATTCACTATTTAATTACATTATTTAAATTTTTGTTTTAAATAAACTTAAGAATTAATTTATGTAATTTAAGTTAAAATAAATCACACAACTTTTAACTAAACAAATATTTAAATAAACATTTATTTTTTTAAAGGAAATTGATTTAAGAAAAATTGTTAAAACTTGATTTTTTTTAACCTAAAATAAACTTGTTTTATTTAAAACCTAAAACTATTACAGCCTATACCCGAGACCAAACTACAAAATAACCGAGCCAGACTACAATACTTCCGAGCAACAACCCGAGCTATTCCTCTTTTCTTTTGTTCCTTTTTAAACTTTGTTTGGTTAAAAAATTATAAATTGTTAACACCTGCGAACGACTCAGAAATAACCCGAGCCAAAATCATGTTTCCCCGAGTTCAACTCCGAGACCACACCTTCTTCCCCAAGCTCAAACAGCACCAGACATCATCGTGCACACGTGCACGTGTACAGTAGATTGCAGCAGCTCCGATTATCTTCATCGTCGTCAACAAGTCACCTACGACTTACGCTAACGCGCCGACCACCTAGAAACTTGGAACCACCTCCCATTCAAAATTGAGAAAAACGAGACCCAGCTGGAAAGAAACAGATCACCAAAAACCACCTCGCCACGCCACCACCGAACACCACGTCGATCAACCCAGACCTTCGTCCCAGTCCGACGCATCGATTCCTCCTCCACCGATCACTTTCGGTTCACCCACGTCGCCGCAATGCTTCTTGAAATCATCAACGACCAAAACTACTTGAAAACCCTAAATCGACGTCGATGTGCCACCATGGTGGACTGAAAATCCACTGACTATTTTTCCTAAAATCCCCGAACTTCGAGCTACCTCCAGGGACCATCACGATGCACCACCATTCCTCGTTCGTCGTAAATTGACAAAATCCCAAATCCCGTTCATCTCAAAATTCCCCACCGTTTACAAGCTTAAAAAATATGATTTGGTCGCCAAAAATCATCATTTTTAAACACAAATCAGATTATATACGTGAATCTTATAAATATGTTAGTCAAATTTCCTAATATATTTGTTCTTACTGTATAATTCAACATTATCAGAGAAATACTTAATAATTTCATTTCAAATTATTTTTAAAATGGTATTACATTCATACAAACAAGTTTCCTTTAAACATTATATCCTATCGTTGCTTTAAATAATGAGAATTTGAATTTTTTTGAATTTGTTTTTAAAGCCTATAATATTTAGAATAGTGGCATGTTTGCCTGAACACAAACCTGTACACATCATTTTCATACACACACACACACACACATGCAGGGTTGCTTACATCCATACAATCAATTATTCACAACATACTTCAAGATCAATCACAACTTCAAGATAGATAAACAAATTCATGTTAGTTTACTCACATGGATATTTTAGAGAGAACCCTGGAAATTGTATTTCAATTTGAAAAAAGAATGGAACTTTGATCTAGAAATTATTTTATACTTTGAAAATCTTGAACTTGAAACTGCTTTGATTTTTTTTGTTGAGTTGATCTTGCTTGTTTCTTTGATTATGATTGCTTCAGGTTTATAGCTTTCGGGTTTGAGATGATCTGTACTTTACTTTGATTATTGGTTTCATCTCTGGTTTCTTTTAGTTTCCAGGTTTGTAATTTGCTCAAGTTCTTTTTTCAGGTTTTGATTTTGAATTTATCAACAAAGAAATGAGAAGGAGGGAGTTAGATATATAGCCTTAATTTCCTTTTTATTATTATTAATTTTAAAAATGAAATGAAAATTTAAAAACATGACACTTGTTTAATATCATGTTTAAAATAATTACACTTGTATTTTGTATGACATATTAGCTTCCACTTGTTAAACTATATGTTAATATACTTACATTTGTAATTTTGCATGTTCTTAATATTTTTTATATAATTTATATATTATATTGTATTTAGTTTTATATTAATATATGTACTTTATATTTTTTATTTATACTTTTCCTTTATTTATATTTATGTAACTTTTGAAGAAATAGATTTAAAAATTTAATTATACACTAAATAAAAAATCATATGTACATATATATATTATTTTACTTTTATACTTATATATATATGTGTTTTATATTTTATATTATAATAAGTATTTATGTCCTATATTATATATACATTTAGTTTTATAAGTTTTATGTTTTTATATTAACACATTTATATATACAAACTATAATTATTCTTCTATAAATTTCAAAAGAAAGTATATAATCCTTTTATTTATATTTTTATTTTAAGCTATCATCCTTCTAAATAAATAAATATTTATCTTTAGTGTTTGAAAATTTAGAAGTTAATTTTAAATAACTTTTGAAAATTATTAATATAACTTCCAAATCACAATATATACATATATATATATATATTCATATATAATTAGAAAACAAATTCTTATTAATTTTAAAATATAGCGTTTTTAAATCCAATTTATTTTTAAGATGTTTATTTTTGAAATTCAAATCAAAATTTCTATTTACAATATATATATATATATATATATATATATATATATATATATATAAACACAAATCTTATTTATTTTGGAAAAATCCAAATTAATTCACAATTTAATTCAAAATTTTATATTAATCACAAAATTAAATTTGGCTTAAAAATTGGATTACTACACATTTACACTTGTCTCTCGACGCTATAAGGGCCTAACGCATCGTCATTCTTGATTGCCACTCGGGACTTATACCAACACTTTCATATTTCAGTTTCCACCCTAGGCTTTACACCTCATTCTCTTATAGACTGATACTTTCAGTCTCACCTCTTCTACCATCCCTTGGTTGGCTCTTAAGCTTTACACCATTTTTTTTGTTTCGACTGCCATACAGGCTTTAAACCCACATTTTTGGTTATCAGATCTTACACTTGCACTTTTATATTTTGGTTGCCGCACATGCCTTAAACTTACGATGTCAGCTCCTCGACCTGTCACCTTAGGCTTAGTGTTATCTATCAAGCACTCTACCTAACAGTTCACTTTTAGGCTTTTCACTGGCTGCTTATTAGGTTGATGTCTCAACTAACCAGCTTTTGGTTGTTAATATTGTTTATTACGTTGTCATCAATGCATCTAGTTATAACCTCGACCATCTTAAGCCTTAGCACCCATCATTGTTTTTGGAAGTCATTAGTCCCACTTTACACTCATTACTAAGAGTTATGTCACGATCCGAAATCCAGCGTTTAGAAATTGACATCAAATACCTCACTTGTATTCGACTGCCGAAGATTCAAACGTTGAACTCCAGTTCGGATGGAGCTTATAACAACATTAGATGAATATAAACAGAGGAAACAAAAGCTGATCTCACATTTCACAACACAGATACAACATCATCACAATATTCGATGACAACAATTTAATACCATTATCAGAGTGATATACACAAGATACAATAACTGGATGAAAACACCACATTGGAACAATAATAGTGTCTTCAAATATTTCCAACATACTTCGACTTTGATAAGGTCTTTCCAAAAACTCCAAACACTTCAAAAGGTTTCCAAGGCCAAAAGCTTCCAAAATCCCAAAGCTTCCAAAAGACTTCAAAAGATTCCAAGCTAGCTCCAAAAACACGAATGACCTGCTTCTAGGTTGTCCGTGTGGAAATTATGCACACCGAGAGTTTAGGAAGGGAACAATAAACTCCGGATCAGTCATGGGACTGGTATGAGTAAACAAACAGTTTTTTGTGCAAAAACAATTTATAAAAGAAATCTGTTATGCTTTTGGAAAATGAAACTACCATAAGGCCTCCTGGCACACACACAATGCAATAAAATACTTGGGGGAGATTTCTCCTTATGATAGTCAAATATGCTTGATACGAGAAAACTTATTTATATTATTATTAGTGCATAGTGAAGAAAACATTTCAAAATTATAATGTTAATCTTAGCCTGCATACGTACCACCTACTATAGCTACCATATTAGATGGAAGGTTCTACAACTAAACCGTACAGGGCTCGTATTGAATGATTGGATTTCCAACAAATGGTCAGGCTAAGGAACTTCCTTACCAAACGGAACGCCTCTGGAGGAACGCCCCTAAGAACCAAACCGGATCTCTGCCAAAACAAGGCCGGGTTACCTCTGTAACTAGCTAACACCTAAAAGTATGCCATCCTCGGTCGTTACCGACCTTTATCCTAGGATTTACCAACAAATAGCAACAACCACAAAGTTAAATATCTGGGCTCCATACCATGATACCACCTCTTATCCAGAAGAAAATTGACATATCCTAGGGGCATGACCCCTAATAACCTTGCCGCAACATTTCTGTTTCGACCATTACCAGGTTTTGAGGTTCGACGAAGTCTCGTTCACAAAGCTACGCTTTTTACAAAAGCCATGCTTCGATCAACAAATGATCAGCAGCACTTAGCATGCCACACTACAAAGTTGGGAGTATATCACTAATAACCATCAACTACATAACCTTTGAGCTCGTACTCTTAGAGAAGGGTGCTAAGCTAAGAGAATAAATTTTCCGCCACCAACAGAAACGTATTTGAAAGAAATCAGCTTTATATCTCAAAGTGTAATGTCAGACATACAACCATGCAAGTCTGTTCTTCGTTTTAACGGAATCGAAGGCACTTCCAAAGAAGCCCTTGCAATTTGGGCATCCACAATCCCGATCGAACTCCCCATCACATATGGAGATCTCTATACCGGAGCAACTCAGTGCAGAGTCATTCGACTGGCTATTCTATCGTTCTTGAAGTCACCCGGTCTTCATCACCGTCTTCAAATGCTATCCATTTCGTCGTATCACTATTCGGAATGGGTTATATGACACGAAGTCCTCTCGCGGCTAAAACGAATAGTGAGCGCTCAATTTTAAAAACACGTGGATATATCAATCATAAAGATTCACTATTAGGGTTCAATATGGATTCCGGATAACCAATTTGAATCTGACTCCCTGTCGCATCGAAATTCAAATGCCGTTTTACGGGCCAATGGGTTTTCACATTCACACAGAAACAAATCACAAATATCACAATTCAGCACAAAGCAATTCACATCACATGGTATCACAATCACCAATTAGGGATATCATTCAATACAAAGCATTCGATATTAATCATCTAAAGTTAAGATGAACTAATCGTGTGATTATAATCAATTAATCACAAAATTATTTTTCATTAATTATCCTTAATTAATGATTAAATTATTATAAATTAATTAGTCCTTAATTACTAATTAATTAATCTTAATTACTTTATTAATTAAATATTTCTTAATTAATCACATTAATTAATTAATCCTTAATCACAAATTAATTGACCTTAAATTAATAATTAATTAATCTTTAATTAATCATTCTTTGATTAATTAAGTGATAATAAATCATCTATCTTAATTAATCATTTAATCATAAATAAACCACATAGTTAACATCATTAACACATAAATTAATTCAAAGGATTAAGGTTGATTAAAACATCATTCAATCTTAATCAAATTTAATTACATTATTTATTTAAAATAATTAATTAATATTTAATGTTATATAATTAAATAAATTAAAAATTAATTACTTTAAAAATATCTTCCTCAAAAATCCTTATTAATCCAAACTTGATCAAAACCATTATTTAAAGTCCTGGATTTAAAAATGTTTAAAATTTAAATTTTGTTTTAAAAGTAAAAACTGTTTTATAAGACAAATACGAGACCTACTTCAGGTGTTCCCCGAGTTAAACATTACTTGCTTCGAGTCTCCCTTGAGTCAAACCCCAAACTAACCCGTATGCTTTTCAAAACCATAATTTTTGGTTAAGGTTTTATAAAACCCGATACACACTTGAAAATACCCGGATTCAAACTCGAGCCAGCATGCAAACTCCTCGAAGACAACTTCTAGTCACCAATACTTCTTCCCCAACCCAAATTTCTGATACCACTTCGACACTGTGCACATGCACGGGCACTCTAGCCAACTTTGATCGGTGCTATGACTGTCTATAGGTCAATGACAACCTTTCCTGGCCACCTGAGCACCCAGAAGTCCACAACGTCGACGAACTCAAAATTTCGTTACTCATCATCAACTGGAACGAAACTTCGATCACCAAGAACACCTTGTTCTCCCTCCTCCGACCATCAAAGGTCACGAAATTCTGGCCCGCATAACACCTACCTCCCTAATTTCGATCGCCATTGGGCAAACGTCTCAGACCCACTAATGATGATGCAGAAATGTATTTTCCAACCACGATCTGCCAAGGGTTTTAAACCCTAAATCGATCTTGCATATCGTCCACGACGAACTATAAAATTATCAAACATTTTTCTGGTGATCTCTGACCTTCCAGCAAGCTATGGCCCTGATCTCGAGGTCTAGGAATCCTCTGATCACCAGAATTTCGTTAAAACCCATATTCCGTTCATCTTACAAATGCTCGCCATTTACTAAGTTAAAAATCATGAGTTTCTTATTAAAAATCATAGTTTATAAAGAGGAACATGGTCATGTAATCAAAATTCAAGTCTTTATTAATTAAATCTTGAACCAAATTTTATTTGGCTGTGTTTTTCTAATTTTCCAATAACTTTTTCATTTTAAATATTTAAAAATAATTCTAAAATTAATATCTTGCCAAACCCTACATGTTTTCTTTAGACATCAAGTTCAATAGAGGATCAAAGGATGAGTTTTCGATTTTCAAACAGTTTTGAAACCTGTAATGCTTAGAACAAAGATCAATGTCTGGTCTTAGACATGCAAGGCTACATCCATACACATATAAACACAAATTCATACACATATAAGCAATTTTTCAACCTGCTTTAAACTTGTTCTCAAACAACAGATCTAAATCCAGATTATAAAGGGTTTACTCACTTGTTAAAATAAGAAACAGAGAGCTTTTGAATTCTTGGAAGTTGTTTTAAAGCTGAAATCTGGAAACTGATTTCTGGTTTTGATCCGTGCTATTTGATCTGAAAAACCTCTGATTTAGTTAAATTGAAGCTTTGAATTTGCCTAAGGTTTGAAGTTGAAATCCTTGCTTTGATGCTTGAGATTATTTTCAGGCTTTCAATTTTGAATTGTAAAAGTTATTTCAATTTCCAGGTTTGGCTTTGTTTTGATGATTCTCTGATTTTGGTTTTGAAAATTTTATTTCCTGATTTTAGAAAGTTTACAGATTTTTTTTCTGAAGCCTTGGAAAAAGTAAAAGAAATGGGAAGGAGGGGATTTGATAGCTTATAAAATCTCATTTTCTTTTTTTATTAATTTTTCTCAAAAATAAAACAAAATGACACTTGTCCAATTTAATTATAAAGTCATTACATTTGTTAAAACACATATCATATGAATTACACTTGTTAAATTATAGGTTAAGATTTCAACACTTGTCTTAGGCATGCATAAATATTTTCATATGATTTTTAATTTATATTTCCTATTTATAAAATACAATTTTCTATTTATTATTATATACAAATTTAAATAAGAAATGTTTTAAACTAATTTCATATTAAACAAATTACATATTTATTATTTTAAATGCAAATTATTTTTCTAAGACATTTACTTAAATTTCAAATTAATTCCAAATTAAATTTCAGAAATTTAAATAATTACTAATTTTAAATTGATAAAATTTGGGGATGTTACAAGTTACTTTACTTTCAGCAGTGCTGCCCTCCCTCTCATCTACGGTAGCTTGTTGTAGTTCAGTTTCGATGGACTATGAAATTATTCTTTAATATATCTGAAATCACCTTCTTTACTCATAATTCTTCCTCAACCATCGACCACCTTTATTTTATCAACCTTAGCCTCAAACTTTACTTTTCCTAACATTTCTACTTAAGTCATTGTACTTAAGGTTTCATTTATTCAAATATCGGTTCAGCCCTACCTCCTTTGGCACTTCCCTTCATTACACATCAAGTATCATTTTTGCACACAAGCTGCTAACTTTCCACGTATCGATTTCCAATTCATTTGACTTAGTCCTTTTTGACCATTATTTAGTATTTTACTGACAAACGTAGGATAAAATGTGGATATGGCCTTTTGACCCAATATTCATTACTTGTTTATATCGATATATTGTTCAATAACAATTATTTTCCTTTTGTCCCTCTATTACGGTTATTTAGCCATACTTATTCTCTTTTGAAACCGACTTAATTCATCCCCAGTTAATCATAGTAAATCATGATTTCTTTCTGTGCAATTACTGAAGTTCCTCATTACTTACCATTTTCAACCCCATATGGCCTTTTATTAATTAAAACAATTCTTACTTATACTGAAGTTCCTCATTACTAATCATTTTCTACCACATATGGCCTTTTATTAATTTATAACAATTCTTACTTATACGAAATCTTATAACCCCAAACCCATCTTTAAAAACACATTGCTACAATCATATTAATTTTTTATATTTTAAAGACCTCAAGAGGTGGAAATCATTTAATATTAACTTGGCTGTGAGAGATATAGAAGAAAGAGGCATTAGGGTATATATTACTCGCATATATTCTTTAGTTGATGGAGTCTCTAATTCCCTTAGCTTTAATCTTTCCTCTTTCTTATTGTTGTTATTTAGGCCACCAATATTATCAAAGAGCTCAAGCTTTCTTTTATAGTTTGCATGAGTAGAAAATAGTATAACATTGATAAATGAGATTTGTATTATTTACTTTTATAGGCTCCCGGCACACCATTACCTCTCTTTCCAATATAAATTAGTTAGCTTTAACTATTGTATATAATAGCTCATTTATCTTAGATTTTCAAATTGGATTTTTCCTAGTATCACTTGATTCTCTCAAGCATAATAAGTAAATAAAATGTCTCACAAATATTTACTTCTTTACACTATTTTAATCTCTTCATCCTCGTAATCGGTTAATTATTAATTTATGGGGTATTGTAGTGATACTCAATAACATTATTTCGCCCAAACGTACATTCTGAGACTGGAGAGATCTACATTGATATACTTAAAGGCATGGAGTAGTGCATAGAATTTAAAATCTATTTATTGAACAACATTTGCTTGATTGCATTTCCATAAACTTACAGCCTTCTTCACTACGATTCGGGTTGTTTCTTGAGATCAAAACATCTAAGAGATATAAATTAAAGGAAAATAGTATATAGGACTTTATTGCATGCTAAAGAATTGTAGATTGCACAATTATTTACATTATGCAGAAAACTGCATGGTACTGTAAGCCAGGCACTGTTCTTACTGTTTTTATCAAGAAAAATAGTGAATTCTTAACGAGTTTGGAAGTATAGTTCTTTGTGAGTAGCAATCATTCTATTTTTGGTCGAGTTCATTAGGCGACAAAACTACTTCACTGAAGGATATATTCTAGACAATGTTATAAATGAGTACAATAAATTTCAATTCGTATAAAATTTTCTATTAAGGTATTGGTTTCGGTTCTTTGCTTCTTTATATTGCATATAATGTTCACAAAATATCAACCAAAGTGATACTAAAATTGGATAAAAATGGAAATCAACACCAAATGGTTATGTCATGATTTTTTTCAATTGTTTGCTGACAAATATTTTTAAAAATCATTTTAAAAATAAAGCTTTATCGTCGTGGTCAAAAAGGTAAAAACTTCTAACTTAGAGACTATATGTTTAAAAATAATACGAATAAGAAACTTTATCAAGATTTATGGCAAAAACTCCTTTGCATAATATGAGTTCGCCCTAGTCCTAGAGTATTATAATGGGCCCGAACCACAAGGGAGAGAACTAGTCACATGACTTGAAGTGCTCACACACTAGAATTGTAGGTTTGAGCTGAGAAGTTTAGCACTATTTTTCTAGGACATTGAATTTTGGGGAAGAGAATGGCTTTGGTATTAGAGGCATAAGTATACACTAAGCATTTAAACCGTGAAGCAACGTGACATGTTTTTAGGATTGTTAGTGCTATTTCACACTAAGTTAAATAATATAGGAGATTTTTATCCCTTTAGATAGATTTCTATTTTTAAGTAATTGATTTCGGATTACCATTAGGTTTTAGTTTGCGTGAAAACTAGTGATTGTGATGAACAAACTTGCACTCTTTTATATGAATCTACATTGGATAAATTTTCTATAACTAGGACTATCTATTGTCAATCGATTGTCTTAGCTTCTTGTTTTCCAAAATTCTATACTAGTTTATTTTGTATCCTAAATTCTAAAATTTATTTAGTACATAAATCAAATAAACCTTTCCAACATATTTTATGACTTAGTTCATAGTTTGGTATATAAAAATTACTAGTGCTAGTATAATGAAAATTTACGTAAAAAATTAATATTTTTACCATTTTGTTTTGGTCATGATTCTTCGAAAAACATTTTCAAATACACCCACCCACACATACTACTTACGTACAATTTAATCAAGTAAATAGTTGTTAGTACTATATGCAAAATTAGGAGTAGATTTTTTAAATTATAATATATTTCAATAAATATTTTTCATGTACATGTCACCTCATCCAATGTACTTATTGAAAAAAATCTTATGATGTCAACAACTAAAATTGTACTTTTGAATTTTGAATTATTACCTCTTTCCTTTTGGATGGGGTGTTGATTGCACTAATCATTGTCTTTCAGTTATGGGATCATTTTCTTTTTGTAAGTGTAAGGACCCATTTCTTCGACTCCTAGAAATCGACACTAATACATCGTCGGTATTCACGTGCCGTAAATCCAAGTGTCGGAGAAGCGGATTCTTAAGGGTAAGAAAGAAAAGACTGAACAGAATCTCACATATGCTATTTCAAATAAAACTTTACAAAGGAAAGTAAAATACATTTATCAGAGCTAAACATGGACAGTTATAAATATTTGTCCTTACAAAGGCAGAATACTATACTACTTAAGTGTGGTGGAAATAGGGAAAAATCTTTAGAAAATCTTCAGACTCCATGTTCGAGCTCCATCTAGCTTTCTTCTAAACTAAACCTGACTACTACGCTGCTCGAGGAATATTAGGGCACCTAGAGTTTAAGGAAAAGGGAAAATAAACTCCGAGTCATTCATGGGACTGGAGTGAGAACTCAAAATATGCATTTTTAAAACAAAAAGATGCCTAACAAGACCACATCGCAAGTAAACACAGAACAGATTTTTACCTTGTGATAACCAAAAAGTTATACATCAAAATACATGATATTATTTTTAGTGACATATCTTTGAAAACATCAGCAAGTAAACTTATCAATCTTAGCCAAAATTGTTACCATTGTTAAGTTCCAGCATACTAGGCATTACAAAACAAAATGGTAGGCACTTGTTGGATAATTGACTCCATACAAATGACCAGGGAGAAGGACTACCTTCTAGCAGTACATCTCTAGAGGAATGCATGGAGGTCAACAGAACATTTGCACCTCTACAAATACAAGACCAGCTTACCTCTCCTTGGATAGTACCGAATATGTCATCACCCCGGTCTTTACCGACCTAACCGAGCACTCATTTACCATAACCCACAATAATTTACATCTCGAACATCACAGCAAGAAAAAAAATATCTAAAAGGGGATGATCATACCCTAATGGTTGCAAACCACAAAGCCTTGCCACATCTAACCCTGTTTTGGTCATTTCTGGGAGTGAGGCTTGAGGTAACAATTACCTTTCCTAGAGCACATCATTTTTCTTTGAACGCCACACTACCACCCCGTCGATCACTTGTTGACTTCCACTCCGAGCACATACATCTAAGAGGGGGGTGTTAAGTTAAGAGAAGTTTCCTTCTCTGCCACCAAACTGTATTATGTTTATAAAAATTAACGACATAAATCTCAAGAATGCAATGTCAGACATCCATCCATAAAAGTTTGTTCTAGGACTGAACGAAAGCGAAGATACTCTCCTAACATCCTATCAGGAATCAACTCTAGGATTAGTAGCGAGAAGTCCTTGCAACTTAAAGAATTTCAGAAATGAAGAGACCACTGCTACTTTATTATTTGGGAGCCAACCCGAATTATCAACGAGCAGTCCTTTCATCTCGAAAATCCATGGTTTCATCCTTCGTTCTCTCTATTAGATCTTTGTTTTCTGAACGCATAGATTGGTTTGAAGGGGTTTCCCAATAGAGATTTCCCCAGGTTGGACCCCGGTTCCTTCGAATCCAATCATCGATAAAAAGAGGTTTTGTGAATAGGGAATCATTCTTTAGTTGATTAAGTGCTTTTTTTTAAAATTTCCCTTGGAGATATATATTTATAAAACATTCTTGCTGGTATATACAGAAATATTAAACCCACTAATTAAATTTTTGATTATTAAAACCCTCTTTTAAATTCCAAATCATTTGATCTTTTCTTAGGAAAATATTCCAAATCAATTATTTAAATCTTAACAAAGATTTACAAATTATAAATTTTAACATGGATCAAAAACAATGTTATTCAAGACATCGTTTACTATAAATCTAAATAAATTCCAAATCATCTCATTTATACCATAACAAAGATTTCTTAATTTAAAAGTCATACTTTTGATTTAGTTGAAATCATGTTATCTAGGGTGTCAATCCAATCCCAGTAGATTATTAAGTGAGCAGAATCTATAGAAATCATCTAATTCTACTCAATATCAATCCTCGCAACAAATACTATGGGCGGAATAATGATAAAATCACCTTTTAAATTCCACGAGAAGTACAAGTTCCCTCTTAGGGCTTTAACGTCGAGTACAAGAAGATCATATCCATAAAATCAAATTGTATTTACCATGAAAAACCTTATTCTTTATTCTTTATAAAATTTCGATACGAGTAAATCAAATTCACTATCTCATCCGTCGGATCAGTCCGAATAATTAGGGAGAGCATGAAATTAGTTTTCCAAACTCAAGCCTAGACACTATCTCTCTGACACCTATATGGCGGTCAAGTTATTTGATCGACTCTAAACCATAAAACAACTTCACACACACACACACACACACACACACACACACACACACACACATATCCGTGACTTGCATACATATTCAACAACAACATTAAACAACCAAATTTGATGATCAAAGCATATTAAACATCCATTAGTAAACATCATGTCATCATTCAAAATATAATATAGTAGTTTAGGAGTTCTCACCTTAATCAAACCAAACTTCATACCAACATTCAAATCACCATAACACTTCATCTAAATCATTACTAAACACCACTAACTCACTATCCGAGCTCACAAACCCCAACAGCTTGCCTCCTAATATGCTCGGTCATCCCATGCCAAAAGTGTTGCTCGACCAAGCATGGGAAATGAGGTGTAGGACTTTGGATTATCATTGAATTTACCGAATGCCAGACCTAAAAACAGGCCATTTTCTATTGGGTTTTTGGCCACTCCATCTCTGAATTTTGGCATTTGGTCAACATAAAAGTTGTAAGAAATTATTAGCTCTATGATTTCAAAAAAATCATCTAATTTGGATCGGTTATGAGAAAGATATATCCAAAATAAGAAGTTGTATTCTCAGATTCGTCAAAACAAAGCCCGAAAATGCATTGTAAAAAAGTTGTATTTTGACATAGATAGACTCAAAATTAGTAGAAGTGCTCAACGTGAAAGTTATTGCCACTGGCATTTCACATACTTTTAATTAGAGAATTAGCTCATTTGGCTCTGTTTTGAAGGAGTTATACATGAATGAAAATGAGGTATTTTCGGCTAATAAAACTGGGATCGAAAATGCTTTGGAGAAAATGGAGTTTTGATCATAGGTAACTTGGAATGAGAAGAAGTGGTCAACTAGAAAGTTATAGCCATTGAAATTTTAAAGGGTTTCAAAAAATGAAATTCCTTATTTCGGTCTGATAAGAGGAAGTTAGGCTAGAGTGAAAAAGTATGATGAGAGGGTGAGATGTTTATAGCCATAGGAAGTGTGCAAAGAAAGCCATGCACACATCATCACTTAATGGATTCTCCAATACACCTTCCCCTCTCCTTATGCCATAAAAAGCCTTCCCCCTATATGCCCATCACTTCCATCCACTTCGTGTATGCACAAGTTGACTTATGAAAGCTTAAGCAAGAAGCTTTACTTATAATATCTTATATAATTTATAATATATACATGTTTAAGTAAATGTATACATGTATACGTTTATGTGTATTTTAGGGTACGTACTTAGGTGGTATATATGTGTACATGACATATAAACAACGTTGCATTGATTCCGAACAACTTTCATTCAATAAACCATTACCGATAGAAGAACCAATTCTCGGTGACATTTTCAATTATACTTTAACGTCCATATATTTTTAAAAAAAAATTAAAACAAATTTATTATCATTTTAAATGAATTTAAATGATCATATTTGATTTATAAAACAATATAATTTCATATTAACAATTATTTACAAAAATAGCTATTATACGGATAAAGCGATATCGATTTTTCCCTATAATTTCAAATCAAATATATCTCTTTGTAAAACCATTATAAATGATTTATTATCACTTTATAACCATTCAAAATGAATTATAACCTTTTTAGAATCATTATTTGAATAATTGTAATAATTATTTAATCATTAAATCTGAATTTAATTTAATGGCATTATTACTTATGTTATAAACACGTTTTATTTTCAGAAACAAATCATTTACTTTTATTTCATATTCTCTTTTAATTATAAAAAAGAGTATATATCCAGCTCTATGCATGACGTTTTATGATTATAGAGCTGGTTATCGATAAAACAATTTTTAGCCATTTTACCGATTTAGATTTTGAGGAAAATATTTTTGTAAATACTTATTCAAAATAAAATAACTATTACTTATTATTACTCAAAACAATATTATTTATATTACCAACATTTTATTTGAACAAATTTAAAATTAAATAGAATTTATCAAAGTGATAAAATTGTGGGTCGTTGCAGACTTCCCCCTTAAAAGAATTTCATCTCCGAAATTTCCCAAAACAAAAACCTAAAGGTTTTTCCCAAAATATTTATTTTTAAACTTATTCTCGTATGATATATGTAGATCATCCAGACGCAATATCTGATTTGATCTTTTATTCGAATTCACAACTTTACTTCAGAACTAATATTAACCCCTGATCCTTTATTGTAGACATTGACTAGGCTTCTGTTTAGAACTTTAGTTCTCCTTGTATAGCTGTCAACTATGATAGAAAACTCAAGCATCTAACCACAAACCGTCATCAATCTTCGTCGTCAAGAATCGAGTGATAAATCATCTTTCGAATAAGTGTCAAGCACGTCCAAGTTCTATACTCAAATCTTAGATTAAATCGTGTGACGAAACAATCCAATGCTTCATATGTACTTATTAACCTTCCTAATGAAAATATTTCATAAATCTTTCACCTTTATTCAAACTTTTATAAAGATACTTCTTTATAAATAACCATTTTACTTTTTTTCAAATATTTATTCACAAAAATATTTTTATCTTTTTCCAAAAGAAACCGATTATCCTTTATTTGGAGTAATACTATTATAATTCTTATTTCAAAATTCCTTTGAAATTTCTTTGTCAATAAATCTCCTTATAAGTTTAATTCAAGCTTATTTTATATTACACAATTTTCCTTTTTATACTTTTTCAGAACATTAGGATATCCATCTTTCTCAAACATCATTTTATTTTTGCTAATCACACTTTATTTTATAAAATATACTTTTATAAAATATATTCTTAAATAATTTCTTAATTTAAACACTTTTATAAATAGACTTCTTTATATTATATAATCTTTTTATTATCATACATCTCTTAACACATCTTAATGGTTTTTGGAAACTTAATAAATTACCATAAACATTCTTTAACTAGTAACAAATGCGGAAACATTCTTCATTTAGTTAGAACTTACTTTATCAATTAACAATCCTTTATCAATCAAACTTCCTTTATAAATATATATTCTTTACTTTTAGAGTTTCAATATATAAAATTACTCATATGCTTATTTAGTTGCTTTAAGTATATTCGTAATTTACTTCAAGTTTTACTTACTTTAAAACATAGTCGAGGAGACTAAAACATCCACCACCAAAACATTGTTAACGTGAACTTCCCTTTTATAACATGTTAATTATTATATATTTTTTATCTTTTTGTAAAAGACTATAATACTTATTATTATTTTTAAAATCACGTTATTAACATCTAAAAATACCCATAAGATTGCTTCTAAGTATTATTTAAGGGTTTAAACACAAATGTTAGCTAAAACTTCGTTTACTACAAACCTAAAACTATGCATTATTAACTTTAAATATTTGCTTTACAGATCAAAGGATACCCATACTTATCAATTAAGATAATACAGATACTAATTGACAACCATTAATTTGTCAAATAAGCAATTCACGTTATCTTTTTAAATTTAGAAGATTTTATCGATCGAGCATCTCAAAAATGAGACCAATGAAATGGGTACTACCAATAGTATCGCATATTTCCTTAACAAGAAGGGGAATACTTAAGAGAAGTGTTTACCATCCGAACACATCTCCTACCTATTTTAAGTTTATTTCATGCCACGTGAATTAATTAATCATAAGATTTGTTTTTCATTTTCAAAATCCCATTTTACAAATAATACTATTATTATTCCTTTTCCAAAAATCATTTGAAATTCCTTTCAAGGATACCAAAATTCAAATTCTCACAAATTCCTTTGTAAAGCATGTTTTTTAAATCTAGTTTACAAAATTACGTATATAAAACGTATTCACAAGATTTATTTATCTTAAATAAATTCCTTTAATAAACATGTATCGAATACCTCATAGTAAAATTGTGAAATTGAATTCATGAGGTGTTCATGCTTAAAATTTTAAATCAAACAACCGATCAATTTTCGATAATAACTGACTATTATTCTTTCCTTACTCAAATATTGATATTACTTGAAAAATATTCTTTATATTCAATATATAATCGTTAGTAAAATTATTTCATTTACTAATTTTCAAAGCCAACATCATTTGGATCTTATGGGGTAATCTTCCTCGATCGAAAACCCACCATTTCTAGGCGATATTCCGGTTGTTCCTCTTCGTTGCTAGAGAGAATGAGGCTATCCTCCTCCTCCCAACTCGCTCTAGAGGACTCCCGTTTCGCATAACTTTCCCAATATGTTTTATACAAGGCAAACAATCATTCCTTTAGGCATGAATAATAGGTAATTGCAAGCGTATTCTTAGGTATAGAGGTTTGGTCAATAATTAGAAAGTGTTTCGAGGTTTCTAAAGTTAGCTTTTAAAATTCTATGTACAATTTTATTTATTTCAAAAATCCTTTAAAAATTTTGCCAAAATATTCTTTTCTTTCAAATACGCACACGCATATATATATATATATATATATATATATATATATATATATATATATATATGGTAAAAATGATTTCGTATAAAACCAAATTCATTTGTATATTTTATTAACAAATACGCGCTCATATATAATACTCTCAAACTTATTTTAGGGTGTTACTAACCCAATCTCTAATGAGTTACTTATCCTAGGGCATTACTAACCCTTCTCTGATGAGTCTTTTACTATTATCAGGCTCAAATATTCGCTCAACCTAAGCTCTGATACCATATTGTAAGGACTCGTTTCTTAGACTCCTAGAAATCAACACTAATACATTCTCGGATTCACATGCCATAAATCCAAGTGCAGGAGAAGTAGATTCTTAAGGGTAAGAAAGAAAAATAAGATAGAACAAAATCTCACATATGTTATTTCAAATAAAACTTTACAGTGGAAAGTAAAATACATGTATTAGAGTTAAACATGAACAGTTATAATTGTCTATTCTTGCAAAGGCGGAATACTATACTACTCAAGTACGGTGGAAATAGACAAAAATGTACAGAATATTTTCAGACTCCATGCTTCGAGCTCCATCCATCTTTCTTCTAAACTAAACCCAACTATTAGGATGCCCGAGGAAAATTAAGGCACCCAGAGTTTAAGGAGAAGGGAAAATAAACTTCAGGTCAGTCATGGGACTAGAGTGAGGACTCAAAATACGCATTTTTAAAGTAAAAAGGTATCTCATAAGATCACGCCGCAACACAGTTAGGGTTTTTACCTTCTAATAAAAAACATTATACGTCAAATACTTGATAGTATTTTTAATGGAATATCGTTGAAAACATTTGCAAGTAAACTTATCAATCTTAGCAGAAATTGTTACCCCTATTAAATTCTAGCATATTAGGCTCTACAAAACAAAATGGTAGGCACTTATTGAAAAATGAATACCATATAAATGACCAGATGAAGGGACTACCTTTAGCAGCACATCTCTAGAGGAATAAACTAAGGTCAACAGAACATCTGCACCTCTACCAGCACGAGACTGGCCTACCGCTCCTTCGATAGTATCAAATATGCCATCACCCTGGTCATTACTGACCTATCTGAGCGCTCGATTACCATACTCCATATTAATTTACATCTCGTACGTCATAACGGGAAGAAGTATATCTAAAGGGGATTATCATGCCCTAATGGTTGCGAACCACATAGCCTTATCACATCAAACCCTATTTCGGTCATTTTCGCGTGTGAGGCTTAAGGTAACGATTACCTTTCCCATAGCATATCATCTTCCTTTGTCCCATACTACCATTCTATCGATCACTTGTTGACTTCTACAAAAATACAACTTCCAAGCTCATACGTCTCAAAGAAGGGTGTTAAGATAAGAGAAGTTTCCTTCTCCACCACCAGACAGATGCATGTTTATAAAAATTAACGATGTAAGTCTCAAGAATGCAATGTCAGACATCCATCCATTACAAGTTCGTTCTAGGACTAAATGAAACCAAATGTACTCTCCTACCACATTCTATCGTGAATCAACCCTAGGATTAGTAGTGAGAAGTCCTTGCGACCTAAAGAATTTCAGAAAAGAAGAAACTGGTGCTACTTTATTATTTGGGAGGTTACCAGTATTATCAACAAGCAGTCCTTTCATCTCGAAAATCCCTAGTCTTCTTCGTTCATTCTCTCTACCAGATCTTTATTTTCTGAACACATACATTGGTTTGAAGTGATTTTCGGATAGAGATTTCTCCAGATCCGACCCCGGTTCCTTCGAATCCAATCATCGATAAAAAGAGGTTTTGTGAATAGGGAATCATTCTTTAGTAGATTAAGTTTTTTCTCAAAAATTTCCCTTGGAGATGTATATTTCTAAAACATTCTTGTTGGTATATACAGAAATATTAAACCCTCTTATTAAATTTTTGATTACTAAAACCCTCTTTTAAATTCCAAATCATTTCTTCTTTCCTTAGAAAAATATTCCAAATCAATTATTTAAATCTTAACAAAGATTTCCAAACTATAACTTTTAACATGGCTAAAAAACAATGTTATTCAAGACATCGTTTACTATAAATCCAAACCAATAAATTTTAGATATAGGAATTAAATTAATTCCAAATCATCTCATTTATATCTTAACAAAGGTTTCTTAATTTAAAAGTCATACTTTTGAGTTAGTTGAAATCATGTTATCTAGGGTCTTAATCCAATCCCAGTAGATTATTAAGTGAGCATAATCTATAGAAATCATCTAATTCTATCCAATATCAATCCCCGTATTCAAAAAATACTATGGGCGGAATAATGATGAAATCACCTTTTAAATTCCACGAGAAGTACGAGTTCCCTCTTAGGGCTTTAACATCGAGTACAAGAAGATCATCTCCATAAAATCAAATGGTATTTACCTTGAGAAACCTTCTTCTTTATTCTTTATAAAATTTCGACATGAGTAAATCAAATTCACTATCTTATCCGTCGGATCAGTCCAAATAATTAGGGAGAGCATGAAACTAGTTTTCCAAACTCAAGCCTAGACACCATCTCTCTGAAACCTATATGGCGGTCAAGTTATTTGATCGACTCTAAACCATAAAACAACTTTGCATATATATATATGACTTGCATATATATTCAACAACAACATTAAACAACCAAATTTGATGATCAATGCACATTAAACATCCATTAGTAAACATCATATCATCATTCAAAATATAATATAGTAGTTCAGTAGTTCTCACCATAATCAAACCAAACTTCCTAACAACATTCAAATCACCATAACACTTCATCTAAATCATTACTAAACTTCAATAACTCATGATCCGAGCTCACAAACCCCAACACCCTGCCTCCTAATATGCTCGGCCATTCCATGCCAAAAGTGTTGCTCAACCAAGCATGGGTAATGAGGTGTAGGACTTAGGATTATTATTGAATTTACCGAAAACTAAACCTAAAAGTTGGTCATTTTCTATCTGGTTTTTGGACACTCCATCTCTGAATTTTGGAATTTGGTCAACATGAAGGTTGTAAGAAATTATTTTCTCTATGGTTTGAAAAAAAAAATCATCTAATTTGGATTAGTTATGAGAAAGCTATGACCAAATAAGAAGTGGTATTATCATATCCGTCAAAACACAGCCCAAAAAAGCATTGTAAAAAAGTTGTATTTTAACATAGTTAGACTCAAAATTAGTAGAAGTGCTCAACGTGAAAGTTATTGCACTGACATTTCACATAATTTTAATTAAAGAATTACCTCATTTGGATCTGTTTTGAAGGAGTTATACATGAATGAAAATGTGGTATTTTCGGCCAATAAAACTAGGATCAAAAATGCTTTGGAGAAAATGGAGTTTTGAGCATAGCTAAATTGGAATGGAAAGAAGTGGTCAACTAGAAATTTGTAACCTCTAAAATTTTAAAGGGTTTCAAAATGATGAAATTCTTTATTTCGGTCTGATAAGAGGAAGTTAGGCCAGACTGAAAAAGTGTGATGAGAGGGTGAGCTATTTATAGCCAAAGGAAGTGTGCAAAGAAAGCCATACACACATCATCACTTAATGGCTTCTCCAATACATCTTCCCCTCTCCCTATGCCAACAAAAGCCTTCCCCTATATATCCATCACTTCCATCCACTTCATGTATGCACAAGTTGACTTATGAAAGCTTAAGGAAGAAGCTTTACTTAAAATATCTTATATAATTTATAATATATACATGTTTAAGTTTAAATGTATACATGTATATGTTTATGTGTATTTTAGGGTATGCCTTTAGGTGTTATATATGTGTACATGACATATAAACAACGTTGCATTGATTCCAAACCACTATTATTCAATAAACCATTATCGATCGTAGAACCAATTCTCGGTGACATTTTCAATTATACTTTAGCGTACATATATTTTAAACAACATTTAAAAAAAATTATCATTTTAAATGAATTTGAATGATCATATTTTATTTATAAAACCATATAAATTTATGTTAACAATTATTTACAAAAATCGCTATTATACCTATAATGCGATATCGATTTTTTCATATATTTTCAAATCAAATATATCTTTTTATAAAACTATTATAAATGATTTATTATCACTTTATAACCATTCAAAATGATTTATAACCTTTTTAAAATCATTATTTTTATAATTATAATAATTATTTAATACTAAATTTGAATTTAATTTAATAAATCAGTTATCATATTTTAAGGGCATTATTACTAATGTTATAAACACATTTTATTTTTAGAAATTAATCAATTAATTTTATTTCATATTCTCGTTTAATTATAAAAATAAGTGTATGTATCCAACTCTGTGCATGACGTTTTATAATTTTAGAGCTGGTTATCGATAAAACAATTTTCAGCCATTTTATAGATTTAGATTTTGAGGAAAATATTTTTGTAAATACTTATTCAAAATAAAATTACAATTACTTATTATTACTCAAAACAATATTAGTTATATTACAACCTTTTATTTGAACAAATTCAAAAACAAATATAATTTATCAAAGTGATAAAACCGCGGGTCGTTACAGACTTCCCCCTTAAAAGAATTTCGTCCCAAAAATTATCCAAAAAATAAACCTCAAGGTTTTGCCCATAGTATTTATTTTAAAACTTATTCCCGTACGATGTATGTAGATCATCCGTATGCAATATATGATTTGATCTTCTATTCGAATTCACAACTTTACTTCAGAACTAATATTAACCCCTGATCCTTTATTGCAGACAATGACCAGGCTTCTGGTTAGAACTTTATTTCTCCTTGCATAGCTGTCAACTATGATAGAAAACTCAAGCATCTAACCACAAACCCTCATCAATCTTCGTCGTCAAGAATCGAGTGATAAATCCACTTTCGAATAAGTGTCAAACACGTTTAAGTTCTATACACAAATCTTAGATTAAATCGTGTGACGAAACAATCTATATACTTCATATGTACTTATTAACCTTCCCAATGAAAACCTTTCATAAATCTTTCATCTTTATTTAAACTTTTATAAAGATACTTCTTTATAAATAACCATTTTACTTTTTTTCAAATATTTATTCACAAAAATATTTTTATCTTTTTCCAAATGAATCCAATTATCCTTTATTTGGAATAATACCATTATAATTCATATTTCAAAATATCCTTGAAATTTCTTTTTAATAAATCTCCTTATAAGTTTAATTCCAAGATTATTTTATATTGCACAATTTTCCTTGTTATACTTTTTCAGAACATTAGGATATCCATCTTTCTCAAACATCATTTTATTTTTGCTAATCATACTTTATTTTATAAAATATACTTTTATAAAATATATTCTTAAATAATTTCTTAATTTAAACACTTTTATAAATAGACTTCTTTATATTATATAATCTTTTTATTATCATACATCTCTTAACACATCTTAATGGTTTTTGGAAACTTAATAAATTACCATAAACATTCTTTAACTAGTATCAAATGTGAAAACTTCTTCATTTAGTTAGAACTTACTTTATCAATTAACAATCCTTTATCAATTAAACTTTCTTTATACATATATATTCTTTACTTTTAGAGTTTCAATATAAAAAATTGTTCATATACTTATTTAGTTGCTTTAAGTATATTCGTAACTTACTTCAAGTTTTACTTACTTTAAAATATAGTCGAAGAGATTAAAACAACTACCACCAAAACATTGTTTACATGAACTTCCCTTTTATAACATGTTAATTATTATATATTTTTTTATCTTTTTATAAAAGACTGTAATACTTTTTATTGCCTTTAAAATCACGTTATTAACGTCTAAAAATACCCATAAGATTTCTTCTAAAGTATTATTTAAGGGTTCAAAAACAAATGTTAGCTAAAACATCATTTACTACAAACCTAAAACCAGGCATTATTAACTTTAAATATTTTCTTTAAAGATCAAATATCAATTAAGATAATAAAGATAAAAATTGACAACCATTAATTTGTCAAATAAGCGATTCACGTTATCTTTTTAACTTTAGAAGATTATATTGATCGAGCAACTCAAAAATGATACCAATGAAATGGGCACTACCAATAGTATCGCATATTTCCTTAACAAGAAAGGGAATACTTAAGAGAAGCGTTTAGCATCCGAACACATCTCCTGCCTATTTTAAGTTTATTTCGTGCCACTTGAATTAATTCTGGCTATTTTAAGTTTATTTCGAGCCACTTGAATTAATTCTGCCTATTTAAGTTTATTTCGAGCCACTTGAATTAATTAATCATAAGATTTGTTTTTCATTTTCAAAATCCCATTTTAAAAATAATACTATTATTATTCCTTTTCCAAAAATCATTTGAAATTCCTTCCAAAAATACCAAAATTTAGATTCTCAGAAATTCCTTTCTAAAGCATGTTTTTTAAATCTAGTTTATAAAATTACGTATATAAAACGTATTCACAGGATTTATTTATCTTAAATAAATTCCTTTAATAAACATTTATCGAATACCTCACAGTAAAATTATGAAATTTAATTCATGAGGTGTTCGTGCTTAAAATTTTAAATCAAACAACCAAACAATTTTCAATAATAGCTGAGTATTATTCTTTCCTTACTCAAATAACTATATTACTTGAAAAATATTCTTTATGTTCAAAATATAATTGTTGGTAAAATTATTTCATTTACCAATTTTCAAAACCAAAGTCATTTGGATCTTATGGGGTAATCTTCCTCGATTGGAAACCCACCATTTCTAAGCGATATTCTGGCTGTTCCTCTTCATTGCTAGAGAGAACTATGAGGCTATCCTTCTCGTCCCAATTCGCTATAAAGGACTCCTGTTTTTCGCGTAACTTCCCCAATATGGTTTATACAAGGCAAATAATCATTCCTTTAGGCACGAGTAGTAGGTAGTTGCCACCGTATTCTTAGGTAAATAGGTTTGGTCAATACTTAGAAAGTGATTCGAGGTTTCTAAAGTTAGCTTTTAAAATTCTATGTACAATTTTATTTATTTCAAAAATGCTTTAAATTTTTTTCCAAAATATTCTTTTCTTTCAAATACACACACATGCACATATATTAGGTAAAAATGATTTCATAGAAAACCAAATTCATTTGTATATATTATTAACAAATACACGCTCATATATAGTACTCTCAAACTCATTTTAGGGTGTTACTAACCCTATCTCTAATGAGTTACACATCCTAGGGCATTACTAACCCTAACTCTGATGAGTCTTTTACTATTATCAGGCTCAGGTGTTAATTCAACCTAAGCTCTCATACCACATTGTAAGGACCCGTTTCTTCGACTCCCAGAAATCAACACTAATACATCCTCGGTGTTCACAAGCCTTAAATCCAAGTGCCGGAGAAGTGGATTCTTAAGGGTAAGAAAGAAAAATAAGACGGAACAGAATCTCACATATATTATTTCAAATAAAACTTTACAGTGGAAAGTAAAATACATTTATCAGAGTTAAACATGGACAGTTATAAATATCTATCCTGACAAAGGTGGAATACTATACTACTCAAGCGTGGTGGAAATAGACAAAAATCTATAGAAAGTCTTTAGACTCCATGCTTTAAGCTCCATCTATCTTTCTTCTAAACTAAACCTAACTATTAGGATGCCAAGGGAAAATTAAGGCACCCAGGGTTTAAGGAAATGGGAAAACAAACTTCAGGTCAGTCATGGGGCTGGAGTGAGGACTCAAAATATGCATTTTTAAAGTATAAAGGTATCTCATAAGACCACGCGAGACATAAAGACAGAACGAGTTTTTACCTTCTGATAACCAAAACATTATACGTCAAAATACTTGATATTATTTTTAATGGCATATCTTTGAAAACATTTGCAAGTAGACTTATCAATCTTAGCCGAAATTGTTACCACCATTACATTCCAGTATACCAGGCTCTACAAAACAAAATGTTAGGCACTTATTGGAAAATGAATTCCATATAAATGACCAGGTGAAGGGACTACATTCTAGCTGCACATCTCTAAAGGAATAAACCAAGGTGAACAGAACATCCGCACCTCTACCAACACAAAACCGGCCTTCGCTCCTTAGATAGTATCGAATATGTCATCACCCTAGTCGTTACTCACCTATCCAAGCGCTCGATTACCATACTCCATATTAATTTAAATCACGAATGTCATAGCGAGAAGAAGTATATCTAGAGGGGATGATCATGCCCTAACTATTGCAAACCACACAACCTTGTCGCATCTAACCCTATTTCGGTCATTTTTGCATATAAGGCTTAAGGTAATGATTCCCTTTCCCCCAGCACATCATCTTCCTTTAAATGCCATACTACCATTCCATCGATCACTTGTTGACTTCTAGAAACACACAACTTCCAAGCTCATATGTCCCAAAGAAGGGTGTTAAGCTAAGAGAAGTTTCCTTCTCCACCACCAAACAGATGCACGTTTATAAAAATTAATGATGTAAATCTCAAGAATGCAATGTTAGACATCCATCCATAAAAGTTCGTTCTAGGATTGAACGAAACCAAATATACTCTCCTACCACATTCTATAAGGAATCCACCCTAGGATTAGTAGCGAGAAGTCCTTGCAACCTAAAGAATTTCAGAAATGAAGAAACCACGGCTACTTATTATTTGGGAGCTAACCAGAATTATCAACAAGTAGTCCTTTTATCCAAAAAATCCATAGTCTTCATTCTTCGTTCTCTCTATCAGACCATTATTTTCCAAATAAGTACATTGGTTCGAAGTGGTTTTCGGATAGGGATTACCCCAGATCCAACCGCGGTTCCTTCAAATCCAATGATTGATAATAAGAGGTTTTGTGAATAGGGAATCATTCTTTAGTTGATTAAGTTCTTTTTTTCAAAAATCTCCCTTGGAGATATATATTTCTAAAATTATCTTTCCGGTGTATATGGAAATATTAAACCTCTCTTATCAAATTTTTGATTACTAAACCCTTTTTTAAATTCCAAATTATTTCATCTTTTCTTAGGAAAATACTCCAAATCAATTATTTAAATTTTAACAAAGATATCTAAATAATAACATTTAACATGGATCAAAAACAATGTTATTCAAGATATCATTTACTATAAATCCAAACCAATAAATTTAAAATATAGGAAATAAATTAATTCCAAATCATCTCATTTATATCTTAACAAAGATTTCTTAATTTAAAACTCATACTTTTGATTTAGTTGAAATCCTGTTATCTAAGGTGTTAATCCAAACCCAATAGATTATTAAGTGAGCAGAATCTATAGAAATCATCTAATTCTAATTAATATCAATCCCCGTATTCAATAAATAATATGGATGGAATAACGATGAAATCACCTTCTTAATTCCACGAGTAGTATAAGTTCCCACTTCGGGGTCTAATACCAAGTACAAGAAGATCATCTCTATAAAATCAAATTGTATTTATCTTGAAAAACCTTATTCTTTATTCTTTATAAAATTTTGATCCAAGTAAATTAAATTCATTATCACACTCATCAAGCTAGTCCGGATAGCCAGGGAGAGCAGGAAACCAAATTTAAACTTAGACACTATCTCTCTAACATCCATAGAGGAGGTCAAGTTATTTGATTGACTCTAAACCATAAAACCTTTAAATCATTTCATAAATCATTCAATTACCTTTAAAAAACTTTTTAAATTATTTAAAAACATTTCTAAAAGATTTGGATAAGAACTGATAAGTTTAAAACTATATTTCAAAAGTTATAGAAAAATGCTGCGGAAAAGTGCCTTGGAAAGTGCCTTTTAAGCAATATAGATCAAAACGACATTTTATTTATTTGAAAATCCATTTTTATTACTCAAATCACTTTTAAAATACTTTCAAAGATTTATAAGATTAATTTCATATTTTTAAACAATTTAAAACATTATTTATAAAGAAATTCAGTTTTGGATTCCGAACTGCAAATTCAAGATTTTTCGAAAACTTGTTTTACTCATATTTCAAAATATACTTATCAAAATCTTGATTTTCTTTCTTCGCTGGAAAACTATGGATATAATAGTTTGGAAAATTCTTACATCATACAATTTCAAGCTAAATTCAATTTTAAATACTCATTTGACTTTTATGGCGTGAAATCGCGAACTACCGTTACGCGATGCGCTTATTTTTAACTAAATTTCTCATTTCTTTTCAAACTTCACCAAAACACTTGTAAATATTTATAAAACATTTCAAATATATTCAAAATGATTTTAAAGAGTTTTAACACTTCCATACACATACTATTTCCTTAATTCAAGGAAAGTGATTTCCTTTGTGCTTATCGACGTGTATATTCATGACTTGCATGTATATTCAACAATAACATTAAACAACCAAACTTGATGATCAAAGCATATTAAACATCCATTAGAAAACATCATATCATCATTCAAAATATAACAGTAGTTTAGGTGTTCTCACTATAATCAAGCCAAACTTCCTACCAACATTCAAATCACCACAACGCATCATCTAAATCACGACTAAACTTCGCTAACTCACAATCTGAGCTTACGAATCTCAACACCTTGCCTCCTAATATGCTCGATCATTCCATTCCAAAAGTGGTGCTCGACCAAACATGGAAAATGCGGTGCAGAACTTTGGATTATCATTGAATTTATCGAAAACTAGACCTAAAAATAGGTCATTTTCTATCGGATTTTTTGGCACTCAACTCTCTGAATTTCAAAATGTGGTCAAAATGAAAGTTGTAGAAAATTATTTTCTTTATGGCTTTGAAATAGTATCATCTAATTTGGATTAGTTATGAGGAAGATATAGTCAAGATAAGAAGAGGTATTCTTGGATTTGTCAAAACAAAGCCCGAAATTGCACTATAAAAAAGTTGTATTTTGACATAGCTATACTCAACATTAGTAGAAGTGATCAACGTGAATGTTATAGCCACTGGAATTTCAATAAAAGAATTACCTCATTTGGATCTATTTTAAAGGAGTTATACTCAAATGAGAAAGTGGTATTTTCGGTCATTAAAACAGGCATCGAAAATGCTTTGGAGAAAATGGAGTTTTGATTATAGCTAACTTGGAAATGGGAAGAAGTGGTCAAACAAAAATTTTTAGCCACTAAAATTTTAAAGGGTTTCAATAAAGGAAATTAATTATTTTGTTCTGATATAAGGAAGCTAGGTTAGAGTGAAAAAGGTGAAAAAGTGTGATGAGAGGGTGAGCTATTTATAGGCAAATGAAGTGTGCAAAGGGAGCCATACACACATCATCACTTCATGGCTTATTCAATACACCTTCCCCTCTCCCTAGGCCAGCAAAAGCCTTCCCCCCATGTGCCCATTACTTCCATCCACTTCATGTCTGCACAACTTGACTTATGAAAGCTTAAGGAAGAAGCTTTACTTAAAATGTCTTGTATATTTTATAATATATATGTGTGTGTATGTGTGGGTGTTTAAGTGTAAATTCATACATATGTTAGGGTATGCATTTATGTGTTATATACGTATTCATGACATATAAATAACGTTGCATTGATTCTGAACAACTTTCTTCGATAAACCGTTACCGATCGGAGAACCGATTCTCAATCACATTTTCAATTATACTTTAGCGGACATGAATTTGTAAACAAAATTATAAAACCAATTTCTTATCATTTTAAATGAATTTAAATGATCATATTTGATTTATAAAATGATATAAATTCGTATTAACAATTATTTACAAATATAGCTATTATGCGGATAAAGCGATATCGACATTTCATTAGATTTTTAAATCAAGTATATCTCTTTATAAAACTATTATAAATGATTTATTATCACTTTATAACTACTTAAAATGAATTATAATCTTTTTAAAATGATTAATGCAATAACTATAATAAATATTTGATCATTAAATATCAATTTAATTTAATAAATCAATTATCATATTTTATGGGCATTATTATTAATGTTATAAACACATTTTATTTTCAAAAATAAATCAAATAATTTTATTTCACACTCTCATTTAATTATAAAAATAAGTGTATGTAGCCGGCTCTATGCACGACATGTTATGATTATAGAGTTGGTTATCGATAAAACAATGTTCAGCCATTTTATCGATTTAGATTTCAAGGAAAATATTTTTTAAATACTTATTCAAAATAAAATTGCTATTACTTATTATTACTCAAAACGATATTAGTTATATTACCAACCTTTTATTTGAATAAATTTAAAAATAAATATAATTTATCAAAGTGATAAATTTGCGGATCGTTACAGTTAGGGAGTACCTATTTGTATTTTGAAATTTTCTTTTCACACATTTAGTGTCCATTATTTTACTATTTTTTTCATTTACAAATGGTATTGTTAATGAAACTTTGGTTTTGATTATGATGGTGAAACTTTTATGAGCACTCGATGAAAAACTAATCTGCTATGGTGGGTACACATGCTATCAATAAATCTCTTTTTCCCTTAGTTAAAACGTTAAAACTAAACACTTTCATTTACTCTATTCTTCTCCTTCCTTTTATAAAAAGAAAATAACGGTGGAAACAAAAAATTCATCCCGATCTTCACAACCAGATCCACAGTTTGTTGAGAATTTAGTGGAAAGGTAATTTTTAACACAATTTATCGCATGTTTTTTAACTGCAGTAAAGGTTAGGATTTAAAATTAAAGTGTTGAATGCTTTTTTCTATAAGAATCAATCTTGTCTCTTTCTCATTTGCAGTTCAATCTAAATATGAGTTTGAATTCTTCATTATTTGATTAATGATTTTGGATTAAAAGTCAATGATGATTGAGGGAAAATGAGAATAACTTAAAAATAAAAATTAAACCAATTTGATTGTAATTTTACGAGGGACCTAGTTTGCCACATAGTAGAAAAAACTTATTTAGAAAAAGGCCCCCTTATATATAAAAGTGGAGTGTCAATAACAATAACCCTTACATATAGGCATACTTTTTGTACTAATTATTTTACCTTGCAAACATAAAGCATAAAATTATTTTATTTTGTATGCATGGAGTGGATATTGTTTGTAGGCAAGTAAAAAGAACCATCCTTTGTAAAGAAAAAAGATTAAAATATGGATATCAACATAGGAGAGAAAGGATAAACTATTAGAGACTTTAAAGTAAAAATATCCAAGCATAATTAATGAAAGCAAAGTAAGAGTAAGTGCTTTAGTTTCACTACTATTTAATAAATATGTGTGGAATAGAAAATATTTTATTCAATTTTGTTAAATAATATATTTTTCAAAATTTAATTTAATTAAGGTTAGAGTAATAACTAGAACACATGGTCAGTTTATTTGGCAAAATTGTTGTCCCATCTTAAAGTACATAAACTTGAATATATGTTATTTAAGTACAACCTATAAAATTAATGACCAAAATTATTTTGTGCTGTTTCTTATTATATATGTTATGGTAAATAATTAATTGAGTGTTATAGTAACCGTATAAATTGTGTTGGATAATCTCCAAGAATCTTCTATATCATTAAATATTATTTATCAATTATACATATATTCTAATAACCTTTGCATTATTATCAATATTCATTTAAATCTTTAAGAAATCATAATTAGTATTAAAAAACAATTTAGAGATACTAAAATATATTTAGTACATTGTACAAAATTAAGATTAGATGAAAAAGTATGTAATCCAATGAGTTCATTCACCTAAAAAATAGAGAGGATGAACCTACTAATAATATGGATATGATTAAAATGTGAAAATTTTAATTTTCCATAAAAAGAAAGATCTTAAAAATAGTTAAATGTATGCACTATCACTATTATATATATTATTTAGCGGTTCATTTATTCAATTTATCCTTATACTAAAAATGGCTTTCAATAGTTTTTCAAAAGCTTTTCTGATTACTTTGGTATTCATGGAGCTTAACATATCAGCATCAATTGCCTCATCCCCAACTTCTCCAAAATATGCTCATAAGTTTTCCTTTTAATTATTTTTTATACTATACATATATTATGACATGTATAAGGGATCATTCGCTATAACGAAGAGATTTAACTTATCATGACACTAAATTGACAAACTTACGCTTGATATTTACCAATTACTTTGTGGAAATACCAAGAGAAAACTTGGCAGTTTATGTGCTTTAGCATATTCAAATATCTACGGTATAACAGATGACATACAAGTATATGTATATGTGTATATGGTGTATGTAACACGAAATTCTTGTACATTATTTGACATTTCTCCAAATAATAATTTGTAGGTGTTGTAAGAACAAACTGTAAAATTCACCATTTTGCGAAGATAGTTCATGTTTGAGAAGGTGTACGCAAGAAATGAATAAAAAGGATGGCCATTGTCACATTATTGGTATCACAAAGCAGTGTTGTTGTACTGTTATAGTATATGAAGATCCACCACCGCAGCTAAAAGAAATAAACGTGTAAGCATTGTGGAAACAAAACAACATGTACTGTGATATATTATTAATAATTGAAAGATACATTTGACTTTGTTATCCCTAACCAATTGGACAATTACTATAATTGCAAATGAATAATAATAAATTTCAATAAATGAATATTATGTTTGGATAAGTGTACTTAAAGGAATACCTAATCAGTTCCTTATATTATTTTGTAATCACTTCAAATCATTTGGTCACATTTTTTGCATATCTAAAATTTTATTGTTAACCTCAAATACGAAGGAAAAAGCTAAGATAAAATTATAAAATGAAATTGCATAAAAACACTACCGAGTTCACCCGTTGGTTAAGAAGAGTTTGTAATCCTAATTAGTTCTCAAATTTGTAATTGTAAGATTTAGTACTATAGTGTACTATCGAATGTTAAAATGATACACTACGTCCAATTTAAATCTCAGATTTACTCAACGTGTATGATACCATACTCCAAAAAAACATACTTCAAATCAATTGAGACTTCAAATCAATTGAAAATGCATTAATTAGAATAAGAGAAAGGAAAAGGAAGCACCCATGACTAGAGGTAGAATAAGTGCTGGCAAATACAAAATTGATGAATTAGAAAATGTATCTCGAAGATGAGAAAACTTAAAAATTACTTGGGTTAACTAGGCTTGTTGGTTTAATGATTTAGATCGCTTTAAGCCGTGGCATAACTAATTTAAATGGTTTAGTCCAACAAACCTATTCAAATAATTGGGATCGACCCAACCTAGTTTGTTACTAAGCAACTAAGTCGACTACATTTTTGACAGGGCGGAATAAAGTAATAAAAAAACCTTGATTCTTAAAAAGTCAATGTAGAGATATAAGAATAAAGGTAGAAATGGATATTGCAATTGCATCAAAAATAAATAATAATGTATTTAAATAATCAGAGACAAGATTGTCATAACAACTTAGCCAAATTAAACAATAGAAGATGAATATTATTTTATAATTTATTTTACGATAGTACTTCAAAATGTGATAAAAAATGAATATCTTCAATTGCCTTTGTCAAAAGTTGTTGTAGAAGATTTTTATGACCACATTTTCGTATAATCTGGCAAAGAGGATTTATGTAACATTTGTTTAAACAATTTTTGAAAACTACTTTTAACAAGGGTTACTATTCTTTGAATTATTATACATTTCAAACATTTATATAGCTTTATTGAATTTTTAAATCTAACAATGCTTTTTAACATTGTGAATTTATTGCACTAATGCATTTTACGTGCTTTAGACTCATTATTTAAGAATAAAATTTTTATGAAATATTTTTTTATATCACAAATTTACATAATGTTATTAGCATTCACAATATAGATGATGTACATTTAATAATGTTAAAGATATTGAGCTTACCAATGTGTAATTAATCTTGTTAGTTTAAATATTTCAAAATGATTTCATGATATATTTTAATATTTTTCTTTCAATAATATCCATACAAATAACTATTAAACTTAAATATTCATTCAACATTTTCATGTTTCAAATTCATTAACATCATCAATTTGTGTTTATATATACCATGTTAAATATCACATGCTACCCATACTATTTACTTATTCCATGTTAATTAATACCAAGAAACTATAATTATGCCTTATAAAATGAAATATGAGTGTTACGGTAGTTGTAATCGTCATTTTTACCTCTAATTTAATCGCAATAATTGTTGATGGTTATAAAATTTTGAACGTCCTTGATAATATAATATGTTTTAGATTATATAATTTCAAATATTATTAGTTTTCCACATTTTTGAAATTTGTGAAGTATATTGTTAAATTTTAGGTCTTAAGTTTCCAATTTTTAGTTTTTTTTAATATTTAAACCTTTGAATTTAAGTTAATTCCAATTTTATTTCCAAAAATAAAATTATAAGGAAAACAAAAGGAACATATTGTTTAATTGGTTTTTGAAGATTTGTAGCTTTATCGTTTAATGCTCTTTTATCCTTCTAAATTATTCTGTATTTATGAAGCGTTATCCTATATTTTTCATAAGCAACACTTTAATGATATTGGACAAAGAAATAATAAACGAGTTGGTGTTAGACTCAAGGACAATCGAGTACAAAGAGCAAGTATGAGAATAAGAGACAAATGACTACATCGATGGATTGGTGCTGTTCCATGAATGGATTGGCACTAATCCATCATTTGTTACTTTTCCTCCATCTCTTGGTAAATAAAGGATGTAATAAGGAAAAAGAGAAGACAAAGAAATGTGGCTAAGTCTATGGATTTATACTTACTCATGGATTCCCCTGATAAAGACAACATCATATGCATACTGATGGATTAAGCTTAGAAGCATCAAGGGAAGATCAACTAGAGGAATGAAGCAACAATACTCGAGGAAATTAAAAAAAATACGAGGTAATTATAAAGTTCAGCGATCAATGCCAACCCATAAATATTTTAGAAATGGTCTTTCTCTTGTTTTTGGATCTAACTATTTGAAAGCTCTATCATGATCCGATGCTTCAATTACTGATCTTTGATAGATATTCTAGATTGTACTTGTAATTCCTCCAGACCTGGTGTGAACGAAGTAATAAAAATCATTTGAAGTTGACGTAGGCATAGCCAAACCACTACCTTATTTCCCTTGCTTTCCTACTTTCTTCTTTATATTTCATTACGTTTCTATTGGGTCACCGCTATATAATCAGATTCTACAAATTAGATTTAATATATGCACAAAGATAGTCGGTTGGTCTTGTTGGACAAATTTTTGGCTAACATGAAGGCTTTAAACTTATTACATTTTAAAAAAAGATCCATATTGTTTATTTTAAAAATTTTGGTTCAAAGATTACAACTTTGTGATCTTAAAGTCTTTAAAAATAAAAAGTAATTTATAAAAATTAAATAATTCCGAATCTTTAATTTTTTTCTAAATGTTGATCATCTCCAAAAAATTTATACTTTTATAATTTCTTTGATTTGTAGTATGCTATTTTTATATTTTGTTTTAGAAGCAATAATAATACTATACCTTTTTCATTATATTGGTTATCTTTGAACTTTTTTCATTTATAAATTAGGATATGCAATATTAAACGTAGAACATAGATGATGGAATTTAAAAAACAAGTTTGGACTGTTATTAGATATCAATATGAATGAAATTTCAAGATATAAATACATATTCTACAAGGTGTACAAATATATACTTTTAAACCTTGTAAATATGAGATTGAATTAATTTGGAGATTTTCTATTAGGTTCCAGTTAAGTTAAATTATTCGCATTGTACTGAAAACTAGGTGGTTATTTTAAGTTTACTACATAACATGCAATGTTATGTATACATTATTTAAATAAATAAAATTCTAAATATCTTTTAGTTTAAAATTCAAAATGAAATCATATATTCTCACTATTTTTGTAAGATCCATATATTTTAAAAATTAGTCAACGTTACTTTAATGTACGTTGATGCAAATATTACATGTTCCATTGAACGAACATTAATAAATTAAGGAAAATTATAACGCCTACTCTTTAGAATATAAAATGTAATTATTACAACTACAGTAATTAAATAGGGTAAAAAATAAGGATTTTATTTTAAGTCAAATATTTATCAAAGTAAGGTTATAAATAATTGGGAAGAAACCATAATTTTGATTTGTTGGAAATTAATCATGATTTTGTTTACCAAAAAATGTTAGCTTTAATTACTTAATTATTTGGAAAAAATTAAATTGGAAAAATAAATTCTAAATTAATATTTGTTATTGTTTTCTAAAATTATAATATCTTGTCATCAAAAGAATTGTATGAAGAAACTACGAATATTATGGAGTGTTCTAGAAAATAAGTTTCAATCATGGGACAAAACATATATCTACCATCATTTCATATGTGTACTAGTATAAGAGTCATGTAGTGTCTTAGTTAGTTATCAAGTAAAAAAGAAGAAGAAAAGTTATAATAAAATTTCAAGTATCCGCATTACCAAATTTGTCTCCAAGTTTCTTTCCAATTCTAGTTTATCTTCCTCTTCCTCTTCTAAAATTCCTAACAGTAGTTTAAAAGTTAGGTTTATAGTCAAAGGAATACGACAAGTGAAATGACTCACATGAATTAATTGTATGAGGGATGTTTATTCAAAAGGCATCCAAGAAAAGACTTACCAAAAGAATCCACTACAACAGCTAATATCACTAGTTCATACAGGTATACGTGGCCCAATAAATCCATGCTCACTTTGAAAAAGTAATTCTTTTACCTTTTCTATTGATGATTTTAGTAGAAAAAATATTGGCTTATTTCCTTAAGCCACAACAACAAAAAAGGGCTTTGGTAGCATACAAAAAATGCGATGAAAGCCTATAGTAATGTTATAATAAATGTCATTGTAGAAGGTGCAACTAAAAGTTTAGAATTTTCTATTGTGTTTCCATAAACGTTATTGTAAAATTAACGTACTATAGCATTTTTTCATGTAGTAGAAAATTTCTTATGTAACATTCAATAAACGCTACTAATGACTACGATCGCAATTTTAAAACGATCTGTATAATTTTTATAGCGTTTGATAAATGCTACCAAATTTTGTTGATTATGTCGTTATACTTTTTACACACTATTTTTCCCTGTTGGTTTTTTGTTTAGTTTCTGCTGAATTTTGTTCGTGCCATATATTATATAGTAGTAATTAAAAAAATTTGGCATAAAAATAGTATCAATTAAGTAGTTATAATGCTCAAACCACTGAAAAAACAGATTAATCGCATAAACAATACATATCCACAACCATTTCGATACAAAAGTCTATAGGTAAAATAGGCACGTTCACATAAAGTCCATGAACATTTAGAGATACAAGTTTACGCTACTAACAAAATGTTATAATATAAATGAAAACTAGAGCCTTGTTCCATTCTTTTGCTGCAGCCGGTCTTTTTTTCGAAAATACTTAGCTATAAGTGGAACATGTTATGCATTATTTCCATTTGAGACACCACTTGGCCATTCATTGGTAATACCTAGTTAAAGTCCCAACAAAGTATGTTCCATAAAGTAGCTCAAAGCAAGATAAAAACAAAAAAAATGATGTTGTAATTAGAAAGTGTTGACCAACATTTTTGCCAAGCAGATTTTCAACAGGAATCATAATGCCAAGATGAATACGAAATAGTTCACAGACTTAGAAACATGTTTAGAAAAGCAAGAAGATAGATTTCAAGAATTTTTAAGTGAATTTGAGCTAACTGGACCTCTCGGGACCGAGAGGAACCTCTTTGCACCGAGAGGAAATTTCTCCACTTGGGACCCCTCATACTCCTTACCTCTTTGTACTGAGAGGAATTTCTCTACTTGGGACCCTTCAAACTCCTTACACTTTGAGTACTACTTCAAACAATCATCATGGAGTAATTTTCTTAAAGAATAAACGAGCAACTCTAAGGATTTCCTGAGAAACAAAGTAAAGAAATCAGAAAAGGACAAGAAATATCAAAGAAATTATCACAAATAATTAAATCTTTAAGAAAAAGTGTTTGAAAAATAGTGGATCAGAGATAGGAAGTAGAATGGAAGAAGAAGATGGAAACTTCCACTGAGAGGAACCTCTCAGCATCGAAAGGGTTAAATTGATGATTGGGTCGGCTACTTCTCTCCTACGCCTTTGGACTAGCATATGGACCGTGCACTTTATGGGCCTCTGTTTCTATAGGAAAATTCCCATATAAATACAAAACCTATGGCAAGTAGGAAAGAAATTTTAGGTACTTATTCTTCTTCATCTTCTATCTCTCTTTCATTAGAATCTCAAAGGAAGGTATATTAGCTGTTCTAAGCTTTGGATCAGTAAATATCTTGTACAGGTGACTATAAAATCTCTAATCGATAACATATAATGTGGACGTTGGCCAGAGATTGTCGAGCCACCACAAAATTCTTATATCTCCTTATTTCTAACAGTATTTGCTAAATTTCACTATTTCAACAGGTTTTTGGGTGTTGTGCCACCTTTAGCGTCAACATTTAAGTGCTTTCACTGAAAAAGGCTTGGATCTAAAGTTTGGAGAAGATAAAGAGGCCTAACACCGAATATAGGATTGGTGGGAGTCAACCAGAGCACGGGAGCAGCAAAAAGATGTTCTCAAATTCTAATAATTCCATCTATGTGACAAGAGAGAAGATTAAGAGAATGATGAATGAAATGCAAGATGGAATAATGGTGGAATAATGGCTCAACAATATGAGATATTAGATGGATTTTTCCAAAGGATGGGACAGCATGGAACAGCCGAAGTTACTGGAATTTAGAACCAAGGACCAGGAATTAATATAAGAGCATATGGAATTGGAGCATACAAAATGGAATAATGCCCCCACACCAGCATCTTTCGGTACCTGATAAGTTAAGGATATGCCCTAGGGGCAATTATGCAATCTGTTATACATATCTACCTCGGTAACCAATCTTGTGTATCTTTTTCATTGTATACTTGATATAATGTGGTCATATAATTTAGTTAATTTAATCAAAAGTATATTTTATAAAAAAATTAATAAATGGTATGTTTTGTGATAGTAGTTACAACGTGTTGTAAGCGTGAGTGATTTATCATAATAAAAATAAATATATGATTTTAAATGTTCCAAGTTAAGATGCATTTAGAATGAATATCGTAGTAACGCTATTCAAAAGTTGGGCAGTGTATTACCCATGGCTGCTGAAGGCACCTAGAGGTCACATACTGATAGTTATTGATAACTATGGAATGACTCGCTCAATGGTTTTATGTTGTATAATATAACTACGATTAAATAAAAAATATTGATGTGACTAATTTACACAATTCTCTCAACTTGAAAATACAATGGATATCAATATGGAAGCCCTACTTTACTTGTAGTCAAATCATGGCTATAGTTCCATCGAGTTACTATAGTTGGATCGAGTGGAAGTATTGGAAGTGAAGTGCTATTTAAGAAAGGATTCGTCATCTAAATTATATGGTTAGTTTCACCGTCAATTTAAGTCAACTCAAAATCAAAGTCTCTGGCCGTAGAATTTCTGTTAATAATAATTGTTATTATTGAACCAAGAACTTTGGACTATAGAGTTGAATATGGATGATATTGAAATTTTAATCATTACCAAATTCCATAAGTCTAAAGTGATATAGTTTTGACGAAGAGAATCGGTGTATATAAATGTCATAGCCAGGTAATGCTTAATAAAGTGAAATTGGATTTTATCGAAACTAAATAAGCGATAATTCTGGCCAAAATGTCACATTGTAAGTGACATATGAATGTTAACACTTGAATAGTTCGATATTAATCGGTGACTGAATTTATATCCACGAGTCACACAATCGAAATGATCAATTCTCTTTAGAGAAAATGGTTTAATTAGTTTATATTCGCTATAAATTAATTAAATTAATTAATATTAATGAAATATTAATTATAACATTCGAATATAACTTAAGCAATAAATATTGTTGTGCATATTTATAATTGTTATAAATATATCAATCGATATGAGATATCAATAAAGAAACCAAATTAGATTTAATTAAATATATTTATTCATGCTTAAACGGGCTATTAGCCTATAAAGTTAAGGGAAAAATTTGGCAACAACCGTGTGATATAGGGGGTGGCCAAAATAGAGTATTATGTTTTGCGATGGATGGCAAAGATCTGGTGAGAAAATGCAAGTGGTGTGATCCACCTTTCTCTCTGATTCAACCACCATAAAAGGAATCATAACCCTAACTTACTAGAGACTTTTTTGGCTATCTCCTATATCTATATCGTGGTCGAACCATACCTTTATACATCTCCTCAAATCTCAAATAAAATAAGTTCAAATCAATGACTATTCAATAGTAAAGGATCTGTGATTGAAAGACAAATAATCTTATGAGTCAGGAAGTTTTCAATTGAACGAGAACTCATCGTTACAAGGTGTACTCAAAGGCATCATTTTAGGTAAGTACTTATTTTTATATAATGGAAATTTTTGTACAACTCTATATTATTCAAAAACACACACACATGCACATATACCCTCACATACACACACTGTTAGTATTGAATTATATATTAGGTGAGATTCTTTTAGGTATTGTTGTTGTCACATATATTAATTTGGTATGTGTAGATGTTTGCTAAATAAATAAAAATATTTTTTTCTTCTTAGATTTGATACACAAATTGATATCATTATATTTTAATTATTTATGTTTTATTAATTAATGTACACATAGATTAATAGATTAACTAATTTATTTATATGACATGTATTAAACTATATTGCATAAATAATCAATCTAATAATTTTCAAATGTATATTTATAATAATTATGATTTTTAGCAATAAAAAATAAATATTTCAAAATTATATATTATGTTTTAATATTATTTAATTTTTGCAAGAATTCATAAGTTCATATAAAATAAATTATATTTCAAAAATTCAATTTTAAATTTTGTTATCCATAAATCCACTTAAGAACTGAGGTAAGAAAGAAGGTTAATGAAAATGCCAGGTTTTACTTGAGTTACAAAGGTTTCGACAAAGGTGATGAAAGAACGTTTCGAAGGCATTAAGAAGGCTTTCGAAGGAGTCGCAGGCACAAGGCACCCTCGCAAATGATAAGTAATATAAAAGTTTTTGAGATGGAAGAAAAAGAAAAGCGGGGCTACCCTTCTGCCACTTACAACCTTTCGATGCAAGTGAATATGCGCATATAGAAAAGGCAAGGACAGACTTGGAACCCCCATTTGAAGGTACTAAACATTAACCTTTAATGTGCACGCAAAACCTTTCGAAACCAAAGGTTTCGCATTCATTCAAATTGCTCCAAACAACCCTTTCGGAAGCGTAAATAGACCCTTCGAATCAGTCGAAGCCAAAAACATCAGGAGAAGGTTTCGCAACAGTCCACAAGCGTGCATTCGGAAGCCAACTACCGTATCGAAACCAATGATACTTTAACATCTTCGGAGCCCTAGTAAACAACTATCGACAAAGTCAAAAGCTTATATCTTTACTACTAATAACAGTGAAGCAATATGAAGAGAAAAGTGCATTTGTGGCCCTTTCAACGATGTCGAAAGTAATTCAATGGAAAGCAGGGAACAGGAACACTAAAAACTTAACAAAGGTGAAAGGAAGATAAAAGACCCTTTTGACAAGGTCGAAAGGCCTAAAATAAGAAGAGGAGAAGCGCAAGGATAAGTTGAAGGACTCGAAAGAGAAGCCTTTCGACTGTACTGAAGGAGGGCGAGGCCTATCGACCACATCGAAAGGAAGGAGGCGGAAGATAAAAGGACCTTTCGACCAGGTAGAAAGGATTGGTGCGGAAGGGGGGCTGACCTGCATCTATAAATAAGACCCAAGGAGTCTGATTTTGAGGATCGGATTTTGGAATCCTACACATTTCTTTCACTACTACTTCTTTGCTACCACAAAATGTTTGTAAACCCTAAATCAAATTGGGGGAAAGCTCTTAAAATTGTTACACATTTTGGATTAATGACAATGGAGAGATTCGTGGATTCATTAAGGATTTTGATTATGAGGAAGATCATAACGATCATTAGCTAGACTAAAGATCAATTGCACATGATGCTATGTTGTTCTTCTAATTTTTTTGTTTATGCAAATCAATAAGATCGACTTGGAAAACATTACGTATCATCACTGTGACAAATATTATATAATAACAAACTAGGATGATGATGATGTTTCGACATTGATAAGTTCATAGAACTTATGAATATCCAAGATGACCTTATATCAAGTATATTAAATGAAGCTTAGGAAACTGCAACCCAATCTATTTCGAAAGGATGTAAACCCTTTTGACTTGGTCGAAAGGGATGTCCCAAAGGAAATCTAGTCTGCAAATTGGCAAGAAATCATATGAGGAGTAGTCCATTCAAAAGGAACCCACACCCAACTGTATCAAAAATCCTTTCGAAGAGGTTCCTTTAAGGAGGAAACGAAACCAATGAGGTTGAAAGCGGCTATTTTACTCTAATAGATCAAATATACCTCGACGTTGCCGAGAGGGTTATAATGAACCCTCTGACATGGTCGAAAGGGATGGAAATTCAAAATGGGTAGTTGCCTTCAACCTATATAAAAGAAGGTTTCACGTTAGATGCTCCTTCACTTGCCTGCATTTCTAAGTCAATTTCCGAAATTGTTTTGAGTAAATCTTTGCTCGAAAGGTAGGTTTCGAAAGAAGCAAACTTTTCGACATCCCAATTTTATATGAACTTATTTGCCTTTCACATAGCTTTGAAGATGTTGACAAGTTTTATGGTTAAAATTTTTGGCGCTATAAGGAGGGCCAAAAACTCCGACCTTATTACTATCTTATAGGTTAATTATTGATCATTTGACTTGACGTAGGAAAATGAAATCAAAAAGATTCTACATAATGGATGAGGAGGTCATGCACACTACAAACCTCGAAGAGAACATAGATCCAACATTCAATATGGACATGCATGTTCAAGGACAACCTTCGTCGTCATCTCAACAGGATGAAAACACTGCCAAATCAAGCATTTATAGCAGCAACTGCGGGAAATGCAGGAACTCCTTAAAATGGCGTTATCTCAAAAGTCTTCAAAAATGGCAAGGCCAATACAGGAAGAGAAGATGGTCTCACCAAGAAGGAACTTGAAGGCTCATTCAAACAAAAATAAGAGCAAGATCAATCTAACATCTTCAAAGAAGAAGGAGCGTCCACAAACTAAAGTAGATCATCAAGGAAGGGTATTTGATAAATCGCTTGAATAATCTGGTAGTTCTACGTCGAAAGAATATCATCCAAACCAAAAAACTATCATGATGTTGAAGCTTATCCGAAGGATGCAATGGAGAAAGCAATTAAAGATGCAATGAATGCAAATGGAAAGAGGATCAAGGATGAAAATGTCAAAGATAATGAACGAGTACCACCCTTTACGGATGAGATTATGGTAACAATCATCCCATCTTATGTGAAGATTCCGACAATGAAGTATCATAGAATCATAGATCTAGATAACCATTTTATGGCTTTCAATAGCCAGTGGACTTATATAATGCATTAGGAGCTGTTAGATGTAAATTATTTCCTATAACTCTCCCAGGGGCAGTGGTCAAATGGTACAGACAATACCGAGAGAAGACCATTTATTCATTGAAGAAGTTATCCTACGAGTTCTCCACGCAATTTTGCATATATAAAGATCCCACCATTGATTACATAGCTCTAGCCAACATAAAGCAAAGGCAAGGGGAATCTTTGGAAGATTATCTTAAAAGATTCAACACTGAGGGAATGAAAGAAAATGACATAAATGACGTGACTATCTTATCGTGGTTCATTCTGTCTTAGTGGAAAATATGCCATTCTGAAGCAACTCTTTATTAATGGGTGTAAAGATCTGCAAGATTTCCAGTTTCAAGCAGACAAGTTCATTCGAATGGATGAGCTATATCACGCCAAAAGAAAAACGATTCACAAGAAGGAAGGGGCAAGATTTGGTCTAGATTAAGGGCATAAAAGAGTGAAATTGGAAGAACCAATTGCTAATGCAATCACTTTAAACAAGACACCGTCTTACATTTATGCAGTGGAGAAGGAAAGATTCAACTTTCCAACATCTTTTCAAGGATAAGAACCACCTAGAGCAAAGAAAATGAGAATAATACTATGCATATCACAAAGCAAATGGTTATAAGACCGATGAATGTAGGGTTTTAGCTAGAATCATCTTGAAATTGATCCGTGGGGGTCATTTAAAAGAGTTTATTCATAATAAACATAAAGCACGACGAACAGGGGATGGACCACAAGAGCTCCCGTTGGAGGACGATGACCCTCTGAGCTTAAGCCTACAGTTAAACGGGATTGACTTAATTAATGGTGGGCCACATCCGATCGAAAAAAACAAAGGAGCACAAAATAGATATAACAGGGAGGCTAAAGAGGGGGTCTTATCTGTCCAAGAAGATCCGTGATGACTAATCCATGAATCAATATTCAAATGCCAAATCTTGTCATCATACCCCATGAATTGAGGAAAGGAATTCACCATCCATACAATGATCCATTGATGATCACGACTCAAATCGGATTTTCCATTGTATCTAAAATTCTTGTAGATAAAGGTAGGACAGTCAATGTTATCTTTAAGCATGCCTTCGACCAAATGAACATCCCTAAAGATAAGCTGGAGCCCTTCACAGAACCAATTAGTAGATTCAATAACAAGGGATCAACTCCGGTGGGATAAGTGAAATTGCTAGTGTAAATGGGGGTGCAACCTCTCTACAGAACTTTCGAGACTCTTTTTATAATCATTAGCCAACCCTTATATTACAATGCCTTCTTTAGCAGGCCTGCACTAGATGAAATAGATGCATTTGTCTCCCCAAAAGTACCTGATGGTGAAGTTCTTGACAAAGAGGGGCTAAGGCACAGTCCGAGAGCAGTTCAACTCTCGAGAGATGTATTTTGCCACAATCGATCAATATAAATGGAGTATTCTGTTTACTTTGATTCTTTCATTGTTTTTCAGCCTTCGGATGATGGATTTTTACATCCAACATTCGAAGCAAAAATTAAAATTAATAAATCTAACAAGCGCATGTATAATGGTACATTCCACCTGGAGGAAAAAGGAAGAGATTCGATGCTAATTCCGCTAAAGAAAGCCAATTCGTCACTGAATTCTATTTCCAAGGGAAAACATAAAGGATAAAACCTATAGAAGACCTTAAGGAGGTGTTCATAGATTTAGATGATATTACTAAGGTGGTCAAAGTGGGAAAATAATTGGATAGAAACTTGAAGGAAGATTTAATCCAATTTCTTAAGATCAATAAGGACGTATTTTCCTGGCCACATTCTTTTATGGTGGTGATTGATTCGATGGTCATGATTCATGCGCTTAACATCAATTCAGAAGCGATCCCCATCAAATAGAAAAAGTGACAATTAGATAGAGTACGTTCTGATGCATTGAAGAAAGTAGTTGAGAGACTCCTCAAAAATGGGTTTATTCAAGATATTTACTACTCAAAGTGGCTAGCAAATCCAGTCTTGGTGAAGAAATCAAATGGAAAATGGTGGACTTGCATTGATTATACGGACTTGAACAAGGCATGTCCGAAAGAGTGTTTCCTGCTACCTCGAATTGATCAGTTAGTGGATGCGACTAGTGGCACAAATTATTGTTTCTCATGAATACATATTCAGAATACAATCAAATACCCATGTTCAAGCCGGATGAAGAGCATATTAGTTTTATTATCGAATGGGGAACACACTACTACAAAGCGATGCCTTAAGGGCTACAAAAATGTAGGGGTTACCTATCGGAGGTTGGTTAACAGATTGTTTAAATAGCAAAATGGCCAAAATATGGAGGTTTATAAGGATGACATGCTAGTAAAATCCGGTGAGGCTAAGAACCATCTTGAGGATCCATAATGTAGGATCTAGATTAACCCTAGAGGGGGAGTGAATAGGGTTATAGCAAATTTTCTCGAATAAAACAAAGAAAAAAACTGCAGAAATAAATATGCTGAAAAGTAAATCACACACAAAATTTACCAAGCTTCGGCAACCCCTGCCTACTGCTGCATTCCCAGATTTCTATTATAATTAAACATTATCCCGCTTACAAACACTCTACTAGACTTGCAAACCTTTGCTCCTGCTCACATACACTCTACTAGACTCGCACACCCTGCTCCGCCTATAGAGTTTCGTTTACTCGCAAACTCAGCTCCCGCCTACAGAGTTTTGCAAACTCGCACACCCTGCTCACTGAACTAATTCTAACTAGACAATCTGACACTACCTACAACCTAGGTGGTGATTTACAAATTCTTAGACTCGAAAAGAAAACAACAACTTCAAAAATAAAACCAGGAGCAAATATTAAAATATGAACTTTAATCCCTAATTTTTGCTCGAAATAAAATAAAACCCCCTTTAATAAAATCTCCTTTCTAATAAACAAGGCCGGCCTCTTGTTATTTTTCACTCGATCCACTTCTCTTGCTTGTGAAAAATTTGCGGCCGATCTTCTTCTTTCTGAAATTAGGGCTTTGTGCTATCGATCCAAATTGAGGCTTTCTTCAAATCAATTCTCTGGTTTGCTCGCGCTCGTTCTCTGATGATTTGGTTGACTTCGAGATTGCGTTGCTCGGCTTGCTCGTTGTTTAGCAGCTGCTCTTTTGATCGAGTGCGTCAGATTGCGGTATGTATTCTTTTTCGTTGCTTGTTTAATTACTTGCTTTAATTCAACTCGATGCCGATGATGAAATTTTGGTGCTTGGTATTTATATGAATTTGTGACACTTGTATTTGCTCGTATTAATTCGATACTTTCCTAATTTACAAGTGCCTGCTGCGCACGTCTTTCCTGATATACTTTCGACTTGTTACTCACGGCTTTGATTTTCAAACGTTCGATTTTCTCTTGATTCATATGGCAGAAACTTTCCGTTTTATTTGTTTTGACTTTTTTAAAGTTACATATTTGAACTTTTCAACACAAATTTTATCACTTGACTTAAAGTTTGTGAATTTCTCTGTACTGTTGAACTTTTTTCTCTGGCCATCTTCTCTGGTCGGTTTAACATGAACTTCAATTTATATTCTGTAGTCACTTATGCACTGATTCACTTATTCATGCATTCAACATTGCCATGCTATTCACTGTTCATTGTTTCATTTGGTATCACTGCATCCATTCTGTTGCACTTGCTCATTGCTCCATTCATTTTCCATACTGGGTTGTTCATGCTTGTGACATTGAACCATACTGTTACTTGTGACATTTATGTCGTTTGCAACTGTGTCACTTGAGACTGATGTGTTGATCTTGTACTTGTGATCACTGATGCATACATGAACTTGTTGTTGTTTGTCGAGATTGTTGTTTCAATTGTCTTTTGTTCATGTTCGCACTGGCTATTGTTGAGTTGATACATTTGTCAGTTTTATATTTGTTTCACTGGTTGTTGCATTCATGAATTGTGCATTTTGTTCATTTGAGTTTTGTCTCTGATCATTGCTTGGTCATTGCACTGATTCTTGGTGGCTTGAGCATTTGGTCTGTGTTGCATTGTTCCATGTACAGTGTATTGAATCATCCTTAGTTTTGTTTCTGCACCATGGTGCATGCAGTGTTGCATTGACATGTGTCTTGCCTTTGACATCCATGTTCTTCACTGTTGTCACTGTTGATGTCATATCTTTGGTCTTGCATTTGTGTACTGTGTCTTTTGATTGTTCTGCACTTTGCATATGAACTTGGTCTCTGGACATTTATTGGCACTGGCTGTTGTCTTTGTAGTCACTTGTGCAGTTTGGTTTTGCTGTTAGTCGAGCTTGCATACTTCATGCTTGTTGTTGAGTTGTTATATTTGTGGTCTTGGTCATTGGTGTATGTTCATGATGCTTTGATTTTCTGTTGCAAGTGTTCCACTGCAGTTTCATTGTGACTGCGACTCCATGACTTGCCATTAGTGCATTGTCTTACTGAACTTGATTTTGTAGTCATTGTATCCGCTTTCTTATTCATGTATCACATTTGTAGTTTGCGTTGTTCATGCTGCTGGACTTGTTTTTGTACCCTGCATAGTGTGATCTGTTGGTCTTTGTGATTTGCACTTGCACACTTGCTCTTGTTGGCTGCGCACACGAGTTGGCGAGGTAGTGCGCACGTGTATGAATGTACACGTGTGTATTGCAGCCACTTATGATTACCTGTCCCTGATGCGTTATCAACTGTATATATCTATGTGCACGACTTTGTGATGAATTCAAGTGTGAATGATAACGAACAACCCAAATAACTGAGGCAAATCATATTTTATTTTATACTGCAAAAAATATTTCTTTTTCAATTTTACTGCGTTAGTGAATATTTTTGCAGATTGCTCAGATGCTGGATTCAAACTGGAATGCAGTTGAAGACAAAATACGAGTGTGAGTGATATGTAGTGTGGAAATTATGTAAACTGAATTGTGATGCAATTGTGATGTAATCAAAAATGTATATCTATAGTGAGAGCTTGAATTTGTACTATTCAAGATTGTAATAAATATTTGTTTGAATAAAATTTCTGTTTGAATTCGAATTCTGTGTAATTTGTTCTGTTTGAACTCAAATTCTGTACAATTTATTTTATTCAACAAATATTTATTTAATCTATGAAAAACAAAATAGTACAGTACCAAATACATTTAAATGAATATATATGTTTATTATCATCAAACTAAAACATATAAGCACATATTCATACAATCTCCCCCTTTTGATGATAACAAACATATATTTAAGATTTTGACCGTGTTAAATGTATTTGATCAATGATATACTCTAATTACTCCCCCTATTTAAATGCTTCCTCTCTACATGATGCCCCCCCCTACATATATGCATAAAAATAGAAATATATAAATGAGCCTAGATGCAAATGGAAAATTATTTGACCTTTGCTTGATTCTATTTGACAAAATCTTAACTTTTCTCTCTCCCTTTTGTTATCAGCAAAAGAATAATAGTGTTAGGGAAAGTAGAGATAAAGTGATCGATATTAATTCAACATTAAACTCAAATTGAATATAAATACTAAACTTCAATAAGAATCAAACAAAAACCATAACTACCCTTGTTAGGCGCATATTCCACTTTTAGAAATGATGGATATGATGTTCATATAAAATCATACAGTTGAATCTTCTTGTGGTACATTTATATCAGGAATTTGAATATCTACTAATCATGCATAACCGTTAGGACTTTTAAATGAGATTAGTAGTATTCCCATTTAATTTTAAAAATGAATTCAAGTCTCTTATAACCACGCATAACCGTGAGGACTTTTAAATGGGATTAGAATCAACTTGTCTATTAAATCAATTAATTTTGATATGCGTTCCATACATGCATAACCGTGAGGACTTTTAAATGAGCATGGAAGCACATAATAAAAAATCCAAGTAATTCACACATGCATAACCGTGAGGACTTTTAAATGAGAGTGAATACTTTGGATATTTATTTATTTAAAAAAATGTGACATGAAAAACAAATGATTCCTAATTATAGTACCACATATCGACAAACTATATTGAATATTTGATAAACAATGGTCGATAGAAATATGATAGATATAGAAATGGTCATGGAATCTTTGCCCAACAAAGAGTTTTATAACTCTTGTTTGAATTCCTAAAGAAATTTTCCAAATATACTCTCTTGAGTAATGTATGTTAATTATCAACAGTTATCCCCTTTTCAATCACTATTTATCTTTTTGATAATTAGGAGGGAGTTGGATTAGTCAAAATTTGTCATTTAAAATCAAATAAAATGACTAATCTGAAAATATGGTCAAACAATTATTTTCTCGAAGGGATTATATGAAAAAAAAATCTGCTATTAAAAAAAATTGTAATGAAAAATATACAGATATTTTCTTTGAAAAACGATGCAGCAAGTGAATATTTCAAACATTAATCACGTTCCACTAGTAATTTTTCTATCAACTATATTACTAGTGTAATCTGCATCTGAGTTTCTCTTTCAATCCAAAATATCACTAACTAAAATTGATAAACCAGACCACGAAGTGCATCAAAAATTTCAAACCCAATTTAACAACAATTTAAATGACATTCTTTGAATTTGAATTGAAGCCATGTAAACAATCAGAAATTGAGAATATAGAGTTAGCCGAATTATGACCAAATGTATCCACCAAAACACAATGTTTAATTCAATCAAATATGTATGAAGTGATTCAAAGAATATTGTTTTTGGCATCAATATAATTGGCTAATTATGTCGAACAAGTCAGAATCAAAAAATCATCTCTTTTCAACATCACAATATTTGGCTGATTTCATTCAGAATATGGTGCAGATTATCACATTTAATATACCTTCACCCGTTTTACCTTTACGATAATTTTTCGAGGTTGCCCATTGTGATTCTGTCACCTTTGTACTAGGCTATGGAACTTTGCTTTGTTGCCCGCTGTGTTTCTAGAACAGCCAAAATCCAGAAAACACCGTTATTGTTCCTTAGCCTGTACCTACACGGGAAAAGATTTATGTGACCTATTTTTTATAGGTCCATGGTTGTTAGTGGCAGAAGCATTATGAATAAACAAACCCTTTGGAACCCAAACTTGTTTAGTCCTTTTATTCTTGTTCCAATAGACATGAAATTTGTTTGTAGCATTCTTAGGAACCCAAACTTGTATAAATTTTGTGTTCTTGTTCCTATGACTACAATTTTCAACACAATGTCCAATTATTTCACATCTATCAAAGACACTCTTCCCTTTTGCATTGTCCTCAACTTGTGTTTTCCCAAAACCTAGTCCCTTTCTCTTGTTAGCAAAAAATTTATTTCCCAATAGCATGTTGAAAGATTTTTCGCCTCTTGAAAAGTTATTCAAAGATTTCTCAATATTTTGGACTTTGGTTTTAAGTGATGTGTTTTCAGTTACAAGTGAGGTGCATCGATTTATAAAATCATTTTTCCTAGTGTCGATGGTTTCCTTAAGACTCAAGTTTTCTTTTTCAAGATTCTCAAAGCTATTCTTAAGTCTTGATAATTCTGAATCTAAAAATTTACATCTTTTACATTCTAGGTTTTGAATATTTTCAAGTTCAGTTTCTAACCTAAAATTTTCACGAGCAAGTTCTCTCCTATCAGATTTCAGTTTTTCAATTTTGGATTCAAGAGCATCAACTTCTTTAGTAAGATCAAGACACATAAAAACAAGATCTTTATAAGAATAGTCACCTGCCTCACTAGATTCTTCTGAGCTTGCTTCTGAATCCGATTTTGCCACAAGACATAAGTTGGCCTCCTCTGAGCTACTATTCGAAACTTCCACTCCTTCTTCATCATCCCAAGTCGCTGCAAAGACCTTCTTCGTCTTTTTCTTTCCTCGATTGTTTTTGAGAAGTGGGCATTCTTGTTTGAAGTTGCCAGACTTGTTGCAGTTATAGCACGTCAAATCATTATCGGAATTGTTAGACTCTCTTGACCTATTACCAGATGTTTTCTTCTTACGTGGCTTGAATCTTGACCATTTTCTAAGATTATTAACAGCCATTGCAAGCTCTTCAATCAGATCTTCTTCTTCTTCATCGCTCTCTTCTTTGCTCTTTAAGGCAATCATCTTCTTCTTTGATTCGGAGTCGTTGCGTTCCTCCTTTGCTTTTAGCTCAAGCTCATATGTCATCAAGTTGCCAATCAACTCCTCCATGCTTAGTTTACTCAGATCTTTCGATTCTTGGATTGCCGTGACTTTTGCCTCAAAGTTCATTGGTAAAACTCGTAGTATCTTCCGCACAAGCTCTACCTCAATGAAGACCTTCCCAAGTGCTCTAGCATTGTACACCAAAGTTGAAAAACGTCCAAACATATCCTTTATGCTCTCGCCTTTGTCCATCACAAAGTTTTCGTATTCATTGCTGAATAGGGCTAGACTTGAGATGTTCCTTCATGTGTCACCTCCAAAGTGTGCCAAATTTCCTGTGCTGTTGTACAATGGGAAACTCTATTAAATTCATTTTTATCAAGAGCACAGATCAAAGCGTTCATTGCTTTGGCATTTGTAGCTTTTAATTTCTTATCGTTAGCATCCCACCTATCCTTAGGTTTAGGAATCTCAGTATCACCAACGATTATAGTGGGAGATTTATAGCTAGTTTCAATAATATCCCAAACATCATAATCAACATAACTAAGATATATACCCATCCTAAGTTTCCAATAAGGACAATCATTCCCGTTAAACATAGGTGGCCTAACAAAAGATTGCCCCTCAGAAAAAGCATTATTTGATGAATTCATGACTCTAGAGTTAAAGAAAAATACTGTGCTCTGATACCACTTGTAGGATCTAGGTTAACCCTAGAGGGGGGTGAATAGGGTTATAGCAAATTTTCTCGAATTAAACACAGAAACAAACTGCAGAAATAAATATGCTGAAAAGTAAATCACACACAAAATTTACCCAGCTTCGGCAACCCCTGCCTACTACTACATTCCCAGATTTCTATTAGAATTAAACAGTATCCCGCTTACAAACACTCTACTAGACTCGCAAACCTTTGCTCCCGCTCACAAACACTCTACTAGACTCGCACACCCTGCTCCGCCTATAGAGTTTCGTTTACTCGCAAACTCTGCTCCCGCCTATAGAGTTTTGCAAACTCGCACATCCTGCTCACTGAACTAATTCTAACTAGACAATCTGACACTACCTATAACCTAGATGGTGATTTACAAATTCTTAGACTCGAAAAGAAAAAAACAACTTAAAAAATAAAACCAGGAGCAAAAATTAAAATATAAACTTTAATCCCTAATTTTTGCTCGAAATAAAATAAAACCCCCTTTAATAAAATCTCCTTTGTAATAAACAAGGCCGGCCCCTTGTTATTTTTAACCCGATCCACTTTTCTTGCTTGTGAAATATTTGTGGCGGATCTTCCTCTTTCTGAAATTAGGGCTTTGTGCTATCGATCCAAATTGAGGCTTTTTCAAATCAATTCTCTGGTTTGCTCGTGCTCGTTCTCTGATGATTTGGTTGACTTCGAGATTACGTTGCTCGGCTTGCTCGTTGTTTAGCAGCTGCTCTTTTGATCGAGTGCGTCAGATTGTGGTATGTATTCTTTTTCGTTGCTTGTTTAATTACTTGCTTTAATTCAACTCGATGCCGATGATGAAATTTTGGTGCTTGGTATTTATATGAATTTGTGACACTTGTATTTGCTCGTATTAATTCGATACTTTCCTAATTCACAAGTTCCTGTTGCGCACGTCTTTCCTGATATACTTTCGACTTGTTACTCACGGCTTTGATTTTCAAACGTTCGATTTTCTCTTGATTCATACGGCAGAAACTTTCCCTTTTATTTGTTTTGACTTTTTCAAAGTTACGAATTTGAACTTTTGAACACAAATTTTATCACTTGACTTCAAGTTTGTGAATTTCGCTGTACTGTTGAACTTTGTTCTCTGGCCATCTTCTCTGGTCGGTTTAACATGAACTTCAATTTATATTCTATAGTCACTTATGCACTGATTCACTTATTCATGCATTCAACATTGCCATGCTATTCACTGTTCATTGTTTCATTTGGTATCGCTGCATCCATTCTGTTGCACTTGCTCATTGCTCCATTCATTTTCCATACTGGGTTGTTCATGCTTGTGACACTGAACCATACTGTTACTTCTGACATTTATGTCGTTTGCAACTGTGTCACTTGAGACTGCTGTGTTGATCTTGTACTTGTGATCACTGATGCATACATGAACTTGTTGTTGTTTGCCGAGATTGTTGTTTCAATTGTCTTTTGTTCATGTTCGCACTGGCTATTGTTGAGTTGATACATTTGTCAGTTCTACATTTGTTTCACTGGTTGTTGCATTCATGAATTGTGCATTTTGTTCATTTGAGTTTTGTCTCTGATCATTGCTTGGTCGTTGCACTGATTCTTGGTGGCTTGAGCATTTGGTCCGTGTTGCATTGTTCCATGTACACTGTATTGTATCATCCTTAGTTTTGTTTCTGCACCATGTTGCATGCAGTTTTGCATTGACATGTGTCTTGCCTTTGACATCCATGTTCTTCACTGTTGTCACTGTTGATGTCATATCTTTGGTCTTGCATTTGTGTACTGTGTCTTTTGATTGTTCTGCACTTTGCATATGAACTTGGTCTCTGGACATTTGTTGGCACTGGCTGTTGTCTTTGTGGTCACTTGTGCAGTTTGGTTTTGCTGTTAGTCGAGCTTGTATACTTCATGCTTGTTGTTGAGTTGTTATATTTATGATCTTGGTCATTGGTTCATGTTCATGATGCTTTGATTTTCTGTTGCAAGTGTTCCACTGCAGTTTCATTGTGACTGCGACTCCATGACTTGCCATTAGTGCATTGTCTTACTGAACTTGATTTTGTAGTCATTGTATCTGCTGGCTTATTCATGTATCACATTTGTAGTTTGCGTTGTTCATGCTGCTGGACTTGTTTTTGTACCCTGCATAGTGTGATCTGTTGGTCTTTGTGATTTGCACTTGCACACTTGCTCTTGTTGGCTGCGCACATGAATTGGCGAGGTAGTGCACACGTGTATGAATGTACACGTGTGTATTGCAGCCACTTATGATTACCTGTCCCTGATGCGTTATCAAGTGTATATATCTATGTGCACGACTTTGTGATGAATTCAAGTGTGAATGATAACGAACAACCCAAATAACTGAGGCAAATCATATTTTATTTTATATTGCAAAAATATTTCTTTTTCAATTTTACTGCGTTAGTGAATATTTTTGCAGATTGCTCAGATGCTGGATTCAAACTGGAATGCAGTTGAAGACAAAATACGAGTGTGAGTGATATGTAGTGAGGAAATTATGTAAACTGAATTGTGATGCAATTGTGATGTAATAAAAAATGTATATGTATAGTGAGAGCTTGAATTTGTACTATTCAAGGTTGTAATAAATATTTGTTTGAATAAAATTTCTGTTTGAATTCAAATTCTATGTAATTTGTTCTATTTGAATTCAAATTCTGTGTAATTTATTTTATTCAACAAATATTTATTTAATCTATGAAAAACAGAATAGTACATTACCAAATACATTTAAATGAATATGTATGTTTATTGTCATCAAACTAAAACATATAAGCGCATATTCATACACATAAGAGATGTTCAGAATATTATAGAAATATCAAATGAAATTAAACCCAAGGAAATGCTCCTTCGGAGTCCACTCGGGGAAGTTTTTAGGCTATCCTGTGAGTGCTTAAGGGATTAAAGCTAGTCCTGATCAAATTCAAGCTATTAAGGACATATCTGAAACCAATACCAGTAAAGAGGTAATGAGGTTAGCCACTCTAAGCAGGTTCATTTCCAAATCTACAGATAAATATATCCCCTTCTTCGATGTAATCAATAAAAAGAAAAACTATGAGTAAGAGAAGACTACAGAAAAGCATTTGGGGAGTTAAAAAGCCATTAGAAAAAGCCACCGATACTTTCTAGTATAGATAATAGAGAGATCTTATACTTATACATGGCAGTTTCAAAGCATTTGACTAGCTCCTTATTGATTATAGAAGGAAGCAGAGCTTAACGTCCTGTGTATAAGCAGATGATTGAAGGATCCGAAAGTTCGATACCCAGTGGTAGAAAAGCGAGCTTATTGCTCGATCCTCATAGCACGAAAACCTAAAGCATATTTTCAAGCACATTCCATCAGGGTATTGACCAATTTCCCACTAGAGCAAGGTTTTAGTAAGCTAGAAACATCAGGAAGGTTGGTAAAATAGGGAATCAAGCTCATCCAATATGATATAGAATTTCAACCGCTAACTGCAATTAAAGGGTAAGCATTGGCAGATTCCATTAACAAATTCGCTAACTTTATTAAAGAGCAATACGAAAAAGAAAAGGATCAGAAGGCTATATGGCATTTGTTCATTGATGGTGCATCAAATGAACAAGGGGCAAGTGTAAGATATGTGATAATAACATAGGACAGACACCGCTTACATTATGCTATGAAATTGGGATCCCCCATAACGAACAATATAGCTAAATATGAAACAATGGAAGTAGGGCGAGCTTTAGCACTAAGCTCAAAATCCTATGGATTTAGATCTTTAGTTATTCCCAGCCAACGGTAAATCAAGCAAAGCAGATATATCAACAAAGGACTCCAAGCAATCTTTATATGTGAAGAAGATACTGAAAATGCTTGCTTTGTTTAAGGATTTTTTCATACATCAAGTTCCAAGGGTGGAAAACTCACAAGCAGATTCGTTAGTGAAATTAGCAAGCTCAATGGGAGTCCCAGAAACACCGATTGTTCCAGGAAGGTATCAAGAGACTACAAGTATTAAAGAGAGAACATCTAAAGAAAAGGAACCGTTAGTTTTGACAAGGTCCCAAGCTATGTTATAGGAGAAAGAAGGAAGAGAAATTAGTAGAGAAAAATTAAATAAGAGGGTTGATCAATCAAGAGCAAATGAACCATACGATAATAGTTGGATGTAATCCATTATTGAATATCTTGTTAAAGGAATACTGTCATCTGATAAGGGTGAAGCAAGAAAAATCAAGCGACATGCTCCAGCTTTCACAATATTGGATGGAATCCTTTATAAGAAAGGATATGCACTACCTTACTTAAGATACATAGGCCTGGAGGATGGAGTAAATTTGTTGGGAAAAACACATGAGGGATTCTGTAGGGACCACTTAAAAGGGATGAAATTAGAAGAAGAAAAATAAGACAAGGTTTTTATTGGCCTCATATGGTAAGTCAAACTATTGTATATGTGAGGAGATGTGAGAAATGTCAAAAGTACAAAAAAATCCCAGATTACCCCCGAGTCAGTTAACTCCAATTTCAAGTTCGTGGCTCTTTGACGTATGCGGAATTGATTTAATCGGCACATTACCAATTTCAAAAAGGGCAGCGAAAAACTCTATGGTCGCTATAGATTATTTCACTCAATGGGTTGAAGTATAACTACTTTTTAAGATCACTTCTGGAAAAGTCATAAGATTTATCATCAAGAATATTATAACCAGATTCAAAATTACCTATAAGATCATTTTCGGCAACTGAATACAATTTGAGAGTAAATAATTCTCTAGGTTTTGTCATAAGAATGGAATCATTAAGAGCTTTTCCTCTATTGTGTATTTGAAAACAAAGGGGCAGTTGAGGCTATAAACAAAACTACTAAGACGATCTTGATAAAGTGGATGAACAAAGCTAAAGGAAACTGGGTAGAAGAGCTACCACTAGTATTATGGGCTTATCAAAATTCAACCAAAACGACAAAGGGACATGCTCCCTACTCATTGACATATGGGTGTAAGGCGATGTTACCAATTAAGATTGAAGTACCCTTGCATTGAAGAATCAAATATGTGTTTGATTTAAACAAAGAACTACAAAGCGAATCACTGGATTTCATATATGAGTTGAGAACAAAGCAGCAATAAGAAAAGTGGAATATCAGAAAAGGATTTCAAAGTACTGTAACTCAAAAGTAAGAATACGATCATTTCAATAAAGCGATCAAGTACTCCAAAGAGTAATAGCAAATACAAAGAAATCCCACGGACGGACACCCGGGACCAAATTGAGAAGGACCCATAATCATTTGCAAAGTAATCCCACCAAGAGCTTTAAGTTATACTGACCAGACGACAATATAGTTCCATGGATAGGGAACGCCAAACATTTGAGACCATATTTTCCCATGTTGAATGAATAAAGAATCTCTTTCTTCAGAAGAAAAATCTACACGGTTGGGAGTAGAATTTTTCTTGCATTTGGACAATACATTTAATGGTCAATGCTTCTATTTGCGCTAAGTCGGCCAGGGCAAAGCACCTCCTGGAGGGAGGAGTGTAAGCCTTTATCCAAGCCACGCTATGGCCAGGCTAAAGCAACGACAAGCCCTTAGCCGCTCCTCTGGTCAGGTCAAGGCCCCTCCTTGAGGGAGGAATGTAAGTCTTCATCGACGCCACATTATGGCCAGGTTAAAGCATCGAGAAGCCCCTGTCTGTGCCACGCTATGGCCAGGATAGGGAACCTCCTAGCGGGAGGAGTATAAGCCTTTATCCGCGCCACACTATGGTCAAGTTAAAGCATCGAAAAGCCCTTGGTCGAGCATCTGGCCAGGTCAAGGCGCCTCCTAGAGGAAGTTTGCATAATTCGTTGTTTCCAGCTTCTAAGAATGAGCTAACCAAGAGCACCAGACAACAATGTACTAAGATGTCCAAGCCTAAGAAGCAACGCATCAAACAATGGACTAAGATGTTCAAGGCCGAGAAGCGGCTCATCAAACAATGGACTAAGATGTCCAAGCCTGAGAAGCGGCTCATCAAATAATGGACTAAGATGTCCAAGCCCAAGAAGTGGCATATCAAATAGTGGTCTAAGATATCTAAGCTCGAGAAGCAGCTAATTAGACTACAACTGCATATGAGGACTAGGAGGGTTACACATGCTAAAGAAGGCAGAAACTAAGGAGTATAATAGAACTCCACTCATCAATACCCAAATTTGGGTATCGACACTTTCACTTCTAGAATTTTAATACCCGATTATGGGTTTTGGGTCTTCTCTAATGATTTATAATCTTTCTCATACACGAATCTATGTATCGTGGATATTATCCGACTTCAATTATTTATCCCCTAATCTTGACTTGAGATTCCTATTATGAAGATAATTACCATGGATTTTTGCTATCCAACATATGCCTTGATCTGGGCTAGAGATTCCTATTATGAAAATAATTATTGTAGATTTCTGATTGTTCGACATATGCCCTAATCTAGGCTCAGGATTTTCGTCATGAAGGCAATTGTTACGAACTTTTGATTACCTAAATCTGGGTTTGAGAATCCTATTTTGAAGACTATTATAAAAGCCCGAATCTGGGTTCTGAACATCTTACTATTGACTACTAAAAGATTTCACTCGAGGACTCCCTAATATGGGTTTAAACTTTATAACCTAATGGCTAAATTTGAATATCAGGTCATTTATCATCTGTTTCGGATTCTGTCTACCGATTCCTGAATCAGGTTTATTAGTTTGCAACTCTAAACGATGCTCAACAACTTCTAAATTCAAACTCCCGGTCCATTTTAATCTTAAAGAAGAATTTATAAATACATATTAAGATTTAGGGATATAAAGTCTTTTCCAAATAATATCTTATTGACCTCCTATTTCCATATATCGACTATTTTCTTCAGGAAGTTCATAGGCTTCAATTATTATATGCATGGACAACTATCAATTACAGACCTCATATCCTTTATTAATCAGGATTATGATGAAATAACCATCTAAATTTAGAAGCACTACTAGGATGACATATCAAGAAGCATACACACACACACACACACACACACACACAGAGTTAGCAATAGGAAATGCCACTTACTTGAAATTTTGTAGGAAAACAAGGTTATTAAAAGCAAGGAAGTTCTAAAAAAATTGTCCTAAAGAACAAAAGATTCTTTCATACAAGGGGGTAAAATTTTAGCCATAAAATCAACTTAAGAACAAAGGTATGAAAGAAGGCTAATGAAAATGTTAGGTCTCACTAGAGCTACGGGCATGGGTTCCGACAAGGGTGACGAAAGAAAGTATCAAAGGCATTAAGAAGGCTTTCGAAGGAGTCGCAGGCACCAGGGCCCCATGCAAGTGATAAATAATGTAAAATCTTTCGAGACAGATGAAAAAGAAAAGAGGGGCTACCTTTACACCACTTTCAACCTTTCGATGTAGGAGGATTCATGCGTATAGAAAAAGCAAAGACAGGCTCGGAACCCCATTTCGAAGGCAATGAACATTAACCTTTAATATGCGTGCCAAACCTTTCGAAACCAAATGTTTCGCCTTCATTCAAATTGCTCCAGACAACCCTTTCGGAAGCGTACATAGACCCTTCGAAGCAGTCGAAGCCAATAACATCAGGAGAAGGTTTCAAAATAGTCCACAAGCATTCATTCGGAAGCTACCTACCATATCGAAACTAATGATACTTTAACATCTTCAAAGCCCTAGTAAACAACTATCGACAAAGTCGAAAGCTTATATCTTTACTATTGATAACAATGAAGCAATATGAAGAGAAAAGTGCATTTATGGCCCTTTCAACGACGTCGAAAGCAATTCAAGGGAAAGCAGGGAACATGAACACTAAAAACTTAACAAAGGCGAAAGGAAGATAAAATACCCTTTCGACAAGGTCGAAAAACCTAATAAAAGACGAGGAGAAGTGCAAGAATGAGTTAAAGGACTCGAAGGAGAAGGCTTTTGACTGTATTGAAGGAGGGCAAGGTCTTTCGAGTGCATCGAATGGAAGGAGGCGAAAGATAAAAGGACATTTCAACTAGGTGAAAGCATTGGTGCGGAAGGGGGGCCGACCTGCATCTATAAATAAGGCCCAAGGGGTCTGATTTTGAGGACCGTATTTTGGAATCCTAAACTCATTTCTTTCATTTCTACTTCTTTACTACCATGAATCTTTGTAAACCCTAAATCAATTTGGGGGAAAGCTTTTAAAATTGTAACACATTTTGGATTAATGATAATGGAGAGATTTGTAGATTCATTACGGATTTTGATTACGAGGAAGATAATTACGATCATTAGTTAGACTAATGATCAATTGCACATTATGTTATCTTATTCTCTTAATTTTTTTGTCTATTCAAAGCAATAAGATCGATTTAGAAGACATATACGTTGAAACATATCATTATTATGACAAATATTATATAATAATGATGATAATGTTTCGACATTGACAAGTTCATAGTACCTATGAATATCCAAGATTATATCAAGTATATTAAATGAAGCTTAAGCAACTGCAAAATGGATCTATTAAACCCTTTCAACCTTGTCTAAAGGGATGTCCCGAAGGAAATCCAGTCCGGTATTGGCAAGCAATCATATGAGAGGTAGTCTATTCAAAAGGAACCTACACCCAACTGCATCAAAAATCCTTTCGAAGAGGTTCCTTCGAAGAGGAAACGAAACCAACGAGGTCGAAAGCGGCTATTTTACTCTAATAGATCAAGAATACCTTCCGTCGAAAGGGCTATAATGAACCTTTCAACATGATCGAAAGGGACGAAAACTCAAATGAATGAGTAGTTGTCTTCAACTTATTTAATAGAAGGGTTTCAAGTAAGATGCTCCTTACCTTGCCTGCATTTCTAGGTCAATTTCCAAAATTGTTTCGACTAAGTCTATTTGGTTGAAAGGTGGGATTCGAAAGAAGCAATCTTTTGGACAGCCCAATTTTATATGAACTTATTTACCTTTCAAATAACTTTGGGGATGTTGACAAGTTTTCTTGTTAACCAATTTTATAAAATAACCATTGGCTATATTTAGAAAAAACTTTTAAAATTCAGTCGAAAAGGATTTAATTAATTAAAAAAATTATTTTGACTGGAAAATTCTGAAAATATTTTGCAATCTATATAATACTATTCCTGATTTTTTGAAAGTTTAAATTCAAAATATATATTATATAAATCTTTTGGATCATTTCCTTGTTGTTAACTAACTAATAATTCACAATATACGTATATATATGTAATAAAATTACATTTATATTAGGTTTGCGGTATATATGATCTGGAATGCTTTATGGTAATAATAATATTTATTTTAATTTTATTATTTATTAACTACTCTAAATCATATTTATTTATAAGCCATTCTAAATTATATTTACATAATAATTATTATATATATAATAATGCTACTTTAATACATATATATGTTTGTGTGTGTGTAAATAATTAAAAAAATTAAGTAAAGTTTTATCTTATATATATACATATTATATATTTATTTATTTAATGTTTAATACTATGGTATTATATATAGATATATATATTTGGTAGTTTCATAATATAAATATATATAATTTTCACTTGGATAATATATAAGTATATAATAACTATAAATATATACACATATTCAGACAACATACAAAACATATAGGATGAGCTAACGTGTTTGTTTCGATGTAGATCATAATATCCATGTACGGGCATGTTACCCCGTTCGTGGAATATCATGTTACACATGCATACACATATAAATATGCATATGATACATATGTATATTACATATTAGTTGAAAATAAATTAAATAAATTTCTATTAACAATTTATAAATTTACATAAAATATATGATTTCATTTAACTTAAATTAGAAATTTTTAAATAAATCAGACTTCATAGGCCCAATAAAGATCCAATGTAGTATTTTTTTTGACATTTCGCCCATAACTACCGCTACAGGCTGGCCCTATATCAACAATAGTGTAAGAGCCTAATAGCCTATGCGGTCTTATTTAGCATTAGTAGGTTAATTGTTAAGCTCACAGCTTAAACGTTGTCCTAAATCAAAAAGCCCAATTTAAATTGGTCCTTGGGCTGATTTCCAAATTGTTTTGAAATTAAAAATAAAAGCTTTAAATTTAAAAGTTAAATTTAAAATAAGAAAAATATTACAAATGTTATAATATAAATTTTCAAAATTATTCGAAGATTAGAATATAAGATTTTAAATTTTAAATTTATATTTAAAATAAGGTATAAACATATTATGATAGTCATAATATAATAGAATTTTCAAATGTTTGAAAATATATATACTGATTTCGAAAATTTTAAAATTTATTAATGGGATTAATAAAATAAATTAACCAAATATGTTAATTCATAATAATATATATGCATGTATTATATATTATGATATATGTTATGATATTTTAAAATGTTTAAAATATCATAAGCGTACATGTATTCATATGAATTGAATTTTTAAATTAATATAATTTAGTTAAATTTATTTAATTAAATTAATTAAATAAAAGTTAATTAATTATAAAAATTAAATAAAGGTTAATTAATTATGTACATTAATTAAAGGTTAATCAATTAAATGAATATACATATATGTATAAGATATATGTGTAATACTATAAAGGTTTTATTATGCAACAAATATTTAATATAAATGTTATATTAAAATAATATAAAATTAATTAAAAAAGAATTAAAAAAGTTTTGATCAATATAATGTTATGCTTAAGAATATTATATAAGTAGTAATATAATAGTTATATAATAAAAAAAGTTTAGAATACTTATGTATAAACTAAATGTGGAACATTAAAGAAACCCTAAATGGACTTGAGGGATAAATGCATGCATATTGTACATATACTATGATTTCATATGTGTCCGACAATTGACTCATGAGGGTATTTCATAAGAGATGCATTATTCCGTAAGTCGATATCACTCAATATAATATAGTGAAGATTATGAATCTTTAATATAATGTTGTCCTCTATTATATATACTAATAAATTACTTGCATGCTCCTTAGTTGCTGAGCAGACTCAAACGAGGAATATTATATGTATTACTAATGTATTGAATAGACGAGGTAAGATACTATATGTATTTTTTGAGCAAACTCAAGATACACGTATTATACTTAGGTTATCTCGATATGGTAGGTATGTGTAACGACCAAGAATTTCACTGCTTTGATTAGTGAATATTTATTTAATTTTAAAAATTCAATGTAAAGGTTTTATAATGGAAATAAAATCATCTTAATAAATTAATAATGATGATAAATTATTTTCAAATTTTGTTTACTAAATTAAATAGTTCGTAGGAAAAACAGAAAATGTGACCGTATACCTTTTTCCAAAATTTCAACCTTTCGACATTGGAAAGTTGTCGAGAACATTTTTTGTCTTTGTGCGCTATATATATAAGAGTTAATTAACTAGATAATAATACACATAGAAATAAATTATCTTATATTAATTTGGATTAGTTAGTGATATGACAAGACATAGTTTTAAATATAATAAATATTATATATATATATTAAGTATTGCCACGTCTTAGTTAATTAATAATTAAACTTATATATATAAAAGAAAATGATGCGACTAAACATAATAATTATATATATAAAACAAAGTGATGTGACCAAACACAATAATTATATATACATATATAAAAGAAAGTGATGTGACTAAACAACATAACTAGATATATGTAAAAGAAAGTGACGCGACTAAAACTAATAGTTAATTATATATATATATAAGAAAATGATGTGGCCAGACATAATTATTTATATAAAAGAGTGATGTGACTAAACATAATTATATATATATGTATATATATGTATATATATTTGTATATGGATATATATAATAAAAGATTTGTGATATGACTAGATATAATTGTGACGGCCCGGAATTTTCAAGCAATTAGAATTGGAATATTTAATTGATTTTAAATATTTGATAGAGAAATTTTAACTTGAATTATGAATATCACAATTTATCTGATAATTAAATTATTGAATTAAATAATTTGAAGTTGAGTAAAATGTTGAATCTGGAGTTTTAAGCCTGTCGAAAATAATTTGAAGGCTTATGAATTTTTTTTATTGATAACATTGAAGATAATAGAAGTGTTAAAATTGAATTTAACAGTGATTTGTTTAGTTTTGAAATTTTATAGTTTAAATTGAATTTAAGAATAGCCTTCCGAGGCACAGTCTCGGAATTAGACGAAACCAGTTACATTGGGTCCGTAATATTGAATTATTAATGGATTTCAATTTTCGTAGTATTCGATGTTGTTGTGTGAGCATACGACATATAAACGGACTGAAATTTATATTGAAATTCAATATAATAATTGATCCAAAAAGCTATCTTCTCCATACGATCGAATTAGGACTCGAGACCTTTTCCATTGCGCTCAGAATAGGTGCATAACATTATAAACGCCAAGTGGCACGCCTCGATAGGATGTCAAGATTTTAAGCTTTGAATTCAAGACAATTTAAATTTAAAATTTGAATTTAATATTTATACATACCCTAATTAACTCAGCCGAAATTCCTTCCCATTAGTTGCCTTTCTTTCACCATCATGCCTTTTCTCCTTAGCAGTTTTTGTTCCCTCTGAAATCACTGCAACTCGTCTGCTTCACGCAAATATCACCTCCACGCAGACATTACTTTCCCTTGATTTCGTTTCATTACCAATGCTCAATGTCTTATTAATCAATCGAACGATAAAATAAAATGGCGACAGTCTTATTCACTTTCCCCTCTTTTAATAATCAATACCGAGTTCGATTCTAAAAAAACACGAAACGAGGAACATTTAAATTGCAGTTGTGTAGGCTTCGATTTCATTCTTTTCTCAGGGCGGGCGATCACTTTTTATGATGATCCACAGTTAGCAATTTGCCTAGGGTTTGGGATATAGGATGTTTTAGGCGGCATTAGGTTACTCGAAGGGTGGATTTGGGTTCGTCTAGCGAAGGAGCGTCGGGTAGCCAAGTTTGGAGAGGTCCGATGTTATTTGGGAGGTAGGACGTTTAAGGGGTTGGGAGCAGTTGATGTCTAGGTCGCATTTGGGGATGCGCGGTCGGAGATGAATCAAAGGCAGCGAGGAGGAAACGATGGGGGCCGACGTGGTGATGATGGTACGAGAGGCTAGGGTTTCGCAGTGGGATGAGCTCAGCCAAGCATGTTTTGAATTTCGAGCAGAAGCTCGGTGATAGTGAATTTCTGTTCGTGTTTAAGGTATCGATTTGTTTTAATTTAATTAAGTAATTAATGTTTACACATACATGTTTAAAATATAGATAGAAACGGGAAATAGGATTTATATAAAATTTGGATAACAGATGGGAATTTTGAATATTGAAAAGAAGTTATATAAATTAGATTTTAGATTTATATAAACGAGTTTTTTTTAAGTGAACAAGTTTAAAGTAAATATATATATATATATATATGTAAACTTATATATTTAAAAATGTATATACACATGTCTTCACTAACTAGTTTATTGTTAATAATGTATGATGAAGATATTAACTTATTGAATTCTTTTAGATACTAAAAATATTTTATAAAAAGGAAATCAGCTTAAAATTAAAATTATTAGTCTGGGATAAAAGCACTGGATAATTAAATTTGTATACGAAAATTTAATGGTCGATTTATTCGAATATTAATAAAATCATCAAATGTTTATCCAAGGTCAAAAATTGGGAGATAATGATCGAGATGGAATTGAATTGCAAATTAAAAGTCAAAGGCGAGTTAATCTCACTCAGCTGATTTTAAATTTAAATTTAAATGATTAAATTTAAATAATTGTTTGAATGGTTAAATTGATTGTTGTGCTATAGTATGGTATAATTTGAAATTGGCATATTATATTGTGCTAACGTCTTGGACGCAGGGAAAACAGGTTGGAGGGATCCAACTGGATCCCTCAACATTTATTTAAACTATTTAATACCCTCCGTTGTGATTATTTTATATTCTGTGATGAATATTATTGACAATTGGAATATTGGATGTTATGGTTTACGTGAATATGTTCTGGTGCACTAATTTATCAAGATATATAGAGTTGGATTTTGGAAATAAAATGAAGAGAATTTGTAAGTGAAATAATTATAGAGAATTTAAATAAATCAGGAATGAATTGGATAAGAATGATAATAGTTTTAAATTCTAATAAATAAATTCTGTATATGGAAGGGAAATTTTGAATAAACAGAAGATTAATGGATTTTTTTTAAACTTTAGTATGATTAAAACATTTATTTAAAATTTAAGATTTAAATTATTTAAGAAGAATAAAGAAGAAATTGGGAAAATCTGAAGTTGGTATATTTCAGTTAAAAGATTTTAAATCATACGGAAAATAATAACAGTTATATTAAGTCCATAACTAATGAATTTTGAAATGAATTGAGTAATTAAAGAAACTTATTGCAAATAAAATAAATTGGAAATCAATTTGGGGAAATTGATTTAAGTGATTGAAGTTGGAATTTTCTCTGGATAGCCAAGTACATGTTTTTTTAAAGTAATTTTTAAACATAAATTAAATGTTTTAATGTTGTTTTTTTAAAGAAAGCAAGTTTTGTAAAATTTATTATTTCTAATATTTAAAGTCTAAAGTAAGTATTTTCTTTTAATCTATTTTAGCAGTAAATATTTAAGAAGCAACTTAGTATGTTGTTTTTAAAAGTGAAAACCTAGTTTTATATTTTATAAAATAGCCTTAATTTTAAATATTCATATATATATATATATATATATATATTAGCCAATTATTGAAGTAGTCTTAACTTAAATGTTCTAAAGTAATTCCAAAGTAAGTATTTTATTTTAATCTATTATCGTAATAATTATTTAAAGAATGATTTGGCATTTCAAAGAAGAAAATCTAATGTATGGTTATAAGATAACCTTATTTTAGTTATTTCTAGAGTATTATTTTAGGTTAAGTATTAAAGTAAATTTTTTATAAATTAAATGTTTAATATATTTTTCAATAACTTGTTTAAATTATTTTTAAAATCTAAAGTTTTGTGCTTGGTGATTTCAGTGGAAATGGAAATTACTCGGAATTTATTCTGAGAAAAGGAATATAGTTTGAAACAGTTTTCAAAAGGTTTTGAAAGTGAAATTATATCTTGTAAAGATATTTTGAGATAAATAAATAATTTGGGAAATTATTTATTGGTTGATGGTTGTCTGTGAACATTAATTGATAGTTAAATCACCGACTATCAATATTGGCCAAATACGTTGATCGTTTCGAAGAGACCGGGATCAAGATTTATTTCTCGAAAACCACTTCGATCTGGTTTGTACGTTCACGGAAAACGATTTTGGATTCGAAGATGGAGCAGTGAAGTGTAAGGGCTAGTCGCTACTAATCCTGAGGATATTTCCAAAATGGATGTAGTAGGAATAGTGCATTCGGTTTCGTTCGAACCCAGGACGGACTTGTATGTATGAATGCTTGCGAAACATCGTCAGGTAGACGATGGGCATTCTAAGGAATATGTTCTAAAAGGTAACGCTTAGCCTCAAACCTCATCAAATGGGAATGACTGAAAATCAGGGGTTATGCAACAAGGCTAGGTGGGTAGCACCCAAGCAGGGTGAGGTCATTCCTGTCTAGATGTCCCTTTTTATTTCGCCTTAGTGGACGGTTGCTGATCCCAACCGCGTGGTGATCTCACTCGGCATTATCCAGTAAGAGGTAGTCCTGGTCTTATGTTGTAGGGGAGCGGGCGTACTCCTCGGTACGGTGATCTAGGCCCCGTACTGTGACAGGTGGTACCCCAGTGCCTAGTCATTAGTTGAAAATCTATTCTCCCTACGAGCCTTGTACGAGTTTTGTTTGTATTACCCACTTTGTGGCTAATAGCTGGAATTTCATATTGTAACGATTTCGGCTATTTTATAAGTATTTGCATATAGACCCTATTATAATATCAGTGGATTTCTACGAAAATTGTTTTGGCTATCGTAAGGTAAAAACCCGACATGTTTATTTGTGGTGTGGTTTTACGAGATGCATTTGTTTTCAAAGGATTTTTGAAACTTTAATAATCAATTGGGTGTGATTTTCACACGCTGGTATTCCAGACCGACTCGGGTGTTATTTAACTGTAATGTTCGGGTCAGACCGAGTATTATAGGATGCAGGATATGATGCTGTAGAGTTCAGGAGACGAGCAGGATGACGATACGTACTTCCGTACTTTTTTATATATACATATTCCGCTGTGTTGAGTTGTTGTGTATCCATTGTATGATATTGATGTTGAGTTGTGATTGATGTACTCTGAGGATGTAACATATAAACAGATATATTTGATTTTGAGTAAAGATCATTTATTATCTATTATATTTTATTCCGCTGCGATGGTTAGATTCTGATGTTGTTTTCTATATTCTTCTTCTACCCCTTCTTCTTTAACCCAAATGCTTCGTATTTCTGTACAACTTGAGTTGATTTAGGTAGAATAGTATTAACTTAAGGGGTACGGATTTGCGGGCTGTTTCACTTGGTATCAGAGCATAGGTTGGTGATAACCTTGGCTCTGGTGGGAATTGCTCATTTAAATTAGAGTCTGTAGTACTCTAGAATGAGTTTGAGCGTATTAATAGTTATGAGCGCGTATTTGTTAGTGAATATAAATTGTTTTAATATTGGGTTGATTGGTTTATTGAGTGGCATATGAACCTTCGTCGACACAGTCTGCACAACCGTATCGAAGGGGTTTCTAAACACTTGAATAGAACAATTGACACGGTATTGTTTTAAATGTGGGTGAATGCAATAATTTTACCCAAAAATATATTTTGATATAAAGAAATGTTTTTGTAAACTATTTTAGCTAATATATGGTTGCTTGGATGTCAGAAATGACAATATTAAATTATTATCATCATTGTGTAAAAATCTAACAACAAATTGAAAATATAACCAAAGTTTAAGGGAATAAATTCATTATAAAATGAAATTTATAAATATGAATTATAAATGTAAATTATAAATTGAAATATAATCAAATGAGAATTTGTATGAGCATAAGCTGTGCAAATGAATTATAGTTAAAATTGATTTAAGCAGGATTTGGAATCTAAATTCCGGAGATTTGGAAGTATTTTGAAGATAAATACTAGCATTATTGGTTTGGAGGTATTTCTAAAACGAAACTTGTTTAACATGGATTTTGAAAGTGATATAGCATTGAAATAACTTGGATTATTGAAAAATAATTCTGATAATGATGGCCGCATCATCAGTATTCATTTTCGAATTTCTAAATGACGGATTGCTGCCAAAAACTGATTTGTTCAGAAAAGCTAGTTGTTTTGGAAAATCTCAAGGGAATTTGTTGGGAATAAAACCGGGATTGGTTCGACTTTTGAGAAGTGTGATTTGAGATGTTGGAGATTTCAAAATGTTTTGAAACCAAAAGCCGTTGTTTTTAAATTCCTGAGGAGATAGGTTATAAGCTCATCAATTAAGATGATTTTTAAATCAGGAAGAATATAAGCTTTGAATGTTGGAATTTATATTTAAAGTGTAAAGTTAAAAATGAAATTAACTTGGATTGGGGAATAAAATTTAACTGGATTGAAATTAATTAAATAGGCTGAAGATAATATCCAGTTGTTTTCGAATTAAGTGGAAATCGAATTGAGTTAAATAAATCCGAGCTTAAATAAAATTGAATTGGAATAAACATTCAATTGAGTTATTGAATGGAATTAGATTCTTACCTGGATAAATGGAAAATAAGTTGGATAAGGATTGGATTGAAATAAATAAATTAGAATAACTTGTAAAAGAATTAGAATGCATGGAATAAAATATGCTTGGATATAAATAAGCATAAGGCTTGAACTAAAAATAAAAGAGGAATATATTTAAGCCTCGGATGAATGGGAATGTGTGGAATAATAAGTTGCGACTTATAAAATTTGGAAATGGAATACAAAATCCAAAATAAATATTTTTGATGAATTGATAAAATAAAATGACAATCAAAACTTGAATTATAAAATAAATTAAACTTAGAAAAATTAAATGAAATGATGTTTGATTTGAAATTAGAAAATCAAGTATTGGATTATAAGTTGGGGAAAGACTATTTAGATAATAAATTAGATAATATAATTAGATAATGAAATATGTAATGGAAACCTAATGTAGTTAAATAGAAGCTGAATTGCGAGTTTATGATGAAGTTTGAAAATAAAAATCAAGTTATAAATTAAATTCGACTTAAATTGTTAGTGAAGTAAATGAGATTGAATTGTGAGGTCATAAAAGTGAATGTTAAATTGAAATGCATAATGGATCCAGAACTTGAGTTATAAATTAAAATTTAACTTGAAGTGTTAACAAATTAAGTATAATCGGGAATGTATCGAATAAAAGATGAAATTGGATTAAAAGGGTGATGGTATAAATTGCAAATAAAATCCCAATAAGTGGAAATAAATTGGAAATAACCTTGTAATAAATTGAATGAGTTGAGTATGAAAGTTAAATTTTATAATAACTAATCAAAGGAAATTGTAGATTTAAAACGAGATTTAATTGAGATAGAATCAAGTTGAATAGAAGAGAAAAATATTTACTTATGAAATGAAAATGAGCTTAAGTATAAAATTTGAATAAATCAAAATAAATTGGCTTAAGCTGAATATAAGGAGGACAGTTGAATTGAATTCAACTTAAAACCAAGTTTAATGATATTGGATTGAATTTGAATTAAGTAAAAATAAATTTTTAATCGAAATAAAATTCGGTGAATTTCAAATAATATTTAGTGGAATGATATTCTTAAACAAATAATTGTAAACCATTTAAATTATTAAAGGATTGAAATAACTTGGAGACAATATGAACAATTGAATGTTTTCAAGTTAATGGAATGGAATGTAAATGAATGGATTGTAAATAAAATTTAAATGGAATGTGTCGAGCTAAATAAATGATTGTGAATGAATTAAAATAAAGGGAAATTTAATTGGTAATGAAGATGAACCTAAGATGTTAATGTTTTTGTATGAACTAGTTTGGTTAGTAAAATGAGATGCAAGTGAATGTATTCAAATCTGAAATCCAATGAAAACGAGAATATATGAATTGTGAATAAATTTTAAAAATGGAATAGAATTAAGTATAAATTGAGTTGAAATCCATTTAAATTGGGTATAAAATATAAATACTTATTCATTCACATAGATCTCGTCAAATTGCATAGAATAAATTGTCATTGGATGTAAATGGAAGTAATTAAAATTCTATGAATTGGTAGGAGTAAAATAAATTGATTTTGAGAGCAATTGAATTAAATATGAGTTCGTTTTGCTTAAAAATAAATTAAATGTAAGCGATTGAGTTTTAAACCATTCAAAGTGATGAAGTTGTATACGAATGGATTGAAAACCATTCAAATTGAATGAAAATGGTTTATAAATTAATTGAAACAGTGGATTTAGTATGAAAATTGTATAAGTTGCTTACGGAAAAATGTTTGGTGTGAATTTCTTTTAGAATTCATATGTTTAACTATTGCAAGTAAGTGAAATATTGATAAAACTTTATATATATGGCACTTACATGTTTAAATTGAGTAAGTACAGGTACCTGGAAGCCGTTGGGCTGGATTTGATTGCACTAACTACTAAATAAACAAGCTGCTTACTTAAAAATGCTAAATAAGGTATGCCTACGCAATAAAAATAGGAATATGAACTGTTTTTGGTTTTTCCGACCATGTGGGTCGATGTATATATATTTATATTTTTTGTCAAATTGCAAAAGCTCCTCCGTACAAAGGAGACTGCCAAAAAATTTCAGAAATTTTGGGAGTTAGAAAATTTTTGAAACTTTTGGAAAATTTTTGAAATTTTTGGAAAATTTTGTTAACGACAAATGTTTTCGAATTGGAATTTGAAATAAATTTGTAAATGAAACTAATTTGAAGTAATAATATGAATTAGTTATTAACGAAAAATAAATTTAAATATTCAGAGTTAAAGATAAATTGAATTCATATGGAAATGGAGGAATCAATTTGAATAGAAATAGATATAAACTAAAGTGGTAAGTTGAAAATAAATAAAGAAGCATATAAAATGCTTATACTAACTTAGGTAAACAATGATAAATTCTTAATTGGAAATTGATATTACAAACATATTCTAAGTTAGTATTCGAATGAATAAATATTGACATTTTGCAAGGAAGTCGATAAAATGTTTTTGGAATATTGTGATTGGATATTATTGCTAAGCAGGATATGCAGATATTATAAAGGGAAAAGAAAATTGAGTTTGATTTCAAAAGATAAAATTTGAAAATGCTCGACAAAAAGGTATGTATTTAAATTTCGGTATGAAATTTGCTTGGGTTTTTGATCTAGCCACTTGGCTTTTTGTTTTCTTTTGGGATTTGGGAGCCCATAGAGGCCTTTTGTAGTTGTACCGAGCTAGCCGCGCAACGGAGACGCTGGCAAAAAAATTCAAAAATTTAGGGAGTTGGAAAATTTTGATAATTCAAAATTTGGTTTTAAATTGAAATTTGAATGATCGAGCAAGTAATAATATTTGAAAACTATGGGAGAGTAGAGAAGTTATAAGAATGATCATGGTCTTTTATAAAAAAGTAGTTGGTTAGATGTTCAATTGTTTGGATTTAGGGAAAGTAAATAAACGGGTATTGGACCATTCTTCCTAACTAGTAATTTCGGGGACGAAATTCTTTTAAGGGGGGAGGAATGTGACGACCCGGAATTTTCAAGGATTTAAAATTGGAATATTTAATTGATTTTAAATATTCAATAGAGCAATTTTAGCTTGAATTACGAATATCACAATTTATCTGACAATTAAATTATTGAATTAAATAATTTGAAGTTGAGTAAAATGTTGAATCTGGAGTTTTAAGCCTATCGAAAATAATTTGAAGGCTTATGAAATTTTTTTTTATTGATAACATTGAAGATAATAGAAGTGTTAAAATTAAATTTAACAGTGATTGTTTATTTTTGAAATTTTATAGTTTAAATTGAATTTAAAAATAGCCTTCCGAGGCACATTCTCGGAATTAGACGAAACCAGTTCCATTGGATCCATAATATTGAATTATTAACGGATTTCAATTTTCGTAGTATTCGTAGTTGTTGTGTGAGCATACGACATATAAACGCGCTGAAATTTATATCGAAATTCAATATAATAATTGATCCAAGAAGCTATCTTCTCCATACGATCGAATTAGGACTCGAGACCTTTTCCATTGCGCTCAGAATAGGTGCATAACATTATAAACGCCAAGCGGTACGCCTTGATAGGATGTCAAGATTTTAAGCTTTGAATTCAAGACAATTTAAATTTAAAATTTGAATTTAATATTTATACATACCCTAATTAACTCAGCCGAAATTCCTTCCCATCAGTTGCCTTTCTTTCACCATCACGCCTTTTCTCCTCGGCAGTTTTTGTTCCCTCTGAAATCACTGCAGCTCGTCTGCTTCACGCAAATATCACCTCCACGCAGACATTACTTTCCCTTGATTTCGTTTCATTACCGATGCTTAATGTTTTATTAATCAATAGAACGATAAAATAAAATGGCGACAGTCTTATTCTCTTTCCCGTCTTCTAATAATCGATACTGAATTCGATTCTAAAAAAAACACGAAACGAGGAACATTTAAATTGCAGCGGTGTAGGCTTCGATTTCATTCTTTTCTCAGGGAATGCGATCACTTTTTATGATGATCGACAGTTAGTAATTTGCCTAGGGTTTGGGTTATGGGATGTTTTAGGCGGCATTAGGTGATTCGAAGGGTGGATTTGGGTTCGTCTAGCGAAGGAGCTTCGGGTAGCCAAGTTTGGAGAGGTCCGATGCTATTTGGGAGGTAGGACGTTTAAGGGGTTGGGAGCAGTTGCTGTCTAGGTCGCGTTTGGGGATGCGCGGTCGAAGACGAATCAGAGGCAGCGAGGAGGAATCGATGGGGGCTGACGTGGTGATGATGGCGCGAGAGGCTAGGGTTTCGCAGTGGGATGAGCTTGGCGAAGAACGTTATGAATTTCGAGCAGAAGCTCGGTGATAGTGAATTTCTGTTCGTGTTTGTAGTATCAGTTTGTTTTAATTTAATTAAGTAATTAATGTTTGCACATACATGTTTAAAAAATAGATAGAAATAGGATTTAGATAAAATTTGGATAATAGATAGGAATTTTGAATATTGAAAAGAAGTTATATAAATTAGATTTTAGATTTATATAAACGAGTTTTTTTAAGTGAACAAGTTTAAAGTAAATATATATATGTAAACTTATCTATTTAAAAATATATATACGCTTGTCTTCACTAACTAGTTTATTGTTAATAATGTATGATTGTTATCCCTCTTTTTGGCAAAGCCGTGGTACCAAAAGATCGGTCAAAAACAAAAGACAATTCGTCTCAGAGATTGGTTGTACTTTACTTCGCTATGGATATCGATGAATTTTGTCCGAGCCCGGATCAGGCTACAATTGATAGGACATGACATGCAAAGCCATGAAAGCCAGTGTTCCAAATTTCAGGTTAATCGGAGGTCGTATGAACGAGATATGATCGATACAAGTTAGCCAAAGTATATCGTTCGAACCCATCAAAAGTTGAGGAGATGCTCATTTCGAATCCATAGGATTCGTATCCATCACTGTCTGTCAAGTTCAAATCCATCGGGCTCCATGTACTTCGAATCGATCACATTCGAACCGATCAGGCATGATATTGATCACTTCGAATTGATCGGTTCGAATCCATCAGATGGGCATCCCCTCAGCACGTTCGTATCCATGCTAAATCACTGTTTCGTATCCATCGAGTCCAGAGTACTTCGAATCCATCACCATCAGTATGCCCTACTTCGAATCGATCAGTCTCGTGCCCAAGCAATGCTTCGTATCGATCGTCTTCGCATCCATCAGATTCGAATCCATGACTCGTTCTCAACTAGCTTGGATGACAAGTCATTCAACGATACAAAGAGGCGAAGATCGTGGATGCGAAGCGGTCGACTCAGAGAAAAATTAGGATCGATGCGAAGAGTGCGCGCCAAGTCACCAAAGAACCACGTGACCGATCGAGTCGAAGGGAGTGGATTCGAACCAATGGATTCGAACGCAACATCCCTCACGAAAAACCACAACTTGAATCGATCATATCTCCTAAACCACTGATCCAAATGCAACGAAATTTTCACAGTAGCTTCCATACAAGGTAAAGATTGTTCCTGCCAATATTCAGTTCAATTAGATCATTTTTTGATGGATTCGAAGTCACTTCGAATCGATCTCAGATCGAGTCGAAACTTGGTGGGGTCGGTCGCGTGGACCCACTCACGTGCCAGAAAAAGTCTCCCTAAGTTTGAGCGAGATTTGGGCCTCCTACGCCTATAAATAGCACCCTGAAGCCTTCAGAAAAGGGGATCTCTGGATCTTTTTGCCATTCAACGTCGAGACTCTGTGGGATTCAATTCCAAACTTCATCATCGTTGTTGTAATCAGATTCGAAAGCTATCATCCATTGTAATCCGCTGTAATCAATTGAAATCATCAAGTGAATCAATAAAGACATAATCTTCAAAGTGGACGTAGGCAAGATCGTCGAACCACTATAAATCATGTGTTTGTGATTGTTATTTGTGAATTATTATGATTGATACTGCTTAGATCTGCGTTCTATATTGATTGTTGCTGATTTGTGTTCATAAACGGGTGCTTTCACGATATTGGGTGTTTGCGGTCAATTTTGACGCTAACATTTTGGTGCTTTCACTGAGAAAAGCTGATTGAGGATAAAGTTGAATTTGAAGACTTAAGAATATAGATCTAAGAACCATGACGAGACAAACAAGTAAGAGACAAAGACCAGAGAGAAGTGAACATCAAGGAAGTCAAGAGGCTTCCTCAGGAGCGAATCAAGCATCGGTCTTCATCACTGGGGACGAGATGGAGACAATGATGAAGAAACAGGAGGAGCTGATCCAGAGTTTATTTCAACAGATAAGACTACTTGGATCACAGAATAGAGAAGCTGATGGAGTTCAGAACGGAGTAGGACCATCCGGCCTAGCACCTGGATTAGGAGGCACGCACATGGAGAATGTTGATCCAATCTCGAAGAGAGAGAGAGAGAGATACATCTGCGCAACCTGAGAGTAGCAGAGGAGTGAACGCTCAGTCAAGGGGGAAGATCCCAGAGTTCCCTCGTGAACTCGGGGGGCAGGTTGAAAGTGATGAACGAAGATTGCATCTCGGAGACAGTGACAGATTGGCAGAGATGGTTAGAAGAGCTATGAGAGGCAGTTTGGTAAACAAAGATTTAGAGGATGTTAATAGGAGTCCTTTTACTCCAGCAATCAGACGATCTAGGAACCCACCGGATTTCAAGCTACCATCGTTGGACATGTATAATGGGAGAACGGACCCTACGGTTCATCTGACGAAGTATATGAGGCATATGGAAGTGCTTGGGGCATCAGAGGAGGTTATGGCCTGGTGCTTTCCATTGTACTTGGCAGACATTGCAGCGTTATGGTTCAGGCAACTAGAGAGTGGATCTATCGGAACATGGAATGATTTAATCGAAAGATTTATGAGGCAATTCAGGGTTCACATTGCGAGACCCAAGAATGTGATGACTTTGGCGACCCTAAAGCGGAAAAACGGAGAGACTTTGAGGAGTTATCTAATGCGATTCAATGCAGCAGCAGCTTCGGTGGATCGAGAAGATCCATCTATGGTGGAAATGGCAGCTGTGTCTGGAGTAGCCGACGGCACAGAGTTCAAAAATTCATTGAATAAAGATCCACCTGTGTAGGGGAATTCTATGACGAGGCAGAAAAGTTTTTACAATTAGAAGATGCAAACGCCGAAAGAGAAGAAGGAGAGGGAATACAAGTTTATGTGCTTAAAGAAAAAAAGCCTTTCGAAAAGGACTCAGGCAAGGATAAAGGAAAACGAAAGGCTGAGGATTATAACGACAGGTCAAAGCGGCAACGGAGGGAGCCGCGATTCACCACTTACACCGAGCTGAATGAGAGTCTGGAACGAATTTATCAGTATACCAAGGGGCATGTTCCGTATCGTAGACCAATGCGAAGGGATCCAACTTCCGACGAAAGAAGATCGTATAAGTTTTGTGTATTTCATGAATTAAACGGCCATAACACTAATGATTGTAGGCATCTGAAGGTCAAGGTAGAAGGACATATCAGGAATGGTATGCTCCTTCAATATGTGAGGAGGCGAACTCCAGTGGTGGAACCAGAGCGACCACCGTCTACATCAGCTAGAGGCGACCCTGAATCAAGGCACCGTTTGATTATCAATTGATTGAAATAGATGAACAAGTCATAAGCTTTCCACTAACACAATTAACTCATTTACACATGTACGAGGTCGCGAACGATCCCTACGCATGCTCTGAATGATCATTGACCGTTTAGTAGTGGGAACTTACACTTTGACATCCTTGCTTTGCTTTTGTTTCATTTTGATTTGGACATTTGGACTTTGTTTATTTGGACATTTCTATTTTAAAACTCATCTGTTGAACAGATATTTGATTCTGATAATTTTGAAATGGCTAAGCTACTTACACATGTACGGGGTCGCGAACGGTCCTTAGGCATGCTCTGAGATGGCGATAAACCGCCCTGATAAATGATCCAGGGACCCACTCGAACATGAACCTGGTATCAACAATACCAAGCCCTCCCGGGCACACTTTCTCGCCTCGAATGGACCCGACCGCGAACGGTCACAATTCGCCACGAAAGGCACCCAACCTCGAACGGTCACATTTCGCCACGAACGGCACCCGTCCTCGAATGGTCACAAAATCGCCTCGAACGGCACACGATCGCGAACGATCACAACTTGCCTCGAACGGCACCCGACCGCGAACGGTCACAACTCGCCCCGAACGGCACAACTCACCTCACCTCAAATGGCTCGATCGCGAACGGTCGTCGTTTGAGGTCCGCCACTTGACCGCGCACGGTCGCACTTCTCCTCAATTGGCTCGATCCCGAACGATCGATATTTGAAGTTAGGCGCTTGACCATGAACGGTCCCACTTCATCTCAAATATCTCGATCCCGAACGGTTGTTATTTGAGGCCGCATAAAACTATAAATTCCTTTGCAGGACATCAATAGGATATGAACATCCAACTCATGGCATTACAAAACGCGCCTTCCTACCGCAAGGCATATTTTGGGGGGCAAATGTTATCCTGCTTTTTGGCAAAGCCGTGATACCAAAAGATCGGTCAAAATCAAAAGACAGTTCGTCTCAGAGATTGGCTGATGGATATCGATGAATTTTGTCCGAGCCCGGATCAGGCTACAATAGACAGGACATGACAAGCAAAGCCATAAAAGCCAGTGTTCCAAATTATAGGTTAATCGGAGGTCGTATAAACGAGGTATGATCAATGCAAGTTAGCCAAAGTATATCAATCGAACCCATCAAAATTTGAGGAGATGCTCATTTCGAATCCATAGGATTCGTATCCATCACTGTCTATCAAGTTCGAATCCATCAGGCTCCATGTCCTTCGAATCGATCACATTAGAACTGATCAGGCATGATATTGATCACTTCGAATCGATCAGTTCGAATCCATCAGATGGGCATCCCCTCAGCACGTTCGTATCCATACTAGAGCACTGTTTCGTATCCATCGAGTCCAGAGTACTTCGAATCCATCACCATCAGTATGCCCTACTTCGAATCGACCGGTCTCGTGCCCAAGCACTGCTTCGTATCGATCGTCTTCGCATCCATCAGATTCGAATCCATGACTCGTTCTCAACTAGCTTGGATGACGTGTCATTCAACGATACAAACGAGGCGAAGATCGTGGATGCAAAGCGGTCGACTCGGAGAAAAAATAGGATCGATGCGAGGAGTGCGCGCCAAGTCACCAAAGAACCATGTGACCGATCGAGTCGAAGGGAGTGGATTCGAACCAATGGATTCGAACGCAATAGCCCTCATGAAAAACCACAACTTGAATCGATCATATCTCCTAAACCACTGATCCAAATGCAACGAAATTTTCACAGTAGCTTCCATACAAGGTAAAGATTATTCCTGCCAAGTTTCAGTTCGATTGGATCATTTTTTGATGGATTCGAAGTCAGTTCGAATCGATCTCAGATCGAGTCGAAACTTGGTGGGGTCGGTCACGTGGGCCCACTCATGTGCCAGAAAAAGTCTCCCTAAGTTTGAGCGAGATCTGGGCCTCCTACGCCTATAAATAGCACCCTGAAGCCTTAAGAAAAGGGGATCTCTGGATCTTTTGGCCATTCAACGTCGAGACTCTGCCGGATTCAATTCCATACTTCATCATCGCTGTTGTAATCAGATTTGAAAGTTATCATCCATGTAATCCGCTATAATCAATTGAAATCATCAACTGAATCAATAAAGACATAAACTTCAAAGTGGACGTAGGCAAGATCGCCGAACCACTATAAATCCTGTGTTTATGATTGTTATTTGTGAATTATTATGATTGATACTGCTTAGATCTTAGTTCTATATTGATTATTGCTGATTTGTGTTCATAAACGGGTGCTTTCATGATATTGGGTGTTTGCGGTCAATTTTGACGCTAACAATGATGAAGATATTAACTTATTGAATTCTTTTAGATACTAAAAATATTTTATAAAAAGGAAATCAGCTTAAAATTAAAATTATTAGTCTGGGATAAAAGCATTGGATAATTAAATTTATATACGAAAATTTAATGGTCGATTTGTTCGAATATTAATAAAAATCATCAAATGTTTATCCAAGGTCAAAAATTGGGAGATAATGATCGAGATGGAATTTGATTGCTAATTAAAAGTCAAAGGTGAGTTAATCTCACTCAACTGATTTTAAATTTAAATTTAAATGACTAAATTTAAATAATTGTTTGAATGGTTAAATTGATGGTTGTGCTATAGTATGGTATAATTTGTAATTAGTATATTATATTGTGCTAACGTCTTGGACGCAGGGAAAACAGATTGGAGGGATTCAACTAGATCCCTCAACATTTATTTAAACTATTTAATACCCTCTGTTGTGATTATTTTATATTCTGTGATGAATATTATTGACAATTGGAATATTGGATGTTATGGTTTACCTGAATATGTTCCGGTGCCCTAATTTATCAAGATATATAGAATGGAAATAAAATGAAGAGATTTGTAAGTGAAATAATTATAGAGAATTTAAATAAATCAAGAATGAATTGGATAAGAATAATAATAGTTTTAAATTCTAATAAATAAATTCCGTATATGGAAGGGAAATTTTGAATAAACAGAAGATTAATTGATTTTTTTTAAAGTTCAGTATGATTAAAACATTTATTTAAAATTTAAGATTTAAATTATTTAAGAAGAATAAAGAAGAAATTGGGAAAATATGAAGTTGGTATATTTCAGTTAAAATTTTTTAAATCATACGGAAAATAATAACAATAATAATAAGTCCATAACTAATGAATTTTGAAATGAATTGAGTAATTAAAGAAACTTATTGCAAATAAAATAAATTGGAAATCAATTTGGGGAAAATTGATTTAAGTGATTGAAGTTGGAATTTTCTCAAGATAGCCAAGTACATGTTTTTTAAAGTAATTTTTAAACATAAATTAAATGTTTTAAGGTTGTTTTTTTAAAGAAAGCAAGTTTGTAAAATTTATTATTTATAATATTTAAAGTCTAAAGTAAGTATTTTCTTTTAATCAATTTTAGCAGCAAATATTTAGAAGCAACTTAGTATGTTGATTTTAAAAGTGAAAACCTAGTTTTATATTTTATAAAATAACCTTATTTTTAAATATTCATATAGTTTATATATATATATATATATTAGCCAATTATTGAAGTGGTCTTAACTTAAATGTTCTAAAGTAATTCCAAAGTAAGTATTTTATTTTAATCTATTATCATAATAATTGTTTAAAGAATGATTTGGTATTTTAAAGAAGAAAATCTAATGTATGGTTATAAGATAACCTTATTTTAGTTATTTCTAGAGTATTATTTTAAATTAAGTACTAAAGTAAAAAAATTCTAAATAAATGTTAAATATATTTTTCAATAAAGTGTTTAAATTATTTTTAAAATCTAAAGTTTTGTGCTTGGTGATTTCAATGGAAATGGAAATTACTCGGAATTTATTCTGAGAAAAGGAAGATAATTTGAAACTATTTTCAAAAGGATTTGAAAGTGAAATTATATCTTGTAAAGATATTTTGAGATAAATAAATAATTTGGAAAATTATTTATTGGTTGATGGTTGTTTGTGAACATTAATTGATAGTTAAATCACCGACTATAAATATTGGCCAAATACATTGATCGTTTCGAAGAGACCGTGATCGAGATTTATTTCTCGAAAACCACTCAGATCCGGTTTGTACGTTCGCGGAAAACGATTTTGGATTCGAAGATGGAGTAGTGAAGTGCAAGGGCTAGTCGCTACTAATCCTAAGGATATTTCCAAAATGGATGTAGTAGGAATAGTGCATTCGGTTCCGTTCGAACCCAGGACGGACTTGTATGGATGAATGCTTGCGAAACATCGTCAGATAGACGATGGGCATTCTAAGGAATATGTTCTAAAAAGGTAACGCTTAGCCACAAGCCTCATCAAATGGGAATGACTGAAAATCAGGGGTTATGCAGCAAGGCTAGGTGGGTAGCACCCAAGCAGGGTGAGGTCATTCCTGTCTAAATGTCCCTTTTTATTTCGCATTAGTGGACGGTTGCTGATCCCAACCGCGGGGTGATCTCACTCGGCATTATCCAGTAAGAGGTAGTCCCGGTCTTGTGTTGCAGGGGAGCGGGTGTACTCCGCGGTACGGTGATCTAGGCCCCGTACCGTGACAGGTGGTACCCCAGTGACTAGTCATTAGTTGGAAATCTATTCTCCCTACGAGCCTTGTACGAGTTCTGTTTGTATTACCCACTTTATGGCTAGTAGCTGGAATTTAATAATGCCACAATTTCGACTATTTTATAAGTATTTGTATGTAGACCCTATTATAATATCAGAGGATTTCTATAAAAATTGTTTTAGCTATCGTAATGTAAAAACCCGACATGTTTATTTGTGGCGTAGTCCTACGAGATGCATTTGTTTTCAAAGGATTTTTGAAACTTTAATAATCAATTGGGTGTGATTTTCTCACGCTGGTATTCTAGACTGACTCGGGTGTTATTTAACTGTAATGTTCGGGTCAGACCGAGTATTATAGGATATAGGATATGCTACTGTGGAGTTCAGGAGACGAGCAGGATGACGATACGTACTCCCGTACTTGTTTATATATACATACTCCGCTGTGCTGAGTTATTGTGTATCCATTGTATGATATTGATGTTCAGCTGTGGTTGATGTACTCTGATGATGTAACATATAACAAATATATTTGATTTTGAGTAAAGATCATTTATTATCTATTATATTTTATACCGCTGCGATGGTTAGATTCTGATGTTGTTTTCTATTTTCTTCTTTTACCCTTTCTTCTTTAACCCAAATGGTTCGTATTTCTGTACAACTTGAGTTGATTTAGGTAGAATAGTATTAACTCAAGGGGTACGGATATGCGGGATGTTTCAATAATTGTGACAAGTTATATTATTAATTCATTTTATGCATATATATCCCCACTTATTCTCTTTCTTTTCTCCTTGCTTTCATTTCCTTCTTCATATTCTTTATTAAAATTTTCATGGCTTCTTCTTTTACCCTTGAGAGAAGAGAGAGAAAAATCCTTCAAAAACTTGTTTAAATCACTTCTTCTTCTTTCCTGCTTCTTTTCCTTTCATTATCAAGCTTACACACCTCCTAAAACATGCCATGGTCGAGTTGACTTAGTAATACCGAACCTACTTTGGCCTTTAAGGCTACTAAAAATTTCATCTTTCTAGAAGGAAAGCATGGTTCTAGCTTTGATTCAAGTGGTAGCTTTGTTTGGTCTTGTTTGGATGGCATTTGGTAAGTAAACTACGTTAATTTGGAAATGATTTTTTTTCTTTATTATCGAATCGTTATTATAGTGATAATATAGTATAGAAGTTGAATGGTAACTATGTGGTTTGTGTAACAACCCGGATATTTTAACGGTTTTAATTAATTTAATTAACTGAATATGTGTGAATTTAATAATAATAAATATAAAATTTTTGAAATATAAATTTAATATTTGAAATACGTCTAGTTAAATATAGAAAATGGTAAATATTCGTTCGAAAATATGAAAGTTTATTTCGTGCGTAAATTTACTTCAAATTAATCGGTTAAAAAGCGCTGAAAATAAAATGTTTTCGAAACCTAAATATTTTTACATACAAAAATTCTAAGTCATCTTCTGAGCAAGCCGTCAGTTTGTCGTTTTTCCAAATTCGAACATCTTTAGCTCCGTCGATCATATTTTTCTGAGTTTTTCATGCATTTTCCGCTAGTAGAAATTTCGAATTTTTATAATTCAATCATACTGCTAATATCTATAAACCGTTTTGATCGTCTCGTCGTGTTGATCTTTATGGTATATTTATTTTTGTGTTGCGGGGTCCAGTACGTAGTGGAATCCGCATAATCGGTAAACATATCGGTAACTGGTTGTGCTTTTTGTTTCTTCCGTTCAATTACCCGAAGTATTAAGCAAGCAACATATAAACCCAACAGCCGTTTGCAATTAATATTTTCTAAAATTTAACGCATGTGAGTTCCATAATCTAGCTATATTCAATTATACATCGTTTCATTTTAGTGACTTTCATCCTCTACCTTGTCTTCTGCATTCTGGCTCATAAATTTGAACCATTGCCATTTTATACAACTTGCTTTACATTATGAATACTACCTGTACATTTCAATCTTCAGACCCGTTGCTTCCCTTCCTCTCGCGCACAGTTGTGACCGACACCACAAATACTAGTATGCCTACGCAGCAAGATATCTTCATCCCTGCCGCGCGCAACATTTTCCCACTCCTCCTTCCTCCTCATACCGATCCACCATGCTTTAGCCATGCTCAACATAACTACGCAAGCACTCCACCGAGCGTCAGCCCCTTCCACCGCGTGCTCGAATGGCCGAGCCTAACCCAAAGACGAGCAGCCTCCTTCCCACACTTGCTCAGGCCGAGTTCACCCCGCTGCCATCGCACAGACCCACCGCCTCTCCCCCCTTTCATCCTCCAACACCGAGTTCTGCATTCGACCACCATCTCGTGCTCTGCCTGTTACCCACCACATCATCACCAATGTCAGCACCTCAGACCGACCCCTCCCAACCATCTTCTTCCTTGGTCATGAGTTCTCTTCTTTCTCTTAGCTTGTTTGAATTTACGTTATATATTATGCGTATAATAAATATAAGTTTAAGAAACAGTTTATATATTATAATAGTTATTATGTGCGCAAGCTTTGTACAGGTGACAGTAGTCTATGTATTCTCGGCTGAATAAGTTTTGTTTCTTGCGTTTAGTTTGCATATCTATGAAAGCCTGAGAGATTTTTTTACAGCTTATATTTTTGCATTGAATATTTGTTTGTAAAAAAAAAACAAGGTATGTACAGTGTATATGTGGGGTCTTATCTATATTAAGTTGTTTACATATATATATATTGTATTATATTTTATTATATTAATATATGTAAATTTGTGTACACTGATCTTCATAGTTGAGCTTTTGGTTCCAAGCGAAACTTATATAGCATGCGCATACTAGTAACTATTGTATATAAACTTTAAATAATGAAAGTTGTTAATAGGATATGTTTGTTGATCTGAACACATATTTATATACTTTCGTTATGAGTATATGCTTAGAAAAAAACTAAATATTTTAACCTATTTTGTAGTTTTCTTGTATAGTTTTATAGATGCGCATGTCTGCTATATCTTTGAAGCACGTTACGATTAAAGAAAGCGTAGATTATTATATACTATATAATTATACGCTTTATTATGATGTTGACTGGTCACTTTATTCATTGTTTCAACCGTTGAGTCTATTATAAGTGTATTATGTAAGTTGAGTGCATATATGAACGAGTAACGATTTAAAATATAATATGTACGTATAGTTTGATCTAATATATATAAGGCTTATGTGGTGCATATATATTTTGAGATATATAATCTACTCATATATAGTCTGGGTACATTTTTTGTATTGTGTGCTTCTATTTTGTTTGTTCCATTTTTGTCGGCATTGTTTATTAACTATTAATTTTGACTATGCATTTGTTTTTTTACTGTATAACTTCTATAAAATAGTAGTTTATATGAAATTTTATTATAAATATTAACGGTAAAGGGATAAGATGTATGTAAGTATTTTGCAATTCTTTTTTTAGCATATATATGAATTTGTTTCAAAATGTAATGTATATATACGTTTGATTTTATATGTGTAAGTTTTTTTATATAATTTATATAAGCTCACTTATATCAATTATCTTCATCAATCCAATTTTGATTTGTTCTCTCATCGACTTTTGTTATCAGCTTTATCCGTCCAAATTCGTGCCGTCTAGCGTTGCTTTGGAATCCGTAGCTTACTTCATTGCCAAATCTCTCTAGCCTCGAAAGGTGAGTAATCACTCACGATTAATGTTCTTTTTTTTATTAAATTTGATTTCAATTGAAAAGACAATTAAAATATACTGTAGCTAGTTATTTACACTGTTAAATGTATGCTTTTACCTGTATCACTTCACTTGTGACATCTGACACCATAATCTGTTATTTGTGAAATAATAATCCGGTTTGGTTGATAAATGATTGATTATTTGTTGTTGACATTGGACGTTAAATTATTAGTTTAGTAAGTGAAATAATTTGAAATTGAAATTGACGTAGGATAGTTAGATTTGATATATGTTGAATTTGATGACATTTGCATAATATGACCCTTTAAATGTTGAATTAGTGGACACGTAGAATTTGGTTAAGAATACCTTAAACTGTTGAATGTATATTGTATAAATTGATGTAGTATGAAATTGAATAATAAATGTCAAGCGTGGAACCGCATAAAATAATAGTGTAATAATCTTTAATCTACATGAAATGATAGTGTAGATTCTAGAAATAATTATATTAATTTGCACAAACAACAATGTGAACTAGTACGGTTATTTCGGGATTAGTTGAGTTAATTATTAGATTGTTATTGATTGTGTTATTGCTTGTTTATTTACTTTGACACCATTGCAGTTATCACACTGCAAGTTCCCTTTGTTATGCTTGATTTTGAATTGAAATGGAATCGGGTTGAAATGATAAATACCCAAATGAATTTGACCTAGGATAGAGAATTAAATAAAAACTGATTGGTCAACAATTTTATTTAAATAAATAAAGATTTTATTTGAACAATCATAAGGTTTTGAAACAAAAATTGGAATTTAAAATTTTAATGAAAAGAAATGTGAATATTTGAAATTTGAAACAAAATATTAACGAAGTAATTGATGAAAGAACGTGTTTAAAAATTTATTATTTAAGGATTAAATTTGGAATTATTAGTAATTAAGTTTGAAATTATTTAATAATTAAGTTGGAAATTATTTAATAATTTAGTTTGAAATTATTAAGTCTGAAATTATTTAATAATTAAGTTTTTAGATTATTTAATAATTGAATAAGATTGAATTAATTGATATATAAATAAAATTTGAATTCTTTGATAAGAGAAATTGAACTTTTGAATAAGTGAATTTGAACTTCGTTAATAAATAAAATTAGGTTTCTTTATTTATTAAGTTTTGGAAAATTATTTAAGTAAGTTTATAAATGAAATTGAACTTCTTGAATATGTGAAATTTAGCTTCTTGGTTAATTGAGTTTTGTAATTTATAAGTGAAATTGAATTTCCTTAACAAGAAAAATGCGATTTGTTGAAATTAATGTAAGACTTTTAATTTAATGAATTTGATTTGTTGAATCCAATTTCATTAAATTTGTGAGCTTTGATAATGAAATTGAACTTAAGTGATTGATTTAATGAATTGGTAATTTAGTAGAAATTGTTTTAAATGTTGAATTTACTTAACGAATATTTAATGTAATTGATAAACAAATTTAAAATTTATTTGAATGTTAAATTGAATTTATTTAAATGATTACGGGACAAAACTTATATAAGAACTTGAATAAATATTTGAATTGTTTAAATAAAATTTGAAATTAAATTATAAGATTTTGAAATGGTAATTTGGAAGTTTTAAACGTAAATTGTGGAAATTGATTTAGAAAGACGAATGAATGTTGATTTATGAATTCTAATTGGAATTGAAATTGATTTGGTTTTGAAATCTATAAAACGACCAATCGGTGTAATAATTACGAAAGTTATTAAAGAAACCGAAATCGGTTATGGACATAATCTCTGTCTAAACCGAAAACCACATTAATAACTATACGCGGAGTGTGATCCAGAATGAAGTGGTTGGAATGATGTACGAGATGACTGAAGAAAGAGAACGATAATGGATAGCCTTGACACATGTGTCAAATTGGAAATGACTAAAACAGGAGCCGTGCCGGGTCAAATGGGGTTAGCCACCAGGAGCGAACACACTTCTTCGATACTACTCATTACTTGTTATTGTTTGGTGCACCTTCGTACTTTTGGGAGTGTTGTTTCGCGGTGTTGCGATCGTTGCGGCGAAGCGTTTTCACCAGTCCGGATCAGGCGAACGGTAGTTTCATTACCTTGGGTATTGCCTCAGGTTCCTTGTCATACTTGTATCCCTATATACGCGACCACTACGAATTGGTTTTGTGTTATACCTATGGAGTACTCCCTAATATTCCACTAGTTTACGGTGAAGTTTATAGTGCTCTATAGACTATGACATTTATATAAAATGTGTTAAGGGGGATAATGGTAACACCTTAACACTGTTTTGATATTTATATTACCGATAGACATTATCTACTTAGCGTACACTACTACATAGTAGATAGTTTAACGGATCCTTAGAGGATGGTTATTCCAACATCCTTTGAGTTCCTTGTATTTCAATTGTTATTTCACCTGGGTTGGATTTATTGATATGAGAATGTTAAATCCTGACTAGAGTGTTTTGTGTTTTGCTTTACGCTCGGGTTAGACTGAGTGGTTCAGCTTTCGAGACTCACCTTTAGAGTTGGAGCTTCGCTTGGAGATCCAGCTATCTATCCAGCTTTTAGACGATCAGTCGATTCCAGTGATGTATTCTGATTCTTGTATATGATTATTGTATTCGAGACTTCTGTTGTAACTTATTTAACTCTTATATATATATATATAGTAGCTTCATGAACTACTATCTTTTGTTTCCGCTGCATTTATTACCCTGTGTCTGTGATCTGTGATTATTTATTTACTGTATATGTTCAGTTTTGCCAAATTTAAATTAACAATTCGGTATTTTGAAATAATCAAGTCCGACATGTGCAGATGCGAATAGTCCAAAATAGCGGGTCGTTACAGTTGGTATCAGAGCTTTGGTAGCTCTAGGCAAAACTTAGCATATATGGTAAATGTATTTACAGAATCACTCTCATTCGAGTTTCAATCTCTTCCTTTTAACTTGTTTCCTTTGAATTTTGGAACGTTCCTCGGTTTCGAAATTCATTCTTGTCCCTCACTATTCGTATTCGTATGAATCCTGGAGTATCTCATAACTCCAATTTGAATGATCTTTAAGTTTGGCGGTCCCGCCAGCATTCATATGAATTGTAAAGGGGTGAAACTCATTTACAATAAGCATCGATTTACCGAAGATTTGTATCCTCGGTTTACGATGCTATCTATCTCCTGCTATACCTGGATTCTATTTCTTGAGATCGAATGTAGATTTACCTCGGAATTCTTCATCGATTTCATTCTTGAAGTCACGGTCGACTCGGTTAAGGTTGTCCGTAAATTAAATAAGCCTATCCATCTTCCGATTCTGTTCATTGAGTCGTCTTATCTTTTCTTTCGAACTTATATTGGAATTAAAATTCTCTTTGATTTGATTTCCATAAAATTTGAATCTCTGTACTTATTTTGAAATCCATTATTGTATCGTCGAGTGAGGAAGGTATTGTAAATTTATATTTAAAATGTTTTAATATATATTGTGTTGTTTGAGTTGTTGATGTTGATTTGGGTTTTCAATCGATTCGTCTGATCAATGCCATCGATAGGATTTTCAAAACACTTAAGCAGCTCAAACTGACACAATATTGTTTTCAAATTTGGTAAATAAAATAAATTTTGAATGATTATATTATATATAAGTATAAATTTTTCTGAAATTAAAATGTTAATGAATCTGTTGTCCGAAAATGTGAAAAATTTAATTTTCATTTATTGTTTTATAAATCATTGACTATTTCATAATATAAATAAATGAATTTATAAAATTTGGTTATAATTCGATTTGGAATTTGAAATGAATGTAAATCAGGAATTTGAGAATTTGATTTTCGGTGACTTCAACTTTGGTTTATTTATAAAGTTTAAAGTGTATAGTATTTAAATATTTTCACATAGAAATCATTTCAAAGAAATTTAAAATGTTAAATCAGTGCTCTCCTATTTTGTCGCTGGAAAATAATTTCGGTGATGGCAGTCGCATCATCGACTTTCATTTTCGAGTTTCAAAGTGGGAAGACTATTCTATAGCTTTGCTATGGTTTGTTTTAAAAATAAATTTAGTTGAATTACTTAAAGTATGATTTGATTTGTATTATATTAATGTAAAGTTTAAAATTTGATTTGATATAATATACATTTATTTGTCTCTAAATAAATTTGAAGTTACTCGAAAATTTAATCCTTAAATTTATGATTAAAGATGATTTCAAATTACAAATTGAGGCAAAGATTTTGAAAATATTTAACTTGAAATAGCTGAATTGTAAAAATTTATTTGGATAATACTCAATTGCATTCAATATAACTTACCTGAATTTTCAAAAGTTAACTTTGTAATTGAATATTATACAGTAGAAAATGATATCAAAGAAATTTTTAAATAAATTTGAGTAGTTATATTAAATGTAAATATACTTAATATATGAGATAAGATATATTAAGTAGAATAAATTTAATAATAATTTGGAATAAAGAATAATTAAATTTGTCGAATAAAGGATGATTATAATAAATGTTATTCACTTAAATTTTAGTTATAAAATGTTTCTGGAAATAAATAGAATAATAAGTAAAATAAATAATAGTTGTGATTAATAGAAGATGTAAAATTTGTTTTGAAAGTTAATAAATTGAATTAAATCAACTTAAGAGAGTATCTTGAATTAGTTGAATTTAAATTGAATTTCATTTGAAAGAAACCTTTTGTACCTAACATTAATGAAATACCTTGAATTTAAATTCAATTATTGGGCATTAATTTGATTTAAATCGAAATTTATAGTTTGAACTAACAAAATTTAAATTGAATGAATAGTATTTAATATGAATGGATTTAAAACAATTAGTGAAGAATAATCTGTTAAATCGTAATTTATATGGTTTAGATTAATTGTTTGTCTTGTTTTCAAATCTATTTTCTTTTGGTTGTTTCTATTCTCCTTCTTTCTCCCTTTTCGAGGACGAAAAGTTTTGAGTGGGGGAGAGTGTAACAACCCGGATATTTTAACAGTTTTAATTAATTTAATTAACTGAATATGTGTGAATTTAATAATAATAAATATAAAATTTTGAAATATAAATTTAATATTTGAAATATGTCTAGTTAAATATAACAACTGGTAAATTTTCGTCCGAAAATATGAAAGTTTATTTCGTGTGTAAATTTACTTCAATTTAATTAGTTAAAAAAAGATGAAAATAAAATGTTTTCGAAACATAAATATTTTTAAATAGAAAAATTCTAAACCATCTTCTGAGCAAGCTGTTAGTTTGTCGTTTTTCCAAATTCGAACATCTTTAGCTCCGTCGATCTTATTTTTCTGAGTTTTTCATGCATTTTCCGCTAGTAGAAATTTTGAATTTTTATAATTCAATCATACTGCTAATATCTATATACCATTTTGATCGTCTCGTCGTGTTGATCTCCATGGTATATTTATTTTTGTGTTGCGGGGTCCAATACGCAGTGGAATCCACGTAATCGGTAAACATATCGGTAACCGGTTGTGCTTTTTTGTTTCTTCCATTCAATTACCCGAAGTATTAAGCAAGCAACATATAAACCCAACAGCCGTTTGCAATTAATATTTTCTAAAATTTAACGCATATGAGTTCCATAATCTAGCTATATTCAATTATACATCGTTTCATTTTAGTGACTTTCATCCTCAACCTTGTCTTCTGCATTCTGCCTCATAAATTTGAACCATTGTCATTTTATACAACTTGCTTTACATTATGAATGCTACCTGTACATTTCAATCTTCAGACCCATTGCTTCCCTTCCTCTCGCGCACAGTTGAGACCGACACCACAAATACAGGCATGCCTACGCAACAAGATATCTTCGTCCCTGCCACGCGCAACATTTTCCCTCTCCTCCTTCCTCTTCATACCGATCCACCATGCTTTAGCCATGCTCAACATAGCTGCGCAAGCACTCCACCGGGCGTCAGCCCCCTTCCACCGCATGCTCGAATGGTCGAGCCTAACCCAAAGTCAAGCAGCCTCCTTCCCACACTTGCTCAGCCGAGTTCACCCCGCTGCCATCGCACAGACCCGCCGCCTCTCTCCCCTTTCATCCTCCGACACCGAGTTCTGCATTCGACCACCATCTCGTGCTCCGCCTGTTACCCACCACATCATCGCCAATGTCAGCACCTCAGACCGACCCCTCACAGCCATCTTCTTCCTTGGTCGTGATCCCTCTTCTTTCTTTTAGCTTGTTTGAATTTACGTTATATATAATGCGTATAATAAATATTAGTTTAAGAAACAGTTTATATATTATAATAGTTATTATATATGCAAGCTTTGTACAGGTGACAGTAGTCTATGTATTCTCGGCTGAATAAGTTTTTTTTCTTGCATTTAGTTTGCATATCTATGAAAGCCTGAGAGATTTTTTTACAGCTTATATTTTTGCATTGAATATTTGTTTGTAAAAAAAAAAAACAAGTTATGTGCAGTTATATGTGGGGTCTTATTTATATTAAGTTGTTTATATATATATGTATTGTATTATATTTTATTATATTAATATATGTAAATTTGTGTACACTGATCTTCATAGTTGAGCTTTTGGTTTCAAGCGAAACTTATATAGCATGCGCATACTAGTAACTGTTGTATATAAACTTTAAATAATGAAAGTTGTTAGTAGGATATGCTTGTTGATCTGAACACATATTTGTATACTTTCGTTATGAATATACGCTTAGGAAAAAAAATATTTTAACATATTTTGTAGTTTTCTTGTATAGTTTTATAGATGCGCATGTCTACTATATCTTTGAAGCACGTTATGATTAAAGAAAGCGTAGATTATTATATACTATATTATTATACGCCTTATTATGATGTTGACTGATCACTTTATTCATTGTTTGAACCGTTGAGTCTATTATGAGTCTAGTATGTAAGTTGAGTGCATATATGAACGAGTAATGATTTAAAATATAATATGTACGTATAGTTTGATCTAATATATATGAGGCTTATGTGGTGCATATATATTTTGGGATATATAATCTACTCATATATAGTCTGGGTACATTTTTTGTATTGTGTGCATTTATTTGTTTGTTCCACTTTTGCCGGCATTGTTTATTAACTATTAATTTTGACTATGCATTTGTTTTGTTACTGTGTTACTTCTATAAAATAGTAGTTTATATGAAATTTTATTATAAATATTAACGGTAAATGGATAAGATGTATGTAAGTATTTTGCAATTCTTTTTTTAGCATATATATGAATTTGTTTCAAAATGTAATGTATATATACGTTTGATTTTATATGTATAAGTTTTTTTATATAATTTATGTAAGCTCACTTATATCAATTATCTTCATCAATTCAATTTTGATTTGTTCTCTCATCGACTTTTGTTATTAGCTTTGTCCGTCCAAATTCGAGTCATCTAGTGTTGCTTTGGAATCCGTAGCTTACTTCATTGCCAAATCTCTCTAGCCTCGAAAGGTGAGTAATCACTCACGATTAATGTTCTTTTATTTATTAAATTTGATTTCAATTGAAACGACAATTGAAATATGCTGCAACTAGTTATTTACACTGTTAAATGTATGCTTTTACCTGTATCAGTTCACTTGTGACATCTGACACCATAATATGTTATTTATGAAATAATAATCCAGTTTGGTTGATAAATGATTGATTATTTGTTGTTGACATTGGACGTTAAATTGTTAGTTTAGTAAGTGACAAATAATTTGAAATTGAAATTGACGTAGGATAGTTAGATTTGATATATGTTAAATTTGATGACATTTGCATAATATGACCCTTTAAATGTTGAATTAATGGACACATAGAATTTGGTTAACAATACCTTGAACTGTTGAATGTATGTTGTATAAGTTTATGTAGTATGAAATTGAATAATAAACGTCAAGCGTGGAACCGCATAAAATAATAGTGTAATAATCTTTAATCTCCATGAAACGATAGTGTAGATTCTGAAAATAATTATATTAATTTGCACAAACAACAATGTGAATTAATACGATTATTTCGGGATTATTTGAGTTAATTATTGGATTGTTATTGATTGTGTTATTGCTTGTTTATTTACTTTAACACCATCGCAGTTATCACTCTGCAAGTTCCCTTTGTTATGCTTGATTTTGAATTGAAATGGAATCGGGTAGAAATGATAAATACCCAAATGAATTTGACCTAGGATAGAGAATTAAATAAAAACCGATTGGTCAACAATTTGATTTAAATAAATAAAGATTTTATTTGAACAATCATAAGGTTTTTAAATAAAAATTGGAATTTAAAATTTTAATGAAAAGAAATGTGAATATTTGAAATTTGAAACAAAATATTAACGAAGTAATTGATGAAAGAACGTGTTTAAAAATTTATTATTTAAGAATTAAATTTGGAATTATTAGTAATTAAGTTTGAAATTATTTAATAATTAAGTTGGAAATTATTTAATAATTTAGTTTGAAATTATTAAGTCTGAAATTATTTAATAATTAAGCTTTGAGATTATTTAATAATCGAATAAGATTTAATTAATTGATAATTAAATAAAATTTGAATTCTTTGATAAGAGAAGTTGAACTTTTGAATAAGTGAATTTGAACTTCGTTAATAAATAAAATTGGGTTTCTTTATTTATTAAGTTTTGGAAAATTATTTAAGTAAGTTTATAAATGAAATTGAACTTCTTGAATATGTTAAATTTAGCTTCTTGGTTAAATGGGTTTTGAAATTTATAAGTGAAATTGAATTTCCTTAACAAGAAAATTGTGATATATTGAAATTAATGTAAGACTTGTAATTTAACGAATTTGATTTGTCGAATCCAATTTAATTAAATTTGTAAGCTTTGATAATGAAATTGAACTTAAGTGATTGATTTAATGAATTGGTAATTTAATAGAAATTGTTTTAAGTGTTAAGTTTACTTAACAAATATTTAATGTAATTGATAAACGAATTTAAAATTTATTTGAATGTTATATTGAATTTATTTAAATGATTATGGGACGAAACTTATATACGAACTTGAATAAATATTTGAATTGTTTAAATAGAATTTGAAATTGAATTATAAGATTTTGAAATGGTAATTTGGAAGTTTTAAAAGTAAATTATGGAAATTGATTTAGAAAGACGAATGAATGTTGATTTATAAATTCTAGTTGGAATTGAAATTGATTTGGTTTTGAAATCTATTAAACGACCAATCGGTGTAATAATTACGAAAGTTATTAAAGAAACCAGTATCGGTTATGGACATACTCTCTGTCTAAACCGAAAACCACTTTAATAACTATACGCGGAGTGTGATCCAGAATGAAGTGGTTGGAATGATATACGAGATGACTGAAGAAAGAGAACGATAATGGATAGCCTAGACACTTGTGTTAAATTGGAAATGACAAAAACAGGAGTCGTGCCGGGCCAAATGGGGTTAGCCACCTCGAGCGAACACACTTCTTCGATGCTACTCATTACTTGTTATTGATTGGTGCACCCTTGTACTTTTGGGAGTGTTTTTTCGCGGTGTTGCGATCGTTGCGGCGATGCATTTTCACCAGTCCGGATCAGGCGAACGGTAGTTTCACTACCTTGGGTATTGCCTCAGGTGCCTTGTCATACTTGTATCCCTATACACGCGACCACTACGAATTGGTTTTGTGTTATACCTATGGAGTACTCCCTGATATCCCACTAGTTTACGGTGGAGTTTACAGTGCTGTATAGACTATGAAATTTATATAAAATGTGTTAAGGGGGATAATGGTAACGCCTTAACACTATTTTGATATTTATATTACTTATAGACATTATCTACTTAGCGTACACTACTACATAGTAGATAGATTAAAGGATCCTTAGAGGATGGTTATTCCAACATCCTTTGAGTTACTTGTATTTCAATTGTTATTTCACTTGGGTTGGATTTATTGAAATCCTGACTCGAGTGTTTTGTGTTTTGCTTTACGCTCGGGTCATACTGAGTAGTTCAGCTTTCGAGACTCGCCTTTGGAGTTGGAGGTTCGCTTGGAGATCCAGATATCTATCCAGCTTTTAGATAATCAGTCGATTCCAGTGATGTATTCTGATTCTTGTATTTGATTATTGTATTAGAGACTGATGTTGTAACATATTTAACTCTTATATATACATAGTAGCTTCATGAACTACAATCTTTTGTTTCCGCTGCATTTATCACTCTGTGTCTGTGATCTGTGATTATTTATTTACTGTATATGTTCAGTTTTGCTTAATTTAAATTAACAATTCGATATTTTGAATTGATCAAGTCTGACATGTGCGGATGCGAATAGTCCAAAATAGCGGGTCGTTGCAGTTTGATTATGATTTGGATGGTTTATTATAGCTTGATTTGGTTATGGAAATCGATGTTGTATTATAAAGTTAAGCATGTATATATGGATGTATACTTGCAACCTATGATGAAGGTGGTTTGTATTAGTAATGTATTGATTTTAAAGATGAGCTATGGCATGAGTTTTGGTAAACAAAGTAAGGTACTTTGTATAATTGCGACGGATATGAGAATTAGTTGGAATAGAAGTTTTTTTTCGAAGATCAAAGTTTTGAAATGGATTAAAGTTTTTTGCTTTAGTTTCAAAAGTTTTTTTATTTTCAAAAGAATGTTTAAACCATGAAAAAAAGTAAGGGGTTGTGAAGTGGTTCGCTAAGAATATTTTAGAGCGAACTGCGACCATAACAATAGTCCCTATAGATGCAGTTCGATGAAATTTATCGACTTTAGATTCAAGTAGTTTTAATGTGAAATTGATTTGTAAAAGTTTTCAAAACAAACTTAACTAGTAATTAAAAAGTTATTAAGTTCTGTATTTTAATTATTTAATTAATTATTCAATTAATTAGTTAAATAAAAAGGCAATTAGCCTTGATTAATAATTAAGAAGGTACTTAGTAATTAATCAATGCTTAAGTTAAGTTAATGAATATTGTTCGATTAATTAAGTTTTAATTAGTATTTAACATGGTTAAGAGGTAATTAATGGTTAGTAATTATTTAACTGGGTTAATTGGTAAATTATTTATTATTTAGTTAATGAATTATTTAATTAATAGTTAATTAATTAGGGTTTAACTTTTAAGCAATTTACTTTAGCCTTAACTAAGTTCCATTAGTAAGTTAATTAGCACTTAATCAAGTTAATTAAGCCTAATTAGAATTTAGTTGTGACTTAAGCTTTATTAATAAGGGTTAATAAAAGTTGAGGGTTTAAGCTGATTAAATCTATTTTAATATTTTCAAAGGTGATTTTGAAACTGAACCGCTGTATTTTAAATCAATCTTTTTTTAAGTGAATTGATTCCAAATTCGAGACTCTCTTCTTTGGACCCTAATAACCCTATATGATTAGGAATACTAAATGACATTTGTTAGTAGAACAAAACACCATTCTGCTATAATATAAGTGATTTGATTTTGTGGACATGTGTTAGCTGAATAAATCATCATTTTTCTATAATTGATTAAATTGTTTGGACATCTATTTAGCAGGACAAATCATCCTCCTGCTATTATGTTGTTTGGACATGTATATGATGGTTACTTTATATTGACATGTTATTCCTTGATTTGGATATGAATTGTATTCATATACTTGTTGCTTGTATAATACTGTTAAGTGAATCAGAATTGAAAGTGAATGGTAACTTAAATTAGTACTATTGGAATTGTTAAGCCTCATTTTGAATTTATAAAGTATGTTTTTGAATTAACTTCAATTCTTAAATAAATTTGGAGTTTAAAGTTTATAAATGATTTTCAAATTGTGCTTTTATGTTATAAAGTTATTTATAAGTAATAACTTGCTTATAAAGGGATTCCACTAAAGATCCACTTAAAGTGTTTTAGATAAGATAACTTTTAAATGATATTTTATAAAGGAAATTTTATAAAGATTTTATAAAGAAGTTTTGTAAAGATTTTTAAATTAGAACGAGATTTATAAATCATTTTAGGGATTTCAAAGGAAGTTTAAACCTAGTATGGAAATTTATAAAGAGTTTTAGAATGTGAAGTAAATGGGTTTAATTGTAGGTGATGTTTTTAAAAGGGAACTGTTGGCCAATTAATATGGAATTTTGAAGAGGGAATTTCTAAAATGTTTTGGTAAATAATGTGAATCGTTTCCATGTTTTAAGGGAACATTAGGGGTTTAGAAATATTGCTTTGAAAAGATCTTTTGATCAAGTTTTATAAAGTATCTTTAATTAATGAGAATTAATAAGGGCTTAGTGGATCCCATGTGGGAATTAAACAATGATTGGATCCCATGTGAGAACCGACTATCAAGTTTGACCCAATTTGACTTAGGAAGTATGAATGTAAATTCAGGTTCCCTGATAAGGTCTGAATACTTACTTCCAAAAGAACGAGGAATTAGTCAACTGGAAATTATCGGCTGTTGGTAAGGAGAGACCGGGATCGGATTTATATATCTGAAAACCACTCTAAACCAACATCTACATTCGAGTGGAAGACATCTTGACGACGATTGAAGATGGTGCTCTTCGAAGTGCAAGGGCTACTGCTACTAATTTTGAGGGTGATTCCAAAACGGATGTAGTAGAGTTAGTGCCTTCGATTTCGTTCAGGCTTAGAACAAACTTGTATGGATGAATATTGGCATTACGTTGACGCCTAGAGGGCAGTGTTTTCATTCCAAGATGGGTTTCTATTCGAAAAGGTAAAACTTAGCCTCAAGCCTTACAACCAGGAGGAATGGAGGACATGCAGCGGAGCTACGTAGTTAGCTTCCATTAGAAGTAGTCACTCCATTCTAGATGTCCCTTTCAGAGTTGGTTTGCATGCAAATACCATGGTAGTATGAGGCATCGGTGTCAAGGGGGTGAGGTAATCTGGTCTATCATGTTAAAGAGTCAGACGGCTCGGTGTTAGCATCGATGCATTTTCTTGAGGTGTATCATCAGAAGGCAATCCCTTACCTTTCCATTGTTGGGATCCAATTACGTTTTCAATTGTAGAAACTAGTATGTTGGAATGTGATATGCAAACATTTTATTTATTTTATCTATTTAATTTAAACTTAGAAACTTTGATAATATCACTGGATTTTGATGTAAAATGTTTTGGTTATCGTAAGCTAAAAACTCATCTTTTTTTATGTGCGGTGTGGTCTTACGACATACACTTTGTTTGAAAAGTTTTCAAATGTAGAAATCTGTAATGACTTAGAAATTTTTAACGATTTAAATAATGTAATTAAATAAAAAATTCATGAAATTAAACAATAAAATTTTACGATGAATATTTGATATTTGGAATACGTCTATTTTAACATAGCAAGTGGCAGGTTTTCATCAAGTTTGTTCAATTGTGAAATTTCAATTTAATATTAGTTAAAAATTTGATGGAAGTAAAATATTTTTGAAATATGAATATTTAAATATAAGAAAAATGTGGACCATTTTCTAAGTGTTTCATATTTAGTTTCGACAAATTCGGACCGCTCTAACCCCATTTCTTATTTTCGACGATTTAGCAGCAGTTTTGACGTCGAAAAATGGAGTTTAGAAAGGTTGGTCGTACCTCTTGTAACTGTGTACCATCTTGTTTGTCTCATCGCGTTGATCTCCGCAATATATTCATTTATGCATTTCGGCGTTCAATACACAGCGAAATCTGTAAAACATTAGCCGTATCGGCTCCACATTTGAGCCTTTTGGTTTTCTATGTCCTTTCAATTATCCACCATGTAAAACCAAATAGCAATTAGCTTCTAATATTCCCAAAAATTCAATGGCTAACCTTTTCTATTCCACTGGTTTGAATGCATTAGATGGTTCGTTTTCATCTCTCAATTCTCTTTCCCTTCTTCTTGTGTTCTGTCATTCTATATTAAGAAAATAATATTAGTAATAATACTAATATAATAAGTTTATATTAGCTTTCCGACTCGTTCCTATAAGAGCATGCACGTCTGTTTTTTTTGTGCTGAACTTACCTCACCTTCCCACCCTTCCAGCTCGCTTCCACCACCCTTTGCACCAACCTCTCTCTCTGCGCCCGCCGAACTCCACCCTGTTCACTAAGGCCGCCTCCATAGAAATACCTCCTACCCCCAGCAAGCCAAACCCAAACCCTGGTCCTCCTACACTCCTTTTCTTCCAACTCCTCCAATTGGCCCTTCCTCCTTGTTGACCGCCTCCATTGCTCCGCCTCGAACCACAGCATCCCCCTAGCAATAGCTACACCGAGACCCTCTAACCCTCCAATGTCGAAGTCGCGGACCATCCTTTTCTCCTGGTCGAAACTATTGCCCTGCACCTCCTCTGCCATTTTCCTTCCACGTCTAATCACAGCCACCCTTGTTGTGACGCCCCACCTCTATACTCACACTAGCCAAGGGCACAACTGGGTAATGCCGTCGACTAGCGCGAAGAATAAGGCTATTGAGGAGCGACCATATGTGAGATGGCTTTGTGCTAGTACCAATATGTCAGGTAGAAGGTCATGCATTTCATTTAAAGAGGAAATCTGACACATCAAATACAACACAAGGCTGCTACACAGTGGCTGTATGGTCTTTGGAAAAAATATAAAATGCGCATAACATAAATCAGTCACGGATATTCATATCACTAAGGCGGAAACAGATATGAATATAACACATAATAGTGTATATCAAAGTAGTGGTCATATAAGATCCACTACATCACAAAAGAATAGGTACAAGTGCAAGATAAAAGAATATGTATACATCAAGGAGTCCCTATCTCGAATGTATAGTAACAAAAACTACTAAGCTAAAGTAGTTAGTCCAATAGTCAGATGAAGGACCATGATAAGAAGTCAAGTAGAAACACCTGAAATACCTCGGTCTGACCCGAGTATTATTTAAGAAGAAAATAATAAACGGATCAGTCTAGCTATAAATGTCTTATAAAATGAGACAGGATAAGAGATATGACAAAAACGTATGATAATAATAATGCCATACTGTGACAAGTATATATTAGACGACAACAAAAATCATACAATATCTCAAATATTCTCAAACACCGAAAAGAATGTCATATTCTGTAAATTATTCATCAAAAAAGATATTGATAGAGCTTATCAGTGCATATCATCAAAATTGGGTGAAATACAAATTCTAGAAATCATCAACTAGAAATCCAGAAATCACAAAAAGGGGAAGGCCTATCACAAATGAGAGCATGAAAACTCAACAACACGTGTATCACAAATGGGTCGCTATCCCATAAAATGAGCCGAAGCTCCTACAAATAGGGTATAGCTCCCCCTTGCGGACTATGAGCCAAAGCTCCTCCTATGAGCTGAAGCTCCTCTAAACAGGGTATAGTCCCCCTTTGCAGACTATGAGCAGAAGCTCCTCCTAACAGGGTATAGTCCCCATTTTACGAACAAAGAGACATCGCACATCGCTAGTCTAAGTCACCAAAGGATCATCATTGATCGATAAGTGTAAATTACAATAAGCTAGCAAATAAGTGAGTTTAGCTTTATGTCCCATAAACACTGGCTTGACTTAAATATTTATGAACAAATGGTAGATTTCCACTCGAAAATTGTCATGAGATTTCAATCGAACAAGTCCAAAAATTAACCGACGAAGTAAACGCAAGCGTTTCATGCCACTTGTTTTGCTAAGTCGTTTAATTAGATTTCTCATACGAATGAGGTAAAGGTTTGTATATACTAATAGATTGAAAAATAGTTTTGAAAACGAGCTTTGTATTAAAAATAACGTTGGAATCATTTTTGTGAAAGAGTTTGATATTCACTACTAGTATAGAAACCTTTGTATTTTAAAGTGACTAATCACAGAAATGATTGTAAAAATAAAATCAATCACCAAAAATTCACATTCGACGACGTGAAGCAAAACCTTAAAAATCGATGTCAAATCCATCAAATGGACATTACCAAAAATCCAGAAGAGAAGTGACCAACGTTGATAATAATTAAATAACTAATTGGATCAACCAAAAATCAATATAAGATGGAAACCCACCTAAAAGAGGCAAATAGTCTGCATTTAACAGCTCCAAACGTCTGCTGGTTATCCCAGACATCTGATCTGGAAGACTGGAAAATTCCAGATCGCCCAGACGTCTGGGAAGTAAGCTCGGACATCTGAGTTGAACATCTGGAATTTATACTCCGATGGTCCAAACATCTGAGTGTTATTCCAAACGTTTGAGCTGAAGCTCAGGGCATATTTTGCCTAGGCCATTGATGGCCAAATAGGTTTGGAAGCGGTCGGACAAGCAACGAAGGCTAGGGATTTATGCCAAAGGACAAACCAGCCCTATAGGCTCTTCGATACACTCCGAACAACAAGTCCAAACATCCATAGTAGGATTATCATAGATTTTGACTTCAAATTACCCAAGATTGGAAAATTCGCCAAACCAATTCGATTCAAAAGCAAATGAACATGAAATAGATGTCAGGAATTTATACCTAACAACTATCAAAGGTATAGACATAGATGTGATTTCAAGAACTCACCTTTAAACCCAAAAACAACAAATGAGAAGCTTTAAGACAAGGCAAGATCAACCACTCTTCAACTTTAACTCAAGAAGCTCCAATCTAAGAATATAAGCAAATATTTCCTAAGTTAGGGTTTAGGAATTTTTGAAAATTGATGAGGAATTGAGGTGGAGAAGATGAAAATGATGTTTACCTAAGCTTCTCTGTGATTTTGGACTTGAATTTGAATTTCCTAATAAAACTAGGGCTTTGGAATTTTGATTCCCCTTTCTTTCCCCCATTTTTACTTTAGCTTGAGAATGTTAGAAAATGAAAATGAATGAAGAGGAAAGTGGGTGGAGTTAGGGAATTATGTTGGTTTAATGGGTTGAAACCAAAGCCTAATAAAAAATAGAAAAATTCAACTCAACTCCAAACATATCGATGTTTAGACTCAAAAAGGTCGCAAACGCCATTTTGAACTTAATGGAAGTAGTCTAGATTCCTAATTCGACTGTTAAAAAAAAGTCACATTTCATATTTTAATCTGACTAACGATGCTATATTTAAATGAAACACTTAAATATGCAGTCGTAAAATATGCGGGTTGTTACATACTCTCCGTCTTAAAGAAATTGGTCCTCGCAATACTTTAGAAGAAAATAAAAAGTAACAACCATACTAAGGCATAACAACACAAAAAAAAGAAATTTTGAAATGAGATGTTCACCTTAAGGAGCATGAGAGGGTAGGTCCGCATGTGTTCGCTTGATGAATTCTCTGGATTCCTAAGAGCAATCCTTAGGATTTGAGGACCATTGAACTTTCACAAGAGGAACGTCTTTATTTCGAAGGTGTTTAACCTCCGTAGCAATGATTCGAACAGAGTGTTTCTCATAAGTCAAATTATGTGAAACTTCAATTTCTTCAATAACATCGGGCTCAAGAATAAAATCAGAATCCCTTAGGCACATCCGTAGTTGAGAGACGTGGAATACGTCATGAATAGCAGAAAATTAAGCCAGTAATAAAAGGCTATAAGCCACGGAACTAATGCCTACGGTGATGGGAAAAAGGCCAATTTATTGAGGTGCTAATTTTCCCTACCGGCTGAAATGCGCAGCACCCTTCATAGGTGAAACAAGAATGAGCACCATATCTCCTATAGAAAATTCTAATTTCCTTCTTTGGTTATCGCCATAGGATTTTGTTCTACTTTTAGCTTCTTTCATCCTATGACGAATAAGGTCAATCTTTTCTGTGGAATCATGAATAAAATCTGGACCTAGAACCAGCTTCTCATCGGCCTCAAGCTAAAAAGAAGGAGATCAGCATGGCCTTACGTAGAGTGCCTCGAAAGGTGACATACCAATACTAAATTAGAAGCTATTATTGTTGGAAAACTCAATAGGAAAAATATGATCTTTCCAACTTCCACCAAAATAAAGAACACATGCACGAAGAAGATCTTCAAGAGTTTGATTCACATGCTCTGTTTGTCCATCGGACCAAGGATGATAAGCGTTGCTAAAATTAAGCTTCGTTTCCAAAGCTCTTTGAAGAACTTTCCAAAACAATAGAAGTAGGGACTCCATGTAATTTAATAATTTCTTTAACATAGAGTTTGGCCAAAAGATGTACAGTCCGATTGGACTGAAAGGGAATAAAATGGGTGGATTTTGTTAGTCTATCCACAATTACCCTTTGTGACGCCCCACCTCTATGCTCACAATAACAAAGAGTATTAAAAGAAAATACTGTCTTTTATTGCGAAGAATAAGGCTGGATAGGAGCGGCCATCCGTAGTTAGGCCTTACACTAGTATTGGTTATCTCGATAGGAGTGGTATATATATTTTTCTTCTCTTTGTTTATATACTCCCATCGACATATCCAATCCCATTGTAAAACGAACTACGATGGTTCATAATAGTTAGGACAATATACATCATAACAACACAGATAAGCTAAATGCGAAACACAGATAATTTCAAATCTCATATATATATATATATATAACTGAAGTCAGTTACAATACACGTGATATAATACATATGATACAACTACAACTGTCGACACAGGATATTACATATACAAGTACATTAATATAATTAATATACATGAATACATATCATCCTATACTATGACAACAACTACTCCAAAAGGTATAAAGAGACTTCATAGCTCTAGCAGCAACCCAAAGCAAGGTATCTACAACCTGTAATAACTCGGTCTGACCTGAGTATTAAATTCAAAAGAAAATAATATGTGGGTCAGTCTAATTCAAACTCAGTTATTAATGCATGGAAGCAATAATAATTAAATAATCAAATAGACGACAGTCACAACAAATCTCGTATATCCAATCCTTTAATAAGAAATCAGATAACGGTAAATATAACACGTAACAGTGTTAAACAACAAATCGGCAAATTCAAATTATCAATGAAGATAAATGAAAGGATTATCAATGAAGATAATTTAGAAAACAACAGAATTGCCTAAACGGCAATTAACAACAAAATCTAATTATTAAATAAATAATTAGAAACTGATAATCTAATTATCAAATAGATAATTAGACAACAACAAAATGATCAAATCAAACCAGATCAAAATACAATTTCAAAATATTGAATTGGACACACAAAACAATTCAAACAATTGAAATATCACTTAAAAAGTCAACACTGGGTGGCTGCAGTACACGCTCGCGTGCACTGCCTCGCCGCTACAGTGATGAAATACACAAAAGAACAATGAACCAAAAGCAAATGAAGATTCAAATATCAATGCCACTGCCTCAATGGTCAAAGCAGAATGACATGGACAATGTGCGCATAAATACACATGATAATGAAATAGGCCAGAGTGTGCAGTGACAACAAAACTCAAACCAGAGGCAACTGGCACAACTACAAAGTATGAAAGCAATGCACATGCCAACAAGATAAGTGGATGAATACATAGGCAACAGTAAAATGAAACAAACTCAGCAATTCCCAAAGATCGATAATTTCACTTCACTGCCCAAATGTACACGAAGCCAATACAGTGACACAGCAACAATGAAACCAACACAGTGCAACTCACTCGAGCAATATACAGTGACAACATGTTACAGTAAAAATCAACATAAAATGAAGTTTGTGTGCCGAAAGGTCAGAGGCAATGCAAACACAACATAGAAGTATGGACAGTGAGTGCAACTCATTACAATAAGTTACAGTATGACACAAATTCTCAAAGCAACTCGAAATCAGTGATACCAAATCACACTGAGCACAGGTATGCATGTGTATAGCAAGTTTATATGGATATACAAGTGCAGACTCAAGTGATACATGAATATACACTGAAAACAGAGGATACATCTCAAAAGCAAAGCTCTAACCAGCAAAAACAGGTACAACGGAATGTACTAGTAAAACAAAAATGAAGCAACATCAATATGCATAGATGCACATTAGCCCTGGGACATATTAGAAGTGAACCCAACAGATGCAAACTTAAAAAGGTGCAGACCAACAGAGGTGATATCATACACGAGGTTACAAATGTACATATGCACAGCATGGCACAAATGCATATGAACATGAAGCCGTAACTAATATACATAAACATGAAGGCAAGAGATACAAGGCACCAGTAACAACTACCTGAAACTGGATATTGCAAACTCAATTAGAAAATGCATATGAGCAGTGGGTGGTATAATGCCGAACCAAATGAATGACACCCCAAGTGCACATATACAAACTGTGATAGCCAAGTAACAAAACAAGACAGAGGTAGCAGTTTCAAAAGCCAACAATGAATTCAAAGTAAATGTTAATGGCCGAAGACATAAAACAGCAGATGAAATCGAACAAGGTCGAAAGTCGAACAAAACCAAAATCGTCACAGTATAATCATCAAGCAAGAAATTCATCAAAATACTCGAAATCGGTAAAATCAGTGAAATCACCAACAACGAGAAAAAATCGAAAAGCTGAAGCACTTTACTAAGTTCGAATTATAGATGTGAGTAAAGAAAATCACTCACCTTGCTTACAACGAGCCAGAAAGCCAAAGATGAAACCCTAATTTTTTAATCGGGAGGAATGACGAAGGAAGCCGCCGTTACTTTTCTTTCTTATGTTTTATTTTAGGGTTTTCGAATGAAAATAAAAATAAAGGGGAACGGGTATTTACTTTGAGAATTTTCACATCCCTAAAATAAAACATGGGCCAAGATTCAATTTTCAAAGCCCACCAACACTTAACAAATTATTAAAAGAATTTCAACCTAATTAAATACTTCCAATAGCAATCAGCTAGCACATTAACCGTTTAATGACAGTTATTAATTAATTCGAAATCCCGGGTTGTTACACCCTTAGACTGTCATGACCTAAACGAGAACGGGGAAGGCAGTCAATAAAGTCCATGAAAACTTCATCCCACCTCCAAACTGAAATGTCCAAAGGTTGCAATAACTCACCGGGCCCTTGATTCTTGGCTTTAATGAGTTGGCAAGTCATGCAACGCTTAACGAAGTTAGCAATATCAGATTTCATTCCATCCCAATAATAAAGTCATTTCATGTCCGCATTCGTTTTACTACTACTAGGATGAATGGTAAATTTAGAGCGATGAGAATCTTCTAAATTGTCTTTATGAAGATCACTAATATTTGGCACAATAAGTCTACCAAATTTTCGAATGCCCCCATGGGCGTCAATTTCAAAGTCTCTCAGACCATCAATATCATTTTTATCCCTAAAACTTTGGTTAAGAAGAGCCAATTCGGGATCATGCTTTTGAGCTTCAAGAATGCGGTCTAAAAGAGAAGGATGAGCCTCAAGGCTACATAAACAAAAGATGAACATAAATCGGATTCACGATCTCGAATCTCACAAGTGGACAAAGTCTCGAGATCTTTCCATTCGGATATCGTCAAAGAAACAACCGCTTGTTGCTTTCGGCTAAGGGCATCGGCAACACGATTCCCCTTTTCGGGAGTATAAAGAATACCAAGATAATAAGATGTAAGGAATTCGAGCCAGCGTTGTTGAAGAAAATTAAGTTCCTTTTGAGAAAATAAGTACTTCAAAAAATTATGATCGATGTAGAGAACAAATTTCTCCCCTAAAAGATAATGATGTCAAATTCTAAGGGCGAAAACAATGGTCGCGAGCTCTAAATTATGAGTGGCATATCTAGTCTCAACAGGCTTTAATTGCCTAGAAGCATAAGCGATAACACGTTCCCTTTGCGTGAGAATGGCTCCCAAACCAACACGACTAGCATCGGTATAAACAATAAATTCTTGGTTCCCTTTGGGAATCACAAGAATAGGAGCATCAGAAAGGAGTTCTTTTAATTTCTAAAAAGCAGCTTCACATTTATCCAACCAAATTTACTTAACTTCCTTCTTTGTTAAACTAGTAAGAGGTATGGAAAATTTAGAAAAGTCTTTTACGAACCGACGGTAATAGCCCGCCAATCCGAGAAAGCTACGAATTTCCGTCACACTCTCCGGTCTCTTCCAATTTTGAATCGCTTCAACCTTTGAAGGATCCATGGAAACTCCGGATTCGGAAATAATATGTCTTAAAAATTTCACACAAGATTACCAAAAATGGCACATAGAAAAATTTTCCTTCAATTGATCGCTCCTAGGAGTTTCCAACACAATTCGTAGATGTTTTTCATGCTCTTCCTCGGTTTTAGAATAAACAAGAATATCATTTATAAAGATAAGAACAAATTGATCAAGGAAATATTTGAAAACTCGATTTATAAGGTCAACTAAATAAGCTGTAGCATTCATTAAACCAAATGGCATAACAAGCCATTCATAAGATCCATTTCGAGTACGGAATGACGTCAAAGGAACGTTATCCTCTACGATACGAAGCTGATGAAAACCAGTTGCTAAGTCTAGCTATGAAAAGTCTCTAACACCGCTAAGTTGATCGAATAGATCATCAATTCAAGATAAGGGATATTTATTCTTAATCGTAAGATCATTAAACTTGCGGTAGTCAATTCAAAGCCTAAGTGTACCACCAAATTTCTTCAAAAAGATAGCTGAAGCTCCCTAAGGAGAGGAACGAGAGCGGAAAAATTGCTTTGCTTCCAATTTGGATAATTGTTTACGCATCTCCTCACTTTCCTTATTGGACATACGATAAGGAAGACGAGTCATGGGTATAGCTCTAGGGATTAAATTAATTCTGAACTCAATTGCTCACTTAGGTGGTCATCCTAAAAATGGCTCAAATATATTGGAAAATCTACGAGCAGCATGAATGAGAGAAATAACTTCTTCCTCATCATCATTATCGTCATCATGTGGATTTAGAGAATATAAGGATGCTACTGAACTCGAATCTAAATCTTTAAGAACAATAGAAATCTGCTTAACAGATTGAGGATGTCGAAGATGAATAGTCCTCTCAGGACATAGGATGTAGGATTCATAATAGATAAGCCAATCCATTTCCAAAATCATTCCGAAGCCTAAGTAACGCATAACATGCAAATCGGCACAGAAAGAATAATCACATATAATAATCTCGACATCTTTACAAAGCAAACTGAGTGTTGTGGATCCACCAACCGGATTCGCAATTCTCAAAGAAGTCATCAAGCACATAACATTTAAAGACAAAGTATCAACAAGTTCTTTTGATATAAAAGAGTGAGATGCACCCATATAAAAAAGAACTCAAATAGGATGATCATGAAACATATTAATACCATCAAGGATAGAATAAGAAATACCTTGTCCAAGAGAAGTGTTACTAGGAGCTTGCACAACAGTCAGCTTTCCTTCTTTTTTGCTTTGAAGTTTGGGGCATGAAGATATAAAATGATCCAAACTTTTGCAATAGCGGCAAGAAATAGGCCTTGGACACCTATTTATATAGTGGTCCTTAGAGCCACAATTGTAGCATTCTCCACGAGTAGGGATTGGATTCTTTGCTATTGAAGCTTCTTGCTTCATTTTCTTGTTGGGATTATGACTTTTGAACTTAAGAAAGGGATGCATCTTCTTATTGTTGTTGAAGTTCTTTTTGGCACCCACTACTTCAGCATCAATTTCTTTAATGTCCTCTTCAAGTCGAAGAGCGATATCAACAAGCTGATCAAAAGAAAATTATAGTTTCAGAAGAAAGGCCTTTTAAGGTTCTTATTCAACCCATACATAAACCTCTTATTTATCTTCAATGGGGTATTAATATACTCGACCCCATATTTAAAGAGAGATTCAAAAGATGCGACATAGTCTGCCACGAAAGATTCACCTTGAACAAGGTCAATAAAGCGTCGGGCCAAAGTTATTTTTTCAGCTTCCGGTACAAACTTTTACGCGAATCTTTCTCGGTATTGCTCCTAAGTAAGATCTGCTTCGATAATCTTAGAAACCAAAAGCTCATACTAATCTAATTCTCTTTCCTAGAGTATGCTAGAAGCCACTTGGACTCGATGTAGATCCACAAGCTTCATGCGAGAAAAGATGGGTCACATGTTCTAAGCCAAGCTTGGACTTCTATAACGCTTTCAGAACCCTTGAATGATCTTCCTCCCAAATTGGTATAATCACTGCACAAGCGTGTAAAACCGAATTTAGGATGAGTAGGCTCTGGAATGGGTCCGACGGCTTCAACATTCTTTATAAGATCTAAAAGTTGTTGGGCTAACAAAAATACTTCATCCTGAGGAGTAGCACTGGATTGACCGACGCTAGGACGACCTGATCTAACCATTTCTCTTCTTTAAGAAAGAAAGAAAGAAGAGGAAAAAGGCTATTCTTAGAATGAATATCAAACAAAGTTGATTGATAATACAAGACATCATAAAAGAATTAGGATAGAACGGGTCCTAAGACTTGAATTAAATCCTAAGGCACGACTCCTAAGAAAGAATTAGTAAAATGATGCTTGCTAGATTATTCTACATTGTTCCAAAGTTTGGTTTTGATACCAAGCTGTGACGCCCCACCTCTATACTCACACTAGCCAAGGACAGTACTGGGTAATGTCATCGACTAGCGTGAAGAAAAAGGCTATTGAGGAGCGACCATCTGTGAAATGGCTTTATGCGAGTACCGATATATCAGATAGAAGGTCATGCATTTCATTTAAAGAGGAAATCTGACACATCAAATATAAACACAAGGCTACTACGCAGTGGCTAAGTGGTCTTCGAAAACAAATATAAAATGTGCAAAACATAAATCTATCACAGATATTCATATCACTAACGCGGAAACATATATGAATATAACAAATAATAGTGTACATCAAAGTAGTGATCATATAAGATCCACTACATCACAAAACAATAGGTACAAATGCAAGACCAAAGAATATGTACACATCAAGGAGTCTCTATCTCGAATGTATAACAACAAAAGCTAATAAGCTAAAGTAGTTAGCCCAATAGTCAGATGAAGGACCATGATAAGAAGTCAAGCAGAAGCACCTGAAATACCTCGGTCTGACCGAGTATTATTTAAGAAGAAAATATTAAACGGATCAGTCTAGCTATAAATATCATATAAAATGAGATATAAAAAGAGATATGACAAAAGCGTATGATGAAAATAATTCCATACTATGACAAGTATACATCAGATAACAGATTTTTTTTATACAATATATCAAATATTCTCAAACACCAAAAAGAATGTCATATTCTTTACATTATTCACCAAAACACAAATATTGATAGAGCTTATCAATGCATATCATCAAAATTGGTGAAACACAAATTCTAGAAATCATCAACTAGAAATCAAGAAATCACAAAAGGGGAAGGCCTATCACAAACGGGAGCATGAAAACTCACTAACACATGTATCACAAGTGGGTCGCTATCCCATAAAATGAGCCGAAGCTCCGCCAAACAGGGTATAGTCCCCCATTGCGGACTATGAGCCTAAGTTCCTCCTATGAGCCGAAGCTCCTCAAAACAGGGTATAGTCCCCCTTTGGGGACTATGAGCAGAAGCTCCTCCTAACAGGGTATAGTCCCCCTTTTTCGGACAAAGAGACATCGCACATCGCTAGTCTAAATCACCAAATGATCATCATTCATCGATAATTGTAAATTACACTAAGATAGTAAATAAGTGAGTTTATCTTCATGTCCCATAACCATTGGCTTAACTTAAATATTTACGAAAAAATTGTAGATTTCCACTCGAAAATTGCCACGAGATTTCAATCAAACAGGTCCAAAAATTAACTGATGAAGTAAACACAAGCATTTCATACCACTTGTTCTGCTAAGTTGTTTAATTAGATTTCTCATACGAAGTAGGTAAAGGTATGCATATACGAATATAGAAACCTTTGCATTTAAAGTGACAAGTCACAAAAATGATCGTAAAAACAATCAATCACCAAAAATTCACATTCGGTGACGTGAATTAAAACCATAAAAATCGATATCAAAACCATCTTTTTTTTGAGAAAAATGTGTGATCCTCTACGTATAGAGGAGAGCACATATGTGAATATGTATATAACACGAACAGAAGGAGCTGCCAACATGTCTGGCAGGTAACAAAAGCAAAAATACATATAGCTAAACTTAGGTACTCCTAAGTTGAGTTCCGACAATGCCACCACCCATCGCACCTCAATATCAAGTTCCGGCATGGCCACCACTCGATATTAAGATGTTAGAAGTACCAAAAAGGTTAAAGTGAAAAAAACGTGAAACTGAGAGATGGCTCAAACAAGTAAGAAAGCTCTAAAAGACTGAATCGGAAGAAGTGAATAAGCATCTGCTCTAAAGAGGATCTGCTGAATAGAGAGACCACTCTAAAGGCTCTGAGCAAGAAGGAGCGCCAAACTGGAGAATAGAAACATCCTGAACAACATCTCCATAGTGAAGATAGAAGAATCCAATATCTAAAGGGATATCTGCGAGAAGTCCCGGATGAAGAAACTCTGCTCTGATGACCTCTCTACAAACTGATATCCAGCAATCTTAAGACAAGAGAAATCTGCAAAATAAACCAGATACCCTATCTCCCAAAGCCTGTGTCTGAAACAAGAGTAGGGAAATTTTTTTAGAATGATACATATATATATGTATATTTATATAGAAAATATACATATATATGTATTTACAATGAATGAAATAAAAACCTAAATAAGACAAACTGGACAAAAAATAAAGGAATGAATAAGCTATAAACAAAAACCAAAACAAAGACAAGAACAAAAATTAGGATGGATCAGACTTATTTATCTTTAATCATTAGTAAGCTATTATTTAAAGTGAGATTATCATATGAATTTGGAAGAACATTAACAACACTATTATTAGTGCTATAAAAGTTATTCTTATGTTTAAAAAAGTTAATATTATAGCCAACCTTGTTAAGATACCATTTGAAAAGGAAATTTTTAGCTAACCTTGTTAAGATATCAAAACCATCAAATGGATATTCACAAAAATCCAGAAAAGAAATCATAAAAGTTGATAATAAATGATAATAACTAACCGGATTAACCAAAAATCGATATAAGATGGAAACCCACATAAAGAGGCAAATAGTCTGCATTTAAGAGCTTCAGACGTCTGGTGGTTATCCCAGACGTCTGATCTGGAAGACTGGAAATTTTATTCCAGATCGCCCAGATGTTTGGGTAGTAAGCTCAGACGTCTGAGTTAAACATCTGGAATTTATACTCCAATGGTCCAGACGTCTGAGTGTTATTCCAAAAGTGTGAGCTGAAGCTCAGGGCATATTTTGCCTAGGCCGTTGATGGCCAAATCAGTTTGGAAGCGATCGGACGAGCAACAGAGGCTAGGCATTTATGCCAAATGACAACCCAGCCGTATAGGCTCTTCGATACACTCCGAATAATAAGTCCAAACATCCATAGTAGGATTATCATAGATTTTAACTTCAAATTACCAAAAATTGAAAATTTCGCCAAACCAATTCGATTCAAAAGCAAATGAACGTGAAATAGATGTTGGAAACTCATACCTAACACATATCAAAGGTATAGACATAGATGTGAGTTCAAGAACTCACCTTTAAGCCCAAAAACAACAAATGAGAAGCTTCAAGACATGGCAAGATCAACCACTCTTCAACTTCAACTCAAGAAGCTCATAAGCAAATATTTCCTAAGTTAGGGTTTAGCAATTTTCGAAAATTGAAGAGGAATTGAGATGGAGAAGATGGGATGCTTACCTAAGCTTCTCTTTGATTTTGGGCTTGAATTTGAATTTTCTAATAAAATTGGGGCTTAGGAATTTTGATTCCCCTTTCTTTCCCCCATTTTTACTTTAACTTGAGAGTGTTAGGAAATGAAAATGAATGAAGAGGAGAGGGCGTGGAGTTAGGGTATTATGTTGGGTTAATGGGCTGAAACCCAAAGCCCAATAGAAAAATAGCAAAATTGAATTCAACTCCAAACATATCGATGTTTAACTCAAAAAGTAGCAAATGCCATTTTGAACTCAATGGAAGTAGTCTCGAGTCCTAATTCGATTGTTTACAAAAGGTCACATTTCGGACTTTAATCTGACTAACGATGCTATATTTAAATATAACATTTAAATATACAATCGTAAAATATGAAGGTTGTTACACTTGCCGCCACCCAAACATCCCACCTCGACCACCTTGCTTCACCGCCCCTTCCCTTCCTAGCCATTCGAACCCTTCCCACTACAACAGCTCGCTTTGACAGCCACCCCCACTGTAACGATCCTGGATTTTGATTAAGTTTAAATTGATAATTAATTTAATTTCTGAATAAACATTGTGAAATTAATTGGTAAATTTGATCGAGTTTCTCCAAATTCGAATAAAAATATGTGTGTTTATTTTATTAAAGTATAAGTGAGTTTTAAAAACAATTTCTTTAAAAGTTAAATATCTGTATACATATAGGAATGCAAATGTAAAATAAGACAAAAGAAGATATAAATATCTATGAAGCTTGCAAAAAAACATGAAAACATGAAACAAGACAACAAAAATATATAGATAAGTATGAACAAAAGGATGAATGCAAGAAAAAATAATATTTATCATGTATTGTACAAAACAAAATTTATATCACCCTGTAACTTCTTTCATATATTAACCTGTAACTTGTTTCATAAATATCAACTCCTCATTTCGGTTCGTTCAAACATAACTAAACAAAACCAGAAAAAAGTATGCAAGAAGAAAAGAAAGAAAAAATATCTACATAAGCACAAACAAGAAATCATTTCAGCTGAAATAACTGAAATCATCTCAGCCTCCATAGCACACAAAATAGGTTTATATCAGCCACCAAAGTAGAAAAAATCTTTAGTCAAACAAAGAACAGAGAAGAAAAAAAATCTCTGACCTGTTGTACAAATTTTATCATCCTGTAAGCTTCTTTCTTTATATAATCATCTTCATTCCAGTTCGTCCATTCAAACTGAGTAAACCTGAAGTAAACATCGTCTCAAAACTAAAACAAAAATTCAACTTTAAACAACAATAAAATCAATACAAGCCAGAGATCAAGAGAAAAGCTTCAGCTTGCATTTTCACAACCTGTGTCAAAGAAACTCTGTTCATTTCTTAATCAGTGTAAGTAACATCACTTTAAACAATTTAAAAATATGGATCTGTTACAAGTTATATTAGTGATAAGTATGTCTGAATATAAACATGAATTCTCCGTGTATATTTGGTTGATGGGTGTTTGGTGTACAGGCTGTTGTTTATGTTATATATATGTCCTCTGTTTAAATTCTAAGCACAAGATTTTTAATTCAAAAATCTTTTCCTCTTGTTCTACTTATTGTTTGGACATGGTGTTAAAACAACAATTGTTTGTTACAGCAGATACTCAAGGTTTAAAATTTATTCAAGTCAAAACAACTTGTTAATAGCTCTGGAAATCGAGAAAACTGGGTATATTTTAACTCAGTCAAAAATTCAAACTTTTTAATTTACAAATTCAGGTATATTAACTGAATTCTCATACTAAAACACGATTTTAAAGAAAAAATCATAATTTTTAGAGTTAAGAAGGAAGAGCAGTTTGGGTTAGTTGAGATTTCACTATTTTGGTGATTTCTAGTGATCCTCTGATGTGTTGAGGTTGGGGTTTTGGCTGGTGATGGAGAGATGAACGGTGGTTGCGGGAAAATATTGGGATGGTGGTTTGATGGTCGTGGTGGAGGCAGCGAGCGTTTGAAGTTCGTAGCCATAGTTTTGTTGAGGCCGAGAGATTTGATTCGTTCATCGTCTACGTTGGATTGAGCGCGACGTGGTTCTGGGGATGGTAGAGGGGATGTTGGCGAGTGGATGGCCGGAGTTCCAGATTTTCTGGTGGTCAGGGTTGGGTGAACGGCGATGTTCCCAAGTTTGGTGGAAGGTTTCGTTTGTGTTTCATGGTTTGAGGATTCGAACTCGAATCCAATTTCGAGTGATGATGGAGTTTTGGGTGATCGGAGATTAACTTGCAGGTGATCGTCGACTTGCTTGATGATGTAGCGTCGACCGAAGATGATCATCAGAACTGTGCATGTGTACGTTGTGGTTGTGTTTCCTGGTGAAGATGAGTTGAGCAGTGGACTTGTACTCGAGTATTTACTCGAGTTGTTTCGTGGATTTCTCGAAGCATAGGGGTGTTTTGGCTCGGGGTTTTGATATAAGGGATCGGGTCAAAATTGTTAGTTACAGATTTTATTTAAAACCTGTCAGTGTTTAAATTTAAAAAAAAAAATTGAAAGCCGGATTTAAACAAAGTTTTAAATAAGTTTTAAAGCATGGATTCAAAATGAATTTGATTCTAGTTTTAAAATAAATAAGTTTTATAAAAAAGAAATATTTTAACAGCTTTAAATTGTTAAAGTATTTTATAAAGCGATTAAGGATTTAAACAGAATTTAACTCGGGGAAATGGGTAGGAAATCTCAAGTGTTACTCAAGTAAACTTAAGGGCATTCTCAGGTTGGTTTTCAAAACTGCAAAATTATAAAAATGGGTTAAGGAAATTTTTCTTTAAAACAGTTTTAAGTATAGTCAACTTAATTAATGTTTGAAAATGTTAAGTTAAGAATTTATTACAAGTTTTAATTATTTTAGTTTAGAATGTTTTAAAATCCAATTAATACTTTAATTAAGTAGTTAATTTAAAATCAGTGTTAAAATTAATTTACATTTAAATTTTCAAATTAGTAATAATTTATTTTCAAAGTCTAAGGAAGTTTTTAAAATGTTAATTAAGATAATTATCATTATTAATTAATTATTTTGGAAATTAATTAAGAATGATTAATTTATAGTTGTAAGTAAAGATTGGTTAATTAATTTATAATTGTAATTGAAACTAATTAGGGGTTTATCAATTTTTAATTGATTAATTGGTGAATTAATAATTAAGTGTCTAATTTATTTGTATTAAGCATTGTTAATGATAATTAATTACGAAGATGGTTAATTAAAGATTTTTAACGATAGGTTAGTGATTAATGAAAGGATAGTCACTTATTGTAATTAATTAAGAATAAGTAATTAAATGGTAATTAATTAGGGGTTGATTTATTTATTAATGAATTAATTAAGGGAGATTAATTAAAGGATAATTAAATAACTAAAAGTTAATAATTAAAGGTTGATTAATTTGATTAATAAATGACTAAAGGACAATTAATCAAATGATTTGGAATAGATTGATGTTAATTAACCATGATTGATGACTTATCTAATTTAAATTAAATCAGATAATTTAATTTATTCTTACTTATGGATGTTTGAATTCTATTGATTGTCAAACTATTTGATATTTTTGATCTGTTGTGCTTTGTGCTATGAATTGTTTCAGTGTGATCTGCGATGAATGCAATTAAATTATCTGTAATAAATTTATATTATTTATCTGTGAATCTGTGAATGAACGATAAGCGTTATAGATTATACCGCTTATCAATATCGATGTGCTTAAATATATAATGTGATGATTTATGATATTGCACTATTGTATAAAACCCCTAGACTACACATACACACACAAATATGGATTGCACAAGGAAATAGGCTAAGTCACATATTTTTAATAATTGTAAAGATTGAATTCTTGAATCCAAAAAAGTATTAGAATTGGAATTGAAAGCCTTTGAAAACGAGTTTCAAAAATAAAAGTTATTTTAAATAACGTAATAAAACTTGAAATTTAAATAACTTGATTTAAATTTGAACTCAATATTTGAATTCAAATTTAAAGATTTGGAAACTATGGTCTAAAATTTTTTTACAAGTTATAAAGTTGTTTATATGGCTTTTTAACCATTTAAAATGGTAGGGTTTTTGAAGTTTAAATTTAAACCCAAGTTTTATACTTGGATGGCTTTAACTGTGTAAATTGTAATCAGTTTTTCCCAAAACGAAAACTATTTGTTGAAATAATACAAGCTTTCATAAAAAGAAAGGATTTTCAATTTGTATCGAAAGATTTCAAGTTGAAATGAAATTGTAAATAGTTTGGGTAAAACTATGAATTAACCTTTGTGAAGATGATTAAACCTTGTTTTGAAACGGAAGAGGATTTTAAATAGTGCATCTTTTATATAATAAAGATTTGAATTGGAATTAGAATTTGAAATTTATGAATTAAATCTTTAATTGAAAGACTGGATAATTAATCCAATTTGAAATGGAAATTATTTTGAAATCCATGAATGGATCTTTGTGAAACTGGGTGAACATTGTGAAATGAATCTTTTTATTTAAAAAGATTTGAAATGGTAATTTGTTTAAACCATTTGAAAGGAAAGTTTGGACAATAAGTTGTGACTTAACTGAAATCCCATTATCCATATGTTTTTAAATACTACGCTCATTATTCGGTTTAGCCGGGAGAGCTCCTTGTGTCATATAACCCATTTCGAATAATGATACGTCAATATGGATAGCATTTGAAGACCGGTGGTGAAGACCGGGTATTTTCGAGAATGAAAGGATAACTGGTCGATTGTCTCTGCACTCAGTCGCGCCGGTATAGAGATTTCCTAAGTGATGGGATGTAACGACCCGCAAATCCGTACTCCTTGAGTTAACACTATGCTACCTAAATCAACTCAAGTTGTACAGAAATACGAACCATTTGGGTTAAAGTAGAAGAGATAGAAGAAGAAAATAGAAAACAACAACAGAATCTAACCATCGCAGCGGAATAAAATATAATAGATAATAAATGATCTTTACTCAAAAATCAAATATCTCTGTTTATATATTACATCATCGGAGTACATCAATCACAATTCAACAATAACCAATACAAATGGATACACAATAACTCAATACAGCGGAATATATATATATATATAAACAAGTACGGAAGTACGTATTGTCATCCAGCTCGTCTCCTGAGCTCCACAGCATCATATCCTATATCCTATATCCTATAATACTCGGTCTGACCCGAGCATTACAGTTAAATAACACCCGAGTCAGTCTGGAATACCAGCGTGAGAAAATCACACTCAATTGATTATTAAAGTTTTAAAAATCCTTTGAAAACAAAAGCATCTCGTAAGACCACGCCACAAATAAACATGTCGGGTTTTTACCTTACGATAGCTAAAACAATTTTTATAGAAATCCTCTGATATTATAATAGGGTCTATATACAAATACTTATAAAATAGCCCAAATTGTTACATCTATTAAATTCCGGCTACTAGCCACAGAGTGGGTAATACAAACAAAACTCGTATAAGGCTCGTAGGGAGAATGGATTTCCAACTAATGACTAAGCACTTGGGTACCACCTGTCACAGTACGTGGTCTAGATCACAGTACCGAGGAGTACGCCCTCTCCCCTGCAACACAAGACCGAGACTACCCCTTTACTGGATAATCCCGAGTGAGATCACCTCGCGGTTGGGATCAGAAACCGCCCACTAAGCCGAAATAAAAGGGACACTTAGGCTGGGATGACCTCACCCTGCTTGGTTGCTACCCACCTAGCCTTGCTGCATAACCCCTGATTTTCAGTCATTCCCGTTTGATGAGGCATGAGGCTAAGCGTTATCTTTTTAGAACATATCCCTTAGAATTCCCATCGTCCACCTGACAATGTTTCGAAAGCATTCATCCATACAAGTCCGTCCCGGGTTCGAACGGAACCGAAGGTACTATTCCTACTACATCCATTTTGGAAATATCCTCAGGATTAGTAGCGACTAGCACTTGCACTTCACTTCTCCATCTTTGAATCCAAACTCGTTTTCCACGAAACGTACAAACTGGATCGAAGTGGTTTTCGAGAAATAAATCTCGATCCCGGTCTCTTCGAAATGATCAACACATTTGTCCAATATTGATAGTCGGTTATTTGACTATCAATTAATATTCACAACATCCAACAAACAATAAATATTTTCCCAAATTATTTATTAACCTCAAAAATATCTTCATTTCTATTTTCAACCCATTGAAAACAGTTTCAAATCATATTTCTTTTCAGAATAAACTTTCCCAAATATTTTCTATCTCCTCTACAATCACCCAGTACGAAACTAGATTTTTTTTAAATAATTTAAAACACTTTACTTTGAAAGATACTTAAAATGTTTAAGTTAAAACTACTTCAATAATTTGTTAAAAATGCATACTATATGAATATTTGAAAATAAGGTTACTTAATAAAATATAAAACTAGATTTTCACCATTAAAAAAAACAAAATACTAAGTCACTTTTTTAAATAATTACTGCTATAATAGATTAGAAAGGAAAGACTTACTTTAGAATTTAAATATTTAGAAATGATATATTTTCCAAAACTTCCTTTTTTTTAAAAACAACTTTAAAAACTTTAATTTATATTTAAAAATTTACTTAAAAAAATGTACTTGGTTACCTAGGGAAAATTTCCAATCTCGATCACTTAAATCAATTTTCCAAATTGATTCCCAATTTATTCTACTTGAATTAAATCTCTTTACTTACTCAATTTATTTCAAAATTCATTAATTATGAGCTTTATTATTAAAGTTATTATTTTTCGTTTGATTTTAAATCCTTTAACTGAAATATACAAATTTCAGATTTTATCCAAATTTCTTCTTCATTCCTTTCAATAATTTAAATCTTAAAATTTAAATAAATGTTTTGTTCTTTTAATATAATAACACTGAAGTTTAAAATTCATTAACTTCCTGTTTATTCAAATTTCCTTTCTATACTAACGATTTATTTATTAGAATTTTAAAGTCACTTTATTTCTTTTCCAGTTCATTCTTAAATTTATTCTATAATTACTTTACTTACAAATTCACTTCTTTTATTTTCTTTCCAAAATCCAATTTATATATTTTTGGTAATTCATTATATCCAATTATATCAATTAAGCTATAGCATTCAATATTTCCACATAATTCATTATAGAATATCAAATAATCACAACAGAGGATATCAAATAAGTTAAATAAAAGTTGAGGGGTCTAGTTGGATACCTCCAACCTGTTTCCCTGCATCCACAGACGTTAGCACAATATAATTACCAATTCCAAAATATACCATACTATAGCAGATCAATCAATTCAACCATTCAAACAATTATTTAAATTTAATCATTTAAATTTGAATTTAAATTTAACTGAGTGAGATTAACTCACCATTTCATTTTATTAGCATCCATTCCAATCCAGCTGGCCACTTCTCGATTTTTAACCTTGTATAAATATTTTGCAGTTTACTAATATTTTGATTAACCGATAAATTATTTCCTAATACTTTGGTTTTAACTATTAATTTGGTTACAAATAATTTTTTCCTTTAAATAAATATTCGAACTAATTGAAAAATCATTTACCATTAAATAACTTAATTAGCTAAGGCTTTAGTTTTAGACTAATTTCTCTTTAATAAAATATTTAACTAAAATTAACTTTCAGAACTGAATTGAATAAAATAACCTCTTGTAAAAATAATAAAATAAGTTTTATTAAATAAAACTACCTTTATAATATATATATAAACTGCATTTAAAATCTTTACTAAGATTAAATTTTTATTTTATTTTCTGCTGGCATATTAAAACTAAAACTGCATATCATTATATATTATTATTATTATTTCCAACATTAACATATTATATCTTCAAAACCTTACATATATTCATATATGTATTATTTCAAGTTGGTTCAAACTGAAAGAGATAACAAGCTATTACCTTACTGCGAACGACAAACACGATCTGAAATTGCTAGAACCAACCAAAGTTAGGCCGGCCAGACCTCCATCATCCCTCGCCGAGCTCATTGCAGCTTCCCTAAGCTCGCAGATGCCGTCACCGTCACGCGTCGATGACCAAGCCTAAACCTCTACGAACTTCTCGCCGACCATCCTGATGTGCTCCATCACGCGTGAGCTTTACTTCCACACCAAAATCAAGCTCGAACCCTTCACGAAAGACGCAACCGTACCGCCTCACCGCGCTACAGAAACCATCGCACGTGGCAAAACTCCATCGAGCTCTTCCAAACTCCACCCAAAGGCACGCCTACCCTCGACAAAACCAACCATCACCACCACTTCTCGATTTGATGGCCACAAACTGCTAAAACACCAACCCTAGCCGCGAACTGAGAAGGCCAAGCACCTCAAACGACGTCGCGCCTCTAGTTCGTACGCGATGGCCATTTGATTTTTCCCTTCGTCGCCATTATTTTGTGCACAAAGGCTTCGACCGATTTTTTTTATTTTTTTATTTTACGAATTGGGGAAAAGAATCAGGATTTTGAAGAGAAAGCCTTGTTTATTTATTCGTCTGTAGGTATAAAAAAGAAAGAAGTGTGTTAGGGAAGGTGAGTAGTTGGCTTGCTTCAAAAGACAGAGGAGAATAGGTCGGCAGAAGAAACGTAGGGCAACTGTGATTTGCTTTGTGACCTAATATGTTATATTTAAATTAAAACAATAATTATTGTCTAGGCATTTTTATCTCGTACGATCACACGATAATTCCAAAAGCTATGAAATTTGAAATCCGATAATAATATAATATTACGGATCCAATGGAACTGGTTTCGTCGTATTCCAAGACTGTGCCTCGGAAGGCTATTTTTAAATTCAATTTAAACGTTATAAATTTCAAAACTTAACAAACCACTATTAATTTTAAATTTTAAAACTTTTATTATCTTCAGTATTATCAATATAAATTTTATGAGCCTTCAAATTATATTTTAACAAACTTAAAACTCCAGATTCAACATTTTACCCGACTTCAAATTATTTAATACAATAATTTATTATCAAATAAATTGTGATATTCATAATTCAAGTAAAAATTAAACTTTTAAATATTTAAAATCAATTAAATACTCCAATTTTAAATGCTCGAAAATTCCGGGTCGTCACATTCCTCCCTCCTTAAAAGAATTTCGTCCTCGAAATTACTAAGTAGGAAGAATGGTCCAATACCCGTTACTATTTTCCAAATTCAAACAGTTTAATTAACTTGCCATGACATATTCTTTTTATTAAAGACCCATTATTACTTCAACCAACTTCCAAAACCTTCCATAGTTTTCAAATAGCTTTACTTATTCAAATATTATTACTTGCTCAATCATTCAAATTATAATTCAAAACTAAATTTTGAATTATCAAAATTTTCTCAAAAATTTTTTAACTTCCTAAATTTCAGAATTTTTTTGCCAGCGTCTCCTTTGCGCGGCGAGCTCGGTACAACTACAAAATGACCCTACAGCCTCCCAAATCCAAAAAGAAAACAAAAAGCCAAGTGGCTCGATCCAAAACCCAATCAAATTTCACAAAAATTTAAACACATACCTTTTTGGTCGGGCAATTCAGTTTTTATCATCTGAAATCAAAACAAAATTTCTTTTCTCTTTATAATACCTGCATATCTTGCTTAGCACTAATATCCAATCACAACATTCCAAAAATTATTTAATCGACTTCCTTACAAAGTGTCAATATTTACTCATTCAAATATTAACTCAGAATACATTAGTAGTACCAATTTTTCATTTGAAAATTCACCATCCCCTCTTAAGTTAGTATAAGCATTAAATATGTTCCTTATATTTATTTTCAAGCTTACCACTTTAGTTTATATCTATTTCTATTCAAATCAATTTTTTTTCCATATAAATTCAATTTATCTTCAACTCTGAATATTTGAATTTTATTTTCCATTTATAACTAGTTTATGTCATTATTTTAAGTTTGTTGCATTCATTAATTTATTTCAATTTCCAGTTTGAAATCATTTTGTCGTTAACAAAATTTTTCAAAATTTTTCAAAAATTTTCTAACTCCCAAAATTTTCGAAAATTTTTGGCAGAGTCTCCTTTGTACGGAGGAGCTTTTGCAATTTGACAAAAGATATAAATATATATACATCGACCCACCCGGTCGGAAAAACAAAAACAGTTCATATTTCCTATTTTTATTGCATAGGCGTATCTTATTTAGCATTTTTAAGCAAGAAGCTTATTTATTAAGCAATTAGCACAACCAAATCCAGCCACATGGCTTTCAGGTACCTGTACTTACTCAATTTAAACATGTAAGTGCCAAATATATGAAATTTAACAGCATTTCACTTATTTGCAATAGTTAAAACATATGAATTCTAAAAGAAATGCACATTAAACACTATTTATAAGAAATTTAAATATTCCAACATTAATTTTAATTGCCTACAACCAATCACCCATCATTTCACTTAATCTAAATGGTTAACAACTCACAAGCTTACATTAATTTATTTTTAAGCAAAACGAACTCATTTTTAATTCAATTGATCTCAATTTCAATTTATTTTATTCCTATCAATTCATAGCACCTTAATTACTTCCATTTACATCAAATGACAATTTATTTTATGCAATTTGACGAGATCTATGTGAATAAATAAGTACTTATTTTTTATAACCAATTTAAATTGATTTCAACTCCATTTATACTTAATTCTATTCCATTTTTAAATTTATTCACAATTCATATATTCTCATTTTCATTGCATTTCAAGTTTAAATCCATTCACTTCATTATTCAAACAGGTTCCATTAAAAACCATTAACAACTTAGGTACATTTTCATTACCAATTAAATTTCCTTTTTATTTTAATTCATTCACGACCATTTATTTAGCTCGACACATTCTATTTAAATTTCATTCACACCCATTCATTTACATTTCATTTGAAACCATTCTATTTTTCTTTTTGTCTCCAAGTTATTTCAATTCTTTAACATTTTAAATGGTTTACAATTATTTATTTAAGAATTTCATTCCATTAAATATTATCGGTAACTCACCGAACTTTATTTCGATTAAAATTTATTTTCACTTGATTTAAATTCAATCTAATATCATTAAACTTAGTTAAGTTGAATTAAATTCAACTCTCTTCCACTTATTTAGCTTTAAGTTAATTTACTTCAATTTGTTCAAATTTTATACTTAAGCTCATTTTCATTTTATAAGTAAATTTTTCTCTTTTCTATTCAACTTAACTCTATCACAATCAAATCTCATTTTAATCTACAATTTCCTTTGATTAGTTATTATAAAATTTAACTTTCAGATTCAACTTGTTCAATTGATTACAAGGCCATTTTCAATTCATTTCCACTTATTTGGATTTTATTCGAAATACAAACTATTACTATTTCAATCCAATTTCATTTTTTATTCGCAATTATATTTAATTTGTTAACACTTCAAGTCGAATTTTAAATAATAACTCAAATTTTGAATCCACCATTTACTTTCAATTTACCATCCAATTTATTAATCACAATTCAATTACATTTACTTCACCAACAATTTAAGTCGAATTTGATTTATAACTTGAGCTTTATTTCAAAGTACATCTTTGATTACCTAATTTATTATCTAATTAGTTCTCCCTCTAATTATAATCCAATGCTTGATTTTTAATCCAAAAACAAATATCATTTCATTTAATTTTCCTAAGTTTAATTTATTTTATAATTCATGTTTTGATTTTCGTTTTATTTGTCAATTCATCAAAAATATTTATTTTGGGTTTTCTATTTCACTTTCAAATTTTATAATTCACAACTTATTATTTTACACATTTCCATTCATTATAGGCTTGAATATATTCTTCTTTTATTTTAACTCAAAATTCACGCTTATTTATAACCTAAGCATATTTTTATTCCATGCATTTTTAATTCCTTTATAAGTTATTCTGATTTATTTATTTTAATCCAATCCTTATCCAATTTATTTTCCATTTATTCAGGTAAGAATATAATTCCATTCGATAACTCAATTGAATTTTTTTATTTCAATTCAATTTTATTTAAGCTCAGATTTATTTAACTCAATTCGATTTCAACTTAATTCGAATACACTGGATATTATTTTCTGCCTATCCAATTAATTTCAATTGAGTCAAATTTTTATTCCCCAATCCAAGTTTATTTCATTTTTAAATTTTAATTTCCAACATTCAAAGCTTATATTTCCATCCTGATTTAAATCATGTCAATTTATAAGGTTACAACATATCTCATCAGGATTTTTAAACACCCGGCTTTGGTTTCAAATTATTTTGAAATCTTCAACATCTCAAATCACATTTCTCAAAAGTCAAACCAATCCTGGTTTTATTCCCAACAAATTTCCTTTGAATTTTAAAAAACAAACAGGTTTTCCTGAACAAGTCAATTTGGCAGCAATCTATCACTTAGAAACTCGAAAATGAACATTAATGATGCGGCCGTCATCATCAAAATTATTTTCCAATAACCCAACTGTTCAATGCTATATTACTTTCAAAATCCATTTAAAACAAATTTCCTTTTTAGAAATATCTCTAAAACAATAATGCTATTATTTATCTTCCAAAATACTTCCAAATCTTCGAGATTTTAAATTTCCAAATCCTTATTAAATGAATTTTAACTATAATTCATTTGTACAATTTACGCTTATGTAAATTTCCATTTGATTGTATTTCAATTCATAAATTACATTTATAATTCATATTTATAAATTTCATTTTATAATGAATTTATTCCCTTAAACTTTGATTATATTTTCAATTTCTAGTTAAATTTTCACTTAACAATGATAATACTTTGATATTATTTTTCCTAACATCCACGCATCCATGTATTAACTAAAATAGTTTACAAAATCTTTTCTTTATATCAAAATATATTTTTGGGTAACATTATTTTATTTACCCACATTTAAAACAATACCGTATCAATTGTTCTATTCAAGTGTTTAGAAACCCCTTCAATACAGTTGTGCAGACTGTGCCGACGAAGGTTCATATGCCACTCAATAAACCGATCAACACAATATTAAAACAATTTATATTCACTAACAAATACGCTCTCATATCTATTAATACGCTCAAACTCATTACAGAGTACTACGGACTCTATTTAAATGAGTAATTCCCACCAGAGCTAAGCTTATCACCAACCTAAGCTATGATACCAACTGTATCGACCCGCAAATCCGTACTCCTTCAGTTAACACTATGCTACCTAAATCAACTCAAGTACAGAAATACAAACCATTTGGGTTAAAGAAGAAGAGGTAGAAGAAGAAAATAGAAAACAACAGCAAAATCTAACCATCGCAACAGAATAAAATATAGTAGATAATAAATGATCTTTATCAAAAATCAAATATCGCTGTTTATATATTACATCATCAGAGTACATCAATCACAGTTCAACGATAACACATACAAATGGATACACAGCAACTCAATACAGCGGAATATATATATATAAACAAGTACGGAAGTACGTATCGTCATCCAGCTCGTCTCCTGAGCTCCACAGCATCATATGCTATATCCTATAATAATCGGTCTGACTCGAGCATTACAGTTAAATAACACCCGAGTCAGTCTGAAATACCGGCGTGAGAAAATCACACTCAATTGATTATTAAAGTTTCAAAAATCCTTTGAAAACAAAAGCATCTCGTAAGACCACGCCATAAATAAACATGTTGGGTTTTTACCTTACGATAGCTAAAACAAGTTTTATAGAAATCCTCTTATATTATAATAGGGTCTATATACAAATACTTATAAAATAGCCGAAATTGTTACATCTATTAAATTCCAGCTACTAGCCACAGAGTGGGTAATACAAACAAAACTCGTACAAGGCTCGTAGGGAGAATGGATTTCCAACTAATGACTAGGCACTGGGTACCACCTGTCACAGTACGTGGCCTAGATCACAGTACCGAGGAGTACGCCCGCTCCCTTGCAACACATGACCGGGGCTACCCCTTACTGGATAATCCCGAGTGAGATCACCCCGCGGTTGGGATCAGCAACCGCCCACTAAGCCAAAATAAAAGGAACATCTAGGCAGGGATGATCTCACCCTGCATGGGTGCTACCTGCCTAGCCTTGCTGCATAACCCCTGATTTCCAGTCATTCACATTTGATGAGGCTTGAGGCTAAGCGTTACCTTTTTAGAACATATCAATCAGAATGCCCATCGTCCACCTGACAATGTTTCGAAAGCATTCATCCATACAAGTTCGTCCCGGGTTCGAACGGAACCAAAGGTACTATTCCTACTACATCCATTTTGGAAATATCCTCAGGATTAGTAGCGACTAGCCCTTGCACTTCACTGCTCCATCTTCAAATCCAAACTCGTTTTCCATGAAACATATAAACCAGATCGAAGTGGTTTTCGAGAAATAAATCTCGATCCGGGTCTCTTCGAAACGATCAACACATTTGTCCAGTGTTGATAGTCGGTTATTTAACTATCAACTAATATTCACAACATCCATCAAACAATAAATAATTTCCCAAATTATTTATTAACCTCAAAAATATCTTCACAAGATATATTTCTATTTTCAACCCTTCGAAAACAGCTTCAAATCATCTTTCTTTTCAGAATAAACTTTCCTAAATATTTTCTATCTCCTCTGGAATCACCCAGTAAGAAACTAGATTTTTTTATATAATTTAAAACACTTCACTTTGAAAGATACTTTAAAACATTTACGTTAAAACTACTTCAATAATTTGTTGAAAATGCATACTATATGAATATTTGAAAATAAGGTTACTTAATAAAATATGAAACTAGATTTTCACCTTTAAAAAAAAATACTAAATCACTTTTTTAAATAATTACTGCTATAATAGATTAATAAGGAAAGACTTACTTTAGAATTTAAATATTTAGAAATGATAAATTTTCCAAAACTTGCTTTTTTCTAAAAACAACTTTAAAACTTTAAGTTATATTTAAAAATTTACTTAAAAAAAACATACTTGGTTACCCAGGGAAAATTTCCACTCTCAATCACTTAAATCAATTTTCCAAATTGATTCCCAGTTTATTCTACTTGAATTAAATCTCTTTACTTACTCAATTTATTTCAAAATTCATTATTACGAGCTTTTGTTATTAATGTTATTATTTCCCGTTTGATTTTAAATCCTTTAACTGAAATATACAAATTTTAGATTTTATCCAAATTTCTTCTTTATTCCTTTCAATAATTTAAATCTTAAAATTTAAATAAATGCTTTTTCTTTTAAAATAACAACACTGAAGTTTAAAATTCATTAACTTCCTGTTTATTCGAATTTCCTTTCTATACTCAAGATTTCTTTATTAGAATTTTAAAGCCACTTTATTTCTTTTCCAATTCATTCTTAAATTTATTCTATATTTATTTTACTTACAAATCACTTCTTTTATTTTCTTTCCAAAATCCAATTTATATATTTTTGGTAATTCATTATATCCAATTATATCAATCAAGCCATAGCATTCAATATTTCCACATAATTCATTATAGAATATCAAATAATCACAACAGAGGATATTAAATAATTTAAATAAAAGTTGAAGCGTCCAGTTGGATTCCTCCAACCTGTTTCCCTACATCCACAGATGTTAGCACAATATAATTACCAATTCCAAAATATACCAAACTATAGCAGATCAATCAATTCAACCATTCAAAAAATTATTAAAATTTAATCATTCAAATTTAAATTTGAATTCAAATTTAATTGAGTGAGATTAACTCACCTTTTCATTTTATTAGCATCCATTCCAATCCAGCTTGCCCCTTCTCGATTTTTAACCTTGTATAAATATTTTGCAGTTTATTAATATTTGGACTAACCGATAAATTAATTCCTAATACTTTGGTTTTAACTGTTAATTTGGTTACAAATAATTTTTTCCTTTAAATAAATATTTGAACTAACTGAAAAATCATTTACCATTAAATAACTTAATTAGCTAAGGCTTTAATTTTAGACTAACTTCTCTTTAATAAAATATTTAACCAAAAATTAACTTTCAGAACTGAATTGGACAAAGTAACCTCTTGTAAAAATTATTAAATAAGTTTTATTAAATAAAACTACCTTTATAATATATATATATACACACAAACTGCATTTAAAATCTTTACTAAGATTAAATTTTTATTTTATTTTCTGCTGGCATATTAAAACTGAAACTGCATATCATTATATATTATTTGTTCTTATTCTTATTTTTTTTCAACATTAACAAATTATATCTTCAAAACCTTACATATATTCATATATGTATTATTTTAAATTGATTCAAACTGAAAGAGATAACAAGCGATTACCTTACTGCGAACGACAAACACGATCTGAAATCGCCAGAACCAGCGAAAGTTAGGTCGACCAGACCTCCACCATACCTCGTCGACCTCACTGCAGCTTCCCTAAGCACGCAGATGCCGTCACCGTCACGCGTCGATGACCAAGCCTAAACCTCTACGAACTTCTCGCCGACCATCCCGATGTGCTACATCACGCGTGAACTTTACTTCCACACCAAAATCAAGCTCGAACCCTCCACGAAAGACGCAATCGTACCGCCTCCGTGCTACAGAAACCATCGCACGTGGAAAAACTCCATCGAGCTCTTCCAAACTCCGCCCAAAGGCACGCCTACCCTCGACAAAACCAACCACCACCACCATTTCTCGATTTGATGGCCACAAACTGCTAAAACACCAACCCTAACCGCGAACTGAGAAGGCCGAGCACCTCAAACGAGGTCGCGCCTCCAATTCGTACGCGATGGTGATTTGATTTTTCCCTTCGTCGCCATTATTTTGCACAAAGGCTTCGGCCGATTTTTCTTTTACGAATTGGGGAAAAGAATTAGGATTTAGAAGAGAAAGCCTTGTTTATTTATTCGTCTGTAGGTATAAAAATAGAAAGAAGCGTGTTAGGGAAGGTGAGTAGTTGGCTTGCTTCAGAAGACAGAGGAGAATAGGTCGGCAGAAGAAACGTAGGGCAACTGTGATTTGCTTTGTGACCTAATATATTATATTTAAATTAAAACAATAATTATTGTCTAGGAATTTTTATCTCGTACGATCACACGATAATTCCGAAAGCTACGAAATTTGAAATCCGATAATAATATAGTATTATGGATCCAATGGAACTGGTTTCGTCGAATTCCGAGACTATGCCTCGGAAGGCTATTTTTAAATTCAATTTACACGATATAAATTTCAAAACTTAACAGACCACTATTAATTTTAAATTTTAAAACTTTATTATCTTCAGTATTATCAATATAAATTTTATGAGCCTTAAAATTATATTTTAACAGACTTAAAACTCCAGATTCAACATTTTACCCGACTTCAAATTATTTAATTCAATAATTTAAATATCAAATAAATTGTGATATTCGTAATTCATGTAAAAATTAAACTTTTAAATATTTAAAATCAATTAAATACTCCAATTTTAAATGCTCAAAAATTCCATGTCGTCACATGGGAAGTCCGATCGGGATTGTGAGTACCCAGATTTGCAAGGGCTTCTTCGGAAGTGCCTTCCGTTCTGTTCGAACCCGGAACAGACTTGTATGGATGTGTGTCTGACATTACACTTTGAAATGTAAAGCTGGTTTCTATCAAATACATTTCTATTGGTGGCGGAGAATTTATTCTCTTAGCTTAACACCCCTCTCTTAGACGTACGAGCTCAGAGGTTATGTAGTTGATGGTTACTAGTGATACATTCCCAATTTGGTAATGCGGCATGCTAAGTGCTGCTGTGTGTTGATGATCATTTGTTGATCATTTGTGATCGAAGCATGGCTTTGTGAAAAAGCATAGCTTTGTGGACGTGACTTCGTCGAGCCTCACAACTCGGTAATGGTCGAAACAGGAATCGTGGCAGCAAGCTTATTTGGAGGTAGCTCCTCCTGAGGGTATGACCATTTCCTTCTGGATAAAAAAGTGATATCATGGTATGGAGCACAAATACTTTACTGTGTGGTTGTTAGATTGAGGGCCCTCGGATAAAGGTTGGTAACGACTGGGGGATGGCATACTCGTGTCAGTTGTTACCTAGTTACAGAGGTAACCCAACCTTGTGTAGCAGAGATCCGGTTAGGTTCTCAAGGGCGTACCTCCAAAGGCGTTCCATTTTAAGTGGGAAGTTCCTTTGCCTGACCATTTGTTGGAAATCCAAACAAAACAATATGCACCTTGTACGGTTTTATTTGTAGAACGTACCATTTAAAATGGTAGCTATAGTAGGCATAGTATAATGGCACCTATGCTGGCTAAGATTAATATTATATTTTCGAAAGGTTTCCCTCACTATGAAGTAACAATAATATCAAATGGTTTTTCGCGTATCATGCATGTTTGACTATCATAAGGAGAAATCTCCTCCAATTCTGCGTTTGCATTGTGTGTGTGGTGGGAGGCATTATGGTAGTTTCATTTTCCAAAATCATTGCGGTTTTCAATCTAAATTCTTTTGTTTGTTTTAAAGATAAACTGTTTTTGTTACCCATACCAGTCCCATGACTGATCTGGAGTTTATTGTTCCTTTCCTAAACTCTACGTGTCCACTATTTTCCACAAGGGCAGTCTAGAGTTGGATTTTTCAAATAGTCGAATAGTAGGAATTGATTCGATAACCTTCGAAGCCGTTTGGATTTGTGGATCACATTTTCTACACTTCAGCATGTGCGGCTGACCTTGCTTATCTTGATGGTTGTTCAAGCTATCTGTAGTTTGGAGATGGTGTTGCAGTCGCATTTTGGAGATGCAGTGTATTGAAGATATTCTTTTCCGCTGCTATTTCTTGTATCTCTAATAGTGTTGATATTCAGTTGTATCATTCTATTGTATCATCATTGTATCAGATATTGTATCAAATTATATTATTCATTTCCTTCCGCTGTGTTGTACTTGATGTGTTATAAGCTCCGGCAAGCCAGATTCGATGTTTGGATCAGCGGCATCTGAATATGAATGTCGTATTCGGTGCCGATTTTCGAAGGTCGAGTCGGGATCGTTATACCCATCGAACGCCACACCACAACCCATGCACCCCACTACCGACCTATCCTCCTTGTCGCATGTGACGACCCGGAATTTTTAACAATTTAAAATGGAATAATTAATTGATTTTAAATATTTAAAGGTTAATTTTAACTTAAATTCCAAATATTAATATTTACTGAGAATTAAATTATTGAATTATATAATTCGAAATTGGGTAAGATGTTGAATATGGAATTTTAAGCCTGTTAAAAATAATTTGAAGGCTTATAAAATATATAATGATGATACTGAAGATAATAGAATGGTCGAATTTTAATTTAAAGGTAATTTATTCAGTTTTAATAATATATCGTTTAAATTGACATTTAGAAATAGCCTTCTGAGGCACAGTCTAGGAATTCGATGAAACTAATTCCATTGGATCCGTAATAGTTAGTTATTATCGGATTTCAAGTTTCATAGCGTTTGGATTTACCGTTTGCTCGTACGGGTGAGAAACGCGTTGAAATTAAAATCGATAATTTAATATTTTAAATCGATTTATAAAGCTAACTTCCACATACGATTAAATTTGCTTCCGAAATACATTCCATTATGTTCGGAATACGGGTAAAGCCTTATAAATGCTCGACAGCATGTCTGATTAGGAGTTCGAAATTTCACGGCACATAACACGAGATATTTTCAATATTCAATTATATAATAATCAAGCATACTCAAGAAGCTGTTCCCCAAACCGATATTTTATTTTCATCTTCCTCTCTAAGCTTAAAGCTGAAATCGAACTCAATAAAAAAATGGAAGCGAAATTTGTTCTCTTCACATAAGAATGCCGAAATCCCTTCTTCTTTCTTCAAAATCCCTCTTTCTTCTTCCAGTTCGAAACCGCACTCTCTCCTCATTTTCGAATGAATTCTTGCAGTTAAATGAATCATGGCCGAAGCCTTTCGTTCACAATTAAAAAAGAAGAAGAGGCGAACGATTTTCATTCGAAAATCAAAATAAGGGCAGAGCCGAGATTCCTCTTTCTTACAAATTTCGAATCGGCTAGAAAGAAGAGAAAAAGCAGGAATTAAATCGTGAGCCGTGTTCCTGTTCGTCCCCGTTCTACGGCAATGCCGCATGTAGGAATTGGTGAAGATTTGGCGAGGTGAGGACCACGGTGGAAGGTAGGGTTCGAGTGGTTTTCATTGCTGGAAGAACTCGAGTTATGGTCGATGTCGCGATGACTGGTGGTGGTTGTGATAGGAAGAAATGTGGAGGAAGTTAATGGCGAGCATTTTCTGGCAGTTGCGCGGCATGGTTTCTGGCTAGCAGTGAGGTAGTTTATTTATTTATTTTTGGAATACGTGTATAGATGAAATTAAACTGAAGCATAAAAAGTTTTTTTTCAAGGAGCAAGAAAATATACAAATATATACAGGGAAAAGTTTGAAATTTATATATATGTATAATAGGAATTTTATATCGTGGTAGAATTATTTTTAAAATGTATTTGTGATTTCAAAGGAATACTGTTTTTAAATATATATATCTATCTATATATATATATAAATTATTTTATACAGAAAAGAGTTTGAAAAAAAAAGAGGAAGGACTTTTAAAATGTTGTGGAATTTAAAAAGAGTAGATTTTAAAAAAAAATTGTATATAGCTTGTTCTTTAGTACATGTAGCTTAAGAAAATAGAATTAAATTATATATATGCCTATTTTCATTTTCATATTTTAATTTGCTTGTATTTTTAAAATAATGGATTTGGTGGATAAATTGTTAAGTTAACCTATTTAGTTATTCTAGTTAATAAAGATAATTTATGAAAGGGAAATTAGTTTAAAATTTAATACTTGATTAACTTAAATCAAAGGTTAAAATTTAATCATTAGTTAAATTAAATAAATAAATGGTAAATAATCGTTTGATTGGTTCAAATAATAATAAATTTCATAACTATCTGGAATTTTCGGGATCGAAAATTTTGGGTCGTTACAGTTTGTATCAGAGCTGAAAGGTTAAGCGAGAACCTTGGCTCTGGTGGGGATTACTCATTAAATAGAGTCAGTAGTACTCTAGAATGAGTTGAATATATATATATATATATATATATATATATATATGAGAGCGTACTTGTTGTTTTCTTATATAAAATTTTTAAATAATTTTATATAAAAGTATATTTTATATATATAGTAATATTTCCTTCTAATAAATATTAAGGTGATTGGTTGTTAAATTATTGACATTAAATTAAGAAGCAACATAAAATACAACATAACTAAAATCTTGAATTGGAATTAAATTAAGTGGAAATAGAAATACAACCAAATTAAAATTAAATAAAGATAAGTTTAAAATGGATTCAGAATTAAATGGTATAAAGAGATAAGTTGATATGATTTAAAAGGATTGAGTCAACCTTTAAAATTTACCTCGAATTTATATAATTCGGGATAGTTTAAATTTGGAATTTGAGATTGAAAATGAAATTCTCGAATTGGAGCTCAGAAATTAATTTGTTTAAAAACTTTAAATAAAGGTATGTTTGAAATGGACTCAAACTGAAATTAAATCTTGAATTTATGGAAGTAAGAATAATATAAAAAGGAATTGGTATCTAGATATGATTACCTTGGGTATTATCATAAATAGTGATTGTGTTTAATAATGATATATTTGTTATTAAGTAGGCCAAATGAAGTAAATTTATAAGATGGCTATAACTTCTAAATTAAAGTAGGTTTTAAAATTGTGAAGTTTTAAAACCTAAGTCTAGAAACAATCAATTGTTTCAAACAGTTCAAGAAATAATAAATAATATAATTCAGATTATTTTGAATATAGTCTTATTTTTAAACAAGAAATGTTTGGAAGATTTTTAAGGGATTTGTTTTGAAATTAAAACCAAGGGTGGTTTAAAAATTTAAAAGCAGCCTGGTGTGTAAAGGAAATAAATATGAAATTAACTCTAAGGTTGAGTTTTGAATTTTCTTTGAAATGTGATGTGAAACCTAAAGTGAAGCAACTTTTAAACTTAAGTGGAAAGGTTATTAATCTGAAGGTTTAAAATTTTGAGGGAATTGGGACTAATTTAAGCAGTAATTGAAATGATTTGAAATTGAAGCGGATTCAATTTGAAATTAGTCCAAATTTATTTGAATAATTTGGAACTGTAAAAAAAGTTGAATAAGTAAGAATCAAATGAAATTTGATTTGGATTGGGAAAGAAATCAAGATTGATTTAACTTGAATTGGGGTAAAATAAATTTCAAAGGGAAATTGAAGTTAGAATTGAGTCAATTTAAATAGAAATGGAAATTTAAATTGAATTGTTGGGGAAGTAAACAGTTTTGACTCTAGACTATTTTCAATATAAATTGTCTTAATATAAACTTATTTTTTTTCCAACCTATTTAATATGTACAACCTCTCTTTTTAAAGCCAAATTATTTTACATTTGTTTTACCATTATTTTTGGAACTATATAACAAATTTTCAAATATTTTATAAACTAATTACTATTTTTCAATTATTTTACAAATAAATTTCTATTTGACCACTATTTTGCAATTATCTAAAAGTTCTATAATTATTTAACCATTTTCCAACTATTTTACAATTAGTTAAATATTTTACAGCTATTGTGAAAACCAATAATTATTTTTCAACTCCTTATCTATTTTAATTTTTCAAGCTATTCTCTAAATTCAAACTGAACAGAGTTCGAACTGTTATGATTAAATTTCCATTTGAGATAAGAATTGAAGTGATGATCCAACGGAATTGAGGCAATTGTAAATAAGTGAAGGAAAATTTAAGTGAATGAGAATGGAAAGGAAATTGATTTGGCTAATAATCAATTAAAATAAACACGTAGGATGTAAGTATATTATTCTATTCGCATAGTGATTTGATCCAGATTCGAGCACAGAATTTCGAGATAGTTATATCGATCCGAGTTGGGATTTTTCACTTTATTTTCGACGGCGAGCCTGGATATGGACTGTTGATTGATTCTGCATATTCTCTATCATAGTTATAGCTATGCAAGGAGAATGACGGTTTCTGATCAAGAAACCAGATCTGTGTCCGCACTAGGAAGTCGGGTGGACGATACTAGTTTGGAAGTGGAATTGTGTGATAGAGTGAGCGATCAGATTGGTATAGCGTACAGATGATAAGTGTTCATCGTACAGTTTTGAAGGAAATTGATATTGGAAAGAGTAATCAAATTTGATTATTTGATTTTGAATAAAAAAAGTTATATATCTTTGTTATATAAGATCTTCCCTTGTTGAATCTATTGCTGGAAGAAAAGGATTTTTGAAAGTGTTTGAAGTATAAAAGGAGTTTTATACAAGATTGAAATGATCTAAAGTTTTAAAAATTATATATATATCTGTGTGTATGTATATATATATATATAGGATCTTATGAGGATTTTGGAAAAGGTTTTGGGAACCTTTGGATTTCGAAAGGCTTTAGATTTTTGGGTAAAATCAATATTGAAATTTGGAAAGCCTAGTTTGAGAATTATCGATTTTGGGATAATCGATTTTGTGTAAAGGAGCATTGTATGAGATCATACTAGGTGTATGATTTGAAAGATACTACATGTGAATAGTATAAAGTTTTTTGATGATGGCTCTGGGGAAAAAGGCGCTCCCTTGAAATGAACTTCTCAGGAGTGCCACCGGGTGGTGCTGCCTTGAGCCCTAAGGGGGGTTCTAAAGTTGATCTTGTGAGGAGTCCGGACAAAACTAGTTCCTGAGGATTATGAGTAGTGTGTACCATAGCGAAAGTCGTGTGTGCCGCCGAGAGCCAGCGGTCTACGTTTGATTTTATATCGGTAGACTGCGACCAATGGTAATATAGCGAAAGTCGTGTGTGCAACTGAGAGCCAACGGTCTATGTTTGATTTTATATCGGTAGACTGCGACCTATGTAGGAGTGGAGAAGTTTCATTTTGACAGCGAAAATCGAGGGGCGTTGATGCCTATAGTTCCATGGACTTTTGCTGCGATGGCAACGTAACCCTGGAATGTAACTGCGATCTGTTGTGGGTACCATGGCGTAATCGAGGGGCGCAGAGTGTCTACAGTTACATGGACTTTTGCTGCGATGGCAACGTAACCCAGGATGTAACTGGGACCATGGATGGGAGTGATGATTTCCAGAGCATTCTCACAAATATATTTCCTCTATTTTCAAAAACCGTTTTCTATATTTTCAATAAAATTATTTTCCAAGTATTTTCACTGGATGTTGAAAACGATTTTACCAAGTACTTATAGATTTTCAGTCCTAAGCCTGATCAACGTATGACTGAATTTCTGTGAGAACAAGGATGGACTGGTTGAAACATCGAGTTATAAGAAGTATTTTTAGAAAGAGCTATTTTAATAGTATTATGTGAATTTAAAAGCATTTCTAAAATTTTAAAATAAAAGTGTTGGAATTTTGAAAAAAAAATGAAAGAAAATCCAAACTGGAATTATAAAATAAAATGGAACTCAGGAAAATTTAATGAAGTGATTTTTTGTAATAAAATCGAATATTGATTTAAAAGTTGGAAGTAAGCTAATTAGCTAAATAATTATTTGATAGAGTATGTTAATAAAAATTTAACTCGGTTAAATAAAATAGATTGTGAGTTAATAATGGAATTTGGAAATGAATTCAAATTGTAAATAGAATTCGACTTGGATTTGATAATGAATTAAATAAGAAGAGATGTTGTAAAAAATAAAAATAAAAATAAAAATAGAGTTGGATCAAATAGTAATGGATTGAATTACAAATAAAATTCAAGTGTGATATAAATAAAATTTAACGTAATTTGCTAATAAATTAGATATAAGGGAGGTGTTGTCAAATGAAATGAAAGTGAATTATAATAGACATGGTTTGAATTGCAAACAAAACCCAGGTAGGTAGAAAAAATTGAAAATGGCCTTGTAATTAGTTAAATGAGTCGTGAATGAATTGAATTTAGAAATTTAATTTATAATAACTAAACAAATGAATTTGTAGATTGAAATGAGATTTGATTGAAACAAAATCAAGTTAAGGTGAAAAAGAAATTTATTTGCAAAGGATGTGAGCTTAACTTATGAAGTTGAAATAATTTGAAGAAAGTAAATTAACTTAAATTTAAAATTAATAGAAGTTTGGCTTCGAGCAAAAGTGAAAGATCATAAAAGTCTGGGTTAAATTAAATTGGAAATGGTTGTTAATCTATAAGTATTGAATGTGCCAAGCTTAATAAATTGTTTTGAATGAAACCAATGCGAAAATGAAATAAAATACAAATGTGTGGTTGGCAAATAAATTAGAAATGAAATGGAATTAAATATCAAATGAGTTGAAATCAATTTGAAGTAGTTATAAACTAAAATGCATACTCTATTAAGCGAATATCGTCGAATTTGCATAAAAATAGTTGTTGTTTGACGTAAACAAAGGTAATTAAAATTCTATGGGTTGAGAGAAGTTAAATAACTTTATTTTGGAATCAATTGCATTGAATATGGTCATGTTTGGATTAAAAATAAATTTAATGTAAGAAATTGAGTTGTAAGCCATTAAAATTGAATGAAATGGTATATGAATTGGTTGGAAGCAATTGAGTTAACTTTAAATCATATAAATCGCTTATGGAAAGCATTTGGTGTTTGTTGTTTATGTAATGCTTGTGTTTAGCTATTGAAAGTAAGTGAAATGCTAATAGATTTTCTATATATGGCAATTACATATTTAAATTGAGTAAGTACAGGTACCTGAAGGTCGTTTGGCTGGATCTGGACGCGTTAAATGCTATAATAAATAAGCCGCTTGCTTAATATGCTAAATAAAGGGACGCCTACGCAATAAAAATAGGAAATATGAACTGTTTTTGCTTTTCCGACCGAGTGGGTCGATGTATATATATTTATATCTCTTGTCAAATTGCAAAATCTCCTCCGTACAAAGGAGACTACCAAAATTTTCCGAAAATTTTAGGAGGTAGAAAAACTTATGAAAATTTTTGGGAAAAAATTTTGGTTACCGACAAACGATTTCAAATTGGAAATTGAAATTAATTAGTGGATGAAACTTATTTAGAATAATGATATGAATCAGTTATAAATGGAAGATAAAAAAATTCAATATTCAGAATTGAAGACAAATTGAATTCGTATGGAAATGGAAAAAAACTAATTTGAATAGAAGTAGATATGAAACCTTCTGTAAGGAAATGTATGAAATGATTTTAAAAGGGCTATGATTGGATTTTATTGATAGGTAAGTTATGCAGGTATTATAAAGAGAAAGGAAAATTGGATTTGATTTAGGGATAATGAATTGCTTGACTAGAAGGTATGTATTTAACTTTCTGTATGAAATTGGATTAGATTTTTGATCTAGCCACTTGGCCTTTTGTTATCTTTTGGAATTTGGGATCCCGTAGAGGCCTTTTGTAGTTGTACCGAGTTAGCCGCGAAAAGGAGACGTTGGCAAAAAAATTTGGAAATTTACAGAGTTAGAAAAATTTTGAAAAAATTTTGGTAATTCAAAATTTGGTTTTAAATTGAAATTTGAATGATTGAACAAAAATGGTATTGTTTGGAAACCGTGGGAGAGTTTGGGAAGTTAGTAAGAAAGATAAGGTGTCTTTTATAAAAGATAGTTGGTAGGATATTGAGCTGTTGGTTTTGGGGGAAAAGTAAACGGGTATTGGACCATTCTTCCTAACTAGTAATTTCGAGGACGAAATTCTTTTAAAGGGGTAGGAATGTGACGACCTGGAATTTTTAACAAATTAAAATGGAATAATTGATTGACTTTAAATACTTAAAAGATAATTTTAACTTGAATTCCAAATATTAATATTTGTTTGATAATTAAATTATTGAATTATATAATTCGAAATTGGGTAAGATGTTGAATATGGAATTTTAAGCCTGTTAAAAATAATTTGAAGGCTTATCAAATTTATAATGATGATACTGAAGATAATAGAATGGTTGAAATTTAATTTAAAGGTAATTTGTTCAGTTTTGATAATATATTGTTTAAATTGACGTTTAGAAATAGCCTTTCGAGGCACAATCTCGGAATTCGACGAAACTAGTTCCACTGGATCCGTAATAGTTAGTTATTATCAGATTTCAAGTTTCGTAGCATTTGGATTTACCGTTTTCTCGTAGGGGTGAGAAACACGCTGAAATTAAAATCGATAATTTAATATTTTAAATCGATTTATAAAGCTAACTTCTACATACGATTAAATTAGCTTCCGAAACACATTCCATTGTGTTCGAAATACGGGTAAAGCCTTATAAACGCCTGGCGGCATGTCTGATTAGGAGTTCGAAATTTCACGGTATACAACACGAGATATTTTCAATATTCAATTATATAATAATCGAGCGTACTCAAGAAGCTATTCCCCAAACCGATATTTTATTTTCGTCTTCCTCTCCAAGCTTAAAGCAGAAATCGAACTCAATAAAAAAATGGAAGCGAAATTTGTTCTTTTCACATAAGAATGGCTAAAACCCTTCTTCTTTCTTCGAAATCCCTCTTTCTTCTTCCAGTTAGAAACTGCACTCTCTCTCCTCATTTTCGAATGAATTCTTGCAGTTAAATGAATCACGGCCGAAGCCCTTCGTTCAAAATTAATAAAAAGAAAAGGCGAACGATTTTCGTTCGAAAATCAAATTAAGGGCAGAGCCGAGATTCCCCTATCTTACAAATTTCAAATCGGCTAGAAAGAAGAGAAAAAGAAGGAATTAAATCGCAAGTCGTGTTCCCGTTCGTCCTCGATCTACAGCAATGGCATGCGTGGGAATTGGTGAAGATTTTAGGAGGTGAGGACGGCGATAGAAGGTAGGGTTCGAGTGGTTTTCGTTGCTCGAAGAACTCGAGTTAAGGCCGATGTCGCGATGGCTGGTGGTGGCTGTGATAGGAAGAAGTGTGGAGGAAGTTAATGGCGAGCATTTTCTGGCAGTTGCGCGGCATGGTTTCTGGCTACCAGTGAGGTAGTTTATTTATTTATTTTTGGAATATGTATATAGATGAAATTAAACTGAAGCATTAAAAAGTTTTGTTTCAGGGAGCAAGAAAATATACAAGTATGTAAAGGGAAAAGTTTGAAATTTATGTATATGTATAATAGGAGATTTATATTGTGGTAGAATTATTTTTAAAATGTATTTGTGATTTAAAAGGAATACAGTTTTTAAATATATATATATATATATATATATATATATATATTATTTTATATAGAAAAGAGTTTGAAAAAAAAAGAGGAAGGACTTTCAAAATGTTGTGGAATTTAAAAAGAGTAGATTTTTAAAAAAAAAATTATATAGCTTGTTCTTTAGTATATGTAGCTTAAGAAAATAGAATTAAATTATATATATGCCTATTTTCATTTACATATTTTAATTTGCTTGTATTTTTAAAATAATGGATTTGGTGGATAAATTGTTAAGTTAACCTATTTATATATTCTAGTTAATAAAGATAATTTATTAAAGGGAAATTAGTTTAAAATTTAATACTTGATTAACTTAAATCAAAGGTTAAAATTTAATCATTAGTTAAATTAAATAAATAAATGGTGAATAATCGTTTGATTGGTTCAAATAATAATAAATCGTACAACTGTTTATACATGGTTTAAAATCATGGAGAATCAAGCCGGTGTGGATCGTATTGCAAATTAAAAAGCTAAGGTGAGTAAATCTCACTCTGTTGGATTTTTATTTAAATTTAAATGGTTAAATATAAATAATTGGTTGAATGATTGAATTGATTGGATGTGCACTGATGATCTGGTGACTTTGGTTTTGGTTGGTTCTCGAGTTAATTGTTGCCTGACTCGAAGTATTCGGGTTTTAAATTGTTTTAAACTTAAATTATGAATAAGAGAATGTTTTCATTTTAAAGTTAATAAGGGCTTAATGAATTGTGATTCATTTAAAAAAAATAGAGTAATTAAAACGGATAATTAATTAAATCAATTAATTAACGATTTGGGTTAATTAATTTAGTAATTAAGGGTTTGAATTAATTAATTAAGGTTTAAGTTAATTTATTAAGTTTAATTAATTCAGAATAATCATTGGATGGTTTGATAGGTAGTTACTTAATGTAATTAATAAAATATAATTACTATGTGTAATAAATCAAGAGATTAAATTAAGATAATTAATTAAGGAGTAATTAATTTATTCAATGAAGTAAATAAATGGGTAGTTAATTACTGGTTGAGATTAATCAAGAGTGATTAATATTTGAGGTTCAATTAATCATTAATCACTTAATGTAATTACTTTGGATTAGAATAAACTGGAATGTAATTAGAAATCATTAATTTATATAATTAATGATGTAATTAAAAATTGATTAATTAAGATGAATTAATAAGTAATAAGTGACTTATGAGAAGTTAATTAATATAAGTAATTAAGGATTAATGTAATTAAAATAGTTAATTAATTCATGAAGTAATTAAGATTACTTATTGATTTTGGTTAAGAAGAATTAATATAGTGGAAATTAATTAAAGTTAATTACTTGAATGTAATTGAAGGATAATTAATCCAGGGGGATTAATTAAGATGAATGATGAAGGGATGATTGATTAATTGTTTTGAAATTAATAAATGTTAAATGAAGAAATCTAGGCGGTTGAGGTTAGTAATTCAATCAGGATTAATTAAATTAAATTATATGTGATTAAGCTTCGCTTATGGATGATTGAGTGGTATTGAATGCTTTGAATGAATTGATATCTCTGATATGAAATGTCGTGTATTTCATTTGGATAACTTGGGTTAGGATGACATGAGTCTCGAAGAGACCGGGGTCGGGTATTAGGAAATACCCGAAACCACTTCGAATTTTGTTAGATTGATAAGTGAAATCTATAGGCTGGAATGAAGTTACTTAAAAGAATTCGACTATTTAAATCTAAACTCTATTACTTATAAAATGGATGTGTGGGATAAGTGATGTTTGTAATAAATTGTGACATTGTAAATTGATACGAGTTACCCCGGGTTTTAAATAAGTTGTATGCTTTGTATTCCATGTTGGATGGGTTTACTCACGCTGATTTCCAGCCTGACCGGGTTTTACTCTGACGTAATGCTCGGGTCAGACAGAGTATTACAGATTTTCACGTAGGGACGTTCTGGAGCTCAGGAGGCGAGCTGGATGGCAAGAACGTATAGAGTATTTCCGCTGTATTTATATTGTTGAATATCTGAGACATGATGATTGTGTAAATCCAGTGTCTGTATACATGTGTAACTCTGATGTATTAAATGTAATCGACAGATATAGTATTCTTCTGTAAACTGTTATTATTTATTATTATATTTTATCCGCTGTGAATGTGAGATGTTTGGTGTTTCTGTTCTTCTTCTTCTTCTATCTCTTTCTTCTTTTTTATAACTATCTGGGATTTTCAGGATCGAAAATTTCGGGTCGTTACATCGCACCTGCCAATCCTCACCTCTATCCCGCTTTTGGTAGCAGCCTGCTCTTATTAAAAAAAAAGAGGGGTGTGTGTGTGTATTTCATATATATATATATATATATATATATATATATATATATATATTGTTTCCATCAATCTCAAACTATCTTTGATTTGTTTTCATCGATTTCTAATTATTTGCTTTGTTCGCCACTGTCCGAAATTTGTCGCAGCAGCTCTTTGGCTTGTCATTGTCCCATGTGCGTATCTGTGTCACCTACTTTGTTGTTGTTGTTTCTCTAGCCACAAAAGGTGAGCGATCACCCACGATTAACATTCATATGTTAGTAAATTTAAATTCACATGAAATGACGATTGGATATGTTGTTAAAATTGAATTGATTAGTGATTAAATTGTTGAGTATGATATATTATTATTTAAATTTGTTTACCTATGTAAATTGTCATTTGACACCAATAATGTGTTGTGTGTATGTGTGTCTATTAATATTATATTTAAATTTTTAATTATGATATATGACTATCATTGATATGTATTCCATTTTCTGTTATTATTCTACTGTTCTCACACTGCAAATCCCCTATTAGTTAGGAAATCACTATGGGTTGAAATGATATATACCCGAACGATATTTTAGAATAGGGAAATCATTATGGGTTAAAATGATAAACCCAAGCAATTTTATTAATTTTGAATTTTAGGATTGCGGGTTGAAATGATATATACCCATAAATATTAAATTATTACGAATTGAAATGATAAACATACGCATCACTTGACCATAGGTTAGAAAATTATATACATATACCGTTGGTCTATTTTTAAATGATTTTCAAATTTTTTGAAAGTATATGGGTATTAATAAATATTGTTTTTTAAAATATAATATAAAGATTTTTTTAATATGTGTGTAAAGTTTACAATTTTAAAATTATACGTATGAAAATTTTAAATAACAAGTTAAGTTTTGAAAAATGTAAATTTTAAGATTTTACTTATGATTTTATTATTTTTAAATATATAATAATAAGATTTAATAAAAAATAAGATAGATTTGATTTAATAAAAATTTAGTTTAATAAAATTTAATAAAAAATAATTTAACTAATATACATATAAAGTATGTTTAAATATTTATTTAAAATTTAGATTAGTATTTTGAAAATAAATTTTGTAATAACTTTAATAAATTAAGGTTGGAAAGATAAATTAAAATTGATTTGTAATTTAATTTGTTTAAGAATTGTATTTAAATAGGAATCGATTTGAACATATAAATTTTGAGATTTCAAAGGTATGATTTTTACGACTTGATAACTGGATTTTTATTAAAGGTGATTAAGTGAATATTTTCAAATTTAAATAAAATTGAAATTGAAATTGAATATTGATTTAAATTTGTAATTTGAGAATTTATTTAAATGCTATTAAAAATGATTGAGTGAATATTTTCAAATTTAAATAAAATTAAAGTTGAATTTTGATATATAAACGAAATTTATTAAATCGAGTTATTGTAAATGTTTAAATATTTAAACTTTGAAACCTATTGAATTGGAAGTGGTTTAAATTTATAGTTCAAACCTAGATTTGAAATCAATATAAATTACAATGGTTTAATTGAGAATTTGAATTGAACCTTTAACCTTTTTAATTGAAATCGATGAACTAAGATTGATTTAAATTGAATTTTGGCAATAAAGTTGATTTGAATTGATTTATGAAACTGGAAGAAACTATTCTAATTTGAAGCTATTTTCGATATAAATTCTTTTAACATATAAACTATTTTAATATATATTATTTTAAATTCATAAACAATTTTTAATATATAAATTTTAATAAAGAAAACTACTTCTAATATGCAATATTTTAATCTATAACCTATTTTTTTAATATAAACCATTTTTGTTGTATAACCATTCCAATATATAAACTACCTTCAATATTCATACTGTTTAAGTTGGAACAGTTATGATTTAAATTTAATTGATTTAAATGCAAATTTTTTGATATGATGGTTTAACCTATTTTATGGTTATGATTTTGGAACGAATATGATTTAAGGTGAATAATGATTTCGAAAGTGAAAATGATTTTGAATATGATTATGATTTGGAATTGAATATGATTTTGAAGTAAATAATGGTTTCGAAAGTGATATGATTTTCAAATGAATATGATGTTTTGATATGAAGTATGAACTGCTTGAAATGTAAAAGAACGAACCGGTGTGAAATAAGCGTTTGGTTGTTAAAGAGACTGGAATCAGATATTGTCATACTCCCTGCCAATACCGAAAACTACTTTCACAACTATTCACGTGACGGAGAATCCAGAAAGAAGTAGGATGGTTTTATGAACGATTCTGTATGAGGTATGAGCGGAGCCCTGACTCCCTCGGGTCAGCTTGATATGACTAAAACAGGAGCCACGCGGGCCAAGTGAGGTTGCACCTCCGATCGAGCATGCTTCTTCGAAACCATATCTATTACTTTATGATTTGATTGGGTGCACCTTTGATTATGGAAATGTGTCTCGAGGTGGGTGGTAGTAGCTGCTATGCGTTACCACCAGTCTAGATCTACAAGATGGTAGTATCCTACCCTGATCATTGTCTCGCATGCCTTGTGATATGCCTTCTCGTGCCCACTAGAAGTTTGGTTTTATCGTACCTATGGAGTGCTCACTGAGTATCCCACCGGTTTGGTAGAGCTTATAGTATCTGTATAGACTATAATATTTATATAAAAATGAGTTGAGGGGGCATAAGTAATACCTTAACGCTATTTTAATATTTTACTTTACTGTAGACATTATCTATATAGCGTACTGTACTATGTATGTAGATAGTTCCATGGATTCTTAAAGGATGGAAGTCCCAAACATCCTTTAAGTTATTAGTATTTCACTTGGACATTTCACTTGAGTTGATTGACTTGCATAAGAATGTTTAATTCTGACTCAAGTGTTTTGTGTTTTGTTTTATGCTCGGGTCAGCCTGAATGTCACAGCATTTGAGACTCAACTTTGGAGCTTGTAGGTTTGCTTAGAGATTTATCTTTTATCTATTCAGCTTTTTAGTTATTTCAGTTATTTCCAGTTGTTTATGTTCAGACTTGTCATTTGCTTTTGTATTAGAGACTTCTTTGTATTTGGGATGTCTATTGTATTTTGCTTCAGACTTTGATGTCGTAGTAGCTTCATAAGCTACTATTTACCTATTTCTGCTACTTATTGTTGTAATACTTTATGTTTGTGATTTTATGATTGATTTATTTATTGTATATGCTAACTTTTTCCAAATACAAATTAACAATCTGTTATTTTGAGCAATTCAAGTCTGACCTATGTGGATTATTGTCGATTTGAACGGTTCGAAATGGCCGGTCGTTAAAAGTGGTATCAGAGCTCTGGTTTGGGCAAAACTTAGCTTACGAATTTCAAATAGATTTAACTCTTAATTTAGGCCCTATTTTGGATTTCACATCGATTTGGAATCGAAGGTGAGTGTTCAACCCATTCACAACTACTAGATTATCTTATGTTAGTTAAATTGAATTTATGTTGTGATTAGAAATTGATTGATTGATGTTTGGTGTATTTTGAATTTTCATTCTATTTAAATCCGACTTTATTGAATTTTAAATTGCCTGTTAATACCTATTATTGATGATTAGTCAATTATTGTTATTTATTTATTGATCTGAATGATAATTGTGATGGATGTTTGATTGTTGATATTGGATGACTTGATGTTATATTTATATTGTTATAACACTATAAGTTCCCTTAGTTGCTGTTAGAAAATCCCTATGGGTTGAAATGCTACATACCCGAACGATTTATAGACTAGGGAAAAATCATTATGGGTTTAAATGATAAACTTGGCTATTTTACGGGTTTTATTTTAATTCGGGATTGCGGGTTGAAATGATATATATATCCGTAAATTTAAAATATTTACGGATTGAAAAGACAAATATCTGTATCACTTCACCATAGGGTAGAAAATTGTATACGGACACTGGATTGGTTAAATTAAATGATTTTAAACCTTAAATTTTGAATCCAGTTAAATGTTATTTTGAAATAAAAATTTGGATTTATAAAAACTGACTTATTTTCGGAAATCCAAGCTTTAATGTTGATATTGGAATTGGTTTAAAAGAATTTGTTAAAGAATTTAAATTGAAAATTTGAAGTTGGATTTGAGGTATAAATGAAATTTATCGAAATTGAGTTATTGGAATATTTGAGTATTTAAACTTTGAAATCTACTAAATTTGAAATAGTTTAAATTTATAGTTCGAACATGGTTTTGAAATTTATATTGATGAAATGATTTTTAAATGAGAATTTGAAATGAAAGACAAAACTTAATTGTTGACTTGAAAGCTGGACATGGTCCAGATTGTTGAAATGAGACAAATAGTATAATTCGATATTAATTTCAAATTTATTATTTTAATATAAACTGTTTTAAAATATATTATTTTAAATCCTGATTATTAAGATTTCAAACTGTTAAACGAATTTAATCTATTTTAAACTGTTTTAATCTATTTTAATCAATTTAAACTATTTTAATTTATTTTAATCTATTTTATTTGTTTTATTCAATTTAATCTATTTTAACCTATTTTAAACTAATTAAGCATTTTAATCTAATTTAAATTTATTTAATCTATTTTAAATATATTTAATCTATTTTAAATCTATTAATCTATTTTAAATCTATTTAATCTGTTTTTAAATTTATTTAATCTATTTTAAATCTATTACCTATTTTAAATCTATTTTAATCTATTTAATCTATTTTAAATCTATATAAGCTATCTTAAATCTACTTAAACTATCTTAAATCTATTTAAACTATCTTAAACATATTTAAAAGCTATTTTAAAATGTTTAAACTATTTTCAACAATGTAAACTTTTTTCTAAATTTCAGACCGTGTAAGTTGAAATGGTTATATCTAAATCCTTGATTTAAAAGTGAATACGGTTAAATGATGTTATAACCTAAGTTGATATTTGAAATGATATTTTTCTGGTCGAACGACATATTTGGGTAAATATAATGATTTTGAAATGAGGATTTAACCTGTTTTGTCGATGTGATTTCGAAAGTGATATGATTTCGAAAGTGAATATGATTTCGAAAGTGATATACTTTGAGAATATGATATTTTGATATCAATGAATCAGTTTTGAAAATGTAAAAGAACTATTTGGTGTGAATTAAGCATTTGGTTGTTAAAGAGACCGGGATCGGATATTGTCATACTCTCTGCCAATATCAAAAACCACTTTAACAACTATGTACATAGTGGAGATTCCAGAATGAAGTAGGATTGTTTGACAAACGATTCTGTATGAGGTACTAACATAGCCCTGACTCCCGTGAGTCAGCATGATGTGGCTAAAACAGGAGCCATGCCGGGCCAAGTGAGGTCGCATCTCCTATCGGATACATATCTTCGATACCATATTATGACTTTGCGAATGATTTAGTGGCCACCCCTCGATCTGATTTAGGAGTGTGCTTCGAGGTGGGTGGTAGTAGCTGTTATTCGTTACTAGTAGTCTGGATTCTTAAAACAGTAGCATCCTACCTTGGGCATTGCCTCGCATGCCTTATCACATGCATTTTCGCACCTTCTACGAGTTTGGTTTGTAATGCACCTATGGAGTGCTCCCTGAGTATCCCATCAGTTTGGAAAGGCTTACAGTATCTGTATAGACTACGAGAATATATAAAACGTGTTAAGGGGGATATGAGTAATGCCTTAGCGCTATTTTAATATTTTACTTTACTATGGACACCATCATAATAGCGTATTGTACTATATAGTTGATAGTTTAACAGATCCTTAGGAGATGGTAATCCCGAACATCTCTTAAGTTATTGCACTCACGTTGACATTGGATATGAGATCTCAAACCCCGTAAACATCTCTGAAGCGATTACACTCATGTTTATTTACTATTGATTAAATTTACATAAGACCTTTTAGTCCTGACTCGAGTGTTTTGTCTTATCATTACGCTCGGGCCAGTCTGAGTCTTTTAGTGTATAAAGACCTTATATTTGGAGCATGAAGACGAAGACTTTTTACTATATTATTTAATTTATTTATTCCATTGTATCATGTTGTTCCGCGGTATTATTTATTTATTTCTGTTGTATGTAACTCTAGTCTGTATTATAAAGGAGTAATTAAAGGTATTTGTAAAACAGCTTCATGAACTGTTACTTGATTATTATATTTTGTTATTCCACAGTGAGATTCTGTGTTTGTTTTATTTCTTTCTCTTCTTTTTCTTATTTACCCTATAACAATCCTCCCTGTTGAATGGTTTGAGTATGACATATGTGATTTATTGTTAATTTAAACCTTTCAAAAAGGTGGATCGTTACAAGTTATTTCCAATTGTTTATGTTCAGACTTATTATTTGCATTTGTTTAGACACTTCTTTGTATTTGGGATGTCTATTGTATTTTGCTTCAGACTCTGATGTTGTAGTAGCTTCACGAACTACTATTTATCTATTTCCCCTGCTTATTGTTGTAATACTTTGTGTCTGTGATTCTGTGATTAATTTATTTACTGTATATGCTGAGTTTTGCACAATATAAATTAACAATCTATTGTTTTGAGAAATTCAAGTCTGGCATGTGTGGATTATTGTCGATTTGAGTGGTTCGAAATGGTGGGTCATTACAGGTGCTATTAGAGCTCTGGTTTAGGCAAAAGTTAGCTTCTGGAGTAAAAAAAATCTCATTAGAGTAGGGTAGTAATACCCTAGGATGAGAAGAATCAATTATGGAATCATCCTAACTTTCGAGCCTATCTTCTTAGTTAGAATTTTCGTTGATTAGTGTTCCTCTAAATTTGAATCTCTATCCTTGTTCTAAAATCCATTCTTTAATCATCCTATGAGAGAGCGCAATTGTAATTGATATAAAAATGTTTTATATTGTGTTGTTTGAGTTGTTAAGTTTGAATTTTGGGTTTCAATCGATTCATCTAACTAACGTTATTGATAGAAATTTCAAAGCACTTGAACAAAGCAAACAGACACAATATTGTTTTCGAAATTGGTAAATGCAATAATTTTATGTATGATTATATTTTATATATAAAGGTATTATGAAATTAGATAGTTAAATGTATTGGTTGGTAGAAATGATGGTACTAGATTATCATTTATTGATTTGTCAACAATCCTAAACCATTAACTATTGTTGTATGTTATAAGGAGATGAAATTTTATAAACATGATTATAAACCTGATTTGCAAATGAAATGAAATTAAAATATGGATTTAAAAATTAATTTTAGACGCTTTCCAAAATTTGGTTTTCAAAGTCTTGAAAAATATATACTATTTGAAAGTATTTTCGAACGGAAATTGTTTCTAAAGAATTTTAAAAGTAAGTAACTACTCTCATCGTATGTCACTGGAAAACAATTTCGATGATGACTATAGCATCATCGACGTTAATTTTAAAGTCTCAAAGTGAGGAGACCAATTAGTAGCTTTGCTACACTTTTATTTTGGAAAGTGGATTTGATTTGAATCTTGAGTATGATTTGATGCACTATATATATATATATATGTATATATATATATATGCATATATTTATTTCAAAATGGTTTGAAATGAAACCAGAAATTTAACTCTTAAGTTTATGTTGAGTGATGGTTTTCAGTTGTTGAAATGAAGCAAATTTTTTGAATAATTGGAGTGTCTAAAATGAGAAATGAAATTAAAACAACTTGAAACAGTTGAACTAGGATAAAATTAGATTATATAATACTCAATTGCATTCTAAAACATATATAACTTATCTAAAATATTCAAAAAGTTAAAATGTTATTGTGAATATGTAAATGAAGGTTAAACAAGAGAAAACTTAAGTAATTAAAACATTCAAACCAAATTTTTCTTAATAGAAATGTTGTAAATAAAAGGAAAATTTTTATAGTGCTTAATTACATTCGAAAACATTAATAAATCTTATTTGGGAAAGTTTGAATATAATGAGAACATGTAATTGAATAGCATACAATATAAAATGTAAGTAATAGGATGTCCAAAGATGAAATTTTGTTGAGGAAATTTATAAATAAAAATTGAGTGGTTATAATAAATGTTTATACAATTAATCTGTGTTTCAAGATATGTTAAGTGGAATAAATTGAATAATAAAAAGAGAATGATATTTAAGTAAATAAATATGAACTTAAGAAACTAAACAGGTAATAAATAAATTCATATCTTTGTAAACTGTTTGGGATACAAAGGTAAATTACAAATAATAGTTGAAATTGAATTATGAAGTGGAATTAACTTAAGTGAAGTCAAATGGATTAAATAATTGAGTAAAAAAATAGAACATGTTTTGAGAAAAAATGAACTTAAGTTATAAAGAAAAGGTGAATGTAATTAAATTACGAATGAAAGTTAATTAAGTAGAGATGTAAGAAATTTGGAATATATAAGTTATATAACTTAAAACTTGAGAAAATCGAAAGTAAAAAACCAAAATATGAACGGGGTTAAACATTATGGGTGAGCAAAAGAAAATATGGAATGTTAATATTAAAATTAAACAAATTTGTTGAAGCGTTAATTAAGTGATATTGAAATTAAAGGAAATATACTATGTAAATGAAATAAAATAAATGAACATAAATAAAATTGAACGTGAAAGTGGATAACAAACATTATTGTAAACGAATATAAAGAAATAGGGTGAACATAATGAACGTTAATAATTGAATATAAGTTAATTGGACATAATAGACTGGAAATTAATGGAATGAGAATTCATTGAATATGAATAAATAAGTACAAAAAAAATTGTAACGAATGTTAATAAATTGAAAGTAAATCAATTGAATGTAAACCAATTAAATGTAGATGAAACAAATGTAAACAATAAAAAAAATCAATTGAATGAAAATATAATGGATTGAAATCAACTAAATGTGAATACAATGAATATTGATTGATTGAATAAAAATGGATTGAAACCAAATTAGTTGAATATAAACCAATTAAAAGCGAATGAATTGATTATAATTCCATTCAATGATTAACGGGATCAATAGCAATAAGTAAATGTTAATCAAAGAAGAAGTAAATAAGGTGAATGCAAATATATTAAATGTAATTTAATTGAAAGTGAGTCAATTAAAACGATAACAATAAATGGATATTAATGAGTAACGAGATGTATAACGTTAACACTCGAAAATGAAATTTATATGGCTTTGGATTAATTATTATGTTTCTGGTACTGTAACGACCCGGAATTTTCGATCTCAAAAATTCCAGATGGTTAGGAAAAGAAGAAAAGAGATAGAAGAAGAAACAGAAATGAAACACGTAATTTTACATTCGCAGCGGATCAGAATATAATAACAAATAGAATAGCAATTATACAAGGAAAAACTGTACTTGTTAATTTATATCAATACATCATAGTTACAACATTTACACAAACACCAGATAGTTAAAATCAACATGCCCTAGATAAACTATAATATATCACAGCGGAGTACTCTCCATACGTTTCTGCCATCCAGCTCGCCACCTGAGCTCCAGAATGTCCTAGCCTGAAAATCTGTAATACTCGGTTTGACCCGAGCATTACATAAAAGTAACACCCGGGTCAGGCTGGAAAGCGGCGTGAGTAAACCCATCAAACTAGAAATTCTAATACATAAACTTACTTAAAACCCAGGGTAACTCGTACCTTATTACAAGTAAATAACTTGTACAATCAACACTTATTTCCAAAAATCAATATCACATTCATAAATCAATTTAAACCTTTAATTATTCTTATTAATTACATTGATTAATGATCCTCTAATTACTTTCATCAATTAATTGTTATTTAATTTCCTTTAATAATTAACCTTTAATTAATCACATTCATTAATCAACATTGATTAATCCCACTCAGTAATTAACTACCCTTATTTACTTATAATAGTTAAATCAACTCCTTGATTAATTACATTAATTAATCCCTTAATTGCACTGAGTAACTAAGACTTAATTACTTCCACTAAGTAATTATTCTTTAATTACTTTCCATCAAGTAATTTCCTTCTAATTAATTACATCCACTAATTATCCATTAATTACTTCACTAAGTAATTACACTTCATTAATTACATTGAGTAATTATACTTAATCCATCATCAAGTAATTCTCTTTAATTAATTAAACATAATTAATTAACTAAAATTGACCACATTTACTTAATTAATTACACTGAGTAATTAATTCTTTTAATTACTTCATTAAGTAAATATCCTTAGTAATCCTTTTACATTAAGTAATTAACCTCTAATTACATCCATTTCTTAATTATTCCTTAATTAACTAACCTTGATTATTCAATCCTCAATTAAGTAATCATCTACACTTAATTAATTACACAAATTAATTTATCTTGATTTAAATTACTTAAATTACTTGTCTTAGTTAATTAAATAATTATTCTTTAATTACTTTCGTTAATAAAACTTGATTTAAGTTAAGATAACTCATTTACTATATCAACTCTTACCTACCTTTTAAACTAAATTAAATTTAAAAGCTTGAATTTTATTTATACAAAATTATCATCTTTTAACTTATTAAAGTTAAATACCATTTTCCTTAATCATATTGCAATTTCAACAATTATATTTGATTTGAAAACATTTATGGACTAATTACATGATTTGTCCAATGTAATATTTATAAACCAAAACTATTTTTTAAACAAAACTTTAAAAATTTAAAACCCATATTTTAAAAATTTTGAATTTGTTTAAAACATCATGCTCTTAAATTTAAACATTTCACACGTTTTAAAACAGGTTAAAGCTTTGCTTTAAAATTTGCTTTGCTTTAAAATTTTGAAACATTCGTAAGTCAAGCTTTTGGTTTTAAAATCATGGAACACTTCCTTTTAAATGAAACTTGACACTTAATCAAAACCAAATCGAGCTTGTCAAACCATCCCGAGCCAAAATGCTTGAAAACCCGAGACAACACTCGCACAGACTCGATGCAACCAAACAATGCTTCCCCACTTCGCAACTTTGAGTCGAACACGTGAGGAATCACGAAATACTCTGGGCTAAACATTCCTTTCCCAAACCCAAAAACCCATATGCACATGTCGACGACTGCGCACGTGCATGACTGGAAATCTCGATGCGGATCAACTCTCCAGCTCTCACCAACCTACAATCGATCTCGACAACCACCATGATGATGCAGCACAACGAAAATCGATGGAAAACCAAAAATCAATATCTCGATCAAACCAGAAATGAATACGATCGGCAAAATCATCGGCCGACGACGAACCACGCCACTAGAAGACCAGCCCTTCCTCTTATAGCTGCTCTATGACAAAACACAAAGATTCCCCCACAAGGGATCCTACCCGGTGCACCATCTTCGGCGTACCAACCTCAGCAAACCCGACCTCCAAAACATACCAAAAAACCGTACTTCTCCCTTCTTCGGCCATCATGGTCAACACTAAAACCCTTCACCATTTTTCCAGAAACCCCTGTCTCCCCGACCACCTTCAGGCCAAACCCGACGCTCCAGTTCGCCTACGATCGCCGTGGATAGCCAAAATACCCAAAACGCCAAAATACCCAAAATACCAAAAATCTCGTCGAATCCCAAACTAAAAATCACAATCTTTATACCAAAATTCGTGATTTGACTTCACCTTCCAGATTATATAATCAGAGATTTAAATTAACATGTTTAAATTTTACCCATTTCCTGATTTCTACTGTAATTTTTAATTTACAAAATATTTACTAAATATAGTCACTAATTTTTTAAAAAAAAACAAGATCATATTGTCATTAACATTTTCTTTTCAGTAATCAAAGTCTAATTTTGATTATTTAGGAAGATAGGCATTATTTTGTAGTTGATCTTGCACCTGACATTCATAAAGAACATAAAAACATACATATACAGGCATGCATTCAAATTTTCACAATACAAACCAGATTCTAGATGAAATATCTAAGCAAACAAACATATTTGTAGCATCATCACATAGGCATATGAACACCAAAGGATTTTCTTTTAAGTGTTTACTCACCTTAATAGGATAGAACAGGGAAGCCTGGAACTGGTTTGAACTATGTAAACCTAGAAATTTAGTTTTAATTTTTGATCTGCTTGATTGATCCGAGTTGAATGTACTTTGAAGCTTGATCTTTGATTTGAATTTGAAGTTGCTTAGATCTGGATGACTTGAAAGAGTTGTTTGATTTTTATCTTCTTTGGTTTGGCTTTCCAGTTTTTTTTTTCCTTTTCTTCTTTTCTAGTTTTGATCTTCAGATTGTTTGATTTCCATTCCCAGTTTAAACTTGATTTTTTGAATTTTTTTCAGGTTCAAGTTTTTGAAAGAATTTTTTTTGAACAGAGAATAAATGAACAAAATTTCTTATTCTAAATATCTTATTACGTATAAATTATTTTAACTAAAAGAAAACAAGTGCCACATGTTCTATTGTATTAGCACTTGTTCATACATGAATCCATGAGCATCAAATGTCATTAGAGGATAATTATGTTTAAAACCCTTTCTCGATTTAATTTTAAAAAAAATTGGTTTTAAACCCTTATGTTTTATAAATTATGCACCATGTTTATCTTTATCTTTTCACGTCTTTTATTTATATGTATATAACTCAATTAAACAATATAAACTTATTTATTTATATTTTTATGCTCAACATATACATATAAATATTTAGAAAAAGTATTATCCTTTATTAAATCCTATTTTAGTTTGAGCTACCATTTTAAAATTAATAAATATTTATCTTTAATGTTTGGATTCTAACTTTAAATTTCCTTTGAAAATTGAATTCAAATCAATGCTCTTAATATACTCAACATATATACACACACACACACTTATATTCTTGTATATGAACATAATTAAAAGTTTCATCATTATTAAGTTTGTACATCATTATTTATATATTGATATACTAACTTTACCATAAGATATATCACTTCCAAATATTTATATTTTAAAATTTATCATAGTTATAAATCCATCCAAATATCCTTTATTACCAAAATTTATCTGTTCAACTGAATAAAACCAGTAAATTATCCAATTGTTAGATGCCAAAAATACGAGTTATCACATTCCTCCTCCCTAGAATCTTTTCGTCCTCGAAAAGGAACGAAGCCGGAATTTATTAAAATGCTTATTATCAGAAAAATTATTCTTTGATCACTTTTAAAACACTTTTAAAATCTACATAATATTACAAAGTAGTTTTTATAAAAATGCTTTTTATATCCCAATATTTCAACCAGTTCATCCCTGTTCTTATAGAAATTCGGTCATATGTTGATCAGGCGTATGACTGAAAATCCATAAGTACTTAGCAGATCCATTTCCAACACCCAGTGAAAATACTTGGAAAATAATTTTATTGAAAATATAGAAAACAATTTGGAAATAGAGGAAACATCTTTGGTGAGAATGCTCTGGAAATCATCACCCCCATCCATGGTCGTAGTTAACCCGATGGTTACGTTGCCATGCCGACAAAATCCATAGATAACTATAGGCACTCCACGCCCCTCAATTTCGCCTTGGAACCTGCTACAGATCGCAGCTACATCTCGGGTTATGTTGCTATCATAGAAAAAATCCATATAACTTTAGGCATCAGCGCCTTCGAATTTCGCTGCCAAATAAATGAAACTTCTCCACTCGACCATAGATCGCAGTCTATCGATGTTACGTTGCCTTCCCGGCAAAATCAAGTGTAGACCATTGACACTCACCTCCACGCGATTTCTGCTATGGTCCACAGTAGATCGTAGCGACATCGAGTTACACTGTCGTCATAGCATAACCCAAATGACTCTATAGGCATCAGCGCCCTCGACTTTCGCTGCCCAATAATCCTCAGGAACTTCGGTTTGTCCGGACTTCCTCACAGGATCAAACTTTAGAGCCTCCCTCCTTTGAGGCTCAAGGGAGTACCAACCTATGGTACTCCTGAGAAGTTCGTTTCAAGGGAGCACCTTTTTCTCTATAGCCATTTTCAAAACATTTTATACTATACATATATAGTATCTTCCAAATCATACACCTAGTATGAATCCCATATAAATCTCCTTTTCTCAAAATCGATTATCTTAAAAACGATAATTCTCAACTAGGCTTTCCAAATTTCCAAAATTGATTTTTCCCCAAAAATCAAAAGCCTTTCAATGTCCATAGGTTCCAAAAACCTTTCCTCGAAATCATTCTCATATATATATATATATATATATATATATATATATATATATATATAATAACCTTGGAAAATCTTTGGATCATTTCATACTTGTATAAATTCCTTTTTTATACTTCAAATACTTTCAAAAACCCTTTTCTTCAGGCAATAGATTTAACAAGGGGAGTTTATCAATTATATATACATAACTTTGATTATTCAAATCAATATTCAAACTTGATTACTCTATAAAGTCACTTACCATATTACTTACTTCCATAAAGTAAATTTTTACCATAGAAATATCCACTTTTCATTTTATTTCATCATATATCTCACAAAATATACTTTCCATTCCAAAAATCATTTTACATTTCTTATCCACCAATTTTCAATATCAATTTCATTCAAACCCGTACGATGTACACATATCATCCGTGCGCTATATCAATCTGATCGCTCACTTGATCACACAATTTCAATTCTAAACTAGTATTGTCCACCCGACTTCTTAGTGCGGACTCAGATCTGATTTCTTGATCGGAAACCGTCATTCTCCTTACATAGCCATAACTATGGTAGAGAATATCTTGAACCAATCAAAAATCCATATCCAGGTTCGCCGTCAAAAATCGAGTGAAAAATCCTAACTCGGATCGATATACAATCTCGAAATTCTTTGTTCGAATCGGGAACAAATCACTATGCGGATAGAATAATATACGTCACCTTACGGATTTATCTCCATCGATTATTAACTAAATCAATTTCTCATATCTATTCACATTCACTTTAATTTCTATCCACTTGTTCACAATTGTTTCAATTCCATTTGGATTATCACTGTAGTCCTTATCTCAGTTGGTAATTAATCATAAAAAGTTTGCACTCTGAACATCCTAAAGTTGGAAAATAATTTGAAAAGTTAAAAGTAGATGAAAAATAATTATTAGTTGTAAAATAATTATAAAATAGCTAAGTAATTGTAAAATAGTTGGAAAATAGTCAAATAGTTATAAAGTAGTCAAAAAATGCAAAATAGTTGCAAAATCGTAATTAATTATAAAGTAGTTGAAAAATAGTAATTAGTTTATAAAACGGTTGTAAAATAGTTAAATAGTTCCAAAAATAATTGTAAAATAAGTATAAAATAGTTTGGCATTAAAAAGAAAAGTTATATAGTGAATAGCTAGGGAAAATAGATTTTAAAATAGTCAACATTAAAATAATTTACTGAAAATAGTTCAGGCTCAAACTGTTCAATTCTCAATCTCCATTTCCAATCAATTTCCAATTTCCACTTAACCTTCAATTTCAATTCAAACTAAGTTAACTTCCATTCCCATCCCAAATTCAAATCAACTTCCCATTTGAATTTGAACTCATTCAACTTCAATTTCATTTTAAATTAATCCAATTCAAATTTTCGATCTGAATTTTAAACTTATCCATCTTCTATCACAATTCTAATTAACTCAAATCAAATTCAATTTGAACTAATTCAATTTAAATCTCAACTTTAAATCATCTCGAATTATATAAATTCAAGTTAAATTTTAAATGTTGATTTAATCCCGTAAATCAAATTAACCTTTAATTTTAAATCAACAATCTAAATCTTTAAACAATTTAATTCTGAGTCAATATTTCAAAATTCCATTTTAAATTATCTTTACTTAACTTATTTCAAAGTTAAAATAAGAGTTCAAAACAATTTTATCTTTAAAATTCAATTTATTACCCAATTTTACTTTGAAACCGATTCTTAAACAATTATAATTTACAAATTCAATTCTTAACATTCAAATTTTAAGTTCAAATAATTCCATATCCTTAATTTCAATTAAAGTTTAATTTCCCTTTTATCTCAATAATGGATATATTTCCGCACTCCATTTCTTCATTCATTTAAACAAATCCAATTCACAGTTTAAAGATTATTAATAACAGTAGGATGACATCATCCAATTTATTTTAAAACATCCATCCATTCTCAACTTTCAGATCTCAAACCCATTTTGAGATCACACAAATTCCCAATTCAAATCAACCATTTAACTTCCCAAGTTAAATCTCAATTTCATCTTGAAATTTCCAATTCAGGTTGCTTGTCCTAAACTTAATTAACTTCCCCTAAGTTAAATTCAATTCAATTTACTCCAGTCAACATTATTCAATTTAAACTTCCATTTCAAATTTTAAACTTCTCATTAATAATCTTCCCACTTCAAATTTCAAATTTCTATCAATATTCTTTCTTACTTATAAGTTCAAAGACTTATATCATTTTGGTTTTTTATATCACACTTCAGGGGAGTTTAAATCATTATGTATATCCTCGCATTTACACATATTTATTTCTTAGCCTACCAAGTCGTACCTTAGGTTTTAAAACCACCTTTTGTTATAATTTAAAACAAGTTCCTTTAAAGTTTTCAAACAACTCTTATTTAAAACAGGACCCTTTCATTCAAATACATTAAATAATATTATTTCTTATTTCTTATCACTTTGAAACAATTTTCAGTTTTCTGGATCTATATTTAAAACTTTACAATTTAGATCATCTTCTATTCAAATTTATAAGTCATACTCACCTAAATGTTTTGCTTCCCTAAAATATTTCATTTTTCTTTATCAATGTTTACTAGAAAACAAACCTCCTATTATTAAACACATTAACCATTCCATATTTTGGTTTGAAACCAATTCTAATTCATCTTATTTGTATAGTTCATTTTATTCAATTCCCATTTTAAATATATATATGTATATATATATACATACATACATATATATATATATCGCTTAATTCTTATTCAATTTCAATATCCAACAACCAATTATTGCTTTATATATAAAATATAAGCCTTTATAAAAATCAATCATTAAAACCATTTTTAAAACCTTTATATAAGAAAATAACAAGTACGCTCTCATATATACACACACACACACTCTTAACTCATTCTAGGGTACCATTAACCTTATCCTTAATGAGTAAACCTACAAGAGCCAAGGTTCTCGCTTAACCTGGCTCTGATACCAAATGTAACAACCTAGAATTTTCGATCCTGAAAATTACATATTGTTAGGAAAAGAAAAAAAGAGATGGAAGAAGAAACGGAAATGAAATACAGAATTTCACATTCGCAGCAGATTAAAATATAATATAAAATAAAATAACAGTTATACAAGGAAAAACTGTACTTGTTAATTTACATCAATACATCAGAGTTACAACATTTACACAAACACTAGACAGTTAAAATCAACATGCCCCAGATAAAAAATAATATATCACAGCGGAATACTCTCCATACGTTCCTGCCATCCAGCTCGCCACCTGAGTTCCAGGACATCCTAACCTAAAAATATGTAATACTCGGTCTGACCCGAGCATTACATCAAAGTTACACCCGAGTCAGGCTAGAAACATGCGTGAGTAAACCCATCTAACTAGAAATTCTAATGCATAAAACTTAATTAAAACCCGGGGTAACTCGTACCTTATTACAAGTAAACAACTTGTATAATCAACACTTATTTCCACAAATCAATATCACAATCATAAATCAATTTAAACCTTTAATTATTCTTATTAATTGCATTAATTAATGATCCTCTAATTACTTTCATTAATTAATTGTTCTATAATTTCCTTTAATAATTAACCTTTAATTAATCGCATTCATTAATCAACCTTGATTAATCTCACTCAGCAATTAACTACCCTTAATTACTTACAATAATTAAATCAACTCCGTGATTAATTATATTAATTAATCCCTTAATTACACTGAGTTATTAAGATTTAATTACTTCCACTAAGTAATTAATCTTTAATTACTTCCACTAAGTAATTAATCTTTAATTACTTTCCATTCAAGTAATTTCCTTTTAATTAATTACATCTAGTAATTATCCATCAATTACTTCACTAAGTAATTACACTTCATTAATTACATTAAGTAATTATACTTAACCCATCATTAAGTAATTCTCTTTAATTAATTAAACTTAATTAATTAACTAAAATTAACCACATTTACTTAATTAATTACACTGGGTAATTAATTATTTTAAATACTTCATTAAGTAATTGTCCTTAATAATCCTCTTACATTAAGTAATTAACCTCTAATTGCATCCATTTCTTAAGTATTCCTTAATTAATTAACCTTGATTAATCAATCCTCAATTAAGTAATCTTCTACACTTAATTAATTACACAAATTATTTGTCTTAATTCAAATTACTTAAATTACTTATCTTAATTAATTAAGTAATTATAGTTTAATTACTTTAGTTAATAAAACTTGATTTAAGTTAAGATAACTCATTTACTATATTAACTCTTACCTACCGTTTAAATTAAATTAAATTAAAAAATTTGAATTTGGTTTATACAAAATTATCATCTTTTAACTTATTAAAGTTAAATACCTTTTACCTTAATCATTTTTCAATTTCAACAATTATATATGATTTGAAAACATTTATGGACTAATTACATGATTTGTCCAATGTAATATTTATAAACCAAACTATTTTTAAAACAAAATTTAAAACTTAAAATTCCATATTTTAAATAATTTCAATTAGTTTAAAACATCGTGCTCTTAAACTTAAACATTTTATACATTTTAAAACTGGTTAAAGCTTTGCTTCAAAATTAGCTTTGCTTTAAAATTTTGAAACATTTGTAACTCAAGCTTTTGATTTTAAAATCCTGGAACACTTCCTTTTAAGTGAAACCTGATACTTAATCAAAACCAAATCGAGCTTGTCAAACCATTCCGAAGCCAAAACGTATGAAAACCTGAGACAAAACTCGCGCAGACTTGATGCAACCAAACAAGGCTTCCCCACTTCGCAACTTCGAGTCGAACACGTAAGGAATCACGAAATACTCCGGGCCAAATATTTCTTCCCCAAACCCAAAAACCCGGATGCACATGTCGACGACCGTGCACGTGCGCGACCGGGAATCTCGACATTGATCAACTCTCCGGCTCTCACCAACCTACAATCGATCTCGACAACCACAACGACGATGCAACACAATGAAAATCGATGTCAAACCCAAAATCTATATCTTGATCAAACTGGAAATGAATACGATCGGAAAAATCAACGGCCGACGACGAACCACACCACTAGAAGACCGGCCCTTCCTCCCATAGCTGCTCCATGACCCAGTGCAAAGATTCCCCCACAAGCGATCTAACACCGTGCGCCGCCGTTGCCGAACCAACCTCGGCAACCCCGACCTCCAAAACTTACCAAAAAACCCTACTTCTCCCTTCTCCGTCCATCATGGCCAACAATAAAACACTTCGCCCTTTTTCCAGAAACCCCCATCTCCTCGACCACTTTCAGTTCGAACCCCACGCTCCAGTTCGCCTCCGATCACCGTGGGTAGCCAAAATACCCAAAAACATTCAACATCGAAAATCTCATTATGACGCCCCACCACTATACCCACACTAGCCAAGAACATTACGGTGAATACTGTCAACTAGCACGGAGAATAAGGCTGTTGAGGAGTGACCATCCGTGTAATTGCTTTGCGTGAGCATCGATATGTCAGATAGTATAACATGCGTTTTATCTCTAGAGGAAATCCGACATACCGACACAAACTCAAAGTTACTACACAGTGGCTGTAATATCTTCAGAAACAAATATAGAAATAAATATAACACAAATCAGTCGCAGAGAATTCATATCACAAAGGCGGAAATAGATATGAATATAACACATGAAAGTGTACATCAGAGTAGTGGTCTAACAAGATCCACAATATCAAAAAGGAATAGATACAAGTGCTAGACAAAAGAATAAGTATACATCATAGAGTCTGTATCTTAAATGTATACAACAAAAACTACTAAACTAAAGTAGTTAGCCAAAAGTCAAAAGATGGTTCCAGATAGGAAGCCATGAGGAAGCACCTGTAATATCTCAGTCTGACCCGAGTATTATTTAATAAGAAAATAATAAACGGATCAGTCTAGCTATAAATATCAGATGAAATGATATAGAATAAGAGATATGACTAAACGTATAATAATCACAACGCCAAGCTGTGATATATAAGTAATTGAAAATCAATAAGAGATTAATCAATATCACAATAACCTACTCAAGGATCAAAAGGAATGTCATATTCCTAATTTCATTCACCAAGCCACAATAATTGATAAATCAAATCAATAGGAATCACGAAGATAGGTGAAGCATAAAGTCCAGAATTCAACACACGAAATCCAGAAATCACAAGAAAAGGATGGCCAATCCCACAAATTGGACATCGACGCACCTAGAAAGACACGCCCCATGTACAGTCGAACATCGACGCACCTAGAAAGATACGCCCCAAGCTCTAGCATCGACGCACCTAGAAAGATACGCCCCATGCATAAATAAACATCGATGCACCTAGAAAGATACATCCCATGCATAAATAAACATCGATGCATCTAGAAAGATACACCCCATGTAATGTCTAACATCGATGCACCTAGAAAGATACACCCCATGCTAAGTCGAACATCGACGCACCTAGAAAGACATGCCCCATGCATAGACGAACATCGACGCAACTAGAAAGATACATCCCATGCCCTGACTTATTGAGCCGATTACTCCACGAAGTAAACAAACATCGATGCACCTAGAAAGGTACACCCTATGTAATGTCTAACATCGATGCACCTAGAAAGATACACCCCATGCTAAGTCGAACATCGACGCACCTAGAAAGACACACCCCATGCATAGACGAACATCGACGCAACTAGAAAGATACGTCTCATGCCCCGACTTATTGAGCCGATTGCTCCACGAAGTAAACAAACATCGATGCACCTAGAAAGGTACACCCCATGCATAAATAAACATCGATGCACCTAGAAAGGTACGACCCATGTATAAACAAATATCGACGCACCTAAATAGGTACAACCCATGTAAGAAATGAGACGAAGCTCAATAAAATGAGGAACAGTCCTCCACATAGACAAAGAGACATCGCACATTGCTAGTCTAAATCACAAAGATGATCGTCATGATCAACGAGAAGTGTCGATTACAGTAAGCTTGTAAATATATGAGCTTAGCATCATGTCCCATAACCACTAGCTTAACTTAAATATTTACGAACAAATTGTAGATCTCCACTAGAAAATTGTCACAAGAGATTCAATCGAACAAGTCCAAGAATTAACCGACGAAGTAAACGCAAGCGTTTCATACCACTTGTTTTACTAAGTCGTTTAATTAGATTTCTCATATGAGTGAGGTAAGGCTTGTATATACTAATAGATTGGAAAACGGTTTACAAAAAGATCTTTGTTATTGAAAATAGAGTTGAAATCATTTTGATGAAAGAGTTTTGATATTTACTACTAGTATTGAAACCTTTATATTTTTAAAGTGACAAATCACAAAGAAGATTGTAAGAACAATCAATCAGTAAAATTCACATTCGAAGACGTGAATAAAATCCAAAGAAACTGATAAAGAATCCATCGAAATGGATATTCAAAAATCCCTAAAAAGGAGTCATCAAAGTCATAATAAATGATAACAACAAATAGGATCATCACGAATCGATTTAAATTGGAATTCTCAAGCAAATAGGCAAATAGGCAAAATAGTGTTGATTCAGACGTCTGAAACCAAGGATTCAGACGTCTGAATCTGGAAAATAAATATTTTCCAAAGACAGAATTCAGACGTCTGAATCCTTGGATCCAGACGTCTGAAATAGGCACTTTTTAGCCTATTTCCTTTCTGGTTCCAAATGAACCAATTAAGACGTCTGAAACCATATATTCAGACGTTTGAATCTGGGAATAGAAATCTTTCCGGAACAATATTCAGACGTCTGAATATTACGTTTCAGACGTCTGAATCTGGGGTTCAGGGCATCCCCTGAACCTAGACCCAAAATGGCCAAACGAATATCGGAAACGATCGAACGAGCAAATGGCGATGACTAAGGAATTACGTCGAACGACAACCCAGCCTAAACGGCTCTTCGATATGCCTCAAATATCAATGTCCAAATATCCATAATAGGATTTTCATAAATTAGATCAAAACACCAAAAATTGTAATATACACGAAATCGATCCAAACCAAAATCAATTGCACACGAATAAACATTAGGAATTCATACCTAACAATCGAAGATAATTATAGACTAAGATGTGAGATAAAAATCTCACCTTTGAACCCAAACGATTGAAGAAGAAGCTATAGAGTAATGGTAAGAACAATCACTCTTCAATTCCAACCAAACAACCTTGAATCTAAGCTTAAAGGAGAAACATTTCCTAAATTAGGTTTAGGAATTTTCTGAAATCAAAGAGAGAATGAGTTGGAGAAGAAGAAGGAGATGCTTACCAATGGGTTCACTTGAGTTTGGAGCAAAAAGATGGATTTGCAAAGCAAGCTAGGGCTTAGGAATTTCTATTTCCCATTCTCTTCCACCATTGTTGCTAAAGCTTGAGTGTTTAAGCAAAGAGGAGAAGTTATGAAGAGAAGGGGGTTGGGCTGAGCTAATAAGGGTGCAGTCCAAACCAAAGTCATAAGCGGGAAAATGTAGCAAAAATCAACTATCTCCAAACATATCGAAGCTTATACTAAAAAAGGTCGCAAACGGCATTTTGAACTCAATGGGGGTGGTCTCGAGTCCCAATTCGGCTGTTTGCAAAAAGTAGCTTTTCGGACCAAAATCCGACGAACGATAAAATATTTAAATAAAATATTTAAATATAAAATCGATAAATATGCGGGTTGTTACAGACTCCCCTCCTTAAAGAAATTGCGTCCTCGCAATACTTAAAAAGAAAATAAGAAGTAACAACCATAGAAGCATATCAACACAAAAGAAAATTTAAATAAGAAGTTCACCATAAAGGGCACGAAAGCGTTAGCAAGAACGGGATCGCTCAATGAATTCTCTAGATTCCCAAGAGTAATCCCTAGGATTTGAAAACCATTGAACTCTCACAAGAAGAGCATCTTTATTTCGAAATCGTTTGAGCTCCGAAGCAATAATTCGAATAGGATGTTGCTCAAAAAATAAAATCTGGTGAAACTTCAATTTCCACAATATCACCGGGCTCAAGAATGAAAACCGGAATCCCTAAGGCATTTCCATAGATAAAAGACGTGGGGAACGCCAAGAATAGCAGAAAATTGAGCCGGTGCAATGGCGTAGTACAAAAACGGTACGCCCGAGGAACTAGAAACTCAAATAATTTGGGACATCAGCGTAGTACAAAAACGGTACGCCCAATGAACCAAAGCAAAGACATTGATGTAGTACAAACGGTACATCCAATGAATCTAATAGCAAAAACATTGATGTAGTACAAACGGTACATCCAATGAATCCAAAAGCAAAGACATTGATGTAGTGCAAACGGTACATCCAATGTATCAAACACCATAAAAGAACATCAGATGCTAGTCCATAAAAGAAATGAGATGAAACTCAATAAAACGAAGTACATCAAAACGTCTTATGAACTTAATAAAAGGATAATTCCATTCGAACAATCATCAAAGAATCAACCACTTGTTGCCTACGACTAAACGCATTTGCAACACGATTTCCCCTCCGGGAATAAAAGAATATCAAGATCATAAGATGCCAGGAACTCGAGTAAACATGAAGTTCCTTATGAGAAAATAAATATTCCAAAGCTTTTATGATCGAGGTGGAGAACAAATTTCTCCCCCAAAGATGATGGTGTCAAACTCTAAAAGCAAAAACAATAACCGCGAGCACTAGATCATGAGTGGCATACCTAGCCTCAATCGGCTTTTGATGATTTAGAAGCACACGAGATAGCACGTTCTCCTTTGCAAGAGAACGACATCCAAACCAGTACGACTAGTATCGGTACAAATAGCAAAGTCTTGGTTCCCCTCCAGGAATCACAAGAATAAGAGTATCGAAAAGAAAGAATTTCTTTTAAATAATTTTCTTTCCTGAAAAGTTAAAACTTTCAAATTACATTTATCATTATGTAATAATCTTTTCTTGAAAAATTTACTATTTTCAAGTTAATATACTGTGTCTGATTGTCTCATCAAAGCATTTAGGAAATTCCTATCGATAACGTTGATCAAGCGCATCGACCAAAATTCTTAAAACACTAAATGGGCAATACAATCACAAAATCGTATTCTATAGGATAAGTAAGTTTCTCAAAAACTTCTAAGAACATTCTTTGTTCGTTTTAAGAACAAAAATCCGGTTATACTTCTAAATAAATCTTATGAAAAAGATTTTGCAAAATTTTAAATTGCTATTTTCATCCAAAAATCAATAAATAAAAGAATGGTCTCATCGAAATATTCATAGAATATTTGATATATAAAATGGATGAAATAAGCTGGACAAATTGAATGACAAAATAAGTCATTCATTAGAATCATAACGAGTGCGGAGTGCGTAAGTGGAATGCTAACTCACGTGACTCGTAGCCAAATGAAAATCGGTGGCAAGGTCAAACTGAAAAGACCTTAGCACCACACAAAAGATTACTTAGGTGATAATCCTAAGACAAGCTCAAAAATACCGAAAAAATTGTCTAACTACATGAATGAAAGAAATAACACTTTCCTTATAAGTGGGCTTAAGGAATAAAATGATGCCATCAAATTGGAATCAAAATCATAAAGGAAAAATAGAAATCTGCTTAACAGATTGAAAATGTCGAAGATGAATAGTCCACACGAGAAAATAGGATATGGGCTTCACAACGATTAAGCCAATCCTTACAAAAATCAATTCCGAAGCCTAAGTAAAAATACCAGCTTGGAAAGATAAATCACATAAAATAATTTCGACATCAATAAAAAGCAAATTGAGTGTTGCGGATCAACCATCCGGATTCGCAGCTCTCAAGGAAGTCATCAAGCCCAAAATATTCAAAGAAAAGAATCTACAAGTTCTTTTGATATAAAAACAATGAGATGAACCCATATCAAAAAGAACTCAAATAAGAAGATCACAAAATAAATGTAATCAAGGATTAAATGAGAAATACCTTGACCACGAGAAGCGTTACCAGGAGCTTGCACTACATTGAGCTCTCCCTCCTTCTTACTTTGAAGTACGGGACATGCAGTAATATGGTGACCCGAATTTTTGCAATAGCGACAAAAGAGGGGTCTCGGACACTCCCTTGCATAGTGGTTCGTGTTACCACAATTGTAGCATTGTCCACGACTAGAGGTAGGTGCTTTTGCTACCGGGGTTTCTTGCCTCCCTTTCTTGTTGGGATTGGGGCCTTTGAATTTGATAGGCCTCTTCATGTTGTTGTTGAAGTTTTGTTGGGCACGCACAACTTCAACATCACCTTCATTATCGGCCTCTTCAAGACGAAGAGCGATATCAATAAGCTGATCAAATGAAACCTCAAGTTTCAGAAGTAATGGCTTCTTAAGATTCTTATTCAAGCCATAGACAAATCTCTGATTTTTCTTCAATGGGGTATTAATGTACTCAACCCCGTATTTGGACAGAGATTCGAAGGATGCGACATAGTCTGTCACAGAATATTTACCTTGAACAAGGTCAATAAAACGCCGGGCCAAAGTTACTTTTTCAGCCTCCGGCACAAATTTCAATTCGAATCTTTCCCGGAATTGCTCCCAAGTAAGATCCGCTTCGATAATTTCCGAAGTCAAGAGCTCATACCAATCTAACGCTCTTTCTTGGAGCATGCTAGAAGCCACTTGGACTCGATGAAGGTCAATAAGGTTCATGCGAGAAAAGATGCGATCGCATGATTTGAGCCAAGCTTGAATTTCTATAACACTCTCGGATCCTTTGAATGGCCTTCCACCCAAATCGATGTAGTCTCTGCACAAGCGTGCAAAACCGGATCTAGGATGAGTAGGCTCTGGATTGGGTCCGGCTGCTTGAGCGTTCTTTACTAGATCAAGAAGCTGCTAAGCAGACATGAATACTCCATCCAGAGGAGTAGCACTAGATTGACCGGTGCTGGGACGGCCTGGTCTAACCATTTCTCTTCTTTAAGAAAGAAAGAAGCAGAAAAGTTATTCTCAAAATAAATATCAAGAAATCTTGATAGATAAAATAAGGAATCATAAAAGAAAGTAGAATAGAATGGTACGAAGACTCGAATAAACCCTAAGGCACAACTCCTAAGAAAGACTTAGGACATGATCCTTTCTAAATTATTCTATATTGTTCCGAAGTTTGGCTTTGATACCAAGCTGTGACGCCCCACCTCTATACCCACACTAGCCAAGAACATTACGGCGAATGCTGTCAACTAGCACGGAGAATAAGGCTGTTGAGGAGCGACCATCCGTGTAATTGCTTTGCGCGAGCATCGATATGTCAAATAGTATAACATGCGTTTTATCTCAAGAGGAAATCCGACATACCGACACAAACTCAAAGCTACTACACAGTGGCTGTAATATCTTCAGAAACAAATATAGAAATAAATATAACACAAATCAGTCGCAGAGAATTCATATCACAAAGGCGGAAATAGATATGAATATAACACATGAAAGTGTACATTAGAGTAGTGGTCTAACAAGATCCACAATATCAAAAAGGAATAGATACAAGTGCTAGACAAAAGAATAAGTATACATCATAGAGTCTGTATCTCAAATGTATACAACAAAAACTACTAAACTAAAGTAGTTAGCCAAAATTCAGAAGATGGTTCCAGATAGGAAGCCATGAGGAAGCACCTGTAATATCTCAGTCTGACCCGAGTATTATTTAATAAGAAAATAATAAACGGATCAGTCTAGCTATAAATATCAGATGAAATGATATAGAATAAGAGATATGACTAAATGTATAATAATCACAACGCCAAGCTGTGATATATAAGTAACTGAAAATCAACAAGAGATTAATCAATATCACAATAACCTACTCAAGGATCAAAAGGAATGTCATATTCCTAATTTCATTCACCAAGCCACAATAATTGATAAATCAAATCAATAGGAATCACGAAGATAGGTGAAGCATAAATTCCAGAATTCAACACACGAAATTCAGAAATCACAAGAAAAGGATGGCCAATCCCACAAACTGGACATCGACGCACCTAGAAAGACACGCCCCATGTACAGTCGAACATCGACTCACCTAGAAAGATATGCCCCATGCTCTAGCATCGACGCACCTAGAAAGATACGCCCCATGTGTAAATAAACATCGATGCACCTAGAAAGATACATCCCATGCATAAATAAACATCGATGCATCTAGAAAAATACACCCCATGTAATGTCTAACATCGATGCACCTAGAAAGATACACCCCATGCTAAGTCGAACATCGACGCACCTAGAAAGACACGCCCCATGCATAGACGAACATCGACGCAACTAGAAAGATACATCCCATGCCCCGACTTATTGAGCCGGTTGCTCCACGAAGTAAACAAACATCGATGCACCTAGAAAGGTACACCCCATGTAATGTCTAACATCGATGCACCTAGAAAGATACACCCCATGCTAAGTCGAACATCGACGCACCTAGAAAGACACACCCTATGCATAGACGAACATCGACGCAACTAGAAAGATACGTCCCATGCCCCGACTTATTGAGCCGATTGCTCCACGAAGTAAACAAACATCGATGCACCTAGAAAGGTACACCCCATGCATAAATAAACATCGACGCACCTAGAAAGGTACGACCCATGTATAAACAAACATCGACGCACCTAAATAGGTACGACCCATGTAAGAAATGAGAAGAAGCTCAATAAAATGAGGAACAGTCCTCCACATAGACAAAGAGACATCGCACATTGCTAGTCTAAATCACAAAGATGATCGTCATGATCAACGAGAAGTGTCGATTACAGTAAGCTAGTAAATATATGAGCTTAGCATCATGTCCCATAACCACTAGCTTAACTTAAATATTTACGAACAAATTGTCGATCTCCACTAGAAAATTGTCACAAGAGATTCAATCGAACAAGTCCAAGAATTAACCGACGAAGTAAACGCAAGCGTTTCATACCACTTGTTTTACTAAGTCGTTTAATTAGATTTCTCATACGAGTGAGGTAAAGGCTTGTATATACTAATAGATTGGAAAACGGTTTACGAAAATATCTTTGTTATTGAAAATAGAGTAGAAATCGTTTTGATGAAAGAGTTTTGATATTTACTACTAGTATTGAAACCTTTATATTTTGAAAGTGACAAATCACAAAGAAGATTGTAAGAACAATCAATCAGTAAAATTCACATTCGAAGACGTGAATAAAATCCAAAGAAACCGATAAAGAATCCATCGAAATGGATATTCAAAAATCCCTAAAAAGGAGTCATCAAAGTCATAATAAATGATAACAACAAATAGGATCATCACGAATCGATTTAAATTGGAATTCTCATGCAAATAGGCAAATAGGCAAAATAATGCTGATTCAGACGTCTCCAACCAAGGATTCAGACGTCTGAATCTGGAAAATAAATATTTTCCAAAGACAGAATTCAGACGTCTGAAGCCTTGGATCCAGACGTCTGAAATAGGCACTTTTTAGCCTATTTCCTTTCTGGTTCCAAATGAACCAATTCAGACGTCTGAAACCATATATTCAGACGTCTGGATCTATGAATAGAAATCTTCCCAGAACAATATTCAGACGTCTGAATATTACGTTTCAGACGCCTGAATCTGGGGTTCAGCGCATTCCCTGAACCTAGGCCAAAAATGGCCAAACGAATATCGAAAACGATCGAACGAGCAAATGGCGATGACTAAGGAATTACGTCGAACGACAACCCAGCCTAAACGGCTCTTTGATACGCCTCAAATATCAATGTCCAAATATCCATAATAGGATTTTCATAAATTAGACCAAAACACCAAAAATTGGAATATACACGAAATCGATCCAAACCAAAATCAAATGCACACGAATAAACGTTAGGAATTCATACCTAACAATCGAAGATAATTATAGACTAAGATGTGAGATAAATATCTCACCTTTGAACCCAAACGATTGAAGAAGAAGCTATAGAGTAATGGTAAGAACAATCACTCTTCAATTCCAACCCAACAAGCTTGAATCTAAGCTTAAAGGAAAAACATTTCCTAAATTAGGTTTAGGAATTTTCTGAAATCAAAGAGAGAATGAGTTGGAGAAGAAGAAGGAGATGCTTACCAATGGGTTCACTTGAGTTTGGAGCAAAAAGATGGATTTGCAAAGCAAGCTAGGGCTTAGGAATTTCTATTTTCCATTCTCTTCCACCATTGTTGCTAAAGCTTGAGTGTTTAAGCAAAGAGGGGACGTTATGAAGAGAAGGGGGTTGGGCTGAGCTAATAAGGGTGCAGTCCAAACCAAAGTCATAAGCGGGAAAAAGTAGCAAAAATCAACTATCTCCAAACATATCGATGCTTATACTCAAAAAGGTCGCAAACGGCATTTTGAACTCAATGGGGGTTTTCTCGAATCCCAATTTGGCTGTTTGCAAAAAGTAGCTTTTCGGACCAAAATCCGACGAACGATAAAATATTTAAATAAAATATTTAAATATAAAATCGATAAATATGCGGATTGTTACACTCATCGAATCCCAAACTAAATATTACAAGATTTATACCTAAATTCATGATTTGACTTCACTTTCCAGATTAGATAATTAGAGATTTAAATTAACATGTTTGAATTTTACCCATTTGCTGATTTCTACTGTAATTTTTAATTTACATAATATTTACCAAATATAGTCACTAAAAATTATTTTTAAAAACAAGATCATGTTGTTGTTAACATTTTCTTTTCAGCAAACAAAGTCTAATTTTTAATATTTAGGAAGATAGGAATTATTTTGTAGTTGATCATGCACTTGACATTCATAGAGAACATAAAAACATACATATACAAGCATGCATTCAAATTTGCACAATACAAACCAGATTCTAGATGAAATACCTAAGCAAACAAACATATTTATAGCCTCATCACACAGTTATACTAACACCAAAGGATTTTGTTTTAAGTGTTTACTCACCTTAATGGGATAGAACAAGGAAGCCTGGAACTTGTTTGATCTATGAAAACCTTGAAATTTAGATTTAATTTTTGATCTGCTTGATTGATCTGAGTTGAATCTACTTTTAAGCTTGATCTTTGATTTGAATCTGAAGTTGCTTAGATCTGAATGACTTGAAATAGTTGTTTTATTTTTATCTTCTTTGATTTGGCTTTGCATTTTTTTTTTCCTTTTCTTCTTTTCTAGTTTTAATCTTTAGATTGTTTGATTTTCATTCCCAGTTTAAAACTTGATTTTTCGAATTTGTTTCAGGTTCAAGTTTTTGAAAGAAATTTTTTTGAACTAAGAATAAATGAACAAAATTTCTTATTCTACATATCTTATACATATATATTATTTTAACTAAAAGAAAACAAGTGCCACTTCTTCTATTGTATTAGCACTTGTTCATACATGAATCCATGAGCATAAAATTGTCATTAGAGGTTAAATTATGTTTAAAACCCTTTCTCAATTTAAATTTAAAAAAAATGGTTCTAAACCCTTATGTTTTATAAATTATGCATCATGTTTTATCTTTATCTTTTCACTTCTTTTATTTATATGTATATAATTGAATTAAACAGTGTAAACTTATATATTTATATTTTTATGCTCAACATGTATATATATATATATATATAAATATTTAGAAAAAGTACTATCCTTTATTAAATCCTATTATAACTTGACATACCATTTTAAACTTAATAAATATTTATCATTTGTTTTTGAATTCTAACGTTAAATTTCCTTTGAAAATTGAATTCAAATCCATGCTCTTAATATACTCAAGATATGTATACACTTATATTCTTGTATATGAGCACGCTTAAAATTTTCATATTATTAAGTTTGTACAACACTATTTATATATTGATATACTAATTTTACCATAAGATATATCACTTCCAAATATTTATATTTTAATATTTATCATAGTTTTCAAATCCATCCAGATATCCTTTATTTCCAGAATCTATCTATTCAACTGAATAAAACCAGTAAATTATCCAATGGCCATATGCCAAAAATCCGGGTTATCATAGGTACTATATATTTCGAATTTATCTTTCCTTTCTATTGCTTCTATTCTCCTAACTCGTTCCTTTTCGGGGGCGAAAAGTTTGAGTGGGGGAAAGTGTGACGACCCGAAAAATTTTAATGATTTAAATAACGTAACTAACTAAAATTTTCATGAAAATAAGCAATAAAAGTTTGCAATAAAAATTTGATGTTTGAAATATGTCTATTTTAACATAGCAAATGGCAGATTTTCATCTGAAATTTTTTATGTTTGTTCAGTTGTGAAATTTCAATTTGAAATCAGTTAAAAATTTGCTGGAAATAAAATAATTTTGAAATCTAAATATTTTTATATAAGAAAAATATAGACCATTTTCTGAGCATGACGTCATATTTCGTTTCGCTAAAGTCGAACTGCTCTAGCCCCGTATATCTTATTTTCGGCAATTTAGGAGTAGCTTTGGCAGCGAAAAATGGTGTTTTGATAGGTTTGTCGTATCTCTCGTATCTATGTATCATCTTGTTCATCTCATCGCGCTGTTCTCCGTAGTATAATCATTTGTGGATTTCACGTCCGATACGCGGCGAAATCTACAAAACTATTAGCCCTATCAGTTCCGCATTTGAGCCTTTTGTTTTCTTACGTCCTTTCAGTTATCCACCATGTAAAACCAAATAGCCATTAGCTTTTAATATTCCTAGAAATTCAATGGTTGACTTTTTCCATTCCACTGGTTTGAATGTATTGAATGGTTCATTTTCATCTCTCATTTCTCTTTCCCTTCCTCTTATCTTCCGTAATTCTATATTAAGAAAATAATAATAATATATAAGTTTATATTAGCTTTTCTGCTCATTCCTATAAGAGCACACACATCTGTTTTTTTGTTTGCCAAACTTACCTCTTATTCCCACCCTTCCAGCCCGCTTCCACACCCTCCGCACCAACCTCTCTCCTTGTGCCCACCGAACTCCACCGCTGCCCATAACGCCGCCTCCATAGCAACACCTCCCACCGCCAGCAAGCCGAACCAAAACCCCGGTCCTCCTGCACCGCTTTGCTACCAACCCATCCAGTTCGCCCTTCCACCTTGCTTACTGCCTCCATTGCTTCGCCGCGAACAGCCGCATCCCCCTAGCAACAGCCACACCGAGACCCGCCCTCCAATGTCAAAGTCGTAGCCCATCCTCCTCCCCTCGTAGACACTGTTGAATATTTTTTGGAGAAAGAGGGAGAGAATATAAGAAAGAGGATTTTTTATTTTATTTTATTTTATTGTAGAATTTTTTTCTTTATTGATGATTTATTTCTTGCTTGATTGATACAAATGAGGGGAGAGCTTCTCTATTTATGTGACTCAATAGAACATTCTAGATATAGAATACTCTAGAAACATGACTCATTAAACAACTCCAGAAATGATTCTTTAGGCAACTCTAGAAACATAACTATTATATAATTCTTATTTCTAGCAACTAATATAAAATTCTAGAGCTTTCACCAAATTTTATCAAATACAAGAAGACTCTAGAGACTTTAATAAAGAAACTTCTAGAAATTAACAAATCAATTTTAATATGTCAATGCCTCCTTTTAAACTTGATTTGTAATACCATGTAATGCTTGAAATATTATATGTCATGTGCTTCGGCAGTAATAGAGATATTATGCAAACTTTCTTCATCAGGTTGACCTTGTTACCAAACATCGAGATCTACAATGCAATTTCACGGATTCTTGTTTTACTTCTTTCATTTCATCCTTCTTCGTCACATTAGGAATTTCCATAAAGTAAGCATTCTAACATCTTCCTTATTTCAGCACCATAAATTTTAATCGAGTCATATATTTTATCTTTTAATTCTTTCATAACTTCGCTCTAGCACTTTTTGACCAATCCAATTTCTATTTCTTTAACATTCTCCATTTCAATTTCTTCAGATTTTTTCTCATATTTCAACTCTCTTTCAAGCTCTTGAATTTTATCTCCTTGATTTATGCCTTCTGCATTTTAATCTCGTTTATTTTCGTACTGTTCATCATTGACATTATTTTCGCTTAATTTATTTTCTTCATCTTCTTCATCATTCTCTATGTGCTTTCCTTCTTTTAATTTTTCCTCCTTAAATTTTACCAATTTTTCACCTTTCTCCTTCTCCCTATTCGTCTTTTCCTCTTTTTCATCAATCAAATTATCTTCTTCTATTATTTTTGCATCATTCTTTCTGTATGCTTCTTTCAAAAAATTCCATGAATCTTCTGTAGAACATTCTCCAAGTATATGATCATAAGCTACTTCATCACCGTTCTCACTTTTTACAACATGAGCATGATGAGCATTCCATTGTAATTTTGCAAAAGCTTTCTTGTCCATTTCCGATATGTTCTCCAAATCATTCGTCCATTCATAACCATTTACGATAGTCTCACATAATCCATTGGAGATTAACTACTCTTTTTTTTCCTTATAAGCCATTAGCAAAATACCATCGTTTTGACTTCTTTCTTTAATGTAATTTGCCGTCTTTTCAAATTTATTATGCTTTCCAGCTCTACATTCAGAAGCATAATGTCCAATTTTTTCACAATTGTAGCATTTAACACGTGACTTATCATACCTTGAATTTCCTCTCCCACGACCTCTTGTTGAGCTTTCTCCTCTTTTATTGTTGTTGTTGTTGTTGTTTTCATAATTGGGCCTCCAACCTCATCCATGTCCATATGCACGACCTCTCCCTCTTTCTTGGCCACCTCCTTATCTTCGTTGGCTTCGATTACTTTTTTTCTTTTTTGAATTAATCCGTTTCTTAAGGACTTGCTCCACAGTCTCTTCCTTCTTCCTTTTCTTTTATACATAAGCTTGCAATGAGCCTAAAAGTTCCTCTATTGACATGGTCTTCAAATTTTTTGTTTCTTCAATGATGGCGATAATATGTTTGAACTTTGGATCTAATGACTAAGAATCTTCTTCATAATTCTTACATCATCTAACTTCTCACCATTTCTTTTAAGATTATTACTAACCACTATAACTCTTGAGAAGTAATCAAAAACAAGTTCACCTTCCTTCATATGCAGAGTTTCAAACTCTTCTTTTAAAGTTTGAAGACGTACCTTTTTGACTTGATCAGCTCCCTTGTAAGACGTTCGAAACTTCTCCCATGCTTCTTTGGCCGACTTTGATCCAGAATTTTTTTCAAAAGTATCATCATCCAATGCTTGATAAATTAGACAAAGATTCTTCTTGTCCCTTGTCTTTAATTTTCTCAAACCATCTGTTTGAATTTAAGGTAAACCATCTTCATTCTCGTGTTCAGTATAGCCATTTTCAACTATCTCCCACACATCGTGTGCTCCAAGGAGAGCCATCATTCTTAAACTTCAATTATCATAATTGTTCTTGATAAGCATTGGAACTTGTAGGGGAACGCCATTACTCGCCATCTCTATCTTTTTTTTAGAAAAACCTCGCCTGATACCACTTTATTGAATATTTTTTGGAGAAAGAGGAGTTTTTATTTTATTATAGAAAACTTTTTTTGTTGATGATTTATTTCTTGCTTGATTGATACAAAATGAGGGGAGAACTCCACTATTTATATGATCCAATAAAACATTCTCGATATAGAATACTTCAGAAACATGACACATTTGACAACTCTAGAAATGACTCTTTAGGCAACTCTAAAAACATAACTATTATATAATTCTTATTTCTAGCAACTAATATAAAATTATAGAGCTCTCACCAAATTCTATCAAATACAAGAAGACTCTAGAGACTTTAATAATAAGCAACCTAGAAATTAACAAATCAAGTTTAATATTTCAACAGAAACTATTATGCTTCTCCTCCTCTATCATTTTCCCTCTACATCCAGTCACAGCCACCCTTGCCGCCACCCAAACACCCTACCTCGGTCACCTTGCTTCACCGCCCCTTCTCTTCCCAGCCATTCGAACCCTTCCCACCACAGCAGCTCGCTTCGACAGCCACCATCACCGAATCCCACACCACCACCCTTGCACCCCACTACCGACCTATCCTCCTTGTCGCAGCAGCCAAGCCTCACCTCTATCCCGCTTTTGGTCGCAGCCTGCTCTTATTAAAAAAAACGGTATATATACGTTTTATACATATGCATTGCTTCCATCAATCTCAAGCCAGCTTTGATTTTTTCATCGATTTCAAATTATTGGCTTTGCTTTATTCGTCGGTGTCCGGAATTTGTCGCAGCAGCTCTTTGGCTTCTCATTGTCCTGTGCGCGTAATTGTGTCACCTTCTTCATTCTTGTTGTTTCTCTAGCCTCGAAAGATGAGAGATCACTCACAATTTACATTCATATGTTAGTAAATTTAAATTCACATGAAATGACGATTGAATATGTTGTTAAATTTGAATTGATTAGGGATTAAATTGTTGAGTATGATATATTATTATTTAAATTTGTTTACCTATGTAAATTTCCGTATGATACCAATAACATGTTGTGTATATATATATATATTATATTTAAATTGTTAATTATGATATATGCCTGTCATTGATATGTAAGCCATTTTTTGTTATTATTCTACTATTCTCACACTGCAAATCCCATGTTATTTAGAAAAATCACTATGGGTTGAAATGATATACAACCAAACAATATTTTAGATTAGGAAAAATCGTTATGGGTTGAAATGATAAACTCAATCGAATATATTGATTTTTAATTTTGGGATTGCGGGTTGAAATGATATATACCCGTAAATATTAAATTATTGAGGATTGAAATGATAAGTATCTGTATCACTTGAGCATAAGTTAGAAAATTATATACGGACACCGTTGGTCTACTTTTAAATGATATTGGTCTACTTTTATATGATTTCAAATCATTGCTTATTATCAAATCTCTGGTAGCTACTGGTAAAATGTTTCTATTTTTGTTGCATAGGTATCAATGATATCCATGTTTTGGGTTTGTAATGTAGTACTAAACCAAATATTTTTTTCATTGTTTTTAGTATTTTTGATGTCTTGGTAGTTTTGAATAGCATAAATCTTCGTATCTCTGTCCTATTAATTATAGAGGAATATAAAGACGATAGATTAAGATAAAACTAACGAGATAACTCCTACTGCTAGCCATTGGTATTATTCTTTTCCTTTTAATTTTTGAAGACGACAATAGTATTTTAGTAGTTATTTTGATTTTCCGTACTATGACTAAAGTTAAATTGTGAGCTATAAGAGTGGATATATATTTCATGGTATGATTACAGTTAAATAGGTTGCTGGACACAAATATGGCAAGAAGATATTTGCTTTCTGCGCATAAGATGTTTAAGTAATTTACTTTGTGGTATTCTTGTATGAAATGTATAAAGAGTTCAGGTGCTGACTATACCAGTTATCTTCCAGTTAAAAGGTACCCAAATCACCTGTCTTTTTCATAAACCCTTCACAATGTACATTTTGTTTTAGTAGAAATTGTCATCTCTATCCTTTTGGAAAAACCTTATATCAAAATCTTGGCTATATATATGGAGACATTAGTGTGTGTTAGTTATTGGTATAAGTATGTTACGTTTGGGGTTTTCATACATCAACCATGAAGTGGTCGGTGTTCGTCGATGATTATTGGGTGATCGATCCACTGTTATATATTAAACGAGGACAACTTAGAGAGGTCTTCATGAAAATCCACATGCTAAAATGTCAAATATTTTTCCATTTAAATTTATGTCGTATTAGTTGAAGTGAGCTTTAGATCAATATTTAAACTCACATTAGGTTGGATATGAGATACATAATTATGAGACTTATATCAAGTCTTTAAGGAAATAATCTTATATCTCAAACCGTATCAGCTTAGCTGAATAATTTAGTTGTTTGTATTATGAACACACTTGTATGAATTGTAACAGACGAAGATACGGAATTATGTAGATAATGACATTAAGAATGTCTCTATTTTTGCATAGGAATCAATGATACCCATGTCTTGGGTTTTTAATGTAGTATTAAACGGATAAAGAGTTAGCACCTCTCTTCCCCGACCCTTTGGAAAGAGGAGCATATACCAAGCTCACATCTAAAAAAGGTCTGCAGTAGGTAGGTAGAAAATCGAAATGGAAGGTAAATACATGTTGTAATAAAGTACTAGGAGAGTAGATAGGATGGTCAGAAACGACCCATGGAATTAGGAAATAATAAGTAAACTCATCAGTCCTCTTTAAGCCTAAATGAAAATTTTTATGGCTGTTTTTTTCAAGAGTCGGGACTTGCATAGTACTCGGTGCAACGGCTGGATGAAATGTCATCAATGTAGCTTCTCTGCTATGAGAAGTTTCATTCTACTATGGGATTACTATTTAGCTTTCCAAGGCTATTTATGTTTGCTAAAATTTCGTGATTGATTTTCTTTACGTTAGGAAATAAAGATGATGAGTTGAAGCAATAATATTAAAGGAAGATGGGGATAACAAAACTTTAAGATGAAAGTAATAACCAAAAACTGATCTAACATTTAAATTATGTAGCTCCCATAATACCAACACAAAATATGCACAACATAATTGAGCAAAATAACGTGCATGTTATCCGCTTATCCAGTTCCTTGTTTAAGATGATCAAAGTAATGCCGATTTTAGCTTCATAAGCATGTCGATAACATTCTTCTAATTCCAATGCATCTGAAAGGTAAAAAAACAAACCGTGGTGGTAAAAATCAGTCTATTTTCTGCATATATGAGAATTAGATAAGTAGTCCAAGTACTTCGTCATCATTACCCAAACATGTACTTATATGCATGACTGAAATGTATAAACTGTCTACATATGATAATCCTGTAAAGCTAAACTAATTTGCAAGGAAACAGATCTTATTTATAGTCCTAACTAATTAATTGAATAAAATGAATAATTATGCACGTAATATATATGTTTACAAATGTAATTAAATAGACCATGGAAATTCCGAGTAAGCCAACACCAATACCTGATGATGCAACTGATAACAAAAATGAGTTTTCTAAGTTGGAATCTGACAAAAGCATAGCTAAATCTATAGAAGAGGTAAAGATATTTATCTGTTTATTGAAGTACTGATGTTGTAGTTAAGTTTATGTCAATGCAAGTAAATAATTATTTTGTTGTAAACAATATTCAGTCTATGAGATGAAACAACACTAATTATTTCATACGATTATGTATATGAATCTTTAATCGTATGTATTTATATACATGTGATCAAAAATGTGTTCAAAATTAAACATCAGCCTAACTTTGTTATATCCATAAGCATCTTATATTATAATTTAAAGGTAGCATCCAGTGCATCATTCTATTTCATAGATGATATGTTTCTTCGTTTTAAGGTTTTGGATATCTGGCACTTCTTTCCATGTGAAAACGCTATTATTGTTATATAGATGCTATTAGTGTCAGCCTTGGTAACTTACATTTTTCGTTACATGGTATAGATAGTTTTTGAGTTAGGACTGAAATGCATACATGTGAATAGCGAATAATGGTATATGGTTCTACACTTCTGTGGAGTGCTATATATGCTTGTATTGTGATGTGATTGCCTACACCGTTGTTGCTTCAAGCTAATATGAGGTAAAATTTGTATTCTATCAATCTATTATAATTGGTTATGTGCTACTTCTGTATTAAATTAATGTTTGTACACCTATAGTTAGTTAAGTGTTATTTCTATATTAAATTAAAATTTGTAAACGTAGAGCATATGATACATAGGTTCCATGTTTGGGTCTGCAACTGGAAATAAGATTAAATGTTGCATTCTCAATTAAAAACACGATGCTTGAGATGGGTGTCACACCGAATGTATATATTATATATATTATATATACAATTTACTAATACAGGCTTCGTTAAAGATAGGAAATATTAAGCTAGCTTGGATGGCGTAGAAGGAAATGATTTAGAATGGAATTTATCCAGATGTAGTAATATACTTATTTGTTATGTAACAGGTCATAATTTGTTATTTTTCCTAAATGAGCATATTCGCTAGTATATTATTTTTTCTTAAATGAGATGTGACGGTTGTTTTAATATAGCTTGACATTCATATTTTGATAATAGTTCCCTGAAAATGCTCAAAATTATGTCATACCTGCAGAAAATGCTTAAAATTCATAATTAGGACCATTTGTCCGTGAGCACATTCCATTTACACTTGATGACTTAGACAACTTGATGATTGGTAGTCGCGTTTGTGAGTAGGAAGGGTGATGGTGAATGTCAAGTGAGTGATTTCCCCTTCCACTCACACAACTATGATTCTAATCACCAAAGTTCTAATTTATTTATGGTTGTGTTGTAGTTAAGAGAATTGTTTAGATGCATTAACTAAAAATAGAACGATTGAATGGGAAAATAGGCGACTGTAGCCACAAACACGACTGGAACATGCATTCCAGGTTGTACGATCTCATTTTTTTATTATGGTCATGTGAGTTTGCTTCTATTGTGTTTCTTCTTACTCGTTGCTTCCTGTTGCATCTACGTGCATGGTGTAGTGTGTGGCAGTGCTAATATATAAATGTGAATATATTTAAAAGCTTGAACACCTGTTGCTTATTTCTAGGCTTGTTGAGTATCCCCTGTGTATATATATTGCATGAATAAATATACATAAAACTTTGTATGCATGTATATGGTGCAGCATCTTATTGTAAGTGCAACATGAAAATGGTGTGACATATGTTTACCATCTTTCAATTGTAATATATATATTTTTGTCAATAAAGATGAGATCGAAGGGGTGTCAAGCCACAGATCAATGTTATCATGTTAAATTGTGCTACCTGCAGAATTAGTTAATTTGTGCTTGTTTGGATTTCTCTTTGTCACTTTTTATAGCTAAACTCTGGAGACTTTGATAAGGTGAATGATGGTGCACAATTAATCCCAGGAACTACTGGCTTGCTTCGGTGAGTTTACATATTTTGTCAAAGAATCTATAAACAACACTGAACACATAATTAACAATACTTCCAGTTTCCTTTTCTTCTTACTTTTTGCCGATTCACATTTTACTGGAAACCTAACAACTACACAGATGGAAACCAAATAAATATATGTGAATTTGAAAGATTCAAATCTTTATTTGAATCTATTTAATTGTTAAATTGTAAGATTTCTATTGAACTTGAAAACGTCACTTTTTAACAAAGTAAACCAAGTCTGACATATATTAATTACAAAAAGCCAATGGATTTGTGTTCCATAAATAAAATTTAGCTTCTATTTGAAATTAGAACTTTAATGCTTGAATGTCATATTGATAATAAACTGCTATTATATTTCATTCTTGTGCTTACTAAGAATCAATGTAGTGCCTTGAATGCAGTTTTGAAATTCATGTCTTTTTTCGTATTGTGCACATAAGGCATGACAGCATAATTAAACAACTAATGTACTTTCGGCTTAGTCCCAACAAAGAGCTATGACAAATTTTGCCTTTAAATTTGTTTTATATGCATAACAAATGTTTTATGTAGCTATGACAAATGAGTATTTTGAATGTTTTTAAAGTCGTGTTACAGGACTGTAGTATGAGTGCGTGAGTTTATATATATATATATATATATATATATATATATATATATATATATATATATATATATATATATATATATATATATATATATGAGGCAAAATATATTTCTGTATTATGTTTTAAACTCAAAAATATCCTGTGTTCTATCTTTCATCTTTACAAAACAAAACAGAATCTTTCAATAATATATTTTAATGCATTATATTCTACAAATCTTAATTTTCTTATCACTAGCACAATCTCTTTCCATTTTTCAAAGCTTATACAAAAACATAGGTCACCCAAGTTCCATAACTGTAATCTAGAACAAAGCAAAATTTCAACATGTTGGGTTCTAGATTGAATCTTGTGTCCATTATAATTGGATTTGGAATGAGGGCCACTTTCATTATTTTCGTCTGTGCATGTTTGATGTGTGTTCGGGTTCGATCTGATGAGGATTCTGCAACTATTGTTATTGAGCTAGGATCTGACCTTGACATGATATGTATATCTTCAGTTTTTTTCCTTTACCTGAAAGAACTTTATGTTAATTATACAATCATCATACCATGAAGATAGTCAATGAGTATTAATTTGATGAAGATGGAACATGCAAACCATGGATTGGAGCCTATTGTTGTTTCTGCTATTCCTATAGTGAAATATAGTTAGGAGGCTTTCAAGTCCAGTGAAGATGCACAAAAAAAATTTAATTTAATTTTTATTTTTTGTGCGTATTATTAGAGATCAAAAATTGATTAATCTGGATTATACTTTATATATAGTTGATCGCAATGAATGTTAAATCTAAATAAAGAAAGCTTCTTTGGATCAAAAACCTTTTTGTTGTATTGTAGTATAATCTATAGTTTATATAGTGACGTTAAATTAAAAAGAAGATCTGACATGTAAGTCAATTAGCTCAAATTCAGACATTGAATTTATCGTGCTTAAATTTTTCTTCAATGTTAAAAAACTGTTTTTTGGAGATGTTTGATGTCACGTAGATCTTCTAAAATCAAATCTAAATTGATTTCACATTTGGAAGAGATCGAGAAGAAAATGACAGAAGGGCACATTAAAATAATTGTATGCTTACAAAAAGGATTGGCATATCACCTAATAGTAGACTTATTCTTATAAACCAAATTTATATTTGAGTTTGTTAGTTAATCAACTCAAATTTCGATTAAATTATTAGATTATACATAAATTAAATAAAGTAAGTAATTAATTTTCCAACTTGGCGATTTGATTATCAAACCTAAGGCACAAAGCATCATAATATGTGATTATTATATGTGAAAAATTGCCACGTTACTTGAACTAAAATCCAATGGTTAATATTTAAAGTCGGTATTAATATCTAAACTATTATTCAAACGATTAGTTTTGAGTGACGGTAGACACATTTGTCATAACCTGTAACCAAAAAACTAATTATAGTTCCAGTCCAAGCTAACTTCAATATTGACTTTTTTCTACAATAAAAATTTGAGAAACCAAATATTTTAATTATGGTTCCTTCCTAGTTTCTTTCTAACTGAAACTATATTTGTTTTATCAGGTGTCAATATGCTTGGCATATTATGAAGAAAAAGAAATCCTCCATGGTTTGATGAAGAGTATGGATGACTCAATTTTTATATAATTATTTCTATATTAGTTAACCATGTTTGATTAACTATATGAAGTATGTATGACTAATTTTATCTTGCTTATTTTTGACAGGTGTTGTATGATGCTTTTGTGGTTGCTACATGATGTTGCACTCTTTCTCCTTCAAATCGATCAAGCTTGAATCAATGTATTGTCCATCGATGTTATACGACTTTGTTTTTAGTATGTATTGTCACTTTTGGTCATAAATATTTATATGCTTAATACTCCATGTATGAATTATTATGGATATATATATTTTGTGGTTTGGTTTATGACTCCATTTGATTACGTACATTACACATGATAAGTGTGGTTTTTTGAATTAATATTAGTTGAAATAAGTATAGGAGAACTGAAAATTATAAGCTTGAATGTACATGGGAAAAAAATACAATAGAATTTTTTTTATAGCGTTTCAACAATGCCACGAAAAGAGAAATTGTTAGAACTTTTATATACTATAGTATTATGCTAGTGCAGTATAAAATATTCTACAAGGATTAAATAGTTTTCATAATAATAAAACAATGCTACAATAGATAGTAATGATTTTATATAGTGATTCAATGCGAAATAAAAGATTGTTATAATATTTTGACCACTTTTTAGATGCTATAATAATATGGCATATCAACGTATTATAGCAACTAAATGATGTCATAATTCTTAGTATCATAAAACACAACTCTGCGTAAAAGTTCTATAGCAAGCTTCAAAACGCTATAGAAAAGTAGTACCGATATGTTTGGTCTACAAAAACGCTGTTAAAAATACATTTTCCATTGCAATTTTGAAACGCTATTATACCTATCAGACTTATTACAAATTGTTGATCCATGGCATTTATAGAGACGCTATAGATGGCTTTATTAGCGGTTTTATACACTATAAAAATGTCTGTTTATTGTAGTGATATTGATTTAAATTTGTAAGTTGAGATTTATTTAAATTTTATTAGAAATGATTAAGTGAATATTTTCAAATTTAAATAAAATTAAAGTTGAATTTTGAAATATAAATGAAATTTATTAAACTGAGTTATTGTAAATGTTTGAATATTTAAACTCTGAAAGCTATTGAATCGAAAGTGGTTTAAATTTGTAGTTTAAACCTGGATTTGAAATCGATATAAATTAAAATGGTTTTAATGAGAATTTGAATTGAACATTTAACCTTTTTAATTGAAATCGTTGAACTGAGAATGACTTAAATTGATTTCTGGAAACTAAAGTTTATTTGAATTGATTTATGAAATTGGAAGAAACAATTATAATTTGAAACTATTTTCGATATAAACTCTTTTAACATATAAACTATTTTAATATATGTTATTTTAAATTTATGAACAATTTTTAATATATATTTTAATATATGAACTATTTCTAATATATATAAACCATTTTAACTTATAACCTATTTTTTAAATATAAACTATTTTTAATTTAACTATTCCAATATACAAACGACCTTCAATATTCAAACCGTTTAAGTTGGAATTTTTGTGACTTAGATTTAATTGATTTAAATGTGAAATTTTTATACAACGGTTTAACCTATTTTGTGGTTATGATTTTGAAATGAATATGATTTAAGATGAATAATGATTTCGAAAGTGAATATGATTTTGAAATATTTTGAAATGAATATGATGTTTTGATATGAAGTATGAACTATTTGAAATGTAAAAGAACCGACCAGTGTGAAATAAGCTTTTGGTTGTTAAAGAGACCGGGATCGGGTATTATCATCTTTTCTGCCAGTACCGAAAACCACTTTAACAACTGTGCACGTAGTGGAGAATGCAGAACGAAGTAGGATGGTTTGGCGAACGATTTTGTATAAGTTATGAAAGCAACCCTGACTCCCTCGGGTCAGCTTGATATGACTAAAACATGAGCCACGTTGGGTCAAGTGAGGTGGGACCTCCGATCGAGCATGCTTCTTCGAAACCATATCTATTACTTTGTAATTTGATTGGGTGCACCTTTGATTATGGAAGTGTGTCTCGAGGTGGGCGGTAGTAGCCGCTATGCATTACCATAGTCCAAATCCATAAAAGGTAGTATCCTACCATGGGATTTGCCCCATGTACCTTGTCATATGCCTTATCGCGCCCATTATAATTTTGGTTTGTACTGTCCTTATGTAGTGCACATTGAGTTCCCACCTGTTTGGTGGAGCTTACGGTATTTGCATAGACTACGATATTTATATAAAAATGTGTTACGGGGGACACGGGTAACGCCTTAAGGCTACTTTAATATTCTACTTTACTGTAGACATTATATATATATATAGCGTATTTTACTATGTATGTAGATAGTTCCATGGTTCCTAAAGGATGAGAATGCTAAATATCCTTTAAGTTATTTGTATTTCACTTGGACATTTCACTTGAGTTGATTTACTTACATAAGAATGCTAATCCCGACTCAAGTGTTTTGTGTTTTGCTTTATGCTCGGGTCAGCCTGAGTGTCACAGCATTTGAGACTCACCTTTGGAGCTTGGAGCTTTGCTTGGAGATCTATCTTTTATCTATTCAGCTTTTTAGTTATTTCCAGTTGTTTATGTTCAGATTTTTCATTTGCTTTTGTATTATAGACTTCTTTATATTTGGGACGTCTGTTATGTTTTTCTTCAGACTTTGATGTTGTAGTAGCTTCATGAGCTACTATTTATCTATTTCCACTAATTATTGTTGTAATACTCTGTGTCTGTGATTCTGTGATTGATTTATTTAATATATATGCTAAGTTTTTCGAAATATAAATTAGCAATCTGTTGTTTTAAGCAATTCATGTCTGACATGTGTGGATTATTGTCGATTTAAATGGTTCGAAATGGCAGGTCATTACAAAATATGTTTGATTATATCTTGTTATCGAGTTTTACTCACGTTGGTTTAACAGACTGACCCGGGCATTATTCAACATAATGCGCGGGTCAGACCGAGCATGTTTTCCCAGGTTTAGCTGGATACTTTAGCATTGGAGAGGAGTTAGATGGTAAAGACGTATTCACGTATGTTTTTCTTCCACTGTATAATAGAGTCTATATGTTTGTCAATATAAGGATATTGTTCTATAACTGTCTAAATTTAGGATAAGTCTAGTGTACTCTGATGTTGTGTATATGAACAAAGGTGTTTCCTTTTTGTAAAGATCGTTGTTGTATTATATATTATTCACCGCATTATAAGATTCTATGTTCTTTATTTTTCTTCTATCGTCTATCTTCTTCTTTGGACCTAACAAATCGGTATTTTCTACATTTGAATGTTCGGCATGTGATATAGTAGACGTAATAGTGTCGATTTTCGATGGTCGAAAATCTAGTTTGTTACATTTGGCATCAGAGCTAAAGGTTAAGCGAGAACCTTGGCTTTGGTAGGGTTTGACTCCTCAAAGACAGAGTAAGTGGGACCTCTGGATGAGTTTGAGTGTGTGTGTACTGTTGGAACTGGACCAGCCAACAGCGGAAGTTATGGATGAATTTCAAAAAATTTACCAAATTGGATCTTGGGTCTATGAAGTCTAACTGAATTAAAATATTTATAAATTTTATCTAAATGAAATCATTTATTTTGTTTAAATTCAAATATATTAAGATATGAAATTAATTTTATTTGATGTAGTTTATACATAAATGTATCATATACATATATGTTTGAGTGCATGTGTAACATAATAATCCATGAAAGGTATAATATGCTCATATGTATAATTTTCTATTTACATCGCAACAAACGTATTAGCTTATTTTGTATCATGTATTTTGTCCAAATATGTGCACGTATATGTGTTACAAAATATATATGCACAAACACACACATATGTATGTATAAATATATTATATATAATATATGAACATAAAACATTTATATATAGGTAAGTAAATATATATATATATATATATATAAAGAGAGAGAAAAATTATTAATAATTATTTATAATTCAAAATTAAATTAGTTTTGCAAACATTATAATTTTAGTATTTTAATTTGTACATATTTTGAATAAAATAATGTTTTCATCCATAAATAATGAACATAAAAAATCTATTGATGAAAATTCAAATTTTACAAATTTTGAAAATCTAGGATCATAAAATAGAGCTTAGAAAAATCTGGAGATTTTTCAAAGTTGAAATATTATTTTTAAAAACGAATACGTTGAAGCAATGGCTTCCCTTCCTTTTACTGTTCTTGATTCGTCAGATTGCAAGGTCTAAATCACCGACCTCTAATAATCGAATAGTATTACTTTAATTTGAAATATATTTGAGAATTTGGGAGTGGATTGAGAGCTATGTTTTAACCAGCAATGTAGAAGGTAATGGCGGCTAAAAAGGTTCTTTTTTATTATTTTAGAGACAAATACATACATACATACTTACATATACATATACATACATATATATGGATGTATTAGAGAGAAACGAGGAAAACCTTTTTACCCATTCTCACTTGATCTCAACTCATTATCTCTAGGCCACTCCTAGAACATATAACTATTATAAATATATTTATAATTATTTATTTCTCAAGTTATATTCAAATTTTATAATTAATATTTCATAAATATTAATTAATTTAATTAATTTATAAGAATAATAAACTAATAAATCGTTTGGTATTAAGGGAATTCATCATTACGGTTGTGTTACTCTTGGGTGTAAATTTGGTCAACGATTAACATCGAACTGTTCTAATGTTAACATTCACATGTCACTTAGTAGGTGGTGAGACATTATGGCCAAATTTATCGCTTACTCATTTTTGGTAAAAATCCAATTTTAGTTTAGTAAGCGTTACCCAGTTGTGACATTTGTTTACACTAATTCTCTTCGTCAAAACTATATCATTTTGGACTTATGGAATTTGGTAATGGTCAAAATTCCAACCTCATCCACATTCAACTTTATTGTCCAAATACAAAGTCCTTGGTTCAATAATAACAATTATTATTAACCGAAATTCTCTGGCTAGAGATTTTGAGTTGACTATGATACTAACCGCATACAACTGAGGAGACGAATAATCTCTTGAATAGTGCTTCACTTGTGATATCCTGGATTTTCGGGCATTAGATAATTGGATAGTTATCTGACTTAACTTTTGAAAATACTGATTTATAAATTAAACAAATTCAAATGTGATAATCTCCATTTTAAATTATTTAAAATTTGGCAAGATTATTAATTTCAAATCAATAATAATAATATGTTGTGTATATATATAGAATTATTATATACAAATTGAATTTGTGTTTGTTTAAATATATATGATATATCATATATATGTATATATCAAGTTGATTTTTAAATTGGATTTGGAGTTTAATTTGAGTTTGAATATTTAAATTTGAAATTCAAAAGATATATATACATACATATATATATATATATATATATATATATATATATATATATATATGTATCTTAAATTATGCTTTGGTTTAAAAATGTATTTTATTTGATTTTATTTATAACATAAATTTTTTATATCATTTTTTAATGGAATTTATTTATTTAAATTAAAATATGTATTTATAAATTAGAAAATCAATTATAATAGCTTTATAAAACAATTGAAAATCTAATTATGCATGGAAGTACATGTGTTAACTTATTATTATTCTTAATAACATGCGTTAGCAAATTAAATGAGGTAAATGACAAGTGTCATTTATTTAAATTATTTCTAAAGTAATAAATATCAAAAAATGATGATTTTATAATATCTTTTTCTCCTCTCTATCATTTTCTTTCTCCCTCACCTTTCAAAAAACAAATAGCCTGCAAGCAAAGATCTGAAAACCCAAATACAAGCAACTCAGAAGAAAAAAAGAGAGTAGAGGAAATTAACAACCGAACCTGAAGGAAAATCAAGTACAAAATCAAATCATCAAAAGCCTGCATTTTTCAACCTGAGATAATGGAGCAAATGTTACGACCCGGTATTTTCAACCATTCGCATCCGCACATGTCGGACCTAAATTGTTCAAAATACCGCGCTGTAAATAATATTTGGAAAATCTCAGAATATATAGTAAATAAATAATCACAGAATCACAGACACAGAAATCAGAATACTCACAGCGGAATAAAATAACTTAGTGGTTCATGAAGCCACTATCACATAGTCTTAAAATAAGTATAAATTACATAGTTTTTAAAACCAAATATAGTTTGAATCAACCACAGAAAAATCCAAATTTATTTGTCTCCATTACATAAACTAAGATAAAGAACTGAAAGGAACTTTGACAGCAGCTTGAAAAGATGATCTGCAGAAGTCCTAGCTTTGGAAAAAGAGGTCCAAACTGATACTCAGGTTGACCCAAGCGTACAAACTAAGCACAAACACTCGAGTCAGGACATACATACTTATACAGTGTAAGCTAATTCATGTGAACTGTAATATAAAGGCAAGTAACTTAAAGGATGCTTGGGACCGCCGATCCTCTAAGGATCCGTTAAACTATTTACTATGTAGTAATATTTCGCTATTATAATAGTGTCTATTAGTAAAATAAACTTACTTTTAATAGCGTTAAGGCTTTACATTTTCCACCTTAACACATAATATATTCTCATAGTCTATACAGTACCATAATCTCCCCCATATTGGGCGTCGTCAGAGGGCACACCATAGGTATGGTACAAAACCAAAATCGTATAAGGCTCGCTAGGGTAGGTGACACGGCACAACTAGGCAATGCCAGCGTAGATATACCAATTGCTATCTGGACCGGTGGTAACGCATAGCTGCTACTACCGCCCACCTCGAACAACACTCCCAAATTCAAAGGTGTGCACCAAACAATCACAAAGTAATGGAATGGCATACGAAGAAGTGCGTTCGATCAAAGGTGCTACCTCATTAGCCCGAGAATCGCTCATGTTTTAGCCATCTTATGCCAACTCATGGGAGTCGGGTCCACGTACATACCTAAAAGAATGTCACCACCGTCCTACTTCATTCTGGGAACTCCACCGCGTACACGGTTGTCAAAGTGGTTTTCAGTATCGATAGAGAGTATGCCCATATCCGATCCTGGTCTCTTTAACAACCAATGTTATTATTACCCGTGGTTATAATTTCCAAAAATAATTTATATTTCAACCAATATACTACACTTTAAACTATTTAGCAGTGAAGTTATTATTCTTACAAAATCCACTATAAATCCTAATGGTTTAGCCTTAGTTCCTTTGTATCAACTATAGCACTTACAAAGTGCGGTAATATCCTTTGCAACAGATTTGAGTAAATTAAATTTTCAGACCTCAATATATCAGCAAAATTTAAACCTTTATTTAGATAATTAACTTATAAAATCAAAATTTCCACTTTGAAATAGTCATTTAAATTTACTCAAAAATTTAAGATTTTTATAGATTTTACAAATGTATATCAAACTTCTCTATACTTTCTAAAATCAAGTGCAAATTTTCTATAAATTTTTACTTAAAATTAAGTTTAATTACCACTTCAAAAATAGACTTATTTCCAGTTTAATTCTTAACTTACCCTTTCTCTTAAACCAAACTTCACTTTTCCCAAGTTTAGTTATATTCAGATTTTATTTTTATATATTTAATTTATTAACCTTTTAATTTATAGAAAATTTAAATAACTCCTTATTTATTCATTTAAATTCAATTTATATCAAATTTATTTATTTCATTTACTTAACTTGAAACTTTTCCTTTACAAAAATCAAATTCCAAAATAATTTTATATTCCAAATTCCAACTTAATCCTTTATTTATTTATATACATTCAATTTCTATAACATCACAAAAAGCATTTTAATTCAATTCAAATCAAAATAATAAATATAAAAATTTAAATTACTTAAATTTTTCTAGAATATATATATATATATATATATATATATATAACCACGGGTCTGTATAATATTTTCTACCCCAAGTCAAGTCGTACGGATAATATATCATTTCATCCGTAATTTACAAAAAAAAATCCTGTGTTCTATCATTTCAAACCCGCAATCCCAAGTTAAATAAAAGACTAAATAAATAAATAGATAAATATTGTTTAGGCCTATCATTTCAGCCCGTAACGATTTAATTCTACAGGGAACTTGTAGTGTGATAAAAAAAAGTAATTAAACAAATGGTATAGCAGCATAAATATAATAGTATATAATATGACTGATGATGTGTAAATTCAAAATAGGGTTTCTAACATCATAAAATTTATTGTAGGAAATTAAAATATAAAATAAAATCATTCTACAATTTCACTCGTTATTAATTTACAGATCTGTAAGTATGTTTGTCGGGTGAGTATTCTCACCTCTATGCTGCTGAAGATTTAGATTCAAAACTATGATAACCACACCGGAAACAGCATACAGAAGGCACGATCAAATATTGAAAGATGAGACAAACTGATTCCAATCTTGAAATAAGGTAAATAAATAAAACTAAGTTTTCGAATTTAATTACGATCATAGCAAATTGGAAAAAAGATTGAATTAGAGAAAATTTGACACAAATGGCTCGACCACTCCACTTCCCGACTCGACCCACCAAGACAAAGGCTCGGCCTACCCATTTTATTTTACAAATCAAAATTTACAAAATAAATTTATGCTTTAAATTCTTGACATTTATTTATTTACATATTTAACTTTGTATAATATCACTATACTTATAAAAAACCCTTTTTTATCCAATTTTAACAAAATATTATAACATTCTAATTTAAATAAAAATATGCAGCATGCATGTCACGCCAGTGGGCAAATGACCCAAATCATGCACAGGTGGCTAAAATTTCATAACTGATACTCGTCTTTTTTTTCTTCAATAAGCATATCCGCTGTAATAAAATACAAGGTGGTGCATGCCTATATTTTTTTCTCTATTCTATTAAAACAAAAGTGGTGAAAGTAAAAGTTTGATTGGTTTGAACCAAGGCTTCAGGAGGTTTTGCCATGCACGCACGCAACCAAGCCAGCGAACAACTGCTATATGAAATCAGTAATATGGATTTAAGTGAAAAGTTTAAACATCAGGGCTCGGCTATGTATTGATATTGGAATAGGCACGTCAGTTCTTCTAAGGGCTTAGAGGTGGTGAGCTGCCCAAACTCACGGCCAGATCTGGTGTATTCAGGGGAGGGGAAGGGTTTGTACTGGAGTGGTGGCGGAGGTGCGGAGTTGGTCGTGCTAAGGTGGTGGAGGCACTTGTAGATAACAGTAAATATGAACAAAGAAACACGCAAAAAGAAGAAGATAAAAGAAAAAATCGGCATACCTGATACACACGCAAGGAGGAAGCAAGGAGGAAGCAAGGAGGAAGAAGCTTGAAGCCAAGATGTAGTGAAATTTTTTGAGGTGGTGAATTATGTGAACGTGGGTCTTTATTTATAGTCTGAGTTTCGCAAATCACATGTAAAAGAAACTGGCAAGAAATTTTATTTGATTGTGCGGAAGAATGGCAAGTAATAATGAAATTTTCGAACGTGTTTTAATAATTAAAAACTTTCCTTGATTAAAATGCTAGAAAATGATAAAGTGGGAAATGCGCAAATCAGGTTATGCGAAATTTTAAGGTAAGAAAGAAACGAAATTTTGAACGTGTTTGCATTTCAGGGAAGATGCGCTTTATAATTAAAAAGGAGTAATAAATGAGATTGGAACGGTTATGGGATTCATTTCTTTCCCATTTGGAATTGCATGGTTACTGATTAATTTATTTATTTATCTAGGGCAAGAAATTTTTAGAATGCATGCTAAAGACGCAATATTAAATCAAACACACGCCCAATTTTGTAACAAAAGTAACGCTTTTAAATTTATATGTTTTCTTATGTAGTAAATATACGTTAAAATATTCCATCAAATAATGCTCCATTTAAACGCGAAATTAAACAGCTTATTAATACAATATTTATCACTTAATTTTAATTTTAAATTTGTTTACATTGGTTTGATTTACTTAACATTTAACCAATAGACTGATGTACATACGTAAAATTTATTTCCTTTCCCAATATTTATTACTTACTTTAAAAAGTATACAACCAATATCAGTAAAATAACCACAAAATAAGTATTGTACACATGTATATCTTATATAAAAGGTTTGATTTTATTAGCTAAGGTATGAAATTTATGAGTGCGTACTAGATGCAAAATTTTAATTGAACATACACTAAAATAATTGACAAAAGTAATGTGATTAAAACTACTCGTTTCTTATTTATCTCTTTTACCCAATATTAATTTCTTAATTAAAAAGGTATATAACCATAATAAATAAAACAATCACGAAATAAATATTGTACATATATAAAGTTTATATGAAAGATTTGAATTTAGAACTTAGAATTTAAAATTTCAATTAGGGTTAAACTTAAACCAAAATGAAAATTACAGAAATTGCCTATATTTATTAAAATTTTGGGCAATGATTTCAAGAAAAAAATGGAAAAGAATTAAAGAAATAGTTTATTACATTGAACAAGGCTTAAAAAATTACACACAATTCCACTGGCTTGGAAAAATTTCTACCACACCTTAAAACAAATAAAAATCAATGAATAAAATAAAAAAACAGAAATAAAGTAAAAAAGAAAATAAATAATTATATTTTAGGAAAACAGAAAGATAAATAAAGAAAATAGCTTAATTTATTGAAACTAACTTAAGAAAATTGCAAACACAATTCACTTAACTTTGGGAAAATTACAACTCTTCTTAAAAATGGTTTAAAATAAATCTTTGAGAAACAAAATAAAGTTTGAGAATAAAATAAGTTCTTAAGAAAAAAAATTCTTAAATTAATTGAAGTTGGAAATTAGAAATTGTAAACAAAATACAACTGATACTGGAAAATGTCAATTACACTTTTAAAATGTTTTAAAACCAAAATATATACAAAACAAGTTATTTTACCCCTGAAAACATAAATTAGAACATTACATGACCAAATGAAATATTATTTTTATAATAGTAAACAATTTTGTTAAATACAACAAACTACACAGAACAATTAAAAAGGCATAACTTTCACATTATAAATTAGATTTCAACGAAACGAAAAGTAGTATTCTTAAAATTTTATTTACTTTCAAAATAAAAGATAAAATTCAAAATTTTAAACTTTTAAATTTAAAAGTCAAAATTTGACCATATTGACAAAATTTATATTGTCGGAAAATATTCTATTAATTCCTGTGTGGAATTCTAATCCACATCAAAATTTATATTTTAAATAACAAAATTATCTTAATTAAATAAATAAAACATTTATTAAAATTTTTGGGTTGATACATAGATGGTTTGGATGGCAAGCAAAGTGAGAGTAAATGCTAAGAAACAGAAAAGGCATAAGTTAAGGAGAAAGAAACATATATATGTTTTATTCTTAAATGCAAATGAAAATGAGGAGTTTTGAAATGAGAAATAAATCTTCTTGTACATGATTTGCAACTGAGAAATACATGGTTAGGAAAAGAGTTTGTATGGCTAAAGTAAGAAATAAAGAGGCCATGTAGAAAAAGGCAAGAAATCAAGCAATGACCTGATGGATTTAATTAATTTATTTCCGTTGTATTAGCAGTTGTTCGTAATTATATTGAATTTGTTAAATGTGTACATTTATTATGATTGAATCCTCAAATAAATTCATTCAGATAAGTTTCATTCTTTTATACAAACTTATGAATAAAATATGTATTTCCACTTTAACATTCCATCCTTATTTTATTATAAAGATTATTTTTCTTCATATTAAATTACCAAAATTTTATCAATTTAACAATTTTAAATTATTAAAATTTATGGGTCGTTACAACAAACCTGAAATCAAACATACTTCAAATACAACTTCAATCCGATCAATTCAACAACAAATAGTGCTGATTAATAAGTATAGCAATTTCAGATCAAAGAAATTTAATGCTGGAACCAGAAATAAGTTCATTGTTCTTTATTTGGTGAGTAAACTTTAAAATTAAAACTTAAGTAATATGTGAATTACTAGGTGATGGTTGCTTTGCATGTTTGCATATATGAAAGTCTGTTGTTTTTGATAATTTTATAATATATGTTCTTAAGCATTAGCCTCTGTCCTCTAAACTGTGAGCATGAAACATCTATAAATTTGTTGGATGTGATATATGACTGAAGTTAACAAGTTATGTATGCTTGAAAACGTTTGCATGATGGTTTTAAGTTCTAAAAACATGTTTATATGTGTGAAATTATGGTGCATGTTTGAAATAAATTTGACAAATGAGATTTGTTTTCTAGGTTACAGGCACATGTTTGTTCAAAAACCATCCCTTATCCCTCTGATTTATTTTTAGAAATAGTTTCTGAACAAAACTTGTTAGATTTAACAAGATTTAAACTTTAAAATAGTTTTAAGTAAATCAAGGTAAGGTTTCTTTGAGAATTTGGAAATTTACAGGCAAATTCAAAATATGTTTTATATAAAAAAAGTCAAATATCATAATTTGATGATTCAAGATTATAATTCGAATCCATTTAGAAAGTTGAGATTTTTAAAACTAAAAGCAAGATTTTTAATAATGTATTGAGTTCGAAGTTTAGGATTGTATGGAAATTGATTTTTGGGCCACCACTGACGATCAAATGAATTTGAGTGGTCGGGATTCCTTATGGAGTTAGCTGGATGATTGGGCGGTTCGGCAAAAATGGCAGAAGCTCCGATCAATCGCTGCGGAAAAGGCAGTGAGGAGATTTAGGTTTTCAAACCTAATGTGGTCGGGTCTGGAGGAACGGTCGTAGAGGCGTCTCTGATGCATCGAGTTGCATCATTTTTATAGAGTAGTAGCGTGTAAGGGTTAGGAAGTTATAGCCAGAATTTCTGGCGATCCGGTGTTCCTTGTTGGCCATTCGACATGGTTTTAGGTTGGGTGTATGGTTCCGGTTTTCAACTGGATGACGCGATTTTGAATTTGGTCTTGTGTAAGTGATCTGATGTCTGGAAGGCTGTAATAGTGAGAAACATGGTATCGGAGGGATCAACGTTGGCCAGAGGTGATTCTGGCGATGGTGCAAGTGCATAGGTATAGTTTGTATCTATGTTTGTGTGGGGGTTTGAGTAGGAGATTTTCTCGAAGTAAGAATCGTGCATTTTGGATTGTGACTCGAGTATGAACTCGAGTGGTTTTCGTGGTTTAGCCTGTAGATTTTTCATTTTAGAACTTTAACAAAAAACTAAACCAGAATTGTGAAATGGAAAGAACTCGGGTTAGACCCGAGTGGACTTCGGGTTTTACACGAAGTGAGTGTTAAGAAATTTTTAAAAAAGGATTTTAAACTTTTTTTTTGAATTTTAAAATGAAATTAGTTTAAACTTTCATTTATAATTACTTATATAATAATTGTTTTCTTTAACATTGTTTAAAGAAGTTTTGAAAACTTTGTTTAATGTATATTTTGCTAAATAAAGTTAAAGTTATTTTAAAATTTAAGTAAAATGAAATTTTAAAGATTTTATAAAATGCAAGCTTATTAATTTAAATTAAAACTAGATTTTAAACTACCACTTGATAATATTTTTAAAGCAAGTAAGTTGTGTTTTGAACTTGTAAATTATCAAGTTGAATAAGTATTTTAAAACTTAATTAATGAATTAATTAAGTAAAGTTAATTTTTAAAATAAAATGTTTTTAAATGATAATTAAGGCATAATTAAAATAAGATTTCATCTTAAGACCATTATGGTTTTTATGATTTGAGTTAATTTAGAAATTTAAGTAAAATTAATTAATTTAATTAATCAAGTAAAAAGAGCTGATTAAGTAATTAATTAAGAATAATTAATTTATTTAATTAATAATGATTAAAGATTGAAAATAGTTTTGGGTTAATTACCTGGTGTAATAAACATGAAGAATAATTACTTAGTAGAAGTAATTAATAATTAATTACTTAGAATAATTAATTTAAATTTGACTAATAAAAGTTATGGGAAGCTAATTAAGTGATGTAACTAATTAAGAGTAATTAATTACAGAATGAGATTAATCAAGGATGATTAATAAATATAATTAATTAAAGATTAAATATAATTGCTTAAAGTAATTAATGAGGTGTAATTCCTTAGTGAAGTATTGAGTGAATAATTACTAGATGTAATTAATTAAAAGTAAATTACTTGATGGGTAGTAATTAAAGGATAATTACTTGATATAAGGAATTGAGTGATAATTACTTGGTGCAATTAAAGGATTAATTAATATAATTAATCAAGGAGTTGGTTTAATTGATGGAGTAATTTAGGAAAGTTAATTTCTGATTGTGATTAAACAAGGTTGGTTAATGAATGTAATTAATTTAAAGGTTAACTATTAAAAGAAATTTAAGAATAATTAACTAATGAAAGAAATTAGAGGATCAGTAATTAATTTAATTAATGGAAGTGATCAATCTTGCTTATTAATGATTGAATGATGATGGGTGCTTTAAATTGGTTGATATCACTAATATGAATTGCTTTGTGATATGATATGTGGGATGGACGGTGATAAGGTGATTATTTAGCAATTATAGATTGCGAGTTAAAAGTGTTATTCGATAATTAAAGTTGTATTTTATTAAATTGGATAACTTAGGTTTAGATGACTTTGGATTCGAAGAGACCGGAGTCGGGTATTAGTAAATACCCGAAACCACTTCGATTCTTTATAGATTGATATGTGAAATCAACATGATGAAATGAAATGATTTAAGTGAATTATACCATTTAATCTAAGTTTTGGTACTTAGAAATTGATGTGTGAAATAAGTGATGTTTATAACAACTTGTGAAGTTGTAAATTGATATAAGTTACCCGGGTATTTATAAGTTGAATGCTTTTGCCATTCATGTTTGATGGGTTTACTCATGCTGGTTTCCATCCTGACCCGGGTGTTACTTTGATGTAATGCTCGGGTCAGACCGAGTATTACATATTTTCAGGTAAGGACGTTCTGGAGCTCAGGAGGCGAGCTGGAGGACAGGAACGTATGGAGGGTTTTCCGCTGTGATATATTATTGTATAACTAGGGAATGTTGTTTTAAAATGTCTATTGATTGGTAATGGTTGTAACTCTGATATATAAAAATATAAGTGTCCTGATACAGTTCTTCCTTGCAAAACTGTTATTTACGTGATATTATATTTTGATCCGCTGTGAATGTGAGGATTCTGTGACTTGTTTCTGTTTCTTCTTCTTTCTCTTTTCTTCTATTCCTAACTATCTGGAATTTTCTGGATCGAAAATTCTGGGTCGTTACATTTGGTATAGGAGCCGAAGGTTAAGCGAGAACCTTGGCTCTGGTGGGGAGTACTCATTAAATAGAGTCCGTAGTAATCTAGAATGAGTTGAGTGTGTGTGTCTACATATATATATATATATATATATATATATATATATATATATAGGAGAGCGTACTTGTTATTTTCTTATATAAAGATTTTAAATGATTTTATATAAGAATATATTTTGATATATAAAGCAATATTTCTTTCTAATAAATATTAAGGTAATTGGTTGTTAAATTATTGGAATTAAATCAAGTGGTAACAGAAATACAACAAATTGAGATTAAATCAAAGATAAGTTTGAAATGGATTCAAACTGAAATTAAATCTTGAAGTTGGGGAAGAATTTCAAAATAAGATGAATTAGAATTGGTTTCAAACCAGAGAAAAACATTTGGGTAAGTATGACTTATAAATTTGAATTGGAGATGATTTAAATTGTGAAGTTTTAAATATGGGTCTAGAATTTGAAAATTGTTTCAAAGTAACAAAGAAATAATAAATAATATTATTTGAATGAAAGGGCTTGATTCAAATAGGAGTTGTTTGAGAATTTAAAGTAATTTGTTTTGAATTAAAAATAAAATGTGGTTTAAAATTTAAAGATAACTTGGTGTGTAAAGGAAATAATATGTATATCTGAGGAATATACATAATATCAAAGATGATTTGAAATAAACTCTAAATGTTGAGTTTTAAATTTGGAATGAGATGTGATACCCAAAGTGATAAGTTTTGAACTTAATAAGTGGAGAGATTATTAATGTGAAGTTTAAAATTTGAAATGGGAATTCAAATTTGAGTAGGGTTAACGGGATTTAAATTGAATTTAACTTGGAGGAAGTTAAATAAGTTTGAATGAACAATTTGATTTGGAAATTTCAAGATGAAATTGGGATTTAACTTGGGAAGTGAAATGGTTAATTTGAATTGGGAGTTTGTGTGATCTCAAAATGGGTTTGAGATTTAGAAATTGGAAATGGATGGATGTTTTAAAATGATTTGAATGATACCATCCTGTTGTTATTAATAATCTTTAAGCTGAAAACTGGATTTGTTTAAATAAATGAAGAAATAAAGTGTGGTAATACATCCATTCTTGAGATGAATGGGTAATAAGTTGAATTTTAAGATTAAAAGTGAACTTGTGAAAGTGAAATTACTTTGAACTTAAGTTTTCGATGTTTAAAGGAACTTGGAAGTTCAAGTTGTTAAGGATTGATTTCAAAATTTAAATGGGAATAAATTGAATTTCAAAGAATGAGTTGTTTAAAAAGGGTTTGAACTATGATTTGAACTTAGAAATAAGCTTATGAAGAAGTAAAGGGCAATTCAAATTAGAATATATGGAATTTGGACTCAGAATTAAATTATTTAAAAGCTTTAAATAAGGATAATTTGGTTTAAGAGGTTAAACCAACATTTAAAATTTAACTCGAATTTATAATTCGAGATGGTTTAAAGTTGAGATTTAAATTAAACTAGTTCAAATTGGATTTGATTTGAATTAATTGGGATGGTGATTGAAGCTGTATAAGTTTAAGAATTCAAATGGAAAATTTTGGATTGGATTGTTTTGAAATGAAGTTGAAGATGAATGAGTTCAAATTCAAATGGGAATTGTGATTAAATCAATTTCAATGGAAATTTAAGTTATTTAAATTGGAATTGAGTCAATTTAAATGGAAGTGGAAATTTAAATTGAATTGATGGAATGGAGGTTGGGAATTGAACAGTTTGGCTGTGGACTATTTTCAAAATAATTGTTTTAGTATAAACCTATTTTCCAAGCTATTTACTATCTAAAACTTTTCTTTTTAAAGCCAAACTATTTTATATTTGTTTTACAATTATTTTTGGAACTATCTAACAATTTTTCTACCGTTTTATAAATTAATTACTGTTTTTCAACTACTTTATAACTAATTACTATTTTACAAATATTTTTTAATTATTTAAAATTTCTATAATTATTTGACTATTTTTCAACTATTTTACAATTACTTTACTATTTTACAGTTATTTTACAAATTAATAATTATTTTTCAACTTCTTATCTATTTTTAAATTCTTCAAGCTATTTTCAAATTTTAAGCTGGTTAGAGTACAAACTGTTTATAATTAAAGTAATAATCTATTTGGGATTGAAGAAATTATGGATGAGTGAATAGAATTAAAGGAAATGTGAATAGATAGGTGAAATTGATTTAGATAATAATCAATGGAGATAAATACGTAGGATGTACGTATATTATTTTATTCGCATAGTGATTTGATCCAGATTTGAGCACAGAATTTCGAGATAGTATGTCGATCCGAGTTGGGATTTTTCACTCGATTTTCGACGACGAACCTGGATATGGATTGTTGATTGGTTCTGGATATTCTCTATCATAGTTATGGCTATGCAAGGAGAATGACGGTTTCTGATCAAGAAATCGGATCTGTGTCCGCACTAGGAAGTCGGGTGGATGATACTAGTTCGGAAGAGAAATTGTGTGATCGAGTAAGCGATCAGATTGATATTGCGTATGGATGATATGTATACATCGTATGGATTGGAATGAAATTGATATTGAAAGTTTGTGGATAAGAACTATAAATTAGTTTTTGAATTGGAAAATATATTTTGTGAAATATATGATGAAATAAAACAGGAATTCGATATTTCTATGGTAGAAATTTACTTTATGGAAGTAAGTAATATGGTTAATGGCTTTACAGAGTAATCAAATTTTAATATTTGATTTGGGATAAACAAAGTTATGTATCTTTGTTATATATAAGATAAATCTCCCCTTGTTGAATCTATAGCCAGAAGAAAGGGGTTTTTGAAAGTTTTTGACGTATAAAAGGGGTTTTATACATGTTTGAAAAGATCCAAAGTTTTAAGAAGATATATATATATATATATATATATATATATATAAAGGATCTTATGAGAATGATTTTGGAAAAGGTTTTGGGAACCTATGAATTTGGAAAAGGCTTTTTGATTTTTGGGTAAAATCAATTTTGGAATGTGGAAAGCCTAGTTTGAGAATTATCGATTTTGGATAATCGATTTTGAGAAAGGAGATTTATATGAGATTCATACTAGGTGTATGATTTGGAAGATACTATATGTGTATAGTATAAAGTGTTTTGATGATGGCTTTGGAGAAAAGGGCGCTCCCTTGAAATGAACTCCTCAGGAATGCCACCGGGTGGTGCTGCGTTGAGCCCCAAGGGGGTTCTAAAGTTGATCCTGTGAGGAGTCCGGACAAAACTAGTTCCTGAGGATTATGAGTAGAGTATACCAGAGCGAAAGTCGTGTGTGCCGTTGAGAGCCAACGGTCTACGTTTGATTTTATATCGGTAGACTGCGACCTATGGTAACATAGCGAAAGTTGTGTGTGCCGCTGAGAGCCAACGGTCTACGTTTGATTTTATATCGGTAGACTGCGACCTATTGTAACATAGCGAAAGTCGTGTGTGTCGCTGAGAGCCAACAGTCTGCATTTGATTTTACATCGGCAGACTGCGACCTATGTAGGAATGGAGAAATTTCATTTTGACAGCGAAAATCGTGTGTGCGGCTGAGAGCCAACAGTTACATGGACTTTTGCTGCGATGGCATCGTAATCCTGGAATGTAACTACGATCTGTTGTGGGTTCCAAGGCGTAATCGAGGGGCGCGAAGTACCTACAGTTACATGGACTTTTGCTGCGATGGCAACGTAACCAAGGATGTAACTGCGGCCATGGATGGGGGTGATGATTTCCAGAGCATTCTCAGCCAAGATATTTCCTCGATTTCAAAATGTTTTCTATATTTTCAGTAAAATTATTTTCCAAGTATTTTCACTAGGTGTTGAAAATGGGTTTACCAAGTACTTGTAGATTTTCAGTCTTACGCTTGATCAACGTATGACCGAATTTCTGTGAGAATGAGGATGGACTGGTTGAGACGTCGAGTTATAAAAAGTATTTTTATGATATTTTAAAAATTTTAAATAAAGATAAAATATTTATTTTCCTGTTTTTAAGAATTTTAATAAATTCTGGCTTCATTCCTTTTCGAGGACGAAAAGATTCTAAGGGGGGAGAAATGTGATATCCTTGATTTTCGGGCATTAGATATTTGGATAGTTATCTGATTTATCTTTTGAAAATACTGATTTATAAATTAAACAAATTCAAATGTGATAATCTCCATTTTAAATTATTTAAAATTTGGCAAGATTGTTAATTTCAAATCAATAATAATAATATGTTGTGCATATATATAGAATTATTACGTACAAATTGAATTTGTGTTTGTTTAAATATATATGATATATCATATATATGTATATATCAAGTTGATTTTTAAATTGGATTTGGAGTTTAATTTGAATTTGAATATTTAAATTTGAAATTCAAAAGATACATACATACATACATACATACATATATATATATATATATATATATCTTAAATTGTGCTTCGGTTTAAAAATGTATTTTATTTGATTTCGTTTATAATACAAATTGTTTATATCATTTTTTTAAAGGAATTTATTTATCTAAATTAAAATATGTATTTATAAATTATAAAATCAATTCTAAAATCTTTATAAAACAATTGAAAATTTAATTATGCATGGAAGTACATGTGTTAACTTATTATTATTCTTAATAGCATGTGTTAGCAAATTAAATGAGGTAAATGACAAGTGCCATTTATTTAAATTATTTCTAAAATAATAAATATCAAATAAAGAAAAAAATGATGATTTTATAATATCCATTTCTCCTCTCTATCATTTTCTTTCACCCTCACCTTTCAAAAAAAATAGCCTGCAAACAAAGATCTGAAAACCCAAATACAAGCAACTCAGAAGAAAAAAAGAGAGAAGAGGAAATTAACAACAGATGCTGAAGGAAAATCAAGTACAAAATCAAATCATCAAAAGCCTGCATTTTCAACCTGAGATAATGGAGCAAACCTGAAATCAAAAATAAAAATACAACTTCAATCTGATCAATTAAACAACAAACGGTGCTGATTAATAAGTACAACAATTTCAAATCAAAGGAATTTAAAGCTGGAACCAGAAATAAGTTCACTGTTCTTTATTTGGTGAGTAAACTTTAAAATTAAAACTTAACTAATATGTGAATTACTGGGTGATGGTTGCTTTTCATGTTTGCATATATGAAAGTCTAGTGTTTTTGATAATTTTATAATATATGTTCTTAAGTATTAGCCTCTTCCCTTTAAACTATGAGCATGAATTATCTATAAATTTGTTGCATGTGATATATGACTGAAGTTAACAAGTGATGTATGCTTGAAGATGTTTGCATGATGGTTTTAAGTATTGAAAACATGTTTATATGTGTGAAATTGTGGTGCATGTTTGAAATAAATCAAACAAATGAGATTTGTTTTCCAGATTACAGGCACATGTCTGTTCAACACCATCCCTTATCCCCCTGATTTATTTTTAGAAACAGTTTCTGAACAAAACCTGTTAGATTTAACAAGATTTAAACTTTAAAATAGTTTTAAGTAAACCAAGGTAAGGTTTCTCTGAGAATTTGGAAATTTAAAGGAAAATTCAAAATAAGTTTGTAAAAAATATCAAACATCATAATTTGACGATTCAAGATTTTAATTCGAATCCATTTAGAAAGTTGAGACTTTTAAAACTAAAAGCAAGATTTTTAATAATGTATTGAGTTCGAAATTTAGGATTGTCTGGAAATTGATTTTTGGGCCACCTCTGACGATTAAATGAATTTGAATGGTCGGGATTCCTTAAGGAGTTAGCTGGCTGATTGGGTGGTTCGGCAAAAATGGCAAAAGCTTCGATCAATCGCTGTGGCGACGACAGTGAGGAGATTTAGGTTTTTAAACCTAATGTGGTCGGGTCTGGAGGAATGGCCGTAGAAGCGTCTCTGATGCATCGAGTCACATCATTTTTAGGGAGTAGTAGCGTGGAAGGGTTAGGAAGTTATAGCCAGAATTTCTGCTGATCCGGTGTTCGTCGTTGGCCGTTCGACAGGGTTTTAGGTTGGGTGTATGGTTCCAGTTTTCAACTGGATGACGCGATTTTGAATTTGGTCTTGTACAAGTGATCTGATGGTCTGGAAGGGCTGCAATGGTGAGAGACGTGGTGTCGGAGGGATCAACGTTGGCCAGAGGTAATTCTGGCGGTGGTGCAAGTGCACAGGTATAGTTTGTATCTGTGTTTGTGTGGGGGTTTGAGTAGGAGATTTTCTCGAAGTAAGAATCGTGCATTTTGGGTTGTGACTCGAGTATGAACTCGAGTGGTTTAGCCTGCAGATTTTTCATTTTAGAACTTTAACTAAAAACTAAACCAGAATTGTGAAATGGAAAGAACTCAGGTTAGACCCGAGTGGACTTTGGGTTTTACCCAAAGTGAGTGTTAAGGAATTTTTAAAAAAGGATTTTAAACTTGTTTTTTTTTTGAATTTTAAAATGAAATTAGTTTAAACTTTCATTTATAATTACTTATATAATAGTTGTTTTCTTTAACATTGTTTAAAGAAGTTTTGAAAACTTTGTTTAATGTATATTTTGTTAAATAAAGTTAAAGTTATTTAAAATTTAAGTAAAATGAAATTTTAAAGATTTTATAAAAAGCAAGCTTATTAATTTAAATTAAAACTAGATTTTAAACTACCACTTGATAATATTTTTAAAGCAAGTAAGTTGTATTTTGAAACTTGTAAATTATCAAGTTGAATAAGTATTTTAAAACTTAATTAATGAATTAATTAAGTAAATTTATTTTTTTTTAAAAAATGTTTTTAAATGATAATTAAGGCATAATTAAAATAAGTGTTATCCCAACTTTTGGCAAAGTTAAGATATCCAAAATTTATTGAGAATCAATGATTATTATTCTTGAGTATCAATTATGTGCTGCAGGATAACCATGAATATCGATGAATTTTGTTCGAGTCCAGATTGAGCTACAATTGATAGGACATGACCAGAAAGTTCATAGAAGTCCGCACCTCAAATTTCAAGTCAATCCGAGTTCGTATGCTCAGGATATGATGGATTCAGTTTGAGGGAGATGAATCTTACTCAGCTCGAATCCATAGGATACCCCGTAGTTCGAATCGATGGACTTCGCATCAGGTTCGTATCCATCGGTTCAAACCCATCTACTTCGAATCCATCGGTGCAACCCCTGTTCGAACCCAGTTGATCTGACTCCATCGGAATGCCTCGCCTCCATTCGCATTTGCATCGATCATGAGCAAACTAGCCTCACGCCTGCACTTGTTCGAATCCATCAAACACGCATTGCTTCAAATCCATGAGGAGTACCTTTGCTTCGACTCCATCAAGCAAGCCCCTAGGTAGCCATGCTTCGAACCCATCCATGCATACCTAAAGTTCGAATCCATTGGAGCATTCCCACCTTCGAGTCCATCACGGAAGAGTCCTTCGAATCCATGTAGTTGCGGAAGCTCTGACTCCATTCCCTGCTTGTCTTCGAATCCCTATATTGAGGCAACTTCGAATCGATCAACAGTAGCCTATTTTGACCGATTCGAATGAGTACCGGCTCCATCGATTCGAAACGAACCTTCGAATCCAACACCTCGAACCCATCAAGTAAACGCGGCTAAAACCTCGGAATCGACCCATTCAACTCGGAGCAATAAGTGGATCGACACGAAGAACGCGCGCCACGTCATCGCAAAAGCACGAGAAGCTATCGAGTCGACCCTATCGATTCGAACAGGATCGAGTCGAAGCAACCACCATGCCGAAAGACCCTACTTTGAATCGATCATATCTCTTAATCCAGTGATCCAAATGCAATGAAATTTTTACAGGAGTTTGCCTACGTGTTGAAGAATATCCACGCCAAGTTTCATCACGATTGGACAATTTCTTGATCGATTTGAACCAAGGGTCGAATCGATCCCAATGTGGGCCCGGATCTCCAGGTTTCGGCCGTATGGGCCCCCTCACGTGCCTGAAGCGGTCTACCAGATTTTTAGGAGAAATATCAGCCTCCTAAACCTATAAATAGAGCCCCAGGTGATTCAAAAAAGGGGATCTTGATTTGGAAGCATCCAGGCTCTACGAGACTCTACCGTGCACCTCATTACTACCGTCAATTACTCGAATTTCAGAGCTATAATCCATTGTAATCCGCCATAATCAACTGTAATCAGCAAAGAACATCAATAAAAGTTAAAACCTTTGAAGTGGACGTAGGCCGGAGATAGCCAAACCACTATAAATCGTGTGTTCTTGTTCATAATTTCTGTATTGCTGCATGTTGCTTCCTTAGATCTGTGATTTGTGTTTGAATATTACTGATTTATGTTCCAACACTAGTGCTTTCACAATACTTGGGGTTTGTGACCAATTTTGGCGCAAACACTTTAGTGCTTTCACTGAGAAGTACTAGCACCCGCTACACCAAATTCAGAATTCAGATTTAAGAGTTTGAAGAATCCCGATTCAGGGACAATGACTCGACAAACAAGACAAAGAGCTGATCGAAGCCAACAAGGGGGAAGCCAAGAAGCATCCTCTGGAGCTGGAGAGGGACAAGCTTCGATGTATATCACAAGAGATGAGATGGAAGCTATGGCCAATTCATTACGCGAAAGCATGATGAAAACTCAACAGGAGATGCTGCAGAATTTCCTCGAACAAATGAGGGCGGCAAATGTGCAAAACCTTGGACCAACTACAGCAACTGCGAGTGCGGGACAAGGAATCAGGATTACAGAAGCTAATGAAGGTCAAGTTCGAGACCAGAATGCAGGGGATGAAGGTGATCAGCAAGGACTTGGGGGCAGACCCTCAGGGTCCAATACTGGGAGACCAATGGATGGAGCTCAACAAGCTGGAGCCAATGCTTATGCTAACGAGCCACCCGAAGAGTATGTACTAGAATTCCCTTCAGGGCTCGGGGGACAGGATAGAAACTTGAAAAAGGGCCAACCCCTAGACGGAGACGAGAGAATGATTGGCCTAATGCGACGAATCATGAGAGGATGATTGCCTAGTGGAGGGCTGGAATAAGTCGGTCGGAGTCCTTTCACTCCGAACATCCGAAACGCAAGGAACCCTCCAAAATTCAAGCTACCAACGCTAGAATCTTATGACGGGAGGTCAGACCCGACCATGCATATTACTAGATATATTAGGCACATGGAAGTGCTGAGGGCATCCGAGGAAGTGATGGCACGATGCTTCCCTCTATATTTGTCAGATTTGGCTGCACTTTGGTTCAGACAACTGGAGACTGGATCAATCGAGACATGGGGCGAGCTTGTAGATTGCTTCATGAGACAGTTCAGGATCCACGTGACGCGACCCAAGAGTGTGATGACTTTAGCCTCGATGAAGCAAAGGGCCGGAGAGTCCATAAAAGATTTTCTACTAAGATTCAATGTAACAGTGACTTCTGTAGATCGCCCGGATCCATCGATGATTTTGATGGCAGTGGTGGCAGGAGTCGCGGAAGGCACCAAATTTAAAGATTCTCTGACTAAAGATCCACCATAAGATCTTGGAGAGTTCTTTCATAAAGCTGAAAAGTTTCCGATTAGAAGAATCACGAGCCGAGAGGCTGGAAACAAATGTTGCGCAGAGCGAAGGAACCTCCAGAGAACAGTCCGGAGCGGACAAGGGAAAAAGGAAACAGGATGACAGACATGATGGTCCTGATAAATGGAAGAAATTCCGAGAACCAAGATTTAGGCAGTACACAGATCTGACTGCAGGCCTAGAAAGAATTTACACTGAAACTCGGGGGAAACTCCCCTATCAAAAGCCACCTATAAGGGATCCCACTGAGCGGGAGCGCGGGACTGGAAAATATTGCCTATTCCATGAGCTGGATGGGCACACCACAGATGAATGCCGCCACCTAAAGGATGAGGTGGAAGAACATGCTGGGGGTGGTAGATTGCCACAATTTGTCAGAGAATGGACAGCGGCGGTAAGGCCTGAACAACTACCGCCTCCACCTAACAGGAACGATCCTGGATCGGGATCACGACTCGTCATCCATTGATTAAAGATGGCAAGGGCCAAGTCCAGGATTTGGACTTCGGTTGAATAATTCTATTTAGATTTGTTTTCAGAATAAACGGTTACTCCACTTACACATGTACGGGAACCGGAGAGATCCCTAGGCATGCTCTAAGATGGAGATAAACCGATAGCCCGGAGAGGCAATGTTTAGCTTTTTCTGATGTTTGAGATTGAACATCTAGAACTCGAATTTTAATAAATAAATTAGAATCTCTTGCAATAAACCTTTTGGCCGGAGAGTCAGGGGATGAACATTAAATACCAATATAAAAATGATCGCTTTATGACCCTACCCGGAGAGGCGGGGTCCGGAGTGCAAGAAGTGAGTTGCTTCGCCGGAGAGCGACAGGATCAACTCACTTAAGCGCTGTTTCCCCTTCACCGGGGAGTGACAGGATGGGATCCAGCAAGAGCCCGGAGAGGCTATGATCGGTCTCGAACGACCAAGACATCGCTTAATGTTCAGATACACTGAACCGGAGTGCAAGAAGTGAGTCGCTTCGCCGGAGAGCGACAGGATCGACTCACTTAAGCGCTGTTTCCTCTTCACCGGAGAATGACAGGATAGGATCCAGCAAGAGCCCGGAGAGGCTATGATCGGTCCAGAACGACCATGACATCGCTATACGTCCTAACCAGGACCAGAGTGCAAGGGATAGAAGGCAACGCTAGAGTGCAATAGGATCTTTCTATTTAATCACTAAGTCTAGAATGGACTTAGTAAGGGTTCAGAGTAGCCATTAATAGTCCGGAGAGACTATGGAACTTCATTCTCAACTTCTACAGAAAGAATGAATGCTGATTCGGCTTCAAACAGCCATAAACTTGATTGATAATACTGCAGCTATGAATGAAACGTGAATTTACTACATTTGATTTAAGGCCGTTCAAAACATACCTTTTACCAAAAGGCATGTTTTGGGGGGCAAAGTGTTATCCCAACTTTTGGCAAAGTTAAGATATCCAAAATTTACTGAGAATAGATGATTATTATTCTTGAGTATTGAGCTACAATTGATAGGACATGACCAGAAAGTTCATAGAAGTCCGCACCACAAATTTCAAGTCAATCCGAGTTCGTATGCTCAGGATGTGATGGATTCAGTTCGAGGGAGATGAACCTTGCTCGATTCGAATCCACAGGATACCCCATAGTTCGAATCGATGGACTTCGCGTCAAGTTCGTATCCATCGGTTCGAACCCATTTACTTTGAATCCATCGGTGCAACCCCTGTTCGAACCCAGTTGATCCGACTCCATCGGATTGCCTCGCCTCCATTCACATTTGCATCGATCAGGAGCAAACTAGCCTCACGCCTGCCCTAGTTCGAATCCATCAAACACGCATTGCTTCGAATCCATAAGGAGTACCTTTGCTTCGACTCCATCAAGAAAGCCCCCAGGTAGCCATGCTTCGAACCCATCCACGCGTACCTAAAGTTCGAATCCATTGGAGCATTCCCACCTTCGAGTCCATCAAGGAAGAGTCCTTCGAATCCATGCAGTTGAGGAAGCTCCGACTCCATTCCCTGCTTGTCTTCGAATCCCTATGTTGAGGCAACTTCGAATCGATCAACAGTAGCCTATTTTGATCGATTCGAATGAGTACCGGCTCCATCGATTCGAAACGAACCTTCGAATCCAACACCTCGAATCCATCAAGTAAACGCGGCTAAAACCTGGGAATCGACCCATTCAACTCAGAGCAATAAGTGGATCGACACGAAGAACGCGCGCCACGTCATCGCAAACGCACGAGAAGCTATCGAGTCGACCCTATCGATTCGAACAGGATCGAGTCGAAGCAACCAACATGCCGAAAGACCATACTTCGAATCGATCATATCTCTTAATCCATTGATCCAAATGCCATGAAATTTTTACAGGAGTTTTCCTACGTGTTGAAGAATGTCCACGCCAAGTTTCATCACGATTGGACAATTTCTTGATCGATTCGAATCAAGGGTCGAATCGATCCCAATGTGGGCCCAGATCTCCAGGTTTCGGCCGTGTGGGCCCCCTCACGTGCCTGAAGTGGTCTACCAGATTTTTAGGAGAAATATCATCCTCCTACACCTATAAATAGAGCCCCAGGTGATTCAGAAAAGGGGATCTTGATTTGGAAGCATCCAGGCTCTACGAGACTCTACCGTGCACCTCATTACTACCGTCGTACTCGAATTTGAGAGCTATAATCCACTGTAATCCGCCATAATCAACTGTAATCAGCAAAGAACATCAATAAAAGTTAAAACCTTTGAAGTGGACGTAGGCCGGAGATAGCCGAACCACTATAAATCGTGTGTTCTTGTTCATAATTTCTGTATTGCTGCATGTTGCTTCCTTAGATCTGTGATTTGTGTTTGAATATTACTGATTTATGTTCCAACACTGGTGCTTTCACAATACTTGGGGTTTGTGACCAATTTTGGTGCAAACAATAAGATTTCATCTGAAGACCATTATGGTTTTTATGATTTGAGTTAACTTAGAAATTTAAGTAAAATTAATTATTTTAATTAATCAAGTAAAAAGGGCTGATTAAGTAATTAATTAAGAATAATTAATTAATATAATTAACTAATGATTAAAGATTGAAAGTAGTTTTGGGTTAATTACCTGGTGTAATAAATATAAAGAATAATTACTTTGAAAAAGTAATCAATAATTAATTACTTAGTATAATTAATTTAAAATTGACTAATAAAAGTTATGGGAAGCTAATTAAGTGATGTAATTAATTAAGAGTAATTTATTACAGAATGAGATTAATCAAGGATGATTAATAAATATAATTAATTAAAGATTAAGTATAATTACTTAAAGTAATTAATGAGGTGTAATTCCTTAGTGAAGTATTGAGTGAATAGTTACTAGATGTAATTAATTAAAAGAAAATTACTTGATGGGTAGTAATTAAAGGATAATCACTTGATATAAGGAATTAAGTGATAATTAGTCGGTGCAATTAAAGAATTAATTAATATAATTAATCAAGGAGTTGGTTTAATTGATGGAGTAATGTAGGAATGTTAATTTCTGATTGTGATTAAACAAGGTTGGTTAATGAATGTAGTTAAGTTAAAGGTTAATTATTAAAAGAAATTTAAGAATAATTAACTAATGATAGAAATTAGAGGATCATTAATTATTGTAATTAATGGAAGTGATCAATCTTGCTTATTAATGATTGAATGATGATGAGTGCTTTAAATTGGCTGGTATTGCTGATATGAATTGCGTTATGATATGATATGTGGGATGGACGGTGATAAGGTGATTATCTAGCAATTATAGATTGCGATGTAAAAGTGTTATCCGATAATTAAAGTTGAATTTTATTAAATTGGATAACTTGGGTTTAGATGACATTGGATTCGAAGAGACCGGAGTCGTGTATTAGCAAATACCCGAAACCACTTCGATTCTTTATAGATTGATATGTGAAATCAACATGCTGAAATGAAATGATTTAAGTGAATTGAACCGTTTAATCTAAGTTTTGGTACTTAGAAATTGATGTGTGAAATAAGTGATGTCTATAACAACTTGTGAAGTTGTAAATTGATATAAGTTACTCGGGTATTTATAAGTTGTATGCTTTTTTCATTCATGTTTGATGGGCTTACTCACGCTGGTTTCCAGCCTGACCCGGGTGTTACTTTGATGTAATGCTCGGGTCAGACCGATATTACAGATTTTCGGGTAAGGACATTCTGGAGCTCATGAGGCGAGCTAGAGGGCAGGATTGTATGGAGGGTTTTCCGCTGTGATATATTATTGCATAACTAGGACATGTTGTTTTAAACTGTCCAGTGATTGGTAATGGTTGTAACTCTGATATATAAAAATATAAGTGTACTGATATAGTTCTTCCTCATAAAACTGTTATTTATGTGATATTATATTTTGATCCGCTGCGAATGTGAGGATTCTGTGACTTGTTTATGTTTCTTCTTCTTTCTATTTTCTTCTTTTCCTAATTATCTGGAATTTTCTGGATTGAAAATTCCGGGTCGTTACATCACTTCTAATACTTCCACTCGACCCAACTATAGTCACTCGATGGACGTCATGCCTTGATTTGGCTATAATCAAAGCGGAGCTTTCATATTGAAGATCCATAGTATTTTCAAGTCGAGAGAACTATGTAAATCAGTCACATCGAAATTTTCTGTTTGACCAGAGTTATATTAACTAAAAGAAAACTACCTAGTGAGCCGTTCCATAGTTATCCAATAACTATTAGTACATAACCCTTAGGCGCCCCCGGTAGTCATGAGTAATACGCTGCCTAACATTAAAAGAGCATTACATACTTCATTCTCAACAGATACATCGATATCCAGTCTCGATTCATCTTTACTTGGAACATTTAAAATGGTACATTTGTTTTGTAACGTCCCACCTTTTTGTACGTTTTAGATCGATGATAAACCATACACTCAGACTGAAACCATACAAAAGGGAGAATTGTTATTGGGGTAAATAAGAAAAAGGGAGAAGGAAAGAAAACAAACAGAATCTTGCAGTGGAATGAAAAAATTTAATAATCAAATAACAGTTCATGAAGCTATTTGCAAAACATTTGATTATACTGATATAATATAGAATAAGAGTTACACATACCAGAGAATAATAAATAACAATGCAGCGGAACAGTATAAATGTAGTGGAATAATATAATATGTAATAGTAACACAATCTTCGTCTTCGTCCTCCAGAAATAAGGTCTTCAAAACCTGAAATGCTCAAACTGACCTGAGCGAATTGAAAAGACAAAACACTCAAGTCAGAACTAAAAGATCTTATGTAAGTTAAATCAATGGTAAAATATGAGTGGAACGGAGTCATACATGTTTACAGGATTTGACATCTTCTATCCAGTGTCCAACGTGAGTGTAGTAACTTAAGAGATGCTCGGGATTCATATCTCCAAAGGATTCGTTAAACAATATACTAAGTAGTAATATACGCTAATATAATAATGTCTAATAGTGAAATAAACTTACTTTAAAATAGCGTTAAGGTGTGACCCTATATTCCCCTTAACACAAAAATAGTGCCAATAGTCTATACAGTACCGTAATACCTCCTGATCGGGAGGCTACCAGAGGATACTCCATAGGTATGACACAAATCAAACTCGTACAAGGCACGCTAGGGTAGGTGACACAGCACTACCAGGCAATGTCGCGGTAAATATACCAATTATGCTATCAGGCCGGTGGTAACGCGTAGCGCGCAGCTACCACCCACCTCGAGCCACACCCCCAAATCAAAAAAATCAAAAGTGGCCACCGAATAAATCCAAAAGTCAGTATAATATCGAAGGGATGTGTCCGATCAAAGGTGCTACCTCATTAGCCCGTCAATTGCTCCTGTTTTAGCCACCTTATGCCAACTCACGGGAGTCGGTCCACATTCGTACCTCAATAGGATCGTCGCCATAATCCTACTTCATTTTGGGATCTCCATCACGTACACTGTTGTCAAAGTGGTTTTCGAAGTTGACAGAGAGTATGACAACTTCCGATCCCGGTCTGTTTAACAACCAAACGTTATTATAACACCGCGGTCATTTTCAAAATAGTTTATACTTTAAAACCAAATATCATTGCCCTTTCAAAACCAAATCAATTACGATATCATTTTCATTACAAATATATCCTTTTCTAAAATCATAACACTTTCAAAGTTATAACATTTCGAAATCAAAACCCTTGAATATAACACTTTCAAATTATATTACCTCGAAACTCATAACTTTGAAACATAACTTCCACCACTTGAATGGTTTAAATATTTAAAATACTTTATATAATAAAATAGCTGTAACATCCCAGAATTTCATTAAATTAAAATCGTTGAATTATTAGAACTTTTAAATTTAAATTGAGAATTTCAAAGGAAATTAAATTTTGTAATAAAATCACATAGTTATTTAATGTTAATAACTAAAACAACTTTTCTTTTTAACAAAGTAAAATAAGAAATTGTCTTAAAACCATTAAATGAAATATGGGATATAAATTTAAATATTGATAGATGAGTTTTTAATAGAAATAAAATGGTTAAATTAAGTTATGATAAAATTAAAAAAATTAAAGTCACCTAATTATAATCTAACATTTGGCAAATAAACAAATAAACAAATAAACCAAGATAACAAAAGAGTATGAATAAAATATAAACTGTAAAAGAAAACAGGACTTAAGCAAAGGAAAAAAAATCTACAAAACAAACAAAATAGTACTTATATAAATCAAACAGCACATTTCTACAATACACAGGATAGAAGCATCACAAAACATGCTTACATTAAATGCAAGTCTCTACAAAGCAACATACTTTCATTAAATGCATTTACTCTCCAACAGGAAGAAAATCACATCAGCAACTTTGAAGCATGGGTTTATTCATCTTGTACTTGCTTTAGTAAGCCTCAGTTTACACACAACCTGTTATATATACATCAATCTACTTTCTCATTTCAGTTCATTCGAACATAACTTTGTAAACCCAAAGAACAAATATTAACTGAGATCAGAAAATAAAAGAAAAGAAAATATCACTTTTCATTTAAAGTTCAAAACATTTACTGAAGGAAGAAAGAAGAGAAGGATCAAAACTGCAGTTATTATCAAAACCCAAGGTGTTCTCTGTTTCAACAAATATGTGAGTAACAACTCGAAAAAAAAGAAACTTAAGTATAACTGTTTATTGCTGTAAAATCTGAGGTTCAAAGTCACTTTAGCAATCATATACATATATAGTTTTCCTATGTGTATAAATATTAAAAAGTGGAATGTCTGTCATGTTGAAATCACCTCTGTCTCTGGTTTCAGAGCACCAAACATATTCAAAACTCAAATCTTTTATCACGTAATCATTGTTAGACCTGGATCTCAAAATGAAACTTGTATATTCAGGGATGAACTATGATTTAAAAATAGATTTAAGAAGAAGAAGTATACACAGTTGGGAAATAAATGATTTTTACTGTAACAATGGATTTTATAATGAGTTCAAGAAAATTTTAATTTAATGATTTGAATATATAGCTTGAGTTCTTACTTCCATTTATGATTTTTAAAAATAAAATGAGGATTTTTAGTTGGTTATTTTAAGGGTAATCTGTATGTGAATAAAAATTGAACTTTTATGAATTTGTAACAATCGATTCAATTATAAATGCTAAAATTTGGTTTGTATCAAGTTTGAACATCAGAGACTTCACGAAAATTGTCAAATAATTTTTCTATTGCGTGAGATTTGGATTCGAGGTCACATTAGGGTTTTAGTTCCATTTTTTTCGAGTTTTGTAAAATTTTGATTGCGCCCTCTTGAGTTGATCGAGCTTCACAAGAATTTGGGGAATGATGGCTTAGGGGTGTTGTCGTGCTTGGGCCGGAGGTTTATGGCATCAGGTGGTTGTCATTGGGGAGGCCGAGGTGATTGGGCTTGATGCATTTGTATAGTTGGCGCACGCTTCAGGCAAATTTCGATTTTGCTAATTTCGTGAAGAATTAAGTTTCGATCTCGTATGTAGGGATGCATCGTGGTTTGCTGGCGATCGAAATAGCCAACGTAGTGACGCCGTGTTGATGTGCACGTGCACAGCGTTCATATGGGAACAGGCAGTTTTCGCGTGTGTTTGGCTTTGGGAGAGACTCGAGAAATTTCGTGTAATGCTTTGGGTTTGTGTTCGTATTCGAGCGAGTTCTCCCTAATGCTATTTTATTTAGCTACAAATTTTAATTTACTAGAGAAAAAAAATATAGAAAAAATAAAGGATGAAGATGAAACAGGGAATGGGGAAGAAAGGGAAGGGACGTGGGGAATTTTTGGAAACACTCGAGTTTGGCTCGAGTCATTCGTGTGTTAATTTAGGTTTGCTTTTATAGTGGGCTAAGCCCAAACAAATTTCCAAGTTAAAAATGCTAAGTAAATTTTGTATTTGCAATGCAACCAAGATTACTTATGTTAAGTTCAAACTTACTATAAGTTTAAACCATTTAATAATGTTTTAAATTAACCCTTCTTTTAAATAATAAAATCTAATATAAGGATTGGAATAAAATTACATTAGCATTTTTAAAAGTGACGCTAAAATTGATTTTTTTTAAGCAAAGCAGATATTCAAATGATAATTAAGGTAAACAATTTATATTAATATTTTTTTTTGAAAAGAAATTTAGAACGATTTAAAATTTGTAATTAAAATTGATTTAATAAACAATTAAGTGTTCAAATTAAATTGTCAATTAAGAATTTGTTTTTCAGATAAATTAAAGTCGACAAATCAAAAGTTAGTGGTTAATTTAAATAACTAATTTTGAAATATTAAAACGAGTTAGTCAAGATTTAAATTATTTATTCGAATTCTTATCATTGATTTAAAATTATTCAGTTGTAAATTTATTTAAACCACATTTGAAAATTAATTAACTATTGCTGTGCACTGTATTGATATTTCTTTTCTGATTGTGATGCCGTGTTATGTGGATTGCCATGTGATGCGCTATAATTGTAATTTGTTCTGTATTGATGTGAAAACCCTGTTGCCCATAAAACGGCGTTTAAACTTCGATGCGACAGGGAATCGGATTTCGGTTTGTTATCCGAAACCCACATCGAACCTGTGAATTTTTGTGAATGACATCCACACGTTTTAAAATTGACACTCACTATTCGGTTTAGCCGAGAAAGGACCTTTGTGTCGTATAACCCATTCCGAATATGTGATACGACGTTATGGATAGCATTTGAAGACCGGGTATTTGCGAGAGCGATAGGATGACCTGTCGAATGACTCTGCACCGTGTTGCTTCGGTATAGAGTTCTCCATATGTGATGGGGAATCCAATCGGGATTGTGGATATCCGGATTGCAAGGACTTCTTTGAAAGTGGCTTCGGTTTTTTTCGAACCCAGAACAGACTTGTATGGATTGTTAGTCTGACATTACAAATTGAGATATAAAGCAGATTTCTTTCAAATACATTTCTGTTGGTGGCGGAGAATTTATTCTCTTAGCTTAACACCCTTCTCTGAGACGTACAATCTCAGAGGTTATATTTGAAGGTTATCAGCAATATGTCCCAATTTGTTAACGTGGCATGCTGAGTGATGCTGATCATTTGTTGATCAAAGCGTGGCTTTTGTGAAAAGCGTAGCTGTGTGAACGACACTTCGTCGAGCCTCACACCCCAGAATGGTCGAAACAGGAAATATGCAGCAAGATTATTGGGGGTAGCACCCCTTAGGGTATGTGCATTTCCTTCTGGATAGAAGTGGTATCATGGTATGGAGCCCAGATACTTAACTTATGTTGATATCGCAGATATATATATATATATATATATATATATATATATATATATTATTTTGTGATTCGTTGCTGGGGCCTCGGTTAAAGGTTGGTTACAACCGGGAGATGGCATACTCGTGTCAGTTGTTACCCAGTTTGAAGGGTAACCCGGCCTTGTGTTGGCAGAGATCCGGTTAGGTTCTCGGGGCGTCTTTCCAGAGGCGTTTCCATGTGGCAGTAGGAAGTTCCTTGGCCTGACCATTCATTGGAAATCCAAAGAAACAATACGAGCCCTGTACGGTTTTAGTTGTAAAACCTGTCATGCAGCGTGGCGGTAACCTGCCACAAAACATGGTAGCTATAGTAGGCATACGATAATGGTCGTATGTTGGCTAAGATTAATATTCTATTTATTTTTTGAGACAAATGTGTGATCCTCTAACAAGAGAGGAGAGCACACATGGAATACTATATATATATATATATATAACAAAAAGATGGAGCTGCCAACATGCCTGACAGGTAGCTAGACTAAAAACAAAAAATAAAAATAAAGAAGTAGATACCCCTCAAATGAGCTCCGGCAAAGCCACCGCCCATTACACCCTAATATCGAGCTCCGGCATGGCCACCGCCCAATACTAGAGTGTTAGATGTATCTAAAAAAACTAGACTCTCAAGAAAAAAACCAAAGTGAAGAACTCCAAAGATAGAACCAAAATGAAGAGCACCACTCAGAAGACCAGGAGAAGTCGAAGAGACAAGACATGAGCAATCTGAATCCCTGAGAAGAGCTATCTTGAACACCTGAAAAAAGCTAAAAGCTATCCAGCAAACAAGATAAGAGAAAAACCAGCATCCAACCTAAATCAAACCTGGAACAGAACTAGAAAACTAATTAGAATGAAACACATATATGTATATAAATAAAATTTATATACATATATGCAAGAATACAAACCAAAAAGAGAACTAAAGCAAGGATAAACTAAAAACAAAAACAAACAAGAAACAATTTAGGAGCCTAAAATAGAAAGAGAATTGTGATTAAAAGAATTATTAGAAACAATATGATTGAAGATAAGATTAAATGAGATAATATTATTTCTAACCTTATTAAGATAATCCTTAAAGAAATTATTTTTGGCTAATTTATAATTATGATTAGAAATCCACTTTAAGCAGAAATTTGAGATTAAAATAATCAATTTATTATTATGTTGATATTTATTATTAAAAATTCTTTGATTTCTTTCAAACCAAATGTACCAACAAGAAATAATGAATAAAGTATCAAGCAAGTATCTAAAATCCTTATTGAACCTAAACCTAAAAGAGTTCCAATAAAATAAACAATCAGAAACTCTAGAGTTGATATGAAACTCAAAAATGTTAAGGGTCTTAATAAGAATAAAATGAGTATCCAAGCAATCATAATAAATATGATTAATATCATCAAAAAATATGTTGCAAAAGAGACATTTATTGTCAATACTAATATTTTTCTTTTTTAAAAATTCAATAGTGTTTAACTTACCATGAATGATGAGCCACATATGAATCTTTGATTTTGGAGGAGCATTAGACTTCCAAATAAATTTAAAACAATTGACAGAAACCCCCGAAAAATTGATAAATTTGTAAAAGGAATTAGAAGAATATTTCTTACTCTTGTCCCAATCCCAACTAATAAAGTCATTATTATTGTCAATGTTATAAAGATTAAGTTTAGCATAAAGCAAGTAAAGATTTCTAAGAGTAGGACCTTCTAAAATACAATTAAAATTGAAAGTCCAAGGAGGAGCACTGTCAGAGTTGAAAACATCGAAAATTAACGCAAATTTGAAATTACAAATATCATATAAATCTTTAAACTCATTCTTAAGAGGAGTAGAGGAAATCCAACTATCATGCCAAAACGATGTACTATTACCAGAATGAACAATAATATTTAAACCCAAGTTAAAGATATTACTGCATTTTAATATAGATTTCCAAAAAAAAGATATATTTCTAAAACTAGAAGAACTAATACGATATAGATTATAACTTCCATTGTAATAAAAATTAGATATAATTTCCTTCCAAATGGCATTATCACTAATATCCCTGAATTTCCATAACCATTTACCAAGAAGAGACAAGTTCATATTATGTAAATTAATGACTCCTAAACCACCCTCATTTTTAGATTTACAGACAGTATCCCAATTAACTAAACATTTAATACTACTATTAGGGTTATCACCACTCCAAAGAAAATCCCTTCTAATTTTATCTATTTTATCTATCACCCAGTCAGGAAAAAGGTGCATAGACATCCAATAGATAGGAAGAGCAGATAAGACAGAATTAATCAAAATCAGTCTACCAGCTCTAGATAGAAATCTCACATACCAATTAGTGATCCTATTTTTAATCTTATCAGTAATAATTAACCAATCATCGTGTTTAAGTTTCGAAGGTCTAATAACAAACGAAGATAGTCGAAAGGAAAACTCATAGTTTTACAATTTAAAGTATTAGCAACTAAAATTTCTACATTATCAAAATCATTTAAAATTAAAACGGAACTTTTATCAAAGTTAATTTTTAAACCTGATAATAGTTCAAAACTATAAAGAATAAACTTGAGAGCAATAATGTGTCTCGGGAGATGAGAGGAAAAAAGCAAAGTATCATCAGCAAATTGAAGGACAGAAAGGCCAAAATTAGAAATATCATTACCGATGACACCCAAAAGGTTATTGCTAACAGCATTTTTAATAATCTTAGTAAAGACATCAGCCGCTAAATTGAATAGAAGGGGCGATAAAGGATCCCCTTGCCTTAATCCTCTCTTAGATTGAATCTTATTACCTAAAACACCATTAACCATAATACAAGAATTACCCGTTTTAAGCAAGATAATAATCCAATTAATCCATCTATTACTAAAGCCTCTGGCAAGGAAAATCTCCATAAGGAAATCCCAATCAACCGAGTCAAATGCTTTAGCAAAATCTATTTTTAAGATAGCACAGGTTATATTATTCTTACAACAAAAATTGATATATTCTTGAACAACCGCTACACCATCAGTAATATTCCTGCCTTTAATGAACGCTGATTGCGAACAGTCAATGAGGTCATTCATTTTTAAACTAAGTCTATTAGCTAAAACTTTTGAAATAATTTTAACAGAGCAGTTCATCAAAGATATGGGCCTAAAATCTTTTAAAGTATTAGCACCCACTTTTTTATGTAGTAAAATAACATTAGCAAAATTAAAACGACCTAATTAGAGATTACCATTATAAAATTCATTGAACATACAAATTAATTCTAGTTTTAAGATCTCCCAAAAAGATTGATAAAAGAAAATAGGAAAACCATCCGGGCCCGGAGATTTGTCTCCTGGTAAATCAAAGATGGCTTTTCGAATTTCCTCTTCAGAAAAAGGGACATCTAAATCAGAAAGATTGATGTTAGAGGTGGATGGGTAAAGATTATTCCATCTAGCACTAACTCTATGTTTAATTTTGGTTCCAAAAATATCTTTGTAATAATCAGTAAAGGCATTGTTAAGATCTCGTTGATCAACTAATTCCACATTACTAACTAAAATGGAATTAATTGTATTACTACGTTTTCTATTATTAGCTAAGCTGTGGAAAATTTTTGTATTATTGTCACCTTCATTGATCCAGTGACAATTAGATCTCTGTTTCCACATAACTTCCTCTTTTTCAAGAATAGAATAAAGATCCTCTTTTAAATTATTAAGGACATTTCTCTCCCCTATATTTAATTGTCTAGACTCTTCAATCTTATTAAGTTTGAGCAATTCATTAAGAATATTATCCTTTTTAATTTTTATTTTACCAAAAACATTTTTATTCCATTTTTTAAGAAAAATCCTGAGATTTCTAAGTTTGTGCACAAAAGCTTTGGCAGAATTACCACAATACTTAAGGCTATAAAAACTCATAGAGGACCATTTATTGATGACTAAATTAGAAAAACCTGAATCTAGAAACCACATTTTTTCAAATTTAAAAACATTATTCAAAAATCTATGACTATCACAAGTAAGAATAATGGGACAGTGATCAGAAAGGGTAAAAGGTAAACCTGACACTCTACAGATAGGAAATTTGTCCTTAATATCATCAGAAACAAAAAATCTATCTAAAAGAGCATAAGAGGGAGGCTCTCTATTATTGCTCCAAGTGAAAGATCAATTGGATAGAGGAATTTCGATCAAATTACATTGAATAATAAATTGATCGAATTCCTCCATAGCCAAATAATCGCCTTCCCGAGGAGAGCGCTCCCCAATAAAACGAGTCACATTAAAATCTCCCCCCAAAATCCAAGGACCAGGGCAAAAGACCTAAACTCAAGGCATTCATTCCAGAGAATCCGCCTCTCAATTTTAGAGTTAGGCCCATAAACATTAGAAATATTTAAAAAAGAATTGTCAGAGAGATTAATTAAAATGATGTGTAAAGAGTGCTGCTTCTGAATACACTGAAGTAGTTTAAAGAGATTATCTCTCCAACCAACCATTAAGCCCCAAGAAGAGCCCATAGAGGGAAGAAAAACCCAATTTCTAAAACAAAAACCACCCAATCTTCTAAAAAAACGAGAATCGGGACATTCTATTTTGGTCTCTTGAAGAAGAGCAATGTTAATTAAAAAATCTTTAAAAAAGAGTCTAACTTTATCACATTTACTGAGGTCATTCAGACCTCTAATGTTCCAACTAATGACTCTCATAAACCCATAGATCTAGCCCTATCAAGTTCTTTACTTCTAATAAACTCACGATCTAACTCAATATCAGAAAAAATAAAAGCAGAGCTACTAGCTAACTGACTAAACTCAGAAGCGGATAAATCACCAAGAGCATAAGAAGAATAAAAGCTACCAAGATCAAAACGCATACCAGTGCCTGGTTCCAAAACACTGCTCGCAGTGCTTGAACCAGGAAACTCACTCATCGACTGAGAGCGACAGCCTCTAATCCTGACACTGCGACGAACCAAACCACTCGAAGAAACATGCTTTCTACGCCTACCTCTCTTCGAAGTAGCAATAGAAGGCACTGAACTACCAAAAGCCTCAACATTCATAGCAGATAATAATCCATCTGATCCCTCACCTCCATCAATAGTATCAGTAGAATCCACACAAGCCACAACACTAACATAATCTACTTGATAATTGGTCAAACTCGGAGAAGCAAATGAAGAAATATTAACAACAGGAAGAAACTGGTCTAGTGCTTTAACCCCAGCTGAACCAGAGAAACAAACCAAAGCAGATTCACTAGGCAAATAGGGGAATTTATTCTCTAAAAAAAAATCAACCTGCTCCAAAGAACCATGTGCTTCATGCACAACATGCACTGAATCTTTATTAGGCAAAATCTCATCAATGTGCGAAACATCATCAACAGACAAAGCCAACATATCATCTGAAGGAGATTCATCTGATAAAAGCCAAGCAAGGGGAACTTCAGAATGATGCAACAGCGAAAACTCGTCAACTGTGGAAGATACATCATCACCCTCTAAATGAGTAACATCAACCCAGCTACTGATATCAGATAAATCAGAACAACTCGGTGACACTGAGACCACATGCATATCAATTAACTGCCTCACTGCCAACTCTTCAAAACACACAACATCATTGTGGAGGAAATGATCACTAACTGGAGCAAGAGACTGAAATTCGAAAATAGAACAAATAGGAGACCCATCACAATCCAAACACTTGCTACCCAAAATATCAACCGAGGAAAGAGCTGAGAACTCTTTAGATTGAACACTATCAACATCAAATATATCCGAGCATTCAGAGACAATATCTGGATCAAGACATGCATATCTGTTGCTAGTGGATATTTTGAAAGGTTCCAGAAAAGAAGAAGTACCTTTTTTGGATTTAGGATGAATAGATCCACTAAACAAGATATTATCCAAAGATGATATACAACTGTCGACATCTGGATCAGATAAAATGGGATCTAACCTTACAGATTCTTGAAAAAATGCAACAGTAGCCAGCTCTGACTCTGAAGAAGCCGAGTAGTCCAAAGTGTCAACAAGCGTCTTTGTATCTCCACTATTATATTGATCCCCCTTATCAGTATTTGGGGAATTAATATTGTTAAAGTGAGATAAACGAAATGATTTACTTCACTATGCACTAGTATAATATCAAAGAATTCTTTTCTCGTACCAAGCATATTTAACTATCATAAGAAGAAATCTCCTCCAATTCTGCGTTTGCATTGTGTGTGGCGGGAGGTCTTATGGTAGTTCCATTTTAAAAAGCATTCTGAAAACTCTTTTATAAATCTAGTTCTTTGAAAGTAACTGTTCTTTTTGTTTACTCATACCAGTCCCATGACTGATCCGGAGTTTATTGTTTTCCTTCCTAAACTCTGGGTGCCCATTATTTCTACACCGGCAGCCTAGTAGCAGGTTTCTGTATTTTGGAGTAAGCTGTATTTTGGAGCTCTTATCTTGGAGATATCTTAGGAGCTTTTGGAGATTTCAGGTGTTTATCTTTTGGGAGTTCATTATCATCTCTCTCATTTGAGGACTTTTGGATATGTGATCACTATTGTATTATCATGATATTGTATTTAGAGTTGTGGTGTATGTATTATATACTCTGTTGTATTATGGATATTATGTTGATGTTGTAACTGTGATGATATTTATGATATTGATTCTGTTCCGCTGTTTTTATATTCATCTAATTGTTGTTATAAGCTCCGGCGATGCGAATTTGATGTCGTTTATCGGACATCGAGTTTGGGTCGTCACAAGTGGTATCAGAGCTTCTGGTTGAGTAAGAACTTTAGCTATGGAGTATAACACATTAGAAGGCTCATTAGAGATAAGGTGAAGTATACCCTAGAATGAGTATAACCAAGGCTGAAACTTTAAATTTTCTTAGTCTATTTCTTTTTACAGCTGATATTCCTTAAGATATCTCGTCTATATATCTAAATCAATTTTCTTACTAATCTCGGATAGTGAAAATGAGTGGACGCAGAGGAAGAGCTAGGGGTCAAGGGAATGCCGCAGCACCTAATCAAATTCCCCCAGCCGCGGAAGCAGTAATAGATATTCAGCAGTAGCCGGACATGGCTGATTTATATAAGAAGTTTGAAAAGCTTGGTGGCAAACTGTTCACCGACAAGGAGTCAATTATTGAGGCTCAAGCTTGGGTAAGATCATGTGAGAAGATTTTTAAAGGGCTAAAACTACAGGACGAGCAGAAGAGACTTATAGCTTCTTGGCAACTCCGAGGAGAAGCTTCAGCTTGGTGGGAAACCATCATTATAGATGAACCCGAGGAAGAATTTACTTGGGATCGTTTTAAGGAAGTGTTTGAAAAATGTTATATGCCATCGGCGAGAATTTCCAGAATGTATCAAGAATTTCTAGATTTGAAACAAGGAAGTTTGTCGTTTCAAGAATACTTAAATAAATTCAGCGAACTATCTCGGTTTGGTCCGGAATTGTTAAACACAGCTCTTAAGAAAAATGAAAGGTTTATCCGTGGAATGAACCAGAAATATCATGAAAGAATGACGGGCCACGTTAAGGAATCTTTTACAGATTTAGTAGATATGGGGCATAGATACGCTACCATTGATGTGCAAGAAGCCCCGGAAGAGAAAGGTAATTCAGGCAATCAAAAGTGGAAAAAGCGGAAATTTGGAGGCAAGAAACCTTGGCAAGGCAATGAGAAGAAGAAGAGCATTCAGGGAAGTGCGGCAGAAAATGTCACTTGTTAAAACTGCAAAGAGAAGGGCCATTATTCAAATAACTGCCCAAAACCAAAGAAGCAAGTTAAGAAGGATGAAACTGTTAGAGGAGCTAAAGAATGCTACAATTGTCACAAGCCGGGACATTTTATTAAAGATTGCCCAGTGATGAAGCTAGCGCAGGTGGCAAAAGTTTATACGATAAAGAAGGACCCCTCAACTTCTAAAGCTGATAAAGGGAAAAGTGTTCTGGAAGGTAACCTTACTATTAATGATAGAACTGTTAGAGTTTTATTTGACACAGGAGCTTCACATAGCTTTATCTCCCAACAAACCGCAAATGAATTAGGACTTAAAACTAAATTTGTTGACGATCCTATTTGCGTGGAAAATCCGGTTGGAGGTCCCGCAAATCATTGTTTATATTGTAAGAGAGTTCCTATTTCATATGCTAGCTATCGATTTCCTATCAACCTTTTTGTCCTGGAATTTAATGAATTTGAAATCTTTCTCGGTATGAACTGGTTATCGAGGTACGAAGCTATATTGGATTGTAATAATCAGACAGTTTTAATCAAAACGAACCATGGAAATTTGATTGAAATCTCTTGTGAGGATCCAAGTCCAAGGAGGGATAGATTGATGTATACCTTGGGATATCTTGAACCCACTTTGTAGTCTATACCTGTTGTTTGGGACTTTTCCAACGTATTTGAAGAAGTGAAATCTTTACCTCCTCACCGAGAAATAGAATTCCGAATTGATCTTGTACCCAATGCTCGTCTTGTTGTTCACGCAAGTCGCAGGATGGCACCCAGGGAAAAGATTGAATTGGTTCGTCAAACTGATGAACTACGAGCAAAAGAATTAATTCGACCCAGTGTTTCTGAATGGGGCTCAACCGTCGTATTTGTTGCTAAATTAGACGGATCTTTGAGATTGTGTGTAGATTACCACGATCTAAATAAACAAACTCTCAATAATATATTTCCACTGCCCAGAATTGATGATTTATTTGATCAGTTGCACGGCGCTCGTTTTTTTAAAAAATGGATCTAGCCCAAGGATTCCATCAACTACGAATCGCCGAAGATTGTGTCCATTTGACCGCTTTCAGAGGTCCTGATATGTTCTACGAATGGTTAGTTATGCCTTTCGGTCTAACCAATGCTCCAGCATACTTCGTAGATCTTATGACTCGTGTGTTTCGGGATGTTTTGAATAAATTTGTGCTTGTATTCATTGATGATATTTTGACCTATTCTAAGACTAAAGAAGAGCATGCCGAACATCTTAAAATCGTATTGGAAATATTGAGGAGAAATGTTCTATATGCAAAATTTTCCAAATGCCACTTCTGGGTCAATGAAGTCAATCCATATTGTTAATGAAGAAGGAATTTCGGTAGATCCTAGCAAAATTTCTGCTATTCTTGATTGGAAACAACCCACTACTCCAAAAGAAGTTTGAAGCTTTTTGGGTTTAGCAGGTTATTACCGGAAATTCATTCAAGATTTTTCTAAGTTGGCTAGCCCATTGACTAAGCTAACAATGAAAAATGCAAAGTTCATCTGGACTTCCGAATGTGAAGAAGTTTTTCAGGAGTTGAAAAAGGGATTGACCACTGCTCCTGTTGTCACTATTGTTAACGGGAACCAAGGCTTATCTGTCTATACTGATGCATGTGGTGAAGGGGTAGGTGCGGTATTAATGCAAAATGGAAAAGTAGTTGCCTACGTGAGTAGACAATTACGTCCACACGAGAAAAACTACCCAACACATGATTTGGAGCTTTTGGCTGTTGTTTTCACTTTAAAAATCTGGCGACACTATCTTCTGGGTAAGAATCTTTTCAGCTTTCTTAACAATTTATGAAACCAACTTAACTAAAGAAATATACTTAATAAACTCTCTTTGTTTTAGGTGAAAAATTCGAATTATTCACCGACCATAAATCCTTGAAATATCTTTTCACCCAGAAGGATTTGAATTTGTAACAACAACGTTGGTTGGAATTTCTGGCATCATATGACCTAGATATCCAATATACGCCGGGAAAAGCCAATGTGATTGCCGATGCTTTAAGTAGAAGACATGCTGTTCTTGCATATCTTGTTATCACTCCTACTCTCCTTGAGAAGATCGCCAACAAGCAAACTGAAGACAAGTTCCTTCGAGAAATTCGTAGAAGAATATGTCGAGGTGAAGCTTATGATTTTGAAATTGATGATAATGAAGTTATAAGGATGAAAAGAAGAATTTGTGTCCCTGACATTCCATAACTGAAACGTGAAGTATTGGATGAATGCCACAAGTCAAAAATCAACATCCATCCAGGAGTCAACAAAATGTATCGTGATGTTAAAAGAACATTCTGGTGGAAAACGATGAAAAGAGACATATCTATTTATGTGAGTCGTTGTGCTACTTGTCAGTAAATCAAAAGCGATCAAATGAAAGTAGCTGGTTTACTTCAGCCTTTGGAAGTACCGAAATGGAAGTGCGATCAGGTATCGATGGATTTCATCGACGGATTGCCACGAACCAAGAAAGGCAATGAAGCAATTAGGGTTATTGTGGATCGTCTAACCAAAACTGCTCACTTCATTCCAGTTAAATCCACTCAGACTGCGGCAAGCTTGGTAGGTATATATATAAAGGAAATTGTTCGCCTCCATGGTATTCCCAACAGTATAGTGAGTGATCGTGACCCAATCTTCACTAGTAGATTTTGGGAAGCATTCCATGACGCATTGGGAACGAAATCAAATTTCAGCACTGCTTATCATCCACAATCCGATGGACAGACTGAGAGGGTCAACCGAATTCTAGAAGACCTACTACGTGCTTGTGTTCATGATTTAGTTGGTTCTTGGGAGGACCATTTGCATCTGGTTGAATTCTCATATAATAACAGTTATCAGGCCAGAGTAGAAATGGCTCCTTTCGAAGCTTTATATGGTCGTCTGTGTCGATCACCTACATGCTGGATCGAATTAGGTGACAGACTTGTTCTTGGACCGGATAGATAAAAGAAGCCACTGAGAAGGTAGACTTTATTCGAAAGAAGTTATTAACTGCCCAAACTCGTCAAAAGAGCTATTATAACCGCCGAAGGAGAAATTTGGAATTTCAAGTTGGAGATTCCGTATTTCTGAAAGTATCTCCAATGCGGGTTGTATTGAGATCCGGGAAGACTGGAAAGCTAGCACCGAGATATATTGGTCCTTTTCCTATTTTGGAAAGGATTGGTCCTCTAGCATATAGAGTGCAGTTACCCAGCTGGTTGTCTGGCGTACATGATGTGTTCCACATTTCTAATCTTCGAAAATATGTGCACGATCCAGATGATATTATTGAAGAAGCTGCTCAGCAGGATCTAGAGATCACTCCTAACTTGGCAGTTAAAAGAGAGCCAATAAAAATTGTAGATCGTGATGAGAAGCGATTAAGAAACAAGATTGTGAAGCTGGTCAAAGTTCAATGGAGTGGCGATCCGAAGGATTGTACTTGGGAGACTGAAGATAATATGAAGAAATCATATCCCAACTGCAGAATGGACATCTCAGCTTAAATTGTAAGTCATTTCCTTGTTTTTCTGAATTCGTCTATTCTTTGTTTGCGTTTCTCTCTCTTTCAATTTCGAGGACGAAATTTTCTTAAGGAGGGGATATTGTAGCATCCCGAAATTTCGTTAAATTAAAATCGTTGAATTATTAGGACTTTTAAATTTAAATTGAGAATTTCAAAGGAAATTAAATTTTGTAATAAAATCACATAGTTATTTAATGTTAATAACTAAAACAACTTTTCTTTTTAACAAAGTAAAATAAGAAATTGTCTTAAAACCATTAAATGAAATATGGGATATAAATTTAAATATTGATAGATGAGTTTTTAATAGAAATAAAATGGTTAAAGTAAGTTATGATAAAATTAAAAAAAATTAGGTCACCTAATTATAATCTAACATTTGGCAAATCAACAAATAAACAAATAAACCACGATAACCAAAGAGTATGAAGAAAATATAAACTGTAAAATAAAACAGGACTTAAGCAAAGGAAAAAAAATCTACAAAACAAACAAAATAGTACTTATATAAATCAAACAACACATTTCTACAAGTACACAGGATAGAAGCATCCCAAAACATGCTTACATTAAATGCAAGCCTCTACAAAGCAACATACTTTCATTAAATGCATTTGCTCCCCAGCAAGAAGAAAATCACATCAGCAACTTTAAAGCATGGGTTTATTCATCTTGTACTTGCTTTAGTAAGCCTCAGTTTACACACAACCTGTTATATATACATCAATCTACTTTCTCATTTCAGTTCATTTGAACATAACTTTGTAAACCCAAAGAACAAATATTAACTGAGACCAGAAAATAAAAGAAAAGAAAATATCACTTTTCATTCAAAGTTCAAAACAATTTACTGAAGGAAGAAAGAAGAGAAGGATCAAAACTGCAGTTATTATCAAAACCCAAGGTGTTCTCTTTTTCAACAAATATGTGAGTAACAACTCAAAAAAAAAGAAACTTAAGTATAACTGTTTATTGCTGTAAAATCTGAGGTTCAAAGTCACTTTAGCATGCATATACATATATAGTTTTCCTATGTGTATAAATATTAAAAAGTGGAATGTCTGTCATGTTGAAGTCACCTCCGTCTTTGGTTTCAGAGCACCAAACATATTCAAAACCCAAATCTTTCATCATGTAATCATTGTTAGACCTGGATCTCAAAATGAAACTTGTATATTTAGGGATGAACTATGATTTAAAAATAGATTTAAGAAGAAGAAGTATACACAGTTGGGAAATAAATAATTTTTACAGTAACAATGGATTTTATAATGAGTTCAAGAAAATTTTAATTTAATGATTCGAATATATAGCTTGAGTTCTTACTTCCATTTATGATTTTTTAAAACAAAATGAGGATTTTTAGTTGGTTATTTTAAGGGTAATCTGTATGTGAATAATAATTGAACTTTTATGAATTTGTAACAATCGATTCAATTATAAATTCTAAAATTTGGTTTGTAGCAAGTTTGAACATCAGAGACTACATGAAAATTGTCAAAGAATTTTTCTATTGCGTGAGATTTGGATTCGAGGTCACATTAGGGTTTTAGTTCCATTTTTTTCGAGTTCTGTAAAATTTTGATTGCGCCCTCTTGAGTTGATCGAGCTTCACGAGGATTTGGGGAATGATGGCTTAGGGGTATTGTCGTGCTTGGGCCGGAGGTTCATGGAATCAGGTGGTTGTCATTGGGGAGGCCGAGGTGATTGGGGTTGAACATTCTTATAGTTGGCGCACGCTTCGGGCAAATTTCGATTTTGACAATTTCGTGAAGAATTAAGTTTCGATCTCGTATGTAGGGATGCATCGTGTGTTTGGCTTCGGGAGAGACTCGAAAATTTTTGTGTAATGCTTCGGGTTTGTGTTCGTATTTGAGCGAGTTCTCCCTAATGCTATTTTATTTAGCTACAGTTTTTAATTTACTAGAGAAATAAATAAAGAAAAAATAAAGGAAAAGATGAAACAGGGAATGCGGAAGAAAGGGAAGGGACGCGGGGAATTTCTAGAAACACTCGAGTTTGGCTCGAGTCATTCGCGTGTTAATTTAGGCTTGCTTTTATAATGGGCTAAGCCCAAACAAATTTCCAAGTTAAAAATGCTAAGTAAATTTTGTATTTGCAATGCAACCAAGATTACTTATGTTAAGTTCAAACTTACTATAAGTTTAAACCATTTAATAATGTTTTAAATTTAAATTAACCCTTCTTTTAAATAATAAAATCTAAAATAAGGATTGGAATAAAATTACATTAGCACTTTTAAAAGCGACGATAAAATTGATTTTTTTTTAAGCAAAGTAGATTTTCAAATGATAATTAAGGTAAACAATTTATATTAATAGTTTTTTTTGAAAAGAAATTTAGAATGATTTAAAATTTGTAATTAAAATTGATTTAATAAACAATTAAGTGTTCAAATTAAATTGTCAATTAAGAATTTGTTTTACAGATAAATTAAAGTCGACAAATCAAAAGTTAGTGGTTAATTTAAATAACTAATTTCGAAATAATAAAACGAGTTAATCAAGATTTAAATTATTTATCCAAATTCTTATCATTGATTTAAAATAATTTAGTGGTAAATTTATTTAAACCACATTTGAAAATAAATTAACTATTGTTGTGCACTTTATTGATATTTCTGTTTTGATTGTGATGCCGTGTTATGTGGATTGCAATGTGATGCGCTATAATTGTAATTTGTTCTGTATTGATGTGAAAACCCTGTTGCCCGTAAAATGGCGTTTAAACTTCGATGCGGCAGGGAATCGGATTTTAGTTTGTTATCCGAAACCCACATCGAACCTGTGAATTTTTGTGAATGACATCCACACGTTTTAAAATTTGACACTCACTATTCAGTTTAGCCGGGAAAGGACCTTTGTGTCGTATAACCCATTCCGAATATGTGATACGATGTTATGGATAGCATTTGAAGACCGGTGTTGAAGACCGGGTATTTGCGAGAGCGATAGGATGACCTGTCGAATGACTCTGCACCGAGTTGCTCCGGTATAAAGTTCTCCATATGTGATGGGGAATCCAATCGGGATTGTGGATATCCGGATTGCAAGGACTTCTTTGAAAGTGGCTTCGGTTCTGTTCGAACCCAGAACAGACTTGTATGGATTGTGTGTCTGACATTACAAATTGAGATATAAAGAAAATTTCTTTCAAATACATTTCTGTTTGTGGCGGAGAATTTATTCTCTTAGCTTAACACCCTTCTCTGAGACGTACGATCTCAGAGATTATATAGTTGAAGGTTATCAGCAATATATCCCAATTTGGTAATGTGGCATGCTGAGTGATGCTGATCATTTGTTGATCAAAAGCGTGGCTTTTGTGAAAAGCGTAGCTTTGTGGACGAGACTTCGTCGAGCCTCACACCCCGGAATGGTCGAAACAGGAAAGATGCAGCAAGGTTATTGGGGGTAGCACCCCTTAGGGTATGTGCATTTCCTTCTGGATAGAAGTGGTATCATGGTATGGAACCCAGATACTTAACTTATGTTGATATCGCAAATATATATTTATTATTTTGTGATTTGTTGCTGGGGCCCCGGTTAAAGGTTGGTTACAACCGGGAGATGGCATACTCGTGTCAGTTGTTACCCAGTTTGAAGGGTAACCCGACCTTGTGTTGGCAGAGATCCGGTTAGGTTCTTGGGGCGTCTTTCCAGAGGCGTTTTCATGTGGCAATGGAAAGTTCCTTGGCCTGACCATTCGTTGGAAATCCAAAGAAACAATACGAGCCCTGTACGGTTTTAGTTGTAAAACATGTCATGCAGCGTGGCGGTAACCTGCCACAAAACATGGTAGCTATAGTAAGCATACGATAATGGTCGTATGTTGGCTAAGATTAATATTCTATTTTCAAAATGATTTACTTCCCTCTGCACTATTATAATATCAAAGAATTCTTTTCTCGTACCAAGCATATTTAACTATCATAAGAAGAAATCTCCTCCAATTCTGCGTTTGCATTGTGTGTGTGGCGGGAGGTCTTATGGTAGTTCCATTTTAAAAAGCATTCCGAAAACTCTTTTATAAATCTAGTTCTTTGAAAGTAACTGTTGTTTTTGTTTACTCATACCAGTCCCATTACTGATCCGGAGTTTATTGTTTTCTTTCCTAAACTCTGGGTGCCCATTATTTCTACACGGGCAGCCTAGTAGCAGGTTTCCGTATTTTTGAGTAAGCTGTATTTTGGAGCTCTTATCTTGGAGATATCTTAGGAGCTTTTGGAGATTTCTGGTGTTTAGCTTTTGGGAGTTCGTTATCATCTCTCTCATTTGAGGACTTTTGGATATATGATCACTACTGTATTATCATGATGTTGTATTTGGAGTTGTGGTGTATGTATTATATACTCTGTTGTAGTATGGATATTATGTTGATGTTGTAACTGTGATGATATTTATGATATTGATTTTGTTCCGCTATCTAATTGTTGTTATAAGCTCCGACGATATGAATTTGATGTCGTTTATCGGACATCGAGTTTGGGTCGTCATAATAGCTTCTTCAATTTCACACATCAAATTCAACACAACTCGAATTTCCACATTTTAATTTAACCAAATCCCAAATCATAAATTTCAATTCAATTTAGTTTCCAAATAAACTATCCCAAATTTATCGTTTTCAAAACAGATTAGATCCACAGAATAACACATTTTAAATTCAATATATTTCAAACTTTAAGTATTCAACAATTTCAAAACTAAGTTTGGAAATTTTGATTCAACAATTTAATTTTCTATTATTTAGTTTCGAAATACTTTACATAATAAATCTATTATCATTTAAATAAAGTTCAAATTACAAATAACTAAGTATTTCCTTCAATTTAATTATACTTGAAACATTCATTTAATTCACCTTAAACCAAAATAAAGTTATAAAAATCATACTCTCTAAAACTTCAAATTTGATAAATTTCACATCAAGCTTATTTGAGTTTAATTCGTAAATAAATTCAATTTCAAATAATTCTCAAATTTATCTTCTAACCTTAATTTATTTAAATCATTATAAACTCTATATTGCAGTATAATTTAAATACTTAACCATATTTTCTTCAATAAATATCAAGCTTATTATTAAGCTTATTCTATATTAAAACAAATTATACATAGCTCAAAAATCAGGGATAAAATAACATTTATATAATATTTAAAACCAATATTTATCTAAAACCATATATTTCTTTACAGAACCATAGAAATCATTTCGAAATATTTTTATATATAGACCACGGTGTCTATATATAATTTTCTATCCTATGGTCAAGTGATACGGATATTTATCATTTCAATCCATAATTTAAAATATATATACAGTTATATGTATCGTTTGAAACCGCAATCCGGAATGACATAAAAATCCATAACAACTTGTAGTTTATAACAATATAAATACAACATCCATTCATCCAATATCAATCATCAACCATTTATTGCAATCATCGTCCAATTCAATCAATAACATCAACATAGAACATAAAATAAACAACTATATTTACTGGCAGTTTATATGCAATAATAAATTAAATAATAATTTAATTCAAATAAATTCAGTTTAACTAAGATAATGATTAAAAATATGCCAAACGGTCATAAATAAATTTCTATTCAAATCGTAAATCAAATTAACAAACATAAAACATTTTAGAAGTTGTGAGTACGTTAAAACACTCACCTTTGAATTTAAATTGAATTTAAACCAAAAATTTGAACAGTCTTCGAATCCATCCTGTAACGACCCGAAATTTTCGAAGCCGAAAATTCCAGATAGTTATGGAAAAGAAGAAAGAGATAGGAGAAGAAGAAAAGTAGAATACCAAAATCTCACATTTGTGGCGGATAAAATATAATAATAAATAATAACAGTTTACAAAGAATATTTTATCTGCTGATTACACTTTAATACATCAGAGTTTCACATATATACGGTCACTGATCATGTACAAATCATTTCTCGGATATATAATAATATACTGCAGCGGAAATACTCGATACGTACTTGCCATCTAGCTCATCTCCTGAGCTCCAGAACGTACCTACCTGAAAATCTGTAATACTCGGTCTGACCCGAGCATTACATCAAAGTAACACCCGAGTCAGGCTGGAAACCAGCGTGAGTAAACCCATCTAACATGTAATACCAAAGCATACAACTGAATTAAAACCCGGGTACTCATATCAATTCTCAAAGCCGCAATTTATTTTAGACATCACTTATTCCACACATCAATTTCTAAGTACCAAACTTAGATAAAATAATCCAATTCACTTAAATCACTTCATTCTAGCCTATTGATTTCACAAATCAATTTATAAAATTCAAAGTGGTTTCGGGTATTTCCCAATACCCGACCCCGGTCTCTTCGAAACTCATATCATCTACCCAAGTTATCCAAATGAAATATACAACATTTCATATCAGAGATATCAACTCATTCAAAGCATCCAATACCATTCAACCAATCATAAGCAAAGGTTAATCACACAAATCAATTCAATTGATTCTAATTGAATTTTCAAACGTCAATCACTTAGATTCCTTCATTTACATTTATTAACTCCAAATCAATTTAATTAGTCAACCCATCATTACTCATCTTAACTTATCTACTTGGATTAAGTTCTCAGATTCATTAACTTATAATCACTTACATTGATTAATAATCATTGAATTAATCATGCTCATAAAATTACTAACCCTCCATAAATTTTGTTACACTAATTAAACAAGTAATTAATCCTCAATTAATTAATTACCAATAATTACCCCCTTTGCTTTATGATATTAAGTAATTTTTCTTCGACTTCTTTTATTAGTAAATTCTATTAACTACATTGATTAATTACCTTAATCAATCATTGATTATTTCAAATTATTAATTACTCTAGAATTTAATTGACCTTTAATTACTTATATTATATTAATTGTTCACAATCATTAATTACTCATCTGAATTAACTTCTTAGTTTCCATTAACAAACTCACTAAATAATCTAGGGTCTTATACCGCATCCTCGATTAATCCTTCTGTGTGAAAATACTTCTTTAAAGTAATTTACTTAGTATACACAACCACCATGAAAAGAAACCCATCAAATTGTTTATCAAATCGATGATAAAAATCTAACAAGTAAGGCCCTTTACTTAGAAACAAACATGTTCATTTCGGACAGAAATGTAACTCGAGCTTGCAACTCAATTCATATATATAGATGGCCGAATTTTAAAAAGTGATACAAATGAAAGTTATCGCATTCTTCTTTCAGTTTCCAAAACTTTAAAAATTATAGGATTTGGATAAGAAACTCAAAAGTTATACACAAAATACTAGCTCAGGTTTGTACAAGACACTGAGCACTCTACAACAACAGGACGGCGAGTTTGCAAGAGCTTTTTTTAAAATTTAATCAACGAATTTCAGAAAATGATACAAATAAAAGTTATAGGCCTTTCCGTTGTCTTTCTAGAATGACCAAGATCATCGAATTTGGATCCACAGTTCAGTTATGACCATTTTACTAAAAACATTAAGCTTAGCCTGAACTTATGCATTTGCAGGACAACGACCAACAATTGCAATTTTAGCATAGAAAACATCGAAATCCGGCAAAATGAATAAAGAAAAAATTGTATCTTAGTTTCTAAGCTTTCCGGAACATTAAAAATTACTAGATTCCGATAAGAATTGTAAAAGTTATGGATAAAACAATTCTGAGATTTGAATTTCATAACTTCTGTCATTTTGTCTCGGGACATCGATAAACAATTATAATTTTGGCCAAGATAACATTGAATTTTTGGAAAACTCAAAACAAATTTTTTTTAGACAAAAGTCTATGCTTTCTGGAACATCTTAATTTATCGAAATCGGTTGAGGAAAGAAGAAGTTATGGCCAATTTAGTTTCAGCCTTAACACAGAGCTAATATTGGTTTTGCTCTCGAGATTACAGTAGAAAAATTCAATTTTGACATAGCTAACATTCAAATTTCAGAAAATACAAAACATAAAAGTTGTAGCACATGAAATTTTCTTTCCATAGCATCCAAGAAATCGAAATTTCATTAAGAATTGAGAAAGTTATGGTCAAATTACTAAGCTGCATTTTTGATAGAACCGAGCCACTTTTACTTACAACTATCATCTCTTCAAGAATAACATGAATACTAGAAATTTAAATATGTTTTCTCACCTTAAACTTGTGTATTTGCCTTGACTCTTTTTCCTTAGCTTTCTCCAAGCTACTTCACTTTATCTTACTTTTGTTTTTGCTTTGTGAAAATAAAAAAAATAAGCGATGAACATTTCCACCCTTTATATAGAAATTTTCAAGGCTAGTTTGGTAATTTTAGTTTTTGACACTTGTCTACTTCTCTTTGCACAAGCTTTAGAATGTTGACACATGTCTACTTAGGTTTCTTAAGATGTTTCTACACATGGACACCTAATGGGGTTATGTGTCACTATTTTATTTAATCTTGTGACACATGTTCTTCATTTGTTTTATGAAAGCCTTATTTCATGACACATTCCTTATTTAGTAATCATTTAAGATGTTTTAGAAGTGTACACCAAAGTGATATATGTGTCATAATTCTATTTTATCTTAAGATAGGTGTATGGTCCATATTATTCCACTTGTCTTCACCATGTCATGTAACTTATCATGTACTTATAAATGTATACATACTTATACCTTTTGTATTATTTAAAAGCATACATAAATATAAATAAAATATAGATGGTGTAGATAGTATATTTTCAAAACCGAACAAATCACCTTTAAATTAAATTCCAACCATTCTATTATCTTCAGTTTTATAATTATAAATTTTATAAGCCTTCAAATTGTTATTAACAGGCTTCAAATTCCATATTCAATAATTTACCCAATTTCAAATTATATAACTCAATAATTTAATTATCAAGTAAATATAAATATCGGGAGTCAAGTTTACAATTAACTTTTAAATATTTAAAATTAATTTATTATTCCAATTTAAATTGTTAAAAATATAGGGTCGTCACATTCCTCCCCCTTAAAAGAATTTCGTCCCCGAAATCAATAGTTAGGAAGAATGGACTAATACCCGTTTACCTTTTCTCCAAAATTCACAATTCAACACTCTACCAACTATCTTTTATTAAAAGCCCACTATCATCTTAACTAATTTCCTAAAACCTTCTATAGTTTCAAACAACACCCCTTTGCTCAATCATCTAAATTTCAATTTTAAATCAAATTTTGAACTATCAAATTTTCTCAAAATTTTTCTAACTCTCTAAATTTCCAACAATTTTTTTTCCAGCGTCTCCTTTGCGCGGCTAGCTCGGTACAACTACAAAAGGCCTCTACGGGCTCCCAAATTCCGAAAGAAAACAAATGCCAAGTGGCCACATCAAAACCCAATCCAATTTCATACAGAATTTTAAACACATCACATTTATCTTTTGGAATCAAATCCAATTTCTTTTCCCTTTAATACCTGCGTATTTTATTTAACAACAATATCCAATCGTAACCTTTCAAATCCCTTTTTACCTTTCCTTATATAGGTTTTCACATCATCTTCTATGCCAACTAGTTTTCTCCATTTTCATACGAATTCAATTTATTTCAATTTTGAATATTAAATTTTATCCTTCATTTATAACTGGTTCATATTAGTTGTTAGCACCAAAATTGGTCACTAACACCTTGAGTAGAGTTATGTAGAGAGATTAATGAAGAGATTAAGTTAAAGCAGAAGAATAGTGTAATTCAGTGTCAAAAGAACAATAAAAACGAGAACATCAGATTTATAGTGGTTCGGCGTAATTGCCTACATCCACTTTGAGTTTGATCTTTATTGCTTTCTCAATTACTTGAATACAGATACAATCCGTAAATCAATCACTTGAATACAAGTTTGAAATAAAAAGCGGAGAGTATAAAAAATGGCAGAGTCTCCCCAGTGTCCCTGGAAAAAAGGGTCCTTTTCAGTGTGCCCCTACCCTTCTATTTATAGACGAAGATGGGTTGGACTTCCTTGGTGGGCCTGGTGGCTGAATATCTCGGTCCAAATGGAATAAGCCCTGTGTGCTGAGTGGAACATGCCGAACGTTCGGCATGCCGAGCCCTCCTTTCCAAGTCGATGGATCTCTCTATTGAATGGAGGAAGCGGGCCGAACGATGCTAGGATGCCGAGTGAAGAGCAGGCCGAGTGGAGGGAGTGCCGAGTGAAATGCTGAAGGTCTCGTGCCGAGTGCAAACCTGGATGGACGTACGTTCTTCAATGCCGAGTGCAACCCTTGACTGTCGAACGTTCATGGATGCCGAACGTACCTTGTGGTGCCGAACGTCCATGGATGTCGAACATGCCTTGTACGCCGAACGTTCATGGATGCCGAATGTTCCTTGTATGCCGAACGTTCATGGATGCCGAACATTCTTTAGGTGCCGTTCGATATTCAATACCGAACGTCCCTTTATGACGAACGTCCATGAATGCCGAACGTGCCTTGTATGCCGAACGTTCTTGGTGCCGAGTGCTCCTATATGCCGAGCATTCCATAATTGCAGAACGATATAAAATATCGAACGATTCTCAATGCCGAGCGTCCTTCTAACGTCGAACGCTCTTGATTGCCAAAACATGTCGACTGCATCAAACCCATATATCCTCAGGCCCTTCTTGGTCAGAATCTTGTCTAATGCTAATGATAATTTCTTCAACTGTCATCTTGTAACCGGACCAAGGTGCCGGTTAACACTTGCCCCCCAAAGTGTGTCGTGTGAAGCAACGCGACATGCTTTGAATCAGCGAGTATTCCTTGTCTCTAGAAAGAAATCCATCGTGTTCCTTGAACAATCATTATCCTTTAATTTTATCCTCCCAAGGTGTCGTATCCTTCTTTGGTCATTATGATGCTTGGTCGATCCCCAGTGTTATGAATCCAAGGTTGTAGTTCATCAGTGGCCATCCGTGTCTGATTCTACAGAGCTAGTAAGCTTCGGCTATCTGATCCAGTCTTTTCTTAATAACCCTTAGTGATAATTCAATTTCTGTTGATTTCAAGAAGTCGGACTTGTTCGGATATACTCATGCACGTTTGGGTACATGTTCTTTCCATTGGCTCTCGAATGCGTTTTATATGCTCATAAGTCGTCGCCAACTCCGTCCAGTTTAATTGCAATTCAATCGCGATTCCTTGGTTGTATTTTCTGGGAAATAAGGGTTGCAATCAGCCACTTGAGGAGTTTTCCAAACCCCTCTTCAGTACAGACTCTATGATTTTGTTCACAGCTCCAACGTGAAGTCGGTTAGTGGCTCTTGGACTTGGCCGAGATAAGGAGCAAGACAATGCCCCCTAGCAAGATCAACTTCCTTAAATTTGTATACTACCAATCAAGAATCACAAAAGATATGTAAAGTTTTTGCTTCAAATCCTCTAGCAAGTTTGAGGCTGGCAGCCAAGGCTTCATACTAAGCATCGCTGTTTGTTATAGGTAAATCGAGTTTCAGGACGTAGCAGATTAATCGTTCCTCAGGAGTTATTATCATGACTCCTATGCCATAACACCGATCATTGGATGCTCCATCCGCATACATTTTCCATCTTATGGTTGGTTCTCTGCTACTCTTCGAGTAGTGTTCTGAGGTAGTGAATTTGGGTGTGAGGTCTGCTGATTTCCGTCCTTAGATAGCCCTTCGAGGGAAATAAGTGATACCGAATTAGCTTAGTTTGATATTTTATTTAAGTAGTCTTTCAGACGTCTCAGGTCATTGTATGCCCTGTCGCAACGGCTGGTAGTCATAGACGTTGATGGATTGAGCCTAAAAGTAAGAGTGGAGCTTTCATGGTGAAATCAATAGATATTATGCTAGCTTTTGTAGCTTCGGGTTGATATCCAATGCGTGGCTCGCGATAGTTAATGAAATCACATATGCTTGTCAGAATGGGTCCAAGGGAACATATCATCATTTATTCAGAAAATCCAACTAATTCTTTTATCATCACTACACTGAGTTGTGATCCGATATTCAGCACCCGGAAAGGGTCGCCATGGCTGAGTGTAATGTCGACCGTTACCTTAGCAAGTGCCATCCCAGATTCTTTGAGTATAAATGTAATTATTTTGCATAACATTCATTGTGAAATATGGTTGGGACGACCAGTAATGATGGTTGCTCTAGTCGAACCCTAGAGTCTTGTCATGAGTTTTTAAGTCTAATAGCGAAGGACTCTGAATGCTCTAATAGATTATCAACAAATGGCCAAAGATCAGGCTTAAAAGCGCATTGAAGGAAATGTCGAGTGGGGGTCAGCCTCGAGTGGCGTGCAACTGTATAGCTGGATCTTGCTATGAGTTTGAATTTGCTTGTGTATTCGAGAAACGCACTTTCTATTCAATGCATTCATGATCCTTTACCCGTCCTTCGGGTTTGGAGTGAAAGTCAATTGCTCATGAGCTAAGGTGTCAATTCAATGATTCAATCTCTAGGCATCCTTTCGGTCGTCTCCTTGAGGAACTGTAAGCACTATATATAAGTTTTAATACTGAGCTATCGTAGCCAGTTTTAGGATGACCGTGCGTCTTCTCCCAGTCTCGAGTTGATAAATGTACTGCATTGTGACGCCCCACCTCTATACCCACGCTAACCAAGAACAATACGGTGTAGTGCTGTCAACTAGCGCGGAGAATAAGGCTGTTGAGGAGCGACCATCCATGTAATCTCTTATCACACGGTGGCTATAAAATGATCTTCGGAAACAAATATAGAAGTAAGCATAACATGCGAATCAATCACAGATATCCATATCACAAAGGCGGAAAGAGATATGAATATATATCACATAAAAGTGTACATCAGAGTAGTAGTCTAAAAAGATCCACGATAATACAAAAGAATAGCAACGCGTGCTATACCAAAGAATACAACATGAGTCTATATCTCAAGTGTAAACAACAAAAGCTGCCAATCTAAACAAGTAGCCAAAAGTCTGAGTAGTGAATCACTGGGGGAGGAGTCAAGCAGTAGCACCTGTAACATCTCGGCCTGACCCGAGTATTATTTATAAGAAAATAATAAACGGATCAGTCTGGCTATAAATATCAGATGACATGATATAAAATAAAAGATATGGCATAAACATAAAATATCCATACTGACATACTACTATAAGTATGCAAATAATGATCAACAGGAGATCAACCGATAAGAGATAAATCAATATCACAAGAATCTTCTCAAAGATCCAAAGAGGGCATCATACCCTAAACTTGTACTCATGACAAGTCAAAGAGATAAATTCCAGAAATCAACACAAGAAATCCAGAAATCATAAAAAGGGAAAGAGGCCTATCACATGACGGTCTGAAGACCATGGGGAGCTACCCCACATGTGTGAGTGGAATCACACAGATTGAGGTCAAGACTAACCAAAAAGCAGAAAGGTATGTGTGAATGGAATCACACAAGTGGTGTCTAGTCTAACCTTGCAATGAAAGAGACATCGCGCAATTGCTAGTCTAATTCATAAAGCGATCATCAAGATCAACGAGAAGTGTCAATTACACTAAGCTAGTAAATATAGAAGTTTAGCTTCATGTCCCATAACCACTTGCTTAACTTAAATATTTACGAACAAACTGTAAATCTTCACTAATAAAATTGTCACAAGAGGTTCAATCGAACAAGTCCAAGAATTAACCGAAGAAGTGAACGCAAGCGTTTCATACCACTTGTTTTACTAAGTCGTTTAATTAGATTTCTCATCCGAGTGAGGTAAAGGCTTGTATATACTAATAGATTGGAAAACGGTTTAAGAAAAGAGCTTTGTTATTAAAAATAGAGTTGAAATCATTTTGTTGAAAGAGTTTTGATATTTACTACTAGTTTTGAAACCTTTATATTTTAAAGTGACAAATCACAGAAGCGATTGTAGAAACAATCAATCACGAAGGTCACATTCGAAGATGTGATAAAAATCCAAGGAAATCAGCTCAGCAAGTTCTGTTGTATATTTTTCAGATAAGATCCCCTACGGAGGGGGGGTCCAGGGGGGGTGGCAACCCCCCAAGGTGGGGGTGCGGGGGCAACGCCACCGCTTACGGGGTTCGACCTGCCCGGTCAGGTCGCGGGGGTCCAGGGGGCAGCGCCCCGTCCAAAACGGTACGACTTAGTGAAGACAAAATGAGGTCTAACGACCTAAGAGGGATAGGGTCGAGCGACCTAATGGTTGCGACCTAGGGGTCTAAGGGGCACGACCTAGTGGTCCAGCGACCTAAAGGGTATAGGTCATGCGACCTAAAATGGGTTCGCGACCTAACACTCAAACGACCTAAAGAAATTAAGGAGCCGAGCGACCTATAAGAAGCAGCGACCTAAGAAGAAACGAGGCCCAACGACCTAGGGGTCAGGTCATGCGAGTTAAGAAGGTCAGCGACCTAACAAAGACACGCGACCTAATAAAGAAACGCGACCTAAAGGCACGCGACCTAGCGACTTAAGAGGCGAGCGACCTAAGTGTTACGGCCTAAGAGTCGAACGACCTAGCGTGGAAGCGGCCTAAAAGCCAAACGACCTAACGACCTAAGGTCATACGACCTAGCGACCTAAAGTCATACGACCTAGCGACCTAAGGTCATACGACCTAGTGCAACACGCGACCTAAAAGGTACACGACCTAATGCGGCCGAGTGGTTTAAGGTCGGAGACGACCTACGACTTATAAAGGTAGACGGTTGAGCGAGCTAATGAGGTCAATGTTGAGCGACCTAACAAGGTCCAGAGAAGGGCGACTTAAAAGAGGCGCGACCTAAAAGAGGCGCGACCTAAACGAGCGCGACTTAATGGGTTATATGACCCAATGACCTAAGCCACTAACTCGCGAGCGACCTAAGTCCTAGGTCGTGAGCGACCTAACTGCGAGTGAGCAAAAATGGCCAGAGTCAAAGCAGAGCGACCTAACGACCATACGACCTACGACCTAAAAGGCTTGTGACCTACGACCTAAAAGGCTTGCGACCTACGACCTAAAACCGAGTGAGTCAAATACGAAGGACGTGACTTTTCCACCCCGAGCGACCTAATGAAGACAGAACGACCTAAGAGCAGTTTTTCACCAAAAACACTAAAAATTGGAGTTTTTCGCCAATCCAATCCAAACCAAATGCTAACATGCATGCAAAAATGATAGGGAATCATTCCCAACAGTCCAATATAGTTATAGGCTAGAATTGTGAGATAAAAATCTCACCTTTGCTCCTAACCCAATGAAAATGAAGAACAAAGCTTGAAGGCAAATGGAGAAGCAACCACAAGCTTGAATCCGATGTCTTCTTCTTGAATTTGGAGTTGAATGTTGGGGTTGCAATAAAACAAAGACTTTGGAGTTTTAATTTCTCATTCCATTCACCATTTTTGTTGAAGCTTTAGTGTTAGGAAATGAAATGAAGCAATGAAGAAGAAGGGGGGTGGAACTTGGGCCTAATGGGCTAAAAGTCCAAACCAAAGGCTCGAGTGAAAAAGTGGTGAAATTCCACTAACCCCAAACATATCAATGTTTATACTCAGAAGATTGCAAACGACGTTTCGAACTCAATGGAAGTGGTCTCGAGTCCTAATTTGACCGTTTGCAAAAAGTAGCTTCGGACCAAAATCCGATTAACGATAAAATATTTAAATAAAATATTTAAATATAAAAATCGATAAATATGCGGGCTGTTACATGCATGGACGGTTCAGTCTCGTCCTAGCTATGTTTATGTTTTCACCTAAGTTCCAAAGACATAGAGGTGATCGGTGAATAGTCGGTTCACATTCATCTTGCTCCTCGCTCGTGCCCCCAGGTCTGGGGCATATACCGATAAGTAGGAAGGCCAGCCACGCCCGCTTTAGCTTTACTCTCTTTCCCGTTGAATCGTGGGATCATGTCAATCGATGGGAGACTAGGTCTCACCTATCTCGGATTTTATCATGGTTTTTCATTCCAAGAGGAATACTTCGATGCCACGTCAGTTTAAGGGCGTAATTTGGACAGTGGATGGTCATCTACGTCCACTTTGGTTCATGCTCTGTAATCAGTTCTCGGGGTAAATTTGGCTACAAATGCAGTCGGGTTATGCTCCTCCAGTTTCATACTCCTCCCGACGAATCGAATGAGGGTGCTGGAGAACTTTTGACCAAGTATTCATGGTTTACCTTCCTTTCCACACTCTGGAGGTCATAGTTTTTCAAGAAACATCCGAGTCACATTCGTATGTGCTTGGTGCGGATCAGTATTGACCCTCGATCTGAGGTATGATATAGTCGATTGCTCGTAGCTTTGGATGCCATTTCGATTGGTTCTGTATTGAGGCTTCCCTGCAGTCGTTGCTTCAAGTTATAACAAACGCCACGCTAGAGCTATAGTAAGCTGTCGTATTCAGCTTTTTAGTGATTTGTACCCATGCTCCCAGCATTGATTTGGCCAGGCCACTAGCTGGATGGTCGAACTCCATCCTTAGCGGGTTAATAATCCTTCGGTCGATTCCATGCTGAAGTTTGCGTAATAGAGAATGGTCGGAATCCACTCGTCTATTTATTGATGTTTATACACCACTATGCATTCTAGTGACTTAGTGTTATTCTCCCTCCGGTTGATTCGCGCCCAATTTGTACTCATGCTTCGGTCCATGCTCCAGGGACTTAGAGATTTGTCGAACGGTTTATGCTTTAGTCCACAGTTCGAGACGCAGGGATTTTTGTCAACTCGTATATACTCCAGTCCGCATTATGGGATTTTAGAGTAATCTAGTCCGCTTCTGGGATTTGGAGATTCTTCTCAAGTCTTCTATAATCTAGTCCGTGCTCTGCGGACTGAGAGTACCGTAGTCCGCACTCTGGGGATGTAGAGGTTTTTTAAGCCGTTTATACTCTAGTCCGCACTCAGGGGACTTAGAGCACTCTAGTCCGCACTCCGGTGATGTAGAGGTTCTTAGGTTGTTTATACTCTAGTCCGCACTCAGGGGACTAGGAGCACTTTAGTCCACACTCTAGGGACATAGAGGTTTCTGAGTCGTTAATACTCGAGTCCACACTCTGGGGACTTAGAGTACTCCAGTCCGCACTATGGGGACTTGGAGGTTTAAGTCGTTCATATTCTAGTCCGCACTCTAGGGACTTAGCGTACTACAGTCCGCACTCTGGGGACTTGGAGGTTTAAGTCGTTTATACTCTAGTCCGCACTCTAGGGACTTAGAGTACTCCCGTCCGTGCTCTAGGGATGTAGAGGTTCTTAAGTCGTTTATACTCTAATCCATACTCAGGGGACTTAGAGTACTCCCGTCCGCGCTCAGGTGATTGGAGCGCTTGATGAAGACAAGTCCGGAACCTCCTCCTATACCGACAGGGGTTATGAAGTAGAAATTACAGGCGCCTCTAATCACACATCCGAATTGAGCATGAAGGAGAGGCTCGAGAAAAAGAAGGTCAGGGTCAAGGTCGTGCCCCGAGTTGTGGACTTGGACGATCCTTTGAACAAACCGTTGAAGGTCAACCTTCCTGGCGGGTCCAAGCCTATGGAAGTTCTCCGTACTTCTTCAGTTGCTACCCCTCTATCAAAGAAGAGTACCAAGGGTAAATGCTATGGAAAGGAGCCGTCCGGAAAGGAGTTGAAGAAGTACAAGAAGTGATTACTATCCTCGTTCAACGAGAGTTAGTTTAAGTCATGTAATTATTTTCATCTATTTCCTTAGTCCTTGTAAATAGAATGTCGACTCCGAACTTTGGAGGGGTTGTAATAGGAACCCATTTCTCATTAAAGTTTAGTTCCTTTTTCCGTCTTACAAAAGACTCTTATTGTTCAGTTTTCTTTGTGATTGTGATGTTGATCCAAGCTGTTGTGAGTAACATAGACTTCTCGGTCCATCTTCATATAACTCGGAAACACTTCAAGAGTTTTTGAACTTCCATTCTGTGCTTCGAGCACTTAGAATACATTCTAGCCCGTATGTCAGGGATTTGACAAATTCAAGTCATCTGTGTCACAGTTCATATTCAGGGAACTAGGAGATTCGAATTGCTTATATTCGAGTCCGCACTCTAGGGACTTAGAGTACTCCAGTCCGCACTCTGGGGACTTGGAGTTCAAGTCATTCATACTCTAGTCTGCGCTCTGGGGACTTAGAGTACTCCAGTCCGCGCTCTGGGGACTTGGAGGTTTAAATCATTTATACTCTAGTCCACGCTCTGGGGAGTTGGAGGTTTAAGTCATTTATACTCCAGTCCGCGCTCTGGGGACTTAGAGTACTCCAGTCCACACTCTGTGGACTTGGAGGTTTAAGTCATTTATACTCTAGTCTGCACTCTGGGGACTTAGAGATTTGAGTCGTTTATACTCTAGTCCGCGCTCTGGGGACTTAGAGTACTCCAGTCCGCACTCTGGGGACTTGGAGGTTTGAGTCGTTTATACTCCAGTCTGCGCTCCGGGGACTTAGAGTACTCCAGTCCACACTCTGGGGACTTGGAGGTTTCAGTCGTTTATACTCGAGTCCGCACTCCGGGGACTTAGAGTACTCCAGTCCGCGCTCTGGGGACTTGGAGGTTTAAGTCGTTTAAACTCTAGTCCGCGCTCTGGGGACTTAGAGTACTCCAGTCCGCACTCTGGGGACTTGGAGGTTTGAGTCGTTTATACTCTAGTCCACGCTCTGGGGACTTAGAGTACTCCAGTCCGCGCTTTGGGGACTTGGAGGTTTGAGTCGTTTATACTCTAGTCCGCGCTCTGGGGACTTAGAGTACTCCAGTCTGCACTCTAGGGACTTGGAGGTTTAAGTCATTTATACTCTAGTCCGCGCTCTGGGGACTTAGAGTACTCCAGTCCGTGCTCTGGGGACTTGGAGGTTTAAGTCATGTATACTCTTGTCCGCGCTCTGGGGACTTAGAGTACTCCAGTCCACGCTCTGGGGACTTGGAGGTTTAAGTTGATAGTAGTCGTATTTCCACTCTTTAATTTGTATTCATCTACCGTATCGAGGCTAATGTTGTCGAATGAACAGTCGAACCACGTTTGCTCATGGAATGGGATCTTGCCCCCAGCAAGGGACGAAATTTGAAAAATGGACGCTCGGTTCTCGTCCGCTTGGTAATTACAGCTCTTCCAATCGAGTCAAGGAAGGAGGTATATGACAGATGGTTGGATCACATCCGTGTTGTGTTAGATAGTAGAATCTCTTACAATTTGTTTCGTATCTCCTTCTTTTGTGTTGAATGCAGGATTTGCTGTCTAGATGATCAAATCAAGTCCACTCTAGACAGATCTTGGCGTCACTGAGCTTCAGAAGAGGCCTCTGCATTTTGTCAAACTTTGTTCTATGACTTGATTTGAGTGGGCGATCAGGCCATACTAATTCCAAGCCTTGTTCAGGTCTCCGAGTCAAACGTGGAGGTCAATGAATAGATGGTCAGTCATGTCGACTTTATATTTGGGCTTTAATCGTAATGAGCTTTTCAATCTCTAGTTCTTGGCCCTAAATTAAAGGCACATGATTAATGATGAGCGATTGAATTATTCTCATCTAGATGTACTCCACACGTCCGATCATGGTCTGCATGAATTGGTTGGTGACCAAATCTGAGTAACCAATCTCCTGCATCATTTTGAAAGTAGTTTAGTTAAAGTTAGTCATAGTTCATAGAACAATTGAAATAGAAATGGAAATGATTCAAAGAAGATTATGATAAATCTCATTGATAGATGAAGTAGCATCGTGTGCTTGCTATTCGACTTTTGCCCTTGGCTCCTTTCAAAGGGATGTCGGCCATCAGCAGTCCAATTGATAATCATAGCCCTTTATTAATAGGCATCGGATATTCGCTGCCCGCCATTCTGCAGGACATGTACATACTATTGAAGCTTTACTTTCTACATCAGCTTTTTTATCATACCTCGGAGGTGTTTGTAATCGCCCGTGTTAGGATCGGTGAGCATTTGGGAATATACAACATTCCCCTGATTTTCTTTAGACTTTGGTGTACTCTCTCGAGGTTGGTTTCCAATATCACTCCGAGTCGTGAGTCTTCAAGTAGAGGTTGTCAATTGAATCTTTCGAAGAGCATATGAGCCAAATTTTGAGGTCTTGTTTCGGCTACTAGGATCTACATCCTTAGTCAACGGGCCTTCATTGTTATTTTCCTTAGTCTGTTCTGCTCCTCCATACTTTGATTTAGATTCATTATTGTCATAGAGACGATCCGTGGTCGTTGGAGGCTCTCCAGCTAACCGGCTGCTAAAATATATATGGAGGTCGATTATCCTCAAGTGATCAATATAATATTCCTTTGAGAGTATCGTTCGAGTAGCAGTTGTTTGTCCGCTCCCTTGTTGTCGTTCAGAAGCTGTCGCTAGATCCTCTATGCCCCGGTCGATCAGGGGATGTAAGGGAAGTAGATAGAATGTTCCTTTATTATGTTGAGTTTTGAATTCACTATAGGGGTCGTATAAGAGACCGGTGTAACTTAAGTTTGGAACGGTCTGGATGCCGCTCGGCATATACAATACCGTTCGGCATTATAGAGGTGGTCGGCATAGAGGTATGTTCGGCCTGGAAGAGCGTTCGGCCTAGAGGTTTGGATCGTCCTGGAGGAGCGTTCGGCCTAGAGGTATGGTCGACCTGGACGAGCGTTCGGCCTAGAGGTATGCTAGGCTTGGAGTGTTCGGCCAAGATGGATCGGCCACGAGTGTTCGGCCAAGTGTAACTCGGCATACACCTTTCTACAACGTCGGCATAGACTTTTTCTGGGGCGATCGGTTGAATTGCCTTTAAAGGAGGGTCGGCCTTCATTCATCTTGAGTGCAGACTTTAACATCCAATCGCCAAATCTAGCGTGCATCAGTGAATCCAATCTACGGCTATCAGCTTCCTTTAGATTTCTTTCAAATCTGAGTAGAATAGGAAGTTTTCTATTAGACAACTGGATCTATCTCGCGAATATGGAAATCCAATAGTAGATGATGAGATCCAATCAAGCTGAGAATTCAATTCTCAGTGAAAGCACCAAAATGTTAGCACCAAAATTGGTCACTAACACCCTTGAGTAGAGTTATGTAGAGAGATTAATGAAGAGATTAAGTTAAAACAGAAGAATAGTATAATTCAGTGTCAAAAGAACAATAAAAACGAGAACACCAGATTTATAGTGGTTCGGCGTAATTGCCTACATCCACTTTGAGTTTGATCTTTATTGCTTTCTCAATTACTTGAATACAGATACAATCCGTAAATCAATCACTTGAATAAAAGTTTGAAATAAAAAGCGGAGAGTATAAAAAATGGCAGAGTCTCCCCAGTGTCCCTGGAAAAAAGGGTCCTTTTCAGTGTGCCCCAGCCCTTCTATTTATAGACGAAGATGGGTTGGACTTCCTTGGTGGGCCTGGTGGCTGAATATCTCGGTCCAAATGGAATAAGCCCTGTGTGCTGAGTGGAACATGCCGAAAGTTCGGCATGCCGAGCCCTCCTTTCCAAGTCGATTGATCTCTCTGTTGAATGGAGGAAGCGGGCCGAACGATGCTGGGATGCCGAGTGAAGAGCAGGCCGAGGGGAGGGAGTGCCGAGTGAAATGCTGAAGATCTCGTGCCGAGTGCAAACCTGGATGGACGTACGTTCTTCAATGCTGAGTACAACCCTTGACTGCCGAACGTTCATGGATGCCGAACGTACCTTGTGGTGCCGAACGTCCATGGATGCCGAACGTGCCTTGTACGCCGAACATTCATGGATGCCGAACGTTCCTTGTATGCCGAACCTTCATGGATGCCGAACATTCTTTAGGTGCCGTTCAATATTCAATACTGAACATCCCTTTATGCCGAACGTCCATGGATGCCGAACGTGCCTTGTACGCCGAACGTTGTTGGTGCCGAGTGCTCCTATATGCCGAGCATTCCATAATTGCCGAACGATATACAATATCGAACGATTCTCAATGCCGAGCGTCCTTCTAACATCGAACGGTCTTGATTGCCAAAACATGTCGACTACATCAAACCCATATATCCTCAGGCCCTTCTTGGTCAGAATCTTGTCTAATGCTAATGATAATTTCTTCAACTGTCGTCTTGTAACCGGACCAAGGTGCCGGTTAACATTAGTTTCATCTACTAATTCACTTTAAGTTTCAAATTTGAGATCGTTTTGTCGCTAATGTAAATTTTACAAAAATTTTCTAACTCCCAAAATTTTCGAATTTTTTTGGCAGATTCTCCTTTGTACGGAGGAGCTTTTGCAATTTGACAATAGATATAAATATGTATACATCGACCCACACGGCTGGAAAAAGCAAAAACAGTTCATATTTCCTATTTTTATTGCGTAAACGTACCTTTATTTCACATTTTAAGCAAGCAGCTATATTTATTTAAGCAATTAGCGCAATCCAAACCAACCAAACAGCCTTCAGGTACCTGTACTATCTCAATTTAAATATGTAAGTGCCACATATAGAGAATTTATTAGCATTTACTCACTTTCAATAACTAAACACAAGTATTACATAAACAACAAGTATCAAACGCTTCTCTAAGTGATTTATTTAACTTTTAAAGCTAATTCAAATGCTTTCCTCCAATTCATATGCCATTTCATTCCATTTTAATAGTTTACAACTCAAGTGCTTACATTCAATTTATTTTTAATCCGAACAAGCTCATGTTCCATTCGATTGATTCTAAATAAAATTATTTTACTTCTCTCAACCCATAGGATTTTAATTACATTCATTCACGGCAAAAAACAATTCATTCCATGCAAATTTGACAATATTCGCTTGATAAAGTATTCATTTCAGTCTATAACTACTTCAATTTGTCAAAATAATATCCAAGCACATACTTAACTCATTTATGCTTCAAATTAATATGTCACCGAACTTAAGTTCAGTCTGATAATCCGATTCTAGTTACAACTTTGATTTAGTTGTTATTCAATCAGGCCTCATCCATTTATTATTTAATTCCATTAACCCATTTATTTCCCCATTTTATATTTTTAATTTCACTTACTTAATTCATTTGCGAATTTATTTTATTTATACAAAACCATTCTCAAGTTATTTCTACTCACTTGGGTTTTTTTTGAAATTCAAACCATTTCTATTATTATCACTTTCATTTCATTCAACAACACTTCCACTTTACCTAAGTTACCTGTACATTGCGTTAAATATTACTTATAACTAACTTAAATGTTCATTTGTAATTTAAACCATCACTATTTGATCCAACCCTATTTTATTTAATTCAAGTTCATATCCAAACTCCCTTATTAACTTACTATCCATTTATTTAACCGAGTTAAATTTTTATTAACATACTCTATCAAATAATTATTTATTTGCTTACTTCCAACTTTTATTACAAAGAAGATTACTTCATTAAATTTTCTCGTGTTCAAATTTTATTTTATAATTTCTGTTTGGATTTCCCTTTTAATTATTAAATTTCGAAATGCATTTAAATTCAGATAATACAATTAAAATAGCTTTTTATAAAAATATTTCTTATAACTCGATGTCTCAACCAGTCCATCCTTGTTCTCACAGAAATTCAGTCATACGTTGATCAGGCGTAGAACTGAAAATCTATAATCACTTGGTAAACCCGTTTGCAACATCCTGCGAAAATACTTGGAAATAATTTTATTAAAAATATAGGAAACAGTTTTTGAAAATAGAGGAAATATCTTTGGTGACAATGCTCTGAAAATCATCACCCCCATCCATGGTCACAGTTACATTCCAGGGTTACGTTGCCGTCGCAGCAAAAGTCCATGCAACTGCAGGCTCTCCGCGGCCTCTCGATTATGCCATGGAACCCACACAACAGATCATAGTTACATCCAGGGTTACGTTGCCGTCACAGCAAAAGTCCATGTAACTGCAGGCTCTCACCGGCCTCTGATTTTCGCTGTCGAAATGAAACCTCTCCACTCCTACATAGGTTGCAGTCTGCCGATATAAAATCAAACATAGACTGTTGGCTCTCAGCGGCACACACGACTTTCGCCATGTTACACCATAGGTCGCAGTTACATCCTGGGTTACGTTGCCATCGCAGCAAAAGTCCATGTAACTGTTGGCTCTCAGCGGCACACACGACTTACACTATGGTATACTCAACTCATAATCCTCAGGAACTTGTTTTGTCCGGACTCCTCACGGGATCAACTTTAGAACCCCCCCTTGGGGCTCAAGGCAGCACCACCCGGTGGCACTCCTGAGAAGTTCATTCCGAGGAAGCGCCTTTTTCCCCAGAGCCATCATCAAAACACTTTATACTATACACATATAGTATCTTTCAATTCATACACCTAGTATGAATTTTTATCAAAGCTCCTTTACACAAAATCGATTATCCCAAAATTGATAATTCTCAAAATAGGCTTTCCAAATTCCATATATTGATTTTACCCAAAAATCAAAAGCCTTTCCAAATCTAAAGGTTCCCAAAACCCTTTCCAAAATCCTCATAAGATCCTATATATATACAGATATATATAATTTTTAAAACTTTGGATCACTTTAAACTTGTATAAAATTCCCTTTTATACTTCAAACACTTCCAAAATCCTTTTTCTTCCAATAATAGATTTAACAAGGGGAGCATATATAACAAAAATATAACTTTGTTTACCCAAAAATCAAATATTCAAATTTGATTACTCTGTCCAATATCAATTTCCTTTCTATTCAAATTCACTTAAATTTTCATTCACTTATTCACATTTGCCTTAATCCCCAATTGGATTATTACCTCAATTCTTATCCCAGTTGGGTATTTAATCAATAACAGTTTGAACTTCGACCAGTTTATATTTAGGAAATAGCTCGAAAATTTAAAAATAGACAAGTAGTTGAAAAATAATGTTTAGTTTGCAAAATAGCTGTAAAATAGTTAAATAGTTTCAAAAAAAATTTAGGTAATTGCAAAATAGTTGTAAAGTAGTAATTAATTTGTAACATAGTTAAAATATAATAATGAGCTTAGAAAACAGCTGAAAAATGGTTAAATAGCTCCAAAATAATTATAAAACAAGTATAAAATAATTTGGCTTTAAGAAAGAAAGGTTGTATATATTTAATAGCTTAGAAAAATAAGTTTATATTAAGACAATTTATATTGAAAATAGTCTAGAGTCAAAACTGTTCACTTCCCCAACATTTTCAATTTAAATTTCCACTCCCATTTAAATTAACCCAATTCCAAATTGAATAATCTTCAATTTCCATTGAAATGGATTTAATCCCAATTCAAGTTGAATTGATTCTCAATTTCCTTCCAACTTCAAATCAAATTCTGTTTGATCTTTAAACTTGTACAACTTTAATTACAATTTCTATTTTATAATTTCTATTTATAATCAATTACATTCACATTTTGCTTTTAACTCGGAATTATACATTTTATTTAGCCAATATATTTTTATTATTCCATAAACATTTCAATCAAGATTCCAGAGTTTAAACAAATTTCCAAAATTTCAGTAGCACCTTAGAATTCAACTATACCCAAAATTCTTTGGCAAATTCAATTACCCCTTTGAATTTCAAAACCAAACCCAGTTCACAAACAATTCCAATGTAAAACAATTTGTTAGCAATTTCTCTTCTAGAAAATCGAAAATAAACATTGATAATGCTGCAGTCATCACCGACATTATTTTCCAGTTACCGAAAGAGCTCAATGCTTTTATCTCTTTAAAACATTTTCAAATATTTTTAATTTCAAATCTCCCAGGTTTCAAATTCAACACAATTTTTTTTTGAAATAATACTATTATTTTTCCAAATCCTTTGGAAACCACTTCCAAATCCAAAGGAATTTTAAATTTTCCCAAAAATTCCAATTCCCAATCCATCCAATTCATATTAAACATTACTCTGGAATTCTATTTCAAATTATAATCTCATTTATTTATGAAGTTTATTTCAATTTATAAATTACATTCACAATCTATAATTCAAATTCCATTTTGTCATATAAGTTTATTCTTCAACTTTGGTTATAAGTTTCAATTTGGTCGTATTTTATATTACTTCTTAACTTAATTCCAATAATTTAACAACCAATCACGTAAACATTCATTAGAAGGAAATGTTGTTATATATATCAAAATATATTTTTATATAAAATCATTAAAAATCTTTATAAACAAATAACAAGTACGCTCTCATATATATATATATATATATATATATATATATATATACATACTCAACTCATTCTAGAGTACTACGGACTCTATTCAATGAGTAATCCCCACCAGAGCAAAGGTTCTCGCTTAACCTTCAGCTCTGATACCAACTGTAACGACCCGAAATTTTCGAAGCCGAAAATTTCATATAGTTATGGAAAAGAAGAAAGAGATAGGAGAAGAAGAAAAACAGAACACCAAAATCCCACATTCGCAGCGGATAAAATATAATAATAAATAATAACAGTTTACAAAGAATATTTTATCTGTTGATTACACTTTAATACATCAGAGTTTCACGTATATACGGTCACTGATCATATACAAATCATTTCTCGGATATATAATAATATACTGCAGCGGAAATACTCGATACGTACTTGCCATCCGGCTCGTCTCCTGAGCTCTAGAACGTACCTACCTGAAAATCTGTAATACTCGGTGTGACCCGAGCATTAAATCAAAGTAACACCCGGGTCAGGCTGGAAACCAGCGTGAGTAAACCCATCTAACATGTAATACCAAAGTATACAACTGAATTAAAACCCGGGTACTCATATCAATTCTCAAAGCCACAATTTATTTTAGACATCACTTATTCCACACAACAATTTCTAAGTACCAAACTTAGATAAAATAATCCAATTCACTTAAATCACTTTATTCTAGCCTATTGATTTCACAAATCAATTTATAAAATTCGAAGTGATTTCGGGTATTTCCCAATACCCGACCCCGGTCTCTCTGAAACGCATATCATTAACCCAAGTTATCCAAATGAAATACACAACATTTCATATCAGAGATATCAACTCATTCAAAGCATCCAATACCATTCAACCAATCATAAGCAAAGCTTAATCACACAAATCAATTCAATTGATTCTAATTGAATTTTCAAACCTCAATCACTTAGATTCCTTCACTTACATTTATTAACTCCAAATCAATTTAATTAGTCAACCCATCATTATTCATCTTAACTTATCTACTTGGATTAAGTTCTCAGATTCATTAACTTATAATCACTTACATTGATTAATAATCCTTGAATTAATCATGCTCATAAATTTACTAACCCTCCATAAATTTTGTTACACTAATTAAACAAGTAATTAATCCTCAATTAAATAATTACCAATAATTACCCCCTTTGATTTATGATATTAAGTAATTTTTCTTCGACTTCTTTTATTAGTAAATTCTATTAACTACATTGATTAATTACCTTAATCAATCATTGATTATTTCAAATTATTAATTACTCTAGAATTTAATTAACCTTTAATTGCTTATATTATATTAATTGTTCACAATCATTAACTATTCATCTTAATTAACTTCTTAGTTTCCATTAACAAACTCACTAAATTATCTAGGGTCTTATACCGCATCCTCGGTTAATCCTTCTGTGTGAAAATACTTCTTTAAAGTAATTTACTTAGTATACTCAACCACCATGAAAAGAAACCCATCAAATTGTTTATCAAATCGATGATAAAAATCTAACAAGTAAGACCATTTTCTTAGAAACAAACATGTTCATTTCGGGCAGAAATGTAATCCGAGCTTGCAACTCAATTTAGTATATATAGATTGCCGTATTTTAAAAAGTGATACAAGTGAAAGTTATCACATTCTTCCTGTAGTTTCCAAAACCATAAAAATTAAAGGATTTGGATAAGAAACGCAAAAGTTATACACAAAATACTAGCTCAGGTTTGCACAAGACACTGAGTACTCTACAACAACAGGACAGCGAGTTTGCAAGAGGTTTTTCAACATATTAATCAACGAATTTTAGAAAATGATACAAATAAAAGTTAAAGGCCTTTCCGTTTTATTTCTAGAATGACCAAGATCATTGAATTTGGATCAACAGTTCAAAAGTTATGACCATTTTACTAAAAACATTAAGCTTAGCCTGAACTTATGCATTTGCAGGACAGCGACCAACAATTGCAATTTTAGCACAGAAAACATCGAAATCAGGCAAAATGAATAAAGCAAAAGTTGTATCTTAGTTTTTAAGCTTTCTGGAACATTAAAAATTACCGGATTTCGGTAAGAATTGTAAAAGTTATGGATAAAACAATTCTGAGATTTGAATTTCATAACTTCTGTCATTTTGTCTCGGGACATCGATAAACAATTATAATTTTGGCCAAGATAACTTCGAATTTTTGGAAAACTCAAAACATAAAAGTTTTAGAACAAAGTCTAAGCTTTCTGTAACATCTAAATTTATCGAAATCGGTTGAGGAACGAAGAAGTTATGGCCAATTTAGTTTCAGCCTTAAGCACAGAGCTAATATTGGTTTTGCTCTCGAGATTACAGTAGAAAAATTCAATTTTGACATAGCTAACTTCCAAATTACAGAAAACACAAAACATAAAAGTTGTAGCACATGAAATTATCTTTCCTGAACATCCAAGAAATCGAAATTTCATTAAGAATTGAGAAAGTTATGATCAAATTACTAAGCTGCATTTTTGATAGAACCGAGCAACTTTTACTTACAACTATCATCTTTTCAAGAATAACATGAATACTAGAAATTTAAATAGGTTTTCTCACCTTAAACTTGTGTATTTTCCTTGACTCTTTTTCCTTAGCTTTTTCCAAGCTTTTTCACTTTATCTTACTTTTGTTTTTGCTTTGTGAAAGTAAAAAAAAATAAGTGATGAACATTTCCACCCTTTATATAGAAATTTTCAAGGCTAGTTTGGTAATTTTAGTTTTGGACACTTGTCTACTTCTCTTTGCACAAGCTTTAGAATGTTGACACATGTCTACTAAGGTGTCTTAAGATGTTTCTACACATGGACACCTAATGGGGTTATGTGTCGCTATTTTATTTAATCTTGTGACACATGTTCTTCATTTGTTTTATGAAAGCCTTATTTCATGACACATTCCTTATTTAGTAATCATTTAAGGTGTTTTAGAAGTGTACAACAAAGTGATATATGTGTCATAATTCTATTTTATCTTAAGATAGGTGTATGGTCCATATTATGCCACTTGTCTTCACCATGTCATGTCACTTATCATATACTTATAAATGTATACATACTTATACCTTTTGTATTATTTTAAAGCATGCATAAATATAAATAAAATATACATGGTGTAGATAGTATATTTTCAAAAACGAACAAATCACCTTTAAATTAAATTCCAACCATTCTATTATCTTCAGTTTTATAATTATAAATTTTATAAGCCTTCAAATTGTTATTAACAGGCTTCAAATTCCATATTCAATAATTTACCCAATTTTAAATTATATAACTCAATAATTTAATTATCAAGGAAATATAAATATTCGGGAGTCAAGTTTACAATTAACTTTTAAATATTTAAAATCAATTTATTATTCCAATTTAAATTGTTAAAAACATCGGGTCGTCACACGTCCAAACTTACGTTAAAATGTTCGGAATTTTATTACGATCCTAAGCAAGAAACTGTGTGTGAAACGGACCTCGTATGAGAAAGTTACGCGTGTTAGAATATTTAAAATATAAAAAAAAACCACCCTCATCTCGACACGTCACCGTCTCTTCTTCGTCCAGCATCTGCACGAGAACGTACCCAAAGCTAATATTGACCACCAAATTTGCCGCCTACACGCCGCCATTGGCCAAGCCAGAGGCACTAACGAGCTCGTCTCCTCAAGCACTACCCACGGCCAGAAGTTTGAGGCCTCCGCCTCCCCCTCAAACAGTGCGCCGCCGACCGATAAAACCACATTTCGAACCCTAATCGCCTAATTCTGACCACATTAGGTTCTTTCAAGTCATCAACCAACCACCAATCAACTCCCCCCGACGAGCTCTTCGATACCCAATTTTCAATTTTTCGATTGCGGCCTAAATCGAAAAGCCCCAATCTTGCTTAGGGTTTCAAAATTTTATGCCTTTGACCACGCTTTCTGGTTGACTCGAGCATCGATTGTCGAAACAGACAACAGACAGAGATTCGCATCGTTGATATCTTCAATATATATTTTTCTCGAATTATTTTGAGGAGGTTAAATTTTTAGAATTGAATTTGATTTTGAAATTGCAATTAGAATTAGGGTTGTCTACCATTGAAATGAGGATATGAAAAGAAATTGCACGTACAGACAAACGACAATGAGGAACAATTAGGGTTTATATTATGGTATTTATAGACAAAGCTGAAAATAAAATAGATGAACAAGATTGATTTACACCTTGAACGATAAAATGGCCCAAAAAGCCCGTTTCGACTCCAAAACGAAAATAAGCCAATGCATATATCAAAATATATGTTTTTGAATATTTAAAAATCAATGGAAAAGGTTTCAGGTCCAAATTCCATCGTATAAAGAAGTTACATTAAAATCAACATATTTCAAATTGATTTCAATTAATTTCAAATTAACTGATTTCAAGGCGTATCAAGCCCATACGATTAAACGACAAGCCCGGTCGTTATGAAACTTGAAATCCTACAATAATTCATCATTACGGATCCGATGAAACTAGTTTCGTCGAAATCCAAGTCAGTGGCTAAAATGGCTATTTTCCTATTAATTAAATAAATTAGTAATTAATTAAATTAATTAATAATTAATTAATTAATTAATAAAATCACACTTTTATTTCAAATTCTTTAATTTATAAATTTATCTTCTTGGAATACTTTAGTAATTTATAATCCTTTATAACCCATTTCCATATGAAATTAAAGTTGCTTAATTCACCAATTATAGTGTTAAATTCCAATGAATCTATTTATTTGTTTTCTCAACCTTGTTATCAAATCAATTATTAACTTGTGGGTATAATTAACATTGGTTAAATTTATTACATTGATATTACCCAATTCATTCTAATATCAATTGTCATAGTATTTAACTTCATTTATTATTAACTGAATTCCATTTAATTATAATTAATTCCAAATAACTGATTTGATTCAATTCTAATCCTTTTTTGTTAAGTCATCATTATTCTATAAACTTAGTTAATATTTGTTTGTCTTTTATTACATTAATATATTCAAATTTCTAACTCCTTTGTATTAACCATCCTATTTCCATTTATTGTATTTTTGCCAAATATATACATTAATTACTATTAATATTCTCAATAAATTTATTTACTTAGTTTCATGCTTTTTATTACATCAATTACTACCTTATGAATAAATTTATGTTTCTATTTAATTTGCATTCATACTTTCCATTATTATATTAATTATCATTAAAGTAACATTTAATTACCTTTATTTGTAGTTGGTAAATTAACTGGTAACAACAACCATTTGTCACCATTATAACCTTTATAATACTTGTATGTTTATTCTTCATAAACAATTACCATATATTATATTATTTCACACGTTAATTCAATAATTACGTTTGTTTTTCTTATACTCCTTTTATAAACCACTATTTCTATTAACTTGAATTCCATTTAAGTTATTAACCATTCACTTACATTCATACTGTTGTAATTCATTCTAGGTATTATTTTTATTAATAATTCACTAACTTTTATTTCTTTCAATGTTAAATTTCAAAAATCTTATGAAATTAACAATTTTAATTATTGAAAATTTGTGGGTCGTTACACTTTCCCCCACTCAAAATTTTTCGTCCCCGAAAAGGAAAAAGGGAAGGAAAGAAGAAATTAAGTAATCAATACATCTTATTTAAAAATATTAACTTTATAAACAAATAAATTTACAAAATTAATTATTTTAAATAAAATATACCAATTTTATAACCGTTAAATCTTTTTGTACTAAAATTAATAAAGTTCGGAAAACATTTTTCAAAATTTTTCTAAGTCCAAAATTTATGAAAAATTTCAATAGAGTCTCCTTTGTACGGAGAGGCTCGGGAGAAAATATAAAATCAAATATAAAAGTATACAACACATATCTTCCAAAATAATATTTCCCAACACGAGGAAAATAATATAATCGCGCTATAAAACCGAAATTCGAAAACATACCTATTTATCGGGCAATTAACGCTTATATTATAAAACCAAAAGCAGTAGCAATTACTTCCATAAACTATATTTCACTTATATAATCCAAAAAGTGTTAATAATTATATAGAATGAAATATTAATTTTGTTTCACCCACTAGTAAACAAATCAATGTCAAACAACAACAATCACTTGCAACCACAACATACAATCATCATACAGAATCAACACAATTCAATTATCCATCCATATCAAATAAAATAAATAATTGTTCGGGTTTAAAGAAAACTTTAAATTGTACATAGTGGAAAATAAACTATTAAATGCACCGTTTACTCAACATTCTTAGATGAAACTAAATAGATTATTTATACGTCTAAACAAATTTAAAGCATCCATTCCCAAACAACCATAAACCAAACAAACAACAATTCCAAACAATAGATCAAGTTCATTCTTAATAATTCCATTTCATAATATTTGTTGTTTGATTTCCTTTTCATTCATATAATGATTTATCTCTTTTTATTTACATTTATTTCTTGTAAATTTTCATATTTCCATTCATTCATTCAGTGTTCATTTCATTTATTTATAATACTTACCTTTTTATTATATTTAATCAGTAGCCTTTCATCTACACATCAAACTCTTATTTATTAAAGAATTTCATTTAATACTGTCATCACTTATCATTTTACTTGTATAATATCCATTACATTCTCTTATTAATATTTCAACTTTTTACATCTTTTGGTAAGTTATACATATGCCATTAAGAATGTAATTGAAAGTTATACAAGTTTTTCTCATTTCTTTTAATTAATTTAATGTTCAATTATCATATCTTTTGCTTTTTATAGACTATAAATTTCAACTTTCTTGTTATTTCATTTATAACCTAGCATTTAGTCTCTTATTTTAATTAGAGGTTCCAACTGTTATTTAGTTACATTACATTTCGCTACAATAATTGAAACTATTAATTAACGGAAACTTAAGAACTAAACAGCAAGTTAAATTTCAAATCATTTAAAAATAATTGATAAGTATATATACTCACAACTTATATATCCAATTACGTTTAAAACAATTTAAAATTTATACTTGCTTGTCAAAATGAATCTGTAGTAAACTACTACAGTGGCCTTCCCACTTTGAAACTCGAAAATGAATGTCGATAATGCATGCACTCATCATCGAAATTATATTCCAGTGACAAAAAGGGGTGTACTATTTCTTTTCAAAGTTTCTTTAAAACAATTCTTTCAAGTCATATTGAAATATCTAAATCAGAAACTACTTCTAAATAATACTTTTATTATATTCCAAAATCATTTGTAAGAAATTTTCAAATACCCTGGAACTTGAGTTCTAAATTCCCAAGTTTCATTTATCTTACTTCCAACCTATATTCATAGATTTCACTACCTAACAACCATTATATTAAAACCAAATATATATCTATAGAACATTTATTTTATATACAGAAAATATAATAGGCAAAATTACTTCATTCACCTATATTCAAAACAAATATTGTGTCGTCTGTCCTATTAAGTGTTTAGAAATCTCTATTGATGTCATAGCGTCCTATGCATTAAACAGAATTTATAAATACAAAACAGAGCAAAGTAACACAATGTCAAAACCTTTTTATAACACTAATAAATACGCTCTCTCATACATATACACTCAGCGACTCGTCATAGGGTATTACTACCCTATAACTAAAGAGTCAGACTCCACAAAGCTAAGGTTTATGGCTAAACCAAAGCTCTGATACCAAATGTAATGTCTCGCCTTTTTGTGCGTTTTAAATCGACGATAAACCACACATGTCAGATCCAAACCATACAAAATGGCGAATTGTTATTGGGTTAAATAAGAAAAAGGAAGAAAGAAAGAAAACAAAACAGAATTTTACAGTGGAATGACAAAATATAATAATCAAATAAAAGTTCATGAAGTTGTTTGCAAAACATTTGATTATACTAATACAATATTGAATCAGAGTTACACATACCAGAGAATAATAAATAACAATGCAGTAGAACAGTATGAATGTAGTGGAATAATATAATATATAATAGTAACACAATCTTCGTCTTCATCCTCCAGAAATAAGGTCTTCAAAACCTAAAATGCTCAGACTGACCCGAGCGAATTGAAAAGACAAAACAATTGAGTCAGAACTAAAGGATCTTATGTAAGTTAAATCAACGGTAAAATATGAGTGGAACGGCGTTAGAGATGTTTACAGGATTTGACATCTCCTATCCAGTGTCTAACGTGAGTGCAGTAACATAGGAGATGCTCAGGATTCACATCTTCTAAGGATTTGTTAAACTATTTACTATGTAGTAATATACGCTATTATAATAATGTCTAATAGTAAAATAAACTTACTTTAAAATAGCGTTAAGGAGTGACCCAATATTCCCCTTAACACATAAATAGTGCCAATAGTCTATATAGTACCGTAATACCTTCTGATCGGGAGGCTGCTAGAGGATACTCCATAAGTACGACACAAATCAAACTCGTACAAGGCGCGCTAGGGTAGGTGACACGGCACAACTAGGCAATGCCAGGGTAGATATACCAATTACGCTTCCGAGCCGGTGGTAACGCGTAGCGCGCAGCTACCATCCACCTCAAGCCACACCCCCAAATCAAGAAAATCAAAAGTGGCTACCGAATCTATCCAAAAGTCAAGGTATAATATCGAAAGGATGTGTCCGTTTAAAGTTGCTACCTCATTAGCCCGTCAATCGCTCCTGTTTTAGACACCTTATGCCAACTCACAGGAGTCGGATCCACGTTCATACCTCAATAGGATCATTGCCACCATCCTACTTCATTCTGGGATCTCCATCGCGTACACGGTTGTTAAAGTGGTTTTCGAAGTTGGCAGAGAGTATGACAATTTTCGATCCCGGTCGCTCTAACAACCGAACGTTATTATAACACCACGGTCATTTTCAAAATAGTTTATACTTTAAAACCAAATATCATTGTCCTCTCAGAACCAAATCAATTACGATATCATTTCCATTTCAAATATATCCTTTTCTAAAATCATAACACTTTCAAAGTTATAACATTTCAAAATCAAAACCCTTGAATATAACACTTCCAAATTATATTACCTTGAAACTCATAACTTTGAAACATAATTTCCACCACTTAAATGGTTTAAATATTTAAAATACTTTATATAATAAAATAGCTTCTTCAATTTCACACATCAAATTCAACACAACTCGAATTTCTACATTTTATATTTAACCAAATCCCAAATCATAAATTTCAATTCAATTCAGTTTTCAAATAAATCCTAAACTTATCGATTTCAAAACAGATTAGATCCACAGAATAACACATTTCAAATTCAATATATTTCAAACTTTAAGTATTCAACAATTTCAAAACTAAGTTTGGAAATTCCGATTCAACAATTCAATTTTCAATTATTTAGTTTTGAAATACTTTAAATAATAAATCCATTATCATTTAAATAAAGCTCAAATTACAAATAACTAAGTATTTCCTTCAATTTATTTATACTTGAAACATTCATTTAATTCACCTTAAACCAAAATCAAGTTATAAAAATCATACCCTCTAAAACAGCAAATTTAATAAATTTCACATCAAGCTTATTTGTGTTTAATTCTTAAACAAATTCAATTTCAAATAAATCTCAAATTTATCTTCTAACCTTAATTTGTTTAAATCATTATAAACTCTATATTGCAGTATAATTTAAATAATTAACCATATTTTCTTCAATAAAAATCAAACTTATTATTAAGCTTATTCTATATTAAAAAAAATTATACATAGCTCAAAAATCAAGGATAAAATAACATCTATATAATATCTAAAATCAATTTTTATCTAAAACAATATCTTTCTTTACCAAACCATAGAAATCAATTCAAAATAATTTTATATATAGACCATGGTGTCTGTATGTAATTTTCTATACTATTGTAAAGTGATACGGATATTTATCATTTCAATCCGTAATTTAAAATATAAATACGGCTATATATTAATTCAAACCGCAATCCGAATGAAATAAAAATCCATAACAAACTGCAGTTTATAACAATGTAAATACAACATCCATTCATCCAATATCAATCATCAATCATTTATCACAATCATCATCCAATTCAATCAATAACACCAACATAGAATGGCAGTTTATATTCAATAATAAATTAATTAACAATTTAACTTGCAAGTTACATGCAATAATAAATTAAATAACAATTTAATTCAAATAAATTCAAGTTAACTGATATGATGATTAAAAATATGCCAAACGATCATAAACAAATTTCGAATCACGTCATAAATCAATTTAACAAACATAAGAAATTTTAGAAGTTGCGAGTGGGTTAAAACACTCACCTTTGAATTTAAATTGAATTTAAATCCAATTTAAACCTAAAATTTGAACAGTCTTCAAATCCGTCCAAACCTACTTCAAAATATTCGGAATTTTATTACGATCCCAACGCAAGAAACCGCTTACGAAACGGACCTCGTATGAGAAAGGTACGCATGATAGAACATTCGAAAAAAATTTTAAAAAAATTAAATAAAAAAAAAACCCACCCGCATCTCGAAACGTTACCGTCTCTTCTTCGTCGAGCATCTACACAAGCATGTACCCAAAGCTAGCGTTGATCACCAAATCTGTCGCCAAGACGCCGTCGTTGGCCAAGCCTGAGGCACTAACGAGCTCGTCTCCTCAAGCACTATCCACGGCCAAAAGCCTGAGGCCTCCGCCTACCCCTTGAAAAGCGCGCCGTCGGCCGATAAAACCACATTTTGAACCCTAATCGCCTAATTCCGACCACCCTAGGCGCTTTTAGGTCATCAACCAACCACCAATCAACTCCCCCCCAACGAGCTTTTCGATACCCAATTTTCAATTTTCCTATTGTAGCTTAAATCGAAAAGCCCCAATCTTGCTTAGGATTTCGAAATTTCATGGCTTTGACCACGCTTTCTGGTTGACTCGAGCGTCGATTGCCAAAACAGACGATTGAGGAGATTCGCATCGTTGAGATCTTCGATATATATTTTTCTTGAATTTTTTTGAGGAGGTTAAATTTTTGGAATTGAATTTGATTTTGAAATTGCAATAAGAATTAGGGTTTCTCTGCCATTGAAATGAGGAGGTGAAAAGAAATTGTACGTACAGACAAATGACAATGATGAACAATTAGGGTTTATAACAGGGTATTTATAGACAAAGCTGAAAATAAAATTGATGGAGAACATTGATTTACACGTTGAACGATAAAATGGCCCAAAAAGCCTGTTTCGACCTCGGAGCGAAAATAGGCCAACCCATATATCAAAATACATGTTTTTGAATATTTAAAAATCAATGGAACAGGTTTTAGGTCCAAATTCCATCGTATGAAGAAGTTACGTTAAAATCAACATATTTCAAATTGATTTCAATTAGTTTCAAATTAACCAATTTCAGGGCGTTTCAATCCCATACGATCAAACGAAAAGCCCGATCATTATGAAACTAGAAATCCTACAATAATTCACCATTACAGATCCGATGAAACTAGTTTCATCGAAATCCGAGTCAGTGGCTAAAATGGCTATTTTCCTATTAATGAAATAAATTAATAATTAATTGATAAAATCATACTTTTATTTCAAATTCTATAATTTATAAATTTTATCATCTTGGATTACTTTACTAATTTATAATCCTTTATAACCAATTTCCATATCAATTTAAATACTTAATTCACCAATTATAGTATTAAATTGCAATTCCAGTAAATTCATAAATTATCGATTGAAATTCCAATAAATCTATTTATTTGATTTCTCAACCTAATTATCAAATCAATTATTAACTTGTGGGTATAATTAACATTGGTGAAATTTATTACATTGATATTACCCAATTCATTCTAGTATCAATTGTCATAGTATTTAACTTCATTTATAATGAATTGAATTCCATTTAATTATAATTAATTCCAAATAACTGATTTGATTCAATTCTAATCCTTTTTTGTTAAGTCATCATTATTCTATAAACTTAGTTAATATTTGTTTGTCTTTTACTACATTAATATATTCAAATTTCTAACTCCTTTGTATTAACCATCCTATTTCTATTTATTATATTTTTGCCAAATATATACATTAATTACGATTAATATTCTCAATAAATTTATTTACTTGGTTTCATGCTTCTTATCACATCAATTACTACCTTATGAATAAATTTACGTTTCTATTTAATTTACATTCACAATTTCCGTTATTATACTAATTATAATTAAAGTAACATTTAATTACCTTTATTTGTAATTGGTAAATTAACTGGTAACAACAACCATTTGTCACCATTATACCCATTATAATACTTGTATGTTTATTCTTCATAAACAATTACCATCTATTACATTATTTCACACATTAATTCAATAATTACATTTGGTTTTCTTATACTCCATTTATAAACAAATTATAATATTTTCACTATTTCAATTAACTTGAATTCTATTCAAGTTATTAACCATTCACATACATTCATACTATTGTAATTCATTCTAGTTATCATTTTTATTAATAATTCACTAATTTTTATTTCTTTCAATATTAAATTTCAAAAATCTTATCAAATTAATAATTTTAATAATTGAAATTTATGGGTCGTTGCATGTTTCTTTGTGATAAATTACTCACGACTACAACACTTTGTAACAACTACAATAAAATATACGATTTATGGATTTTTCTATTTATATACTTTTAATTAAGTTAATTAATTAATATAATCACATTTTATCAAGTACATAATAGGAAGAAAATACCTTTTATTTCGAACAAGATTGTCAATGAGTTAGATATATGTAACAAATTACATAATTGCCCCTATAGCATACCCCTAACTCTATCAATCTTCCAGTTTCACTTGGGGTCAATTATGGAATCTAATTCCAACTTCTCTAATCAGTTTTCTCAAAACCGATTAGGTCAGTCCCTTGGTGAATGGGTATGCTATTATGTTTTAATTACCTACTTTGTCGATTAACTCTCTCTGACACTAATAAACTGCCTTTATCATGTGGAACGATTCGAAGTATGTCTTTCGACTCATAGTGAGATTTAAGTTCTGTCATGACCAATTTCATGAAATTTTTATCTTATAACAATATTATGGGATTCTCAACATTTGGAATCACCTTTATCTCAATTATAGATTTGTGCATTTATATCTATATACATTGGTTTATTGTAGCGCTATTCAAGTTAATGTTCTCAACATTTCGTTGAATCGACCACAATCACTTTTATTTTGAAACATTTTCAAATTAAAGATTAACTTGAATTTTATCATTGATATGTTATACTCAACATCACTTATAAATGTTTGTATCCAAATGTTCCATCATAATGAGTTCGTTGTTTCTATAAAAAATTCTCTAGTATTTCATTAATACACGAGAAAACCTCAAACAACCATTTAGTGATATTAATTTGGATTTTATATTTCCTCCATGTATCAAATAAATAAACAAAACACAATATCGTACACAACATTATCTATATGATAATTCCTATTTCTAATGCATAAGGAATCCAATTTACATGTTCTCTTTTTAATAGGGTGCTAATGTATATCGTTTTGGGACAAACCCTATATCTTTTATACTCAACATAAAAGTCATAATTTACAATCTAAAATTGAGTATTAAAACAACAAAATTTGATTTTAATACAAGCATGTTGTTAAAAGCAACAACATGTTGTTTACTTATGGTTTAAGAATATCAATATACCTTTTAAGGTTCTTTCTTATGAACACACGCTACCTCTATACTTTGATTGAAAATCAAACTATTTGATATTTCTATCAAGATACTTATTCATCCTTGATGCTTATAAAATGATACATTTGTATCATTTATTGGATCATATCCAAAGACTCACAACCCAATATCGATCCCACTGACTTAGATGCATTTTTGGTTAATATATGTAAAAGGCCTACTCTAAATCATTATTTAGATTTCTCTGTTTCAATACATAAGTACCAAACTCTAAGTCATATCGAGCGATAATTTTATGAGTAAATCTGAATTAACTTGAGCATGTTGAATATCAGATCTGTTATGCTAATTTCAATAATTGAAATTTGCGATATTATTCTTCTCAAAATTGCTCATTTAATTCCAACCATATTAGTCTTTCCAATAAAGACACAATGTCGGCCGATGGATCACATCTTTTTGGTTACAACCACCAAAATCATATTTTAATAACGTACTTGGAATTCTTTCAGGTTTGCGCATCATACCATATAGAGTCAAGAATCTTAATGGTTAACTGAACAACCGAGGGTAATGTACATTTTTGACATTAATAATAAGAAACTCATAGTTTCTCTTCGATGTACGAGAATACTTATTAGACATTCTAATGGTACGTAGTTTATTTAATTTCACTTCATCTCATATAAGTAGTTCTATATTTGCATCAGATCCAATTCCATTTAACTACTAAAAATTTCTCAAAGAAACTCTTTCACAATGATGTTGATATATCTTAAAACAACAATTGTTTCTTAGTGCAAATAGAATAAGGATTCATAAACGCTTTATGAACCTTTTTATTTATAAAACTGACTTTAGTTTACAAAAAACATGTTTAAAACATAAGTATGTCATTTAATGACAGACCTTTCCAAAAAAATTTTTTTGGAGATTCATACAAGATCCCTCATGAACAATTATTACATGCAATCTTTCAAATCGCACAACTTGCTAACTCCTTGGCCTAGGATATGTTAGGATTTCTTACAAACCCTTATCTTGTATGATTTTGTAAATTGTTATTTAGATGAAATAATATCAACCTTCTGTACTACTCTTAAGTACATAACCTTTTAGAAAGAAACTAACTCAACTTCACTCACAACTAATCGTAAAATTGTCCAACAATGTCTGATTACTCCTTATCGATGCATCATTATGTATCACATGGAGGAGTGACTTATGAGATTGAATCTATATTCATTTTTAGGTACTGGAACTCTTTCCAATATACTCACTTACTCAACCAAATCAAATTATTTTATTTTTATTGCATGTTATTTTATTTACTTTTCTTTTATATTCTATGATTTTATCATAAACTTACTACATGTGTATCTAATACACATGTTCATATTGGTAATAAATCATTGATGAATATAACAAAGTATACGGAACCCATTTGGTATTAATAGACTTGTGATTGCATACATCAATATATATTAATTCAAAGAGTTCATAAACTCTTATGATGCTCCCACTGAATGGATGCATAGCCATTAATTGTTTAAGATATAATTAACCTATATCATATGATTCATAATCATATAGTAAAATTATTTCTCAAAACTACGGCTTAGTCTATAATTCCGAAACAACTGTATATAATATTAGACACATATATATTTCTGTTGCATCACTTTTACTATGAAAATAAATTCTGTAATATAGTTCTATTTCATAATGAATATTCATAATACTCATAATACTCATATTGAAATATAGTTAAATCTATTTTTCAGTCAATACCAAAAAATAAACATTATTTCACAAATAATGTTAGGCACATTTTATGAATTTTTTTGGTAATTTGATGCAATCATTAGGTGCTATATAGCATGCTCCTACTATTTTTTCTATTACTATAATAGCGTACTAAATTTAGAGGTCCACCATTCACTTAATATTATTAATATTGTTTACTTATTTCATATGCTGCAACTAGTTTACAGTGGGGAGTTCATTGATCAAATATCTTGAACTCAAAGAAATAAATGTGATAGAAAATAATTTTCTATACGAAAATACATGAAAGAACAAAAATCATATTTTACATTCCAATATTAAGTGTCAATTATTATTACAATTCTTGTCTCCAATATTTCTCTATGAAGCAGAAGTGACTATTCATTATTTTCATTCCAACTTTACCTTAAATTGCTTTTATTCTTATACATTCGTTTTTCTTTAAAATGTTCAAACTATTCAAAAGAAAACCTTACTACATATCATAACAAACTTGTTACCAAAGCGCATTCGATTATTCTTAACATTTAAGACATCAAATATGTTGCACTTTATGTAAATCGATCAAGATGAGATTTCAACGATCGAGTTCTTAGATGTATCTCGTAGTTTATAGTCTTGTGTTATATTAACACAATATGATTCTTTTGAAATCACTCAAGTTGAATACATGATCTTAAAATATTGTTTACTGGCTTACCTCGAATGAACTAACTTCATCGAAATATTATACCACACAAACTATGAATTTTCACCACATAACATTTATATGTGAAAGTAAATGGATCAAATATCCATAGTCTTGAATTGTATTTAGAGTTCAAAAACTCATAAAATGCAATACACGGTCTAAACCAAATAAACATATAAGTGACCAACTTGCGAATGTATTAAGTAGTTGAACTTAGGCACTTACATGGGTATAAATTTTTTATATAGAATGCAATTAGAATTATTAGTAAATATATATTATATTTCTATTTGTCAACTTTCAATTCAGTTTGTTTATATATGTTAATTGACAAACGTTTTATCAATCATATTAAATGCACAAATTTATCATCGTGGATAATTATAACATTATATAGCATATGTTCTTACTATATCAAAAAGGTTAAATGTTACCATTTCATTTTTCTAATAAGGCTCCCACTGGTCTTTTATATTTCTCCAAACTCTATGATGAAACATAGAAGTCTTACAGCTTCACTAATGGGTGTTAGGACTCGTTTGTTTTGGTATTCTAACCTTGAGTTTGCTCAATAAACCATAGCCCCACAAACGATGGATAACTCCTTATTGGTTGTATTACATGCAATTCCTAACCCATTTTTCCTTGTTCTAATCTCATTTTAACCTTGAGTTTGCTTAACAAATCGAAAGAGATTATTCACTTATATCTACCATATCGTGATGGCCTACGTATAGAATATGTACCTTGAGTTTGCTTAAAAAAATACATATAGTTATCTTACCTCATCTATTCAGTATATTAATAATACTACGCAAAACATCCCTAGCTTGAGTTTGCTCAATAACTAAGTAGTATGTAAGTAATTTATTAATAAATATATATATAGTAGAGGACAACATTATATTAAAGATTCATAATCTTCAATATATATATATATATATATATATATATATATATATATATATATATTGAGTGATATTGACTTATGAATAATGTATTTCTTATGAAATACCCCAGCGATTCAAGTCTCAAACACATCAGAAATCATGGTATATGTACATTTACATATGTATTTATTTCTTAAGTCTGTTTGAGTTTCTTTAACATTCCACATTTAGTTTTTACACGTATCATATAAGTTTTATTGTTGTATAACTTTTATATTTCATATTACTTATATGATAGTCTTATGTATAATATATCATTAATTAAATCTTATCTAATTAATTTTAATCAATTAACTCTTTAATTAATTTTAAATTAGTATTCCAATATAACTTTTACATTGCACATGTCTACTACAACATTCACAGTGTATACTATAACCTTTATAGTGTAACACACATATATCATATATATGTGTATTTTATTTAATTAATTAACCTTTAATTAATTATTTTAATTAAACAATTTTTATTAAAATTTATTAATTTCCAAATTTACCTTATATACACACATGCATACTTATGTTATCTTAAACATTCTAAAATAACATAACATATATACATTAATTAATTAACATATTTAATTAATTTATTTTATTAGTCTAATAAAATTTGAAATTATCATATAAATATTTTCAAACATTTTGAAAATATCATTATCCTTTCTAAAATTTTGAAAACTTATGTAGTATTATAATTTTTATAATAAACATGTTTTATTTTAAATTTAACTATTAAATTTAAAATCTTTAACATTAATTTTCAAAATGATTTTTGAAATTTAGCTCAAGGCCCAAATTAAGTTGGGTCTTTTCTATAAGGGGTAACCTTTGGACTCACTTCACCTTTCAAGCCAGGACGGTAATCAGGTAGGACAAGGTACTTTATTATCCAATTCCAATCCTAGACATTACCTTTCTAGACTACTTACTAAATGGGAAAGCTTAATTAATTAGCCTTAATATGAGTAATTTAGACTTCACAGGCTATTGGGCTCTGGTACCATTGTTGGAACTGGACCAGCCCGCGGCAGAAGTTATAGGTGAATTTCAAAAATTTACACTATTGGATCTTTATTGGGCCTAAGTAAATGAATAAGAACATTTCTAAATTTCATTTAAATAAAATCATTTATTTTTTTTAAATTCAAATATATTAAGATATGAAATTAATTTTATTTGATTTAGTTTATATATAAATGTATCATATACATATATGTGTGAGTGCATGTGTAGCATAATAATCCGTGAAAGGTATAATATGCCCATATGTAGATGTTGGGATTTACATGCAACAGATATATTAGCTTATTTTGTATGTCATGTATGTTATCCAAATATGTGCATGTATGTGTTACAAAATACACACACGTGTGTATAAATATATTATATGTAACGAGTATATACGTACGTTCAGATGGACTTGCATTTTATCACCGAGCCATATTTTTATAACGTAGCTATAATACCCATAATATGTTCTTCCTTAGTATGCAAAAAGTATTAAAGGTTAACTTAATGTTATGTAGAAATGATTACTGTAAGATAGCAAAACCCAACCAAGTTTATTAGCCCCTGCATGTAGCCAAGGCGATGCCAAGCTTAATGCCAAGAAACTCACTTAGCATTCCTTGCTTTTCACTTTAATGAAGAAATGCACAGGAAATAAATAAGGTATATAGCATAGAATCATGTATTAAAGCAATATGTGGGAATTTTGTTGAAAATGTATATGTTTATATCATATAGGAAGCAACTAACACATTCAATTATGGGCATTACATAAAAAAACTGAAATGAAACGTGAAAAAAAAAAGTAGATAAGGTTTTCTACTTTAACATATTACATTTGCTAAATTCAAAATGGATTTTGAGATTTTAGTCAAAATTCAATGAAGCATTATCCTAATCACACATCCATGTATACTTGCTGATTAAGAGCATCTAAAACTACAATTATGTGCGTGCTGCAGAAAATCTAAATAATTTATTTAGTAAATCAGACATTTTGTTATATTTTCCAACAATAATAAAACTATTAGGATATGTCAAACAGAGTTTTGTTCTTTCCAACTCAGAGTTAATATATTAGGGAAATATGTAAGAATAACTAACATCCGAACACGATAGGTATACTAGATAAAGTAACTACGAAATTATATGCTTGTGCATCTCAGTTTGCCTAACAATAAGCATATATGAGATAATGTAAAATACGTTTACTAACTTGATGAATCTATCACAACCTAGAGATTGATGTTGATTCAAGTTCAATATGTCTACAACATTACATGTTACAACCTAGAATAATTAATGAGAATAAAGTTAATCAGTCATTGATAATGCACAAAAATACAAAATTTGTTAGTAAAAGTTAATCCTAAAATAAACTATGTATAAAAAAATTCATAAGCCATAAACCAGTAGCACGAGTTTACTTGAGACTGGAAGTAGACAGGCGTGGCTATGATTAGAAATTTAACTTACCTTATTTTTGAGGAAATTTGCCATCTCTTCTCTCTTACTCTTAGCTCTCTTATGGGTTCCTAACTTTCTTGTGCTACTTTCAGTGCATGCTTATCCTTGCCAAACATCAAGAGCTCGGTGATTCTCTTTTCATAAGGTGCAAATCCAGTAGCTTCCCTTGTAAAGTTTATGCTAAAGGGCGTCCGTTTGCTGGACTTTTGAAATATGAAATTTCCAAGTATTGTTAATTAAAACGCAAGATACCATATGGAATAATAAGCACGCTTGTAAAATAAAAAACGAATTCCAACGTAAAATACTGGCAAGGATAGTTCAAGCTCAAAAAACATGCTTGAAATCTTTGTGCAACTCTTAACAGTGGTTCATTATGATGTCAAATTTTAAAGCTACATTTGTCATCAAAAATATCTGAAACCTACACCATGACGTTAATGGTTAAACAAACTCAAAAATGACGAAGAAAATAATTCATATAGTATCTTCATATAGTAAATCTTTTTCCATTTTTTTTATGCAACAAGATGGATTTCCTTTTATGAATATGTACAAACACTGTATATCATTTTATACCATTCTTCCCAAGGTTAACTGCCGCCTAGTTTCACCAACCAATAGAAAGACTTTCACCACGTTTAAAGTCTGGTTCAACAATACTGAAACTTACCCAATCGTTTTAAAATAAAGATAAGCAAAGTGTTTTAATCTTATACACATAAGCTTTGTCACTGTTCACATGTTAAAGTTATTGTGCCATCATCCTATATCACCAGTTTCACCACTTAACTGCTCTTGAAGACAAAATTCACAATGAAATTTCACTTAATGCATTATTATCTACCAATTCTACATTTTCCACCATTGATTGATATAAGTAATGTATGGTTATCAGTCTAAAGTTAAAAAAAAAAAATATGGCTGTAAATAACATTATAAATCAATCCATGTTTATCACTCCTTATATGTGATACAACAGTTAGACAATACATCCTCAAATGTTGAATTGAACATTTCATCAAATATAATATAGTTTATAGTTAAATTTGGAACAATGATAATAAGGAACAAATCAGGAAAAAATGCAGATGTTTAGAAAAAATACCTAAAGTGGTCAAAGATCGTGTCGAAGGAATGACAATTGATGAATTGGAGCACAATAACTTAGCGAAGTAGAAGGATCAGAGCATAATGAACTAACCCTAGTCGTGCGAATTCAAATTGTAGCATTGTGGAGGAGGTGTAAATTTCGAAAGTGGATAGCCTTAGTGATCAAGTGATGGCGGATGAATGACGTCGATAATAGATTATTGACGATGACATTAAAGTTTCAGTGATTAAGGTCCTTTATTCAGCAAATGAGGTTTGAGATGCATACAATACGGAAGAATAGAAGATGGAAAAAAAGTTATTTTTGGAAATCCTAAAAGACACGGTTGAAAACAACAGATTGAATTCTTATTATTAATAGTAGAGATATTTCATTACAACGTATTTTAGTTTCTGCTTAGTATAATTTTTTATCACTTGATATGTCGAGCACTTTGAAAAATAAGAAGCAACGGCCAGCAGTTTTGACCGAGTCATCCGTTCCATGAAGTATTTGCCCAAAAAATATTAGGTCCAGCCCACTTCCCTTTGCGCTTGAGCAAACTTTCAGTGTAGAATAATTTAGTCACCCATACTCAACCCTTACCCCTAACCAACAAATTTCAGTAGCCAAAAAACACAGCCTAATAACTTTGTTTTGAAAATTCTAGGTTATGTACTATTACATATAGTATGAAGAAAATGAAAAAAAATTCATTACTCGTTTCCCAACGGAAGGTGGATGACATTAGATCTTCATCCAAAGGACCATATGTGGTGTAGACGTGTAGTTATATGAAGCTGGCTAGGCAAGTTATGCAAATTTCTGGGCTTCTTTTTTTTGTTTTTTTGTGGGTATGGATATACATAGAGATATGAGAACTACGGAATGCTTTATGGATTTCAGTAGTGAAATTTAATGACATATAAGTGACAAAACTGGGAAATAAATAAAAAATGGAACTCATGCAAATAAATTTTATTAGATTAACGCATAACAAAAGAATTAAGTAACTGTTAATTTGCAAATATAATAAAAATGAACACCATCAAGCTAAGTACAAACTAAAACCCTATTTCATTTTTTGATAAAACTTGGTGATGGTGAAGAAGTAACCATGCAAAGGCATAGAAAACTTCAACCCCAACTTTTGGCATCCCTCTTAAAAATAGCTATATTATTAGGCATCATGACAGCTTCTATATTATTAAGCACCATGGCTACTTCTATAATTAAGCATCAAACATATGATAGCTAGTTACCATTTCGATCAAGAAAAGTTCATGTCATTGTTGTCCAACCATAATTATGTTCATATGTCTACATTAATTATAGCAGTAAACATAGCTTCCCTTTTCAAAACTGTGAAGGAGAACAATAAATTCTGATCCTAGTTTCTTGCTTGGTAATGGCTTTATACAGCCCCTCATGATAGAGTTTTCCAAGAAGCTAACCTGGTAATTAGAATATAATTACAAAATCTGTTGGTTATGAAACATATAACTATCCTTTAGCACACTATTAAACGACTGATGTTTATACATTAAAATCAAATCAACAGGCACGCACGATATTACCATGACTACATATTATACCATTATATTTAGAATAAAAGTTTACTACAACTCAATTGCATATCAAATCATCAACAATGCAAATATTATCCACTGAGTCGGATTAATTTAAAAAAGGGAAAGAATAAAGGATTGCCTATGTCCTAATCTAGAATTTTAATTTAAGTGCAAAGAAATTGACCAAAATACCGAACTATGAGCTTGTGAAAATGCGTACTATCACTTAACCTTAAGTGGAAAGAAAAAGATATTAGACTCTGCTGTTATGTGCTAATTGAACTGAACTGCAAAAAATGAGGTAAGAAAACAAAAACCTCATCTTCGTATTTGCATCAAGCCATACTTATAAAATGATAAATAAACAAGGATCATGCAAAAGGGGTTGTTGTCATAATCTTTTATCATGCTCCATGAAAACAATATATTTTTCAGTAATGGTAAAGATAAGTGCTTAATTATTGCATCAATTTTCAAATCTACAATAATTTATGTAATTACTTACATTCCTTAATTGATTACTTTTAGTATTAATTGCAACAATTAATTAACATGTTAATTGGTCTTATTAGTTATGTTTCAAATTTGCAGAGGCTCTACTTTGTTACACAACTCTAGAAGGCTATAAGCTTTATTATAGATATATTTTTTAAACAACAATAAGAAATACCAATAGTTCAAAAATCATCAAAATTATTCACACCGAATATTTACCCTAAAAAACAACTGAAAATAGTGACTTTAAAGTCAATATCCAACACCCATTTGCTCAACTTCTTCCACCGCTAAGTTGATAGAGAATTATATATATGTTTAGTACTTGTATAATAACATATAAAAATAGTGAGCGATAAATAGCAGGTTGCAAAAATAAATCAAGTAGTTTTCTAAGAAGGTTACTTAGCATTATACATTTGGATGCATTATGAATAAAATCAAATCAACAATTACAAGACTATAAAACTTGATAATTCTTTTTTTACGAAAACTTCGTAATTATTGTAGTTATATAAGGTTTTTTTATGACCAAATTAAGTCGAAAGACTAAAGAGAGGCAGAAAAATATTGATAAGTGTAGTCATTAATCGAAAAATGCCAATTGAAAGGACAATTGAGACGGGTACTTGCATAAAACGACCGGTACCTTTGAACAAACAAATCATTTGTCTAAAATTATAGTTAAATTTGTAGTTGAACATAAAATATAACTATTAAAAATTGATAGTGAGTACCTGTTAGGTGTGGCTCGCATTATATTAGAGTGGGTGCATAGACTGAATTATAATTAGTGCCACATCGTAAGATATTCTAAAAGAAATCAGCATATATGGGGGATTGGTAGCATATAACAACAAGGGATTCCTTTTGTTACAAAGAAATGTTGTCATGAAAATATATGTGCTCTAGGAGGATGTAGGTAAATCCAATCATGACGCTGGCACCAAAAGAGCTTCGTTCAGTGGTCTTGCTTCTTCTTCACTCAATGAAGTGCGCGCATAGTGGAAGATGCCGGGGGTGCCTAGATGGGACCAATATGATGCAGCGTTGACCTAAGTATGCTCCAATATGTGGTTTGAGCTCAGGATTCTCATTAAGGTGGAGTTATAAGTTAGAACGCGGCCTCCTCCAACCGTGTGAAAGAGAACTCATTGTGAAACAGCTTGGCCAACTGCTGGAGGTGTTAGTGACCTTATCGAAATGTTTGAGGACTCTATATAACTTCAAGTTAAATTTAGAAAATGCTCGCCAAGGTGGAGATCTGTTAGGTGTGGCTCGAGTGGGTGCGTAGATTGGATTATGATTAGTCTCACATCGTAAGATATTCTAAAATAAATCAGCATATATACGGGATTGGTAGCATGTAGCAACAAGGGATTCCTTTTGTTACAAATAAATGTTGCCATGAAAATATATGTGCTCTGGGCGGATGTAGGGATATCCAATCATGACGCTGGCACCAAAAGAGCTTCGTTCAGTGGTCTTGCTTCTTCTACACTGAATGAAGTGCGCGTATAGCGGAAGATGGGGGGGTACCGAAAATTACAACAAGTATGGGTTAGGTAGTGAAGGTTTGTTGTCATTAGTATAATCAATGCATGGATACAGAAAAAAGTATATTCTATGTCAAACAATTGGTTTGGTAAGTGATACCTTAGCTTACTTTATCACTTAGTCAAGTATAATATCATAGCAATTGATACTTAAATTCCACTCCCACAAACAACAAAGTAATATATGTAATGACTAATGAATAATTTTCATGCCTATCAGAGTCATATAATAATGTAGTACATGTAAATTAGTGATATTGCAACCTCTGTAAGAGAAACCATATATTAAGCAAGGGACTACCCAATACTGTTTACTTATTGCTGATTGATCATTAGACCAATAAATGAACAAAATTAATAGAAACAAATATTTGCAATGCATCGTAATAGTCATACTCCATATAGCAATTGCACTAAAGTTTGCAAAATTTTGTAGTCCTTTAATACAAATCTAGATCATTAAACAAAAAACTGTATGCAAAACTTTAATTAGAGTACAATGAAAATGTCAACATCGCATAAAATCATAGGTAATTAAAATATAGGGTAATTTTGTCACACATCCTTATTAAGTTTCAAAATTCATGAAAAGTCCTTCACCAAATTTCATTGTAAATTATGTTCCTGTTTTTTTATTCATGATTATTGCAGAGTATGATGCAACTTTTTATAAAAGTTGCTGACATTTTCGCAACTTTTCCGTACACTGTGAACATAGTATGTGAAAGTTGCTGAAATATCAGCACTTATTTATAAAATTTGCTGGCATTTCAACAACATTTATGTAACCTGTGAACATAGTTTATGAAAGTTGCTGACATTTCAGCAATAATTTTCTTCTTTTTCAGAAAAAGGGACCCGATTTACAATGAAACTTTGACAGGAAAATTTGCTGAATTATCAGCACTTATTTATAAAGGTTGCTGATATTTCAGCAATAATTTTCTTCATTTCTAGAAAACAGGGACCCGATTTATAATGAAACTTTGACAGGGACCCGCTTTACAATATGAAAGTATGATAGGGATGCCTTCCTAATTTCCACTAAAATATAACAATAGTAATACCATAATTTTTGCTTGTTTTATATTTTTTAGCATACAAAGTATGGTAGTGATATATGAGAAATTAGCACAGACAAATAATTATTTTGATATAACCTACCAAAAGTTTCAATTTAATCACTAAGGTATTTTTTATAAAAAGAAAAAGAAAATTCTATTATCATTCCCTAATTTTTTTATCAGTGCTATATCATTGTAAGCATTTGCATAATTTAAATCACTTAAACGTGCCATACAAAAGTTTCACTGAAGCAATCAACATTGGATCTTTATTACTCTAACAATCAATTTTTTAACAGATAGATTAGTCTTACCATAATTTTAAAAGTCCTGGAAAGAAATTCTCCAATATGGATGACCGATAAAATAATACCTTATAACGCATGGTGAGTCAAACGTAAAAAATGACAATTCTATTTATATGCAGTAACACATCTATATTAACTTTAAATAGGCATCGATTCGGATTATAATAAATTACTTACCATATCGCTTCAGTTTCCTTCTTCAGAATTGCTATAGAAAATTTAGTTGTTTACCGTTCTTGTACAAAAATCACAATATTAATTTTTTGCTTAGTGATAGAGTGAAAGATAATGTGAACAACATTCTGAGGTTGCCCATACTAACTAATTTTCGTGTTAGTATAAAATTAATAGAAAAAAATATACACACACACACACATATATTCTTATTAGTAATCTCATACTTTGTATTGCAATTTCACCAAACTGCGCATGTTTTGTAATCTTCAAATAGAAATCTATTGAATTTATGCGATTCAAATATTTTCCAAAAAGGATAAGAAAATAATTAATTAATTCAGTCAATTAATTAATTAGGCTATATATGGAAAGATAAAAAGGAAGGATATATGTGATATCTTTTAGAGAAGGGAAAGTAATTAATCGATAATCATTAATTAGTCAAAGAATTTGTTGTATGAAGAAAGAAAAGATTGTTGAAGGAGATTGATTCAAGCAAGGAAAATTATGGAAACCAAGATCACCTTTATCCATTTACATAGAAATTAAATCATGGATATTCGAAAAGGTTTCAAACATAATCTGGAAATTAATTTTCTTCATCCCCAAGCATCCTTCATTTTCATGCCTATTTAAATGAAGGAACTTCATCTTCATATTTGTGAGCGTGTGAGAGAGCATCCACCATTATCCTCTTCTTTATTAAACCTTAATTTATGCAGTCAATCAATTAAGGGTTTTGAGCGTAAGTAAGACTTTGGATAAATTGATTATTCAATTTGTAATTATAGGTTCGTCTCTCCACTACTACCTATAATTTGGTAAACTCTCTCTTTTGTACTCTCTTTATTCAGTGTAATAAAGAATAGTTGTTGGGTCCGTGGACATAGGCAATCTAGCCGAACCACATTAAATCTTTGTGTTCTCCGCTCTTCTATTTCTCTTGGTTTGGTGATTATTTTTCATTGAATTTGTGGCTGGTAATTAATCGACAAGCTAGATTCTTCTTTTTATTGTTTCCACGCATTAGCATTCCTCTGGGTTTTTGGAGCTAGTGCAAATCAATTGAATTTCCGCACAATAATTTGGTATCGGAGCCAGCTCTCTTGTCCTAGATTAGTTATCAATGGAAAATTATTTCAGTGGAGTTATGAAAAATTATGGCATCACTAAATTTATTAGAAAAGGAGTTTTTGGGACATGGAAGGTGAAGCCTAATGACGGTTTTCTTCAGCTACAACTTCATTCATTTAGAGGAAGAGATAAAAGTCAGAAGCACCTTGGAGGTAGAGATATGCATAGATCCCACTTTGAGGGTCCTAGAAAGGGTGCTTGCTATTCTTGTAAGAAGAAGGGACATTTCATACGGGATTGTCCAGCTCTTAGAAAGAAGAGAGAGAAGATGGAGAAAGCTTCAGTTTGCCTGCAGTCAGATCCGATGCAGATAAAAGTGATAGTAATACATCATTACTTTCTGCCAGTATTTCACCTTTAGAGCATACAAATTGGGTGATTGATTCTGGAGCTTCTTGTCATATGATGCCAGATAGGAGCTGTTTTATCAGTTACAAGAAAATTGATGGCGGAGCAGTTCATATGAGGAATGACACATCTTGTCATGTTGTGGGCGTTGGAAGTGTGAGGTTTAGGATGCATGATGGTGTTGTTAGGACTATCGTGGATGTTAGACATGTTCCAATGCTGCGTAGAAGTTTGTTATCAGTTGGAGCTTTGAGTAGACTTGGTATGAGGATAATAATAGATGGAGAGAATTTGAGAGTGGCGAAGGATTCCTTGGTAGTGATGAAAGGGGTGCTAGTTAATGATATTTATGTGCTTCATGGAGAGACAGTCTTAGAAGAGTCGGTAGTTTCTACTGATTCTAGTTTTTCAGATTCTACTAAGTTATGGCATCTACGTTTAGGTCATGTTGATGAGTAGAGTCTTGAAGTATTAAAGAAGCGTGGGTTGATTGATGGTGTTTGTCAGTCGAAGCCTAGATCTTGCGGAGATTGTTCTTTTGGAAAGAAGAAGCATGTCACATTCGATGTTGGAAGACCTAGAGCTACAGAGTTCCTAGAGTATGTTTATTCTTATGTGCAGGGACCCACCCCAGTTGCATCTTTTGGTGGAGCCAGTTACTTCATCTTATTTGTGGATGATTTCTCATGTAAGGTCTGGGTCTATTTTTTAAAGACCAAAAACGAGATATTTGCCCAGTTTTGTAAGTGGAAGACCTTGGTAGAGAAGCAGTCAAGGAAGCGTTTGAAGGTTCCCAAATTTGGAAATAGTAGTGAATTTATGTCACAAGAATTCACTAACTATTGTGCGTCTGAACATGTAATTAGATATTTTTCTATTTCTGTTGAGTCACATTGTTATGGTGTGGCGGAGAGCATATGTGGGATATTGTGGGAGAGAGCTATGAGCTTAAAAACGACTGCTAGTATAAAAGAGGAATTTTGGACATAAGTGATATCTATGGCAGTATTTCTCATCAACCGTACACCTTCTATTGCCATAGATATAAAGATCCCAGAAGAGATATGGAAAAGAGAGCCTATTGATTATTCATTTCTTAAAGTGTTTGGTTGTTTAGCTTATTTAGAAGATAAGAGACATGATAAATTGAAGCCTAGGGAAGCAAGCACATTTGTTAGGCTATAGAGAAGGAGTGAAGAGGTATCAGTTGTGGTGTAAAACAAATAGGAGAATTGTGACTAGCAGGTATGCGATATTTGATGAGAGGTCTTTGTTGAAGGTGGAGCCTCTATCAAGTGATGAATTCAGAGGACAGAAAATTGCCAAATACATTTGGAGTCATCAAATTGTTTTGATATTCGGAGAGATATTGGTATATCCGATGATACTATGGTTGATGAGAATATTATAGAGGTTCAGACTCTAGGTGGAGCTCACTTGCTGGAAAGGTCTTTTGGTTCAATTGGCCTTATTTGTAAGCATATTTGTAGCGATGATTCTTCATCTTATGCTTTGAATGTCGTGGAGCTTGTTGGTGAGTCTACTGATGTTGACTTAGGAAAGTTTAGCAAAATTCTTATGGAGGAGATTGGATTAGATAATATTGAGTATGTGCTCACTCAATTTGGAATGGAGAAGGTGCAGCGTGCTGCTAAATCTCCATTGGTCTCTCGAAGATTAGTATCTACATGTTCGACTCCAACATCGGATTTGTTGAAGAATTTGATACTTTCTCGTATGCATTATGTTTGCTGATGTGCATACTATCTTTCTTATGCCTGGGAAAGATTTGGAAGCTCTGTTTGGGCAATATTGCCCAAAATAGTTCACATTGAGCTTGTTGACGTAGACCCAACAATTTGTCGAGATGTGGTAATGCAGAGAGATTGTTATATTTGAATCAAGGTGGAGTGTTGAATTTATGTGATTTAAATATTTTCCGAAGAAGATAAGAAAATAATTAATTGATTCAGTCAATCAAATAATTAGGCTATATATAGAAATATAAAAAGGAAGGATACATGTGATATCTTTTAGAGAAGGAAAACTAATTAATTAATAACCCATTAATTAGTCAAAGAATTTGCTATATGAAGAAAGAAAAGATTGCTGAAGGAAATTGATTCAAGCAAGGAAAAATTATGGAAACCAAGATCACCTTTATCCATTTACATAGAAATTAAATCATGGATATTCGGAAAGGTTTCAAACATAATCTGGCAATTAATTTTCTTCATCCCTAAGCATCCTTCATTTTCATGCCTATTTAAATGAAGGAAGTTCGTCTTCATGTTCGTAAGCATGTGAGAGAGCATACACCATTATCATCTTCTTCAGTAAACCTTAATTTCTGCAGTCAATCAATTAGGGGTTTTGAGCATAAGTAAGTCTTTGGATAAATTGATTATTCAATTTGTAATTATTGGTTCGTCTCCCCACTACTACCTATAATTTTCTAATCTCTCTCTTTTGTACTTTCTTTCTTCAGTGTAATAAAGAATAGTTGTTGGGTTCGTGGACATAGGCAATCTAGCCGAACCACGTTAAATCTTTGTGTTCTCTGCTCTTCTATTTCTCTTTGTTTGGTGTTATATTTCATTGAATTTGCGGTTGGTAATTAATCGAAAAGCTAGATTCTTCTTTTGATTGTTTCCACGCATTTGCATTCTGCTGCGTTTTTGGAGCTAGTGCAAATCAATTGAATTTCCGCACAACAAAATCTAGGTTATAAAAAAAGTGTATGTAAAACTATAATTAGAATATAACTAAAATGCCAGCAACACATATAATCATAGGTAATTAAAATATAATAATAATACGACAATTTTGGTTGCTTTAAATTTTTTAGTTCAATGTCCTGATATGTAGTATATGAGAAATTAACAAAGGTAAATAATCATTTTCATATATCCTATCAAAAGTTTCGATGACTATCGATTTCAGCATTATGGTATTATTTTTTCATTATAGTAAATCATTATCATTACAGTAAAAGAATTTGACTAAAATATGTTCTTTTTCATTTGAATTTTATTTGATGATTTGGACAAAAATATTATATGTAAAATAAATTTTGGATTCATATTTTTTTAGTTCAAACCAAGCTATTTTTTCTCTTATATTTATACATATGAATAGTAAATAAAAAAGGAACCTGAAGAAAATAAAATAATCAATGTTGAAACTTAATTTGGATTTGAAAAGAGATTCATGTGTATACACTCACACATAATATTAAAACAATAATTAATTATTATATTATGTTTAAAAGTAAATTATATATATAATGTAGGGATTTGTAGTCATATATGTATATTTACTTGCAGTTATATAGATGAACCTTTTTTCACGTCTTACTTAACATAACTCATAAAAAACTATAATTCTAATCTTAGTTGGCCACTTAACTATTGAAACTATTTTAAAAAAACTCAGTAAAAATATTTAGGATAAAATATAGTCTGTTCAACATAAATATATGGCCAGTTTGAGAAGAAAATCCCTAAGGATTAGAGATTATTAGTAGTAAATTAACTTTCGCTGTCATTGAAGACTGAAATTGCTCTAGGAGTTTAATGTTTATAATCTTTGAAAAAATCAAATTTTTTGATACCACAATTGCCGATCGAACATGATTTGAGGTCGTGAAATAGTCAAATTTGTGTAAATTAGACTGATGTCATTGTATTCGTAAACACAACATGTCCGCTTTCCAAATCTGTATAACGTATACACAATAACTACATAATTCTAGAGTAAAGCACATAATAAACATATATGCATTAAATTGTAGAAGTGAACATCGATTGGTAATTGAGCTTAAATTCATAAATATATGTATCAATGAAATTAGAGTTAAGTCTACCATACCTAAAAGCGAAAAGCGATGTGGGATATGTCGGCGACAACAACATTCGCTAATGACAATGGCTGTCGACTGATGACAAAAATCTCCTTAAGTAGCATTATTTAAAGAAGGAATTAGGGATTAGGGATTAAGTATTAGGGAAGTGATTGGTGATAACAACAACGTTGATTGATTTAGTAATCAGAGGCGTAGATAATTTCTGAGCAAGATGAGCGTTGAATCGCCCTGGCGATTAGGGTTAGCAAGGAAGTGGAATGAAACATATGCAAGTAGAAGTGAACAGGATGAGAAAGAAGACGCAAGCAAAATAGTAATATAAAGGGCATTTTTGGTACTTCAAAAAGACATAATTGAATAATGTTCAGAGAATTCTTATTATTAGTAGTAAAGATATATGAACATAAAACATTTATATATAGATAAATATATACATAGAAAGAGAAAGAACAATTACTAATAATTATTTATAATTTAAAATTAACTTAGTTTTGCAAATATAATAATTGTAATATTTTAATTTGTATTTATTATGAATAAAATATTGTTTTCATCCATAAATAATTAACATAAAATAATCTATTGATGAAAATTCAAATTTTACAATTTTAGAAAATTTAGAATCATAAAATAGAGCTCAAAAACAATCTGGAGATCTGCAAAGTTGAAATATTATTTTTTTAAACAAATGATTTTGATATTAATTATTTAATATAAAATAATATATTATTAAAAATTAAAATTTTGAAATTTTAGAAATTCTAGGACCATGAATGAAAGTAAGGAAAAATTTTGAAGAATTATTCAATTAAATTATTATTTTTGATAAATCATAAACAGTTTTTCTAAAATAATATTAATTATTAAAAATAATAAACTTTACTGAAAAATCCTAAATTTTTTCTATACGTTTCTAATATGTTTTAAAATATTGAATCGAATTTTTATTGTAACAATTATTTTATATATAATAAATAATTCAAAATTCAATAAATGTTAATTTAAAAATATGAATATATGTATGATAATTAATTTTTGAATTTTTAAATTCATATTATATATAAATAAGTGCACTAATTTTTTTTAATCATATATATATATATATATATATCTTTTTTTTGCAGACTAAGCGGGGTTAAAACTAGTCCCCTACCAGATTTATTAATCAAAGAAAAGGAAAATACAACAAGACAACACTAGAGAGCAACAAGGAAAAGGAAAACAAACAAAAAGAAAAACACACACTTAAAACAGAAGATAAAAGGAACATCAGGGAGAAGTTAAGGAATCCAAGGTTCCAAATATATGTCTTGAAACTTGTTAGGGCTAACCCTCAACCCCAACATAATAGCATGCTTTAAGACAGTCCAAACATTTTCTTTACTTCTGCAAACACCATCAAAACATCTCTTGTTTCTTTCCTTCCAAGTAACCACCATAAGTTTTTTATGAGAGAGAAATATACACTAATATATATATATATATATATATATATATAAATTAATTTATTAATAAATAAATATATATATATATAACAATTATTAATGATAAAAATTGATTTTTTTTTACAGTAAACAAGATTTGTCTCTACATAAAACAAATAGTATAATAAACAAATTATGCACATAACCAAACTGATTTGTGACAAGTACATCTACTTACAAAATCTCACATAACTAAACGTATAGTGGCAATATATTTAAACAGATATAAAACCGCCCATTATAGGATCACATAATATAATTTAATTACTCTAATATAAATTAAAATTACCAATTTAGTGATGTCATTGAATCCACGTTGAACCAATGGCTTACCTTCCTTTTATTGTTCTTGATTTGTCAGATTGCAATTCCGGAATCACCGACCTCTAACTATCGAATAGTATTATTTTAATCTGACATATATTTGAGAATTTTGGAGTGGATTGAGAGCTATGTTTTAACCATCAATGTAGAAAGTAATGACAGCAAAAACAGTTTTTTTATTTTTATTTTAGAGATACATGTGTGTGTGTGTGTGTATAATATATAGGGTTGTATTAGAGAGAAACGAGGAAAACCTTTTTACCCATTATCACTTGATCTTAAACCATTATCTCCAAGTCAATTTCCTATGTTTTCACTTTAGTTCACTGTCTAGAACTTCTGGCCTTGGTAAAATTGATTTGCTATTACCTGTGTTCATGACAGCCCATTTGTTTTGTGCTACTTTGACTTAGTTATTTTCTCGGTTGGCACCAATTTCAAAACTGACTTTGATTTTGAAATGCATATTTCTTTTTGACTTTGGCTTTACGTGGCTTACTTATTCAAATTTAACATTCATGTAAAGTTGGTTTTATAAATTCCTGGACCTTTAACTTAGTTTAAATCTTGCTTTATATACTGAAATTTCATTTTTAAAATTTAGGAAAAGGAAAAAAAACACACTTCAACTTTTACATTTTTCTCTTAAGAACTTGAAACAGCTTCAGGTTTCATTTCAAATTCAATTTAAAAACAAACACTTAATTTTCTTATTATCTCTAAGTTATTTAAACCATAAATTTCAACATTGGTTTGTTCCAAAACCAGGTTTTCAAAACTAACTTTGACTCACTTTTAAACTTTGGTTTAAACTCAGTTACATCTTGAATCTAGAAAATTCAAATTTCCTTTCAGCTTCCAATTTGAATCTAATGCACGACCCACTGCAGTTCCACTATCTTTGTGGCATTGTTTCATATATATATATATATATATATATATATATATATATATATATATGCATTCATGAATGTATACTTGTGTTTGTATTACCTTCTAATTACAGTGCACCACCCCTTATGTGCATGTTTCATTGATACAGTCTTGTTTACTTTGTTTTCAAGTGTAACTCATTTGTTTTCATTCTTTTACTGCACCTGTGTTGAATCCAATTTTAGACTCGGGTTTGACCTTGTGCTCGGGTGAGAACTTTCATTGTGCATTTCCTGATCTTTTGCATGTTTCACATGCTGTAGTGGCGAGCCAGTACACGCGTGCGTGTACTGCAGCCCTACTAGATCTGATGTTTTAATTGATGTTTTCTATTCCTAGAATTGTTTTATGTTGCCAATTCAATATGTTTTGAATCGTCTTTTGATTTGGTTTAAATTTGATGATTTTGTTGTTAATTGTCATTTAGGCAATTCTGTTGTTTTCTAAATTATCTTCATTGATAATCCTTTCATATATCTTCGTTGATAATTTGAATCTACTGATTTGTTGTTTAACACTGTTAAGTGTTATATTTTTTCGTTATCCGATTTCTTTATTGAAAAGGGTCGGATAGACGAGAATTATTGTGACTGTCGTCTAATTATTATTTGATTATTATTGCCTCTATGCACTAATAACTGGGTTTGAATTAAACTGACCCGTGTATTATTTTCATTTGAATGTAATACTCGGGTCAGACCGATTATTTTACAGCTTGAAGGTTTCCGGGCAGCGAAGTTAGAGAGAGGGGGAAAACGCTCGCTTTAGTTCGGGGATTTTATACTTAAAGAAATATTCCGCTGTATAAATTCAATACATTGTATAAACTCTGATATTTGTAAAAGGAAAGAAAAAAAAATTTGCAAAATATTATTATTCTGTGATTCTATGGCTGATTCTGTTTAAACTCTATAAACTAAATAACAATCCGTCATTTTGAACGTTTCAAGTTGGTTTAATTACCGACTAGGGGCGGTCAGAAGGGCAGGATGTTATAGGCCTTAAACCCATCTAAGCCCAATCCAAAATACTATGCAATTAAATTAAATTAAATTGTTTGTCAATATTGTATATCGATCAATATATTCATAACTGTTATAAATATATAATATTATTTATTTCTCAAATCATATTCAAATTTTATAATTAATATTTCACAAATATTAATTAATTTATAACAATTATAAACTAATTAAATCGTTCGGTCTGAAGGGAATTCATCATTTCGGCCGTGTAACTCTTGGGTGTAAACTTGGTAAGCGATTAACATCGAGCTATTATAATGTTAACGTTCACACGTCACTTAGCAGGCGGTGTGACATTATGGCCAAATTGATTGCTTACCAATTTTTGGTAAAAATCCAATTTTAGTTTAATAAGCGTTACCCAGTTGTGATATTTGTTTGCACCAATTCTCTTCGCCAAAACTATATCACTTTGGACTTATGGAATTTGGTAATGGTCAAAATTCCAACCTCATCTACATTCGACTTTATATTCCAAATACAAAGTCCTTGGTTCGGTAATAATAGTAATTATTAATCAAAATGCTCTGGCTAGAGACTTTGACTTTGAGTTGACTTGAGTTGACAGTGATACTAACCGCATATAACTTAGGAGACGAATCCTCTCTTGAATAGTGTTCACTTCCAATACTTCCACTCGACCCAAATATAACGACTCGATGGACATCATGCCATGATTTGGCCATAATCAAAGCGGAGCTTTCATATTGAAGATCCACAGTATTCTCAAGTCGAGAGAACTGTGTAAATCAGTCCATCGATATTTTCTGCTTGACCATAGTTATATTAACCAACAGAAAACTATCGGGTGAGTTGTTCCATAGTTATCCAATAACTATTAGTATGTAACCCTAGGTGCCCCCAGCAGTCATGAGTAATACACTGCCCAACATTTGGAGAGCATTATGTACTTCAATCTCAATGGATATATCGATATCCAATCTCGATGCATCTTGACTAGGAACATTTAAAATGGTATATTTGTTTCGTTGTGATAAATTATTCATGATTACAACACTTTGTAAATACTATCACAAAATATACCATTTATGAATTTTCTATTAAATATAATTTTAATTAAGTTAATTAATTACTATAATCACATTATATCAAGTATATAATAGGAAGAAAATACCTTTTATTTCAAACAAGATTGATCAACGAGTTAGAAATATGTAACAAATTACATAATTAGCCCAAGGGCATACCCCTAACTCTATCAAATATAGGGTAAGTGAGACCCTTGGATGAGTTTGAGTGTGTGTGTGTATGATAGTACATGTTTGTTAGTGATATAACAATGTTTTATATTGTGTTGGCTGAGCTGTTGAGTGGCTTAAAAAATTTGGTCGATGCATCTGGCCAACGTTATCGATAGGGATTTTCTAAACACCGGAATATGTTCGATTGGAAAATTATTGTTTTGGAATTGGGTAAATGAAATAAATTTACCTAGAATGAATCTGATGTACAAAAAAGAATGATTTTCACTAGTATTACAGTATGGTTGGTTAGGCGTTAGGAGATAATAATATGTATTATTATTTTCTCATTTAGGGTTAGTTTAGTCATGCTCGTTTAGTTGAGCATTGACTATTGTTAGTATGTCCCCATTTTTAGACATAGGTTGGGCAATTGGAATAGGGAATTATTTTAGAAATGAACACCTTGTGAATTGAGTTTCACAGTTTGACTATAGGGCGTTCGATGTTAATGTTAGAGTAGAATTTGATTTAATAATTAGAATATTTTGGAATAAATATTTAAATGGTTTAATAGAAGTGATTTATAAAATGGGCTTATAAAATGTATCATTTATGTTAGAAGAATTTGGGGTGAAAACTTAAGAACCTAAATCCCGATGTTTTTGGAAAACTTATTTCAAGATTTTGGGAAAATAATAATAATTATATTTGGAAACATTTTGGTTTAAGTAGAAATTTTTTAGGATAAAAGTGTAAATAGAAGTGTTAACTTTAGATTGATATGGGAACTAGTGTTGATTGTTTTGTGATGATCGGAATAATCTTCTAAGTGACGATCAGATGTTTGCCTATGGAACGTTGTAATACACTAAGTAAATTATTCTCTTTATCGTTATATGATTGAAACAAGTTCTACCCAAACGAATCCAAAGCAAATTAGTGATAAGTGTTTTATTAGAAAATGTATAGAATTGTTTCAAAATGAGAATTTGGAAACAAAAGGAATATTTTTAAGTTAACTAGTTCGAGTGGTTCGAAAATGACTTAAAACTGGGAAACAATGTGTTCAAATGTAAACACTTCTCTAGAGTATTACTCTTTTTTGTAAGGGAATGTACAATATTGTTTGGTAGTACCCAGTCCATTAGTATCATTTTTGAGTTATTCGGGCTATATATATATATTAAAGATTTAGAATATAGAGTTCCATTTCAAAAGTTTATGAAAATAAAAGCCAGGTATTTAGATCTTGATTTTCCTTAGGGAAGTAAATAAAAAATGAAATAGTGGAATCAAATAGAGTTATATACTCTTAGGCTGTAGTGGAGTATTATCCAAGTTGAACCAGAGTAATTATGAAACATTTTCATAAATGATTTAGTAGAAATTGAATTGGTATTAGGAAGAACTAATTAGTAAGTGTGTAGGGTGGACCTAGATCATTTCTACTTTTCATGTAGTTTTGATACAAGGTTCGAGTAAATGATATTGAGGTGTTAGCACCATTTCGAATAAGGATCTATTGCTCGACTTTTGATGGTGAGCACTTGATGAGTGTTCTTGGTATGGTATTCTATCATAGTTAGAACTATGTAAGGAGAATAGAGGTTCCAAATCAAGGAGCCTGATCGGAGTCCGGAACTAGAGAATCGAGTGAGCGATAAGTTCAGAAGGGAAATTATGTATTCGAGTTGACAACGAATCAGATTTTTGCATAAGAATGATCTATGTACATCATACGGGCTGATGTATACTGATAAGTGTTTTTTGAGATAGGTCGAGTTGAAATTTCGGGGATTGAAATTCTTTTAAGGGGAGAAGAATGTAGCGACCCAGAATTTCGCTGCTTTGATTAGTGAATATTTATTTAATTTTAAAAATTCAATATGTAGGTTTTATAATGGAAATAAACTCATTTTAGTAAATTAATAATGATGATAAAATCATTTTAAAAATTTGTTTACCAAATTATGTTGTTCGTAGAAAAAACAGAAAACGTGACCGAAGACCATTTTCCGAGATTTCAACCTTTCGACACCGGAAAGTTGTCGGAAACGTTGTTCATCTTTGTGCACTATATATATAAGAGTTAATTAACAAGATAATAATACACTTAGAAATAAATTATCTTACATTCATTCGGATTAGTAAGTGATGTGACAAGACATAGTTAAGTATTGTAACATCTTATATTTGTAATCATTAACCGTAATTATCTCTTATCAATTCTTAGTTAATCAATAATTAAACTTATATATATAAAAAAAAGTGGTGTGACTAAACATAATAATTATATATATTTATAAAAGAAAGTGATGTGGCTAAACATAATAATTATATACATATATAAAATAAAGTGACGTGCCTAAACATACAAATTATATATATATATATATATATATATATATATAAAAGAAAGTGATGTGACTAAAGATAAAAATTAATTGCATATATGTAAAAGAAAGTGATGTGATTAGGCATAATTATATATATAAAAGAGTAATGTAACTAAACATAATTATATATATAAAAGATTTATGATCTGACTGGATATAATTATGACAAGTCATATTATTTAATTCATTTTTCACCTATATATACCCACTTATTCTCTTTCTTTTCTTCTTGCTTTCATTTCATCCCTCTTCCTTATTAAAATTTTCATGGCTTCTACTTTTAGCCATGAGAGAAGATAGAAAAAAAATCCTTAGAAAACTTGTTAAATCACTTCTTCTTTCTTCCTACCTCTTCTTCTTTCATTATCAAGCTCACACATCTCCTAAAACATGTCATGGATGAGCTCACTTAGTAAGGCCAAACCTACTTTGGTCTTTAAGCCATTAAAAACTCCATCTTTCTAGAAGGGAAAGCATTTAGCTCAGATTCAAGTGGTAGTTTGTTTGGTCATGTTTGGATGGCATTTGGTGAGTAAAATACCTTATTTTGAAAAATATTTTTAGTTTATTATTAAGTCATTATTATCTTTACTACTAATAATGAAAATGCATTGTACTAGCTTTAACCATATCATTTTGAAATTCTGCCAATGTCCTTACGTTTACTTCGGTTTTCATACGTATTGATGCCTTCCCATCGCATTTATCATTCATACCTTCCGTTCTCATCCTCTCCCCAAGTCCTAATCGATTTTTCCCCACCTTAGACCTATAAATTCCTTGATTCCATTCATAACCCCAATATTCCATCTCGCCGACAGCATAACGTATGTGACACCTTTCCTTAACATCAATCTCCCTGATATGTGAATCAGCAGCTTTTATCCTCGGAGTATCCACGGCAGGCGACTGGACTACCCGAAAAAGATAGTTTAGCCCATGGCAGCAATTGGATTAGCCTGAAGAAATAGCTCACCCTAGGGCTAGCGGATGGAAGTCGAAAGAGATGGCTCATCGGTCATTGATCTGACAGCACATGCGATTTCTCTTACCTTCTGTTTTCTTTCTGAGGTATACTTTTGTACAACATGGACTGTCAATTTTAATACTGAAAATCAAAATAGTAAAATATAATTAGAATTGAAATAATTATTCAAACTTTTGATTTTTGATCTGATGATCATTATGCTTTTCGCTGGTCATGAAATTTCATTTGATGTTATGTCTCTTGCCATTTATTTTTTTAAGAATTGTCTTATTTTGTTTGCTCAATTAAAATCTGACGATCATCATGCTTTATGCTCAATTCATGATTATGCTTTGGATATGTTGTGAAAGGGAGAAAATTACACTCAAATAAATATCAACTTAACTCATGATTTTAAATCTCCTATATATCGTGTAACGACCCGCAAATCCGTACCCCTTGAGTCAACACTAATCTACAACAATAAACTCAAGTTGTACAGAAATACGAACCATTTGGGTTAAAGAAGAAGAGGTAGAAGAAGAAAAATAGAAAACAACAACAGAATCTAACCATCGCAGCGGAATAAAATATAATAGATAATAAATACTCTTTACTCAAAACTTAAATATCTCTGTTTATATATTACATCATCAGAGTACATCAATCACAGTTCAACAACAACATACAATTGGATACACAGCAACATTCACAGCGGAATATATATATATATATATATACAAGTACGAGAGTACGTATCGCCATCCAGCTCGCCTCCTGAGCTCCTCAGCATCATATCCTGTATCCTATAATACTCGGTCTGACCCGAGTATTACAGTTAAATAACACCCGAGTCAGTCTAGAATACCGGCGTGAGAAAATCACACCCAATTTGACTATTAAAGTTTCAAGAATCCTTTGAAAACAAAAGCATCTCGTAAGACCAGGCCACAAATAAACATGTCGGGTTTTTACCTTACGATAGCTAAAACGTTTTTATAGAAATCCTCTGATATTATAATAGGGTCTATATACAAATACTTATAAAATAGCCGAAATTGTTACATGATTAAATTCCAGCTACTAGCCACAAAGTGGGTAATACAAACAAAACTCGTACAAGGCTTGTAACGACCCAGAATTTTGAATAATTTAATTTGAAAATATTTAATTAATTTTAAATATTTGAATGATGGTTTGGATTGAATTTTCAATATAGCTTTGAATTTGGCGATTAAATTATAGAGTTTAATCTATTGAGGTTGAATAAAAATTTGAATCTTCAATTTTAAGCCAATTAAAAATATTTCAAAGGCTTGTAAAATTCATATTGATAATACTGAAGATAATCGAAGCTTCAGAATTTAATTTGAAACTGTTTTGTTCAGTTTTGAAATTATATCGTTTGAATCGATATTTAAAAATAGCCGTCCGAGGCATAGTCTCGGAATTCGACGAAACCATTTCCATTGGGTCCGTAATATTGAATTATTCTCGGATTTCAAATTTCGTATTTTTCGGAGTTGATATGTGAGCACACGGTGAGTAAACGCATTGAAATTAAATCAAATTCAATTTGAAATTTAAATATAAATTTGGTCAACAGCAGCATCGTAAAATCACGCCTAAAATCACGCAGAAGATTCCGTAGAAGAAAATCGTGTCTTCTCCTTTGTTTCAGCCGAGTATCACGCAAAAAAAAAATATGGAAGAAATCGCAGAAGCATGCTTCGTTCAACCTTAAATTTCTCGTTCCCCCTCCCCCCCTTCTGTTCGTTCAAATCAAAATATAAAAAAAGGGCCGAAGCCCTTTTCTCTTCAGAAAGAAATTTTTTTTTAAATTTTATGGCCGAAGCCGATTCGAGCTAAATGCTCGAACAAGGGGGCGCGCGCTCGAGGCAGCGGTGGCGATTTGGGATAGCGGCGCACGCGAGTTGCTGGCATGTCGCGATTTGGTGCTCGCGCATGGAGAAGCAGCGGCGAGTCGAGTCGAGGCGCGTAGGAGGGGGCGAGGCGGCGGCGAGTCACGCAAGGATGGAAGTCGATCTGGGGATGCGAATTTGGGACTTCACGGCGATGTCGCGATGGATGTTGGTGGCGCGCGCCCGAGTCTAGCACGGCGGCGCGCGATCGTGGATGCGGCGACTCGATTGCAACAAGCTGGGGTCGCGTTTTGGTTGGGGTGGATGGTGATAGCTCGGAATAGTGAGTTATAAAATTCGTTTTTGTTTTGATTTAATTGAATATGCAGATGTTATAGCTATACGTAAAGAAATTTTAAAATAAGTTTTTTTTAGAAATAGTTTTACAATAAAGAAAATATGTTTAAAATTTAATTATTTGTTTAAATCTAAATTATTACTTAAATATAAATTTAGTTTCAAATGAAAAATATTTTGTAAAAGAAAATTTTTAGTTAAAATTGAATTTATAATTGATTAAATTATTAAAAGAGAGTTTGGTTAATTTAATTTAATGTTTAGTTAAATAAATTTATTCAAAAGAAATTTATATAAGCAAAATGTTTGAAATATTATTGAAATGAGATTTTGGTTTAAAGTAAAAGGGAAGTTAGTTTGAAATTAAAAGGTTTAGTTAAATAAATTTATTTAAGTAAATTTAGTTGAAATTTAAATTTTATTAGATAAATTTGTTAAGAGTAATCTGTTTAAAATTAAAAGGAAATTTGGTTTTAAAATTTAATTGTAGTTAAATAAAATGTAAAAGGAGAAATTTGTTAAATAAAACTATTAGTTAATTTAACTATTAAAATAAAATCACCGATGAATCGAAATTATCAAATGAAAATTTATTATTCGATCTGTTCGAATATTAATAAATTGTGTAAATATTTATACAAGGTATAACTCAAGAAAAACCAAGTCAGGAAGGAAATGGATTGCTAATAAAAGCAAAGGTGAGAACTTCTCACTCAAAAATTTATAAGTTGGATTTGCAGTTATTTATTGATTGTTATTGGTTGTGATATTAGATATAGTAGGATATATCTATATATATAGCAATATATATATATTGGCATATGTATATATTGCAGTTGATTGATTTCCCTCATTGTATAGCGGATGAGACCCTATTGCACCGTTAGTAAGCGGATAATATTTTATAAATCCCATATACCGCGATATTCCACCTCGAAGTGGAATTGGTATTGTGCTAATGTCTATGGATGCAGGGAAACAGGTTGGAGGAATCCAACTGGATTCCTCGCAAATATTTATTTGATTCAGATATTGTGATATTTTATTGTTTATCATATCGATATATGATATTGGAAAGTCGTAATTGACTATTTGATGTGTTGCGTCATCAGACCCAATTTTGAAGTTTAAAAATAACGATTTTGATTTTAAGGGATTTCTAAAGTTATTTTTGAAAGTATACGTTTATAAAATATTTTTTGAATTAATTCATCTTAAATAAATAAACGTTATAATTTTAATATTATAAAATTATGATTTTTGAGAAATATAGTTAAAAGTTGAAGTTTTGAAAAATATGGGATAGATGATTTTATAAAATAGTAAAAAATTGGGATTTTTGAATTTATTATAAAAATTTTAAATATAGGATTTATGAAATTTGATTATTTTGTAAATCTAGGAGAATGATGAAATTATAAAGGAGTTTAAAGACGTTTTAAAATAATAATATAGATTGATTTATATAAAAGATTTAGAAATTGATATTTGTAAATTAAAAATATTGGAATTGAAAAACGAGCTTTTATAAGTATGAGAATGAATTGTGAATGAATTTCATAAATGAATGAAATTTATAGAATTATAACGGTGAAGTTATAAATGGAATTTTATAAACAGTAGGTTTATAAAATTTGTGAAGTTATTTAAAGGAATAGATTTAGATAAATAAATGAATCTTATAAGTTATAAGATTTATAATTGGGAAGTTTGAAAGAACGTTTTTGCAAACAAATAAATTATAAGCATTTAACTTATAATATGGACTTCCGGTATATAATTGAGTTGTAAATCGAATAAGTTAATAAAGGAAATTTATAAGAGGAAGTGTTATAAAATAAATAGAAATGGAATTTATAAACATTGTTTTATAAATCCGCAAACTACTTATTTTGATAAGTAAATTGTTGTAACTTGTTAATGGAGTTATATTCATGTTTTAGACAGTGAATAATCTTTTAAAACAAAATGTATAGAAATGATGAAATTGGTTAACAAGTATATTCACGTTTTGAATAGTGAATAATATGTTAAAGAAATATTTTGGATGTGATGTTTTAGATAGAATTAAAACGATCTAACGATGTTTTAAATGTATTAAGATTCGAAATAATAGATTTCAACATTCATTGTTGACATAGACGTTTTCGAGAAATAGAAGGAAATGGTGGACTATAACACTGTTGTTATAGTAAATGATTTCCGAAAGAAAATGTTTTGTATAGTATCGGGATTTATATATCTATTTTAATTTCGAATTCCTATACTAGTGATTTTGGGTTGTCGTAACGATGTTTTACGTAACATTCGTTTTGGCCCAAATAAATATGGTTAAGAAAATGATTTTCTTAAAGAATGAAATATATACTTAATTTCGATTTAAGTATATTGAATATTTTCCAAGTATAGAAAATAAAAAGACTTGTGAATTACTTATAAATAAATAAGTATGGAAATGTTTTTCCAATATTAATTAAATATTTTTAATTTATCTTTTTGAAGATAAATTGAAAATGAATATTAGAAATCGAATGGAAATCGTATATTCACAGATATTTTGGAAATGTAAATTCAATATGGAATTTATAAATGAAATTTGGAAAATGGGTTTAAAAATAAATATTGATTTATTTTTGAAGTATTGAAAATATATATCTTGTAAAGATATTTTTGGAAAATAAATAATTTGGAAAATTATTTGGAATCTGGTGATGTTGGCATATCCATTGATAGTTCAATAACCGACTATCAATATTTACCTTTGAATGTGTATTTGTTGTGATTTGCTTGAAATTGAATGCCACACTTATTTTTTTTTAAATAAGCGCTCACTATTCGGGTTAACCGGGAAAGGACCTTGGGGTCGTATAACCCATTCCAGATATGTGATATGTCGTTATGAATTGCATTTGAAGACCGGTGTTGAAGACCGGATATTTTCAAAAGCGAAAGGGTTTCTTGTTGATTGTCTCTGCACTGGCTGATCCCCGGTATAGAGATCTCCATATGTGATGGGAAATTCGGACGTGATTAGTGAATATTCGGATTGCAAGGACTTCTTTGTAAGTGCCTTCGATTCTGTTCAAGCCCGGAACAGACTTGTATGGATTGTATGTCTGACATTACAAATTGAGATATAATGCCGATTTCTTTCAAATATATTTCTGTTGGTGGCGGAGAATTTATTCTCTTAGCTTAACACCCTTCTCTGAGACGTATGAGCTCAGAGGTTATGTAGTTGAAGGTTATCAGCAATATATTCCCAATTTGGTAAGGTGAAATGCTGAGTGTTGCTGTGAAATGATCATTGTGTTGATTATTTGTGATAGGATCATTTGTTTGATCGTTTATCTTTGTGATCATTTCTATGATCATTTGTTGACCCAAAGCACAGCTTTTGTATAAAGCATGGCTTTGTGGACGTGACTTCGTCGAGCCTCACACCCCGGAATGGTCAAAAAAGGAAAGATGCGGCAAGGTTATGAGGGGTAGCTCCCTTTAGGGTATGTGCATTTCCTTCTGCAAAAGGGTGGTATCATGGTATGGAGCCCAGATGCTTACTCATGGTTAAACACTTATTATTTTGTGTGATGTTGATTACGAGCGCTCGGTTAAAGGTCCCAAAGGACCGGGGGATGGCATACTCGTGTCAGTTGTTACCTAGTTTGAAAGGTAACCCAACCTTGTGTTGGCAGAGATCCGGTTAGGTTCTCGGGACGTCCTTCCAGAGACGTTTCCATATGGCAATGGGAAGTTCCTTGGCCTGACCATTCGTTGGAAATCCAAAGAAACAATACGGGTCTTGTACGGTTTTAGTTGTAGAACCTGCCATCTAATATGGTAGCTATAGTAAGCATACTATAATGGTAACTATGCTGGCTAAGATTTATATTCTACTTTCGAAATGTTTTCTGCACTATGCACTAGTAATAATATCAAATGTTTCTTTTTAATGCGTATCAAGCATCTTTGACTAACATAAGAAGAAATCTCCTCCAAGTCTGCGTTTGCATTGTGTGTGTGGCGGGAGGTCATATGCTAGTCTCATTTTTAAAAGCATTTCGAATTGACTTTAAAAATATTCCTCTATTCTGATTTTAAAGAAAAAAATAAACTGTTTTAGTTCCCACACCAGTCACATGACTGACTCGGAGTTTATTGTTTTCCTTCCTAAACTCTGGGTGCCCACCAATTTCCACACGGGCAGTCAAGAGTTAAGGTTTATCAGGATATTTGGAATTCAGGAGTTGCTGGAGGCAAGCTGGATGGCATTGGCATATTTACTAGTAATAGTATTTCTTTTTCCGCTGTTTGTTGTTGTTTGATGTTGTACACTCTGATGATATAATTTAATGTAATGTAATGTAATGTAATAACTGATATAGTTCTTTGTTTAAAGATTATTCATTTATCTATTATATGTTGTTCCGCTGTGAATTGTGAGATTCTGTAATTGTTCTGTTATTTTCTTTTCTCTATTTTCTATCTATTCTCTTTTCTTCTGCCTCTTTCTTCTTCTTTTCTTTTTCTTAAACCCTAAGGGTTCGTATTTCCATTCATCTTGAGTTAATCACTGGAGATTAGTGTCTATTCAAGGAGTACGGATTTGCGGGTCTTTACATTTGGTATCAGAGCATATGGTTAAGCGACAACCATGGCTCTGTTAGGTGTTACTCATTAGAGATAGAGTCAGCAGTACTCTAGAATGAGTTTGAGTGTAATAATAGATATGAGCGCGTATTCGTTAGTGAATATAAAATTGTTTTTGAATCGGGTGAATAAGATAATTTTGCCCAAAACTATTTTTGTATAGAAAAGAAATGATTTTCTATGAATTATTATAGTATATGGTTGCATGATTGTTAGGAAATAATAATATTAAATTATTATCATTATTATATGGAATTAAATAAGAAATAAAATTGATTGAATTCAAGTAAACTAACTTGATAAATTATTAATTCATGGACTAATGAATTGGAATTTAAATTATGAATTGAATTCAAATAGAATTGAAATTGTGAATTGAATATGAAAAGTAAAATTCAATGAAAATGGATATGTAACTTCAATAGTGAAGTAAAAATGTATAGGAAGCAAATATTGAAAATTTTGTAATGGAATTGGCAAAATGATATTTGAATGTTGGAATTGGATACTACTACTAGCAGGATATACAGGTATATAATGGAATTGGGATTTTGATTTCAAAGATAAAATTGAATTGCTCGACAAAAAGGTACATATTTCAATTTCAGTATGAAATTTGATGATTTTCTTCTCCAACCACTTGGCTTTCTCATTTCTTTTTGATTCTGAGGGGCCGTGGTGCCATTTTGTAGTCGTACCGAGCTAGCCGCACAAAGGACACGCTGGCGAAATTTTTCGAAAATTTAGGGTGTTAGAAAAATTTTGAGAAATTTTGTAAGTTTAAAATTTGAATTTAAATTTGAATTGTTAGGAGAACAATGTTGGTTGAAACTTATAATCGAAGTTGGAAAGCTAGTTGAAATGATAGTGAATCTCTAGTAAAAAGATTTAGGTTAGTAAGTTGATAAAACTATTTGGATTGTGAAAAATAATAGACGGGATAAGGGCATTCTTCTTAACTTGTAATTTTAGGGGGAAATTCTTTTAAGGGGGGAAGATTGTAACGACCCGGAATTTTGAATAATTTAATTTGAAAATATTTAATTAATTTTAAATATTTGAATGATGGTTTGGATTGAATTTTCAATATAGCTTTGAATTTGGCGATTAAATTATAGAGTTTAATCTATTGAGGTTGAATAAAAATTTGAATCTCCAATTTTAAGCCAATTAAAAATATTTCTAAAGCTTTTAAAATTCATATTGATAATACTGAAGATAATCGAAGCTTCTGAATTTAATTTGAAAATGTTTTGTTCAGTTTTGAAACTATATCGTTTGAATCGATATTTAAAAATAGCCGTCCGAGGCACAGTCTCGGAATTCGACGAAACCAGTTCCATTGGGTCCGTAATATTGAATTATTCTCGAATTTCAAATTTCGTATTTTTCGGAGTTGATATGTGAGCACACGGTGAGTAAACGCATTGAAATTAAATCAAATTCAATTTGAAATTTAAATATAAATTTGGTTAACAGCAGCATCCTAAAATCATGCCTAAAATCACGCAGAAGATCCCGTAGAAAAAAATCGTGTCTTCTCCTTTGTTTCAGCCGAGTATCACGCAAAAAAAAAATATGGAAGAAATCGCGCAAGCATGCTTCGTTCAACCTTAAATATCTCGTTCCCCCTCCCCCCCTTCTGTTCGTTCAAATCAAAATTAAAAAAGGGGGCCGAATCCCTTTTCTCTTCAGAAAGAAATTTTTTTTTTAAATTTTATGGTCGAAGCCAATTCGAGCTAAATGCTCGAACAAGGGGGCGCGCGCTCGAGGCAGCGGTGGCGATTTGGGATAGCGGCGCACGCGAGTTGCTGGGGTGTCGCGATTTGGTGCTCGCGCGTGGAGAAGCAGCGGCGAGTCGAGTCGAGGCGCGTAGGAGGGGGCGAGGCGGCGGCGAGTCGTGCAAGGATGGAAGTCAATCTGGGGATGCGAATTTGGGACTTCACGACGATGTCGCGATGGATGTTGGTGGCGCGCGCCCGAGGCTGGCACGGCGGCGCGCGGTAGTGGATGCGGCGACTCGATTGCAACAAGCTGGGGGTCGCGTTGTGGTTGGGGTGGATGGTGATAGCTCGGAATAGTGAGTTATAAAATTCGTTTTTGTTTTGATTTAATTGAATATGCAGATGTTATAGCTATATGTAAAGAAATTTTAAAATAAGTTTTTTTTAGAAATAGTTTTACAGTAAAGAACATATGTTTAAAATTTAATTATTTATTTAAAACTAAATTATTAGTTAAATATAAATTTAGTTTCAAATGTTGTAAAAGAAATTTTTTAGTTAAAATTGAATTTATAATTGATTAAATTATTAAAAGAGAGTTTGGTTAATTTAATTTAATGTTTAGTTAAATAAATTTATTCAAAAGAAATTTATATAAGCAAAATGTTTGAAATATTATTGAAATGAGATTTTGGTTTAAAGTAAAAGGGAAGTTAGTTTGAAATTAAAAGGTTTAGTTAAATAAATTTATTTAAGTAAATTTAGTTGAAATATAAATTTTATTAGATAAATTTGTTAAGAGTAATCTGTTTAAAATTAAAAGGAAATTTGGTTTTAAAATTTAATTGTTGTTAAATAAAATATAAAAGGAGAAATTTGTTAAATAAAACTATTAGTTAATTTAACTATTAAAATAAAATCACCGATGAATCGAAATTATCAAATGAAAATTTATTATTCGATCTGTTCGAATATTAATAAATTGTGTAAATATTTATACAAGGTATAACTCAAGAAAAACCAAGTCAGGAAGGAAATGGATTGCTAATAAAAGCAAAGGTGAGAACTTCTCACTCAAAAATTTATTAGTTGGATTTGCAGTTATTTATTGATTGTTATTGGTTGTGATATTAGATATAGTAGGATATATCTATATATATAGCAATATATATATATATTGGCATATGTATATATTGCAGTTGATTGATTTCCCTCATTGTATAGCGGATGAGACCCTATTGCGCCGTTAGTAAGCGGATAATATTTTATAAATCCCATATACCGCGATATTCCACCTCGAAGTGGAATTGGTATTGTGCTAATGTCTGTGGATGCAGGGAAACAGGTTGGAGGAATCCAACTGGATTCCTCGCAAATATTTATTTGATTCAGATATTGTGATATTTTATTGTTTATCATATCGATATATGATATTGGAAAGTCGTAATTGACTATTTGATGTGTTGCGTCATCAGACCCAATTTTGAAGTTTAAAAATAACGATTTTGATTTTAAGGGATTTCTAAAGTGATTTTTGAAAGTATACGTTTATAAAATATTTTTTGAATTGATTCATCTTAAATAAATAAACGTTATAATTTTAATATTATAAAATTATGATTTTTGAGAAATATAGTTAAAAGTTGAAGTTTTGAAAAATATGGGATAGATGATTTTATAAAATAGTAAAAAATTGGGATTTTTGAATTTATTATAAAAAGTTTAAATATAGGATTTATGAAATTTGATTATTTTGTAAATCTAGGAGAATGATGAAATTATAAAGGAGTTTAAAGACGTTTTAAAATAATAATATAGATTGATTTATATAAAAGATTTAGAAATTGATATTTGTAAATTAAAAATATTGGAATTGAAAAACGAGCTTTTATAAGTATGAGAATGAATTGTGAATGAATTTCATAAATGAATGAAATTTATAGAATTATAACGGTGAAATTATAAATGGAATTTTATAAACAGTAGGTTTATAAAATTTGTGAAGTTATTTAAAGGAATAGATTTAGATAAATAAATGAATCTTATAAGTTATAAGATTTATAATTGGGAAGTTTGAAAGAACGTTTTTGCAAACAAATAAATTATAAGCATTTAACTTATAATATGGACTTCCGGTATATAATTGAGTTGTAAATCGAATAAGTTAATAAAGGAAATTTATAAGAGGAAGTGTTATAAAATAAATAGAAATGGAATTTATAAACATTGTTTTATAAATCCGCAAACTACTTATTTTGATAAGTAAATTGTTGTAACTTGTTAATGGAGTTATATTCATGTTTTAGACAGTGAATAATCTTTTAAAACAAAATGTATAGAAATGATGAAATTGGTTAACAAGTATATTCACGTTTTGAATAGTGAATAATATGTTAAAGAAATATTTTGGATGTGATGTTTTAGATAGAATTAAAACGATCTAACGATGTTTTAAATGTATTAAGATTCGAAATAATAGATTTCAACATTCATTGTTGAAATAGACGTTTTCGAGAAGTAGAAGGAAATGGTGGACTATAACACTGTTGTTATAGTAAATGATTTCCGAAAGGAAATGTTTTGTATAGTATCGGGATTTATATATCTATTTTAATTTCGAATTCCTATACCAGTGATTTTGGGTTGTCGTAACGATGTTTTACGTAACATTCGTTTTGGCCCAAATAAATATGGTTAAGAAAATGATTTCCTTAAAGAATGAAATATATACTTAATTTCGATTTAAGTATATTGAATATTTTCCAAGTATAGAAAATAAAAAGACTTGCGAATTACTTATAAATAAATAAGTATGGAAATGTTTTTCCAATATTAATTGAATATTTTGAATTTATCTTTTTGAAGATAAATTGAAAATGAATATTAGAAATCGAATGGAAATCGTATATTCACAGATATTTTGGAAATGTAAATTCAATATGGAATTTATAAATGAAATTTGGAAAATGGGTTTAAAAATAAATATTGATTTATTTTTGAAGTATTGAAAATATATATCTTGTAAAGATATTTTTGGAAAATAAATAATTTGGAAAATTATTTGGAATCTGGTGATGTTGGCATATCCATTGATAGTTCAATAACCGACTATCAATATTTACCTTTGAATGGGTATTTGTTGTGATTTGCTTGAAATTGAATGCCACACTTATTTTTTTTAAAATAAGCGCTCACTATTCGGGTTAACCGGGAAAGGACCTTGGGGTCGTATAACCCATTCCGGATATGTGATATGTCGTTATGAATTGCATTTGAAGACCGGTGTTGAAGACCGGATATTTTCAAAAGCGAAAGGGTTTCTTGTTGATTGTCTCTGCACTGGCTGATCCCCGGTATAGAGATCTCCATATGTGATGGGAAATTCGGACGTGATTAGTGAATATCCGGATTGCAAGGACTTCTTTGTAAGTGCCTTCGGTTCTGTTCGAGCCCGAAACAGACTTGTATGGATTGTATGTCTGACATTACAAATTGAGATATAATGCCGATTTCTTTCAAATATATTTCTGTTGGTGGCGGAGAATTTATTCTCTTAGCTTAACACCCTTCTCTGAGACGTATGAGCTCAGAGGTTATGTAGTTGAAGGTTATCAGCAATATATTCCCAATTTGGTAAGGTGAAATGCTGAGTGTTGCTGTGAAATGATCATTGTGTTGATTATTTGTGATAGGATCATTTGTTTGATCGTTTATCTTTGTGATCATTTCTATGATCATTTGTTGACCCAAAGCACAGCTTTTGTATAAAGCATGGCTTTGTGGACGTGACTTCGTCGAGCCTCACACCCCGGAATGGTCAAAAAAGGAAAGATGCGGCAAGGTTATGAGGGGTAGCTCCCTTTAGGGTATGTGCATTTCCTTCTGGAAAAGGGTGGTATCATGGTATGGAGCCCAGATGCTTACTCATGGTTAAACACTTATTATTTTGTGTGATGTTGATTACGAGCGCTCGGTTAAAGGTCCCAAAGGACCGGGGGATGGCATACTCGTGTCAGTTGTTACCTAGTTTGAAAGGTAACCCAACCTTGTGTTGGCAGAGATCCGGTTAGGTTCTCGGGACGTCCTTCCAGAGACGTTTCCATGTGGCAATGGGAAGTTCCTTGGCCTGACCATTCATTGGAAATCCAAAGAAACAATACGAGTCTTGTACGGTTTTAGTTGTAGAACTTGCCATCTAATATGGTAGCTATAGTAAGCATACTATAATGGTACCTATGCTGGTTAAGATTTATATTCTACTTTCGAAATGTTTTCTACACTATGCACTAGTAATAATATCAAATGTTTCTTTTTAATGCGTATCAAGCATCTTTGACTAACATAAGAAGAAATCTCCTCCAAGTCTGCGTTTGCATTGTGTGTGTGGCGGGAGGTCATATGCTAGTCTCATTTTTAAAAGCATTTCGAATTGACTTTAAAAATATTCCTCTATTTTGATTTTAAAGAAAAAAATAAACTGTTTTAGTTCCCACACCAGTCACATGACTGACTCGGAGTTTATTGTTTTCCTTCCTAAACTCTGGGTGCCCACCAATTTCCACACGGGCAGTCAAGAGTTAAGGTTTATCAGGATATTTGGAATTCAGGAGTTGCTGGAGGCAAGCTGGATGGCATTGGCGTATTTACTAGTAATAGTATTTCTTTTTCCGCTGGTTGTTGTTGTTTGATGTTGTACACTCTGATGATATAATTTAATGTAATGTAATGTAATGTAATGTAATAACTGATATAGTTCTTTGTTTAAAGATTATTCACTTATCTATTATATGTTGTTCCGCTGCGAATTGTGAGATTCTGTAATTGTTCTGTTATTTTCTTTTCTCTATTTTCTATCTGTTCTCTTTTCTTCTGCCTCTTTCTTCTTCTTTTCTTTTTCTTAAACCCTAAGGGTTCGTATTTCCATTCATCTTGAGTTAATCACTGGAGATTAGTGTCTATTCAAGGAGTACGGATTTGCGGGTCTTTACATTTGGTATCAGAGCATATGGTTAAGCGACAACCATGGCTCTGTTAGGTGTTACTCATTAGAGATAGAGTCAGCAGTACTCTAGAATGAGTTTGAGTGTAATAATAGATATGAGCGCGTATTCGTTAGTGAATATAAAATTGTTTTTGAATCGGGTGAATAAGATAATTTTGCCCAAAACTATTTTTGTATAGAAAAGAAATGATTTTCTATGAATTATTATAGTATATGGTTGCATGATTGTTAGGAAATAATAATATTAAATTATTATCATTATTATATGGAATTAAACAAGAAATAAAATTGATTGAATTCAAGTAAACTAACTTGATAAATTATTAATTCATGGACTAATGAATTGGAATTTAAATTGTGAATTGAATTCGAATAGAATTTAAATTATGAATTAAATTCAAATAGAATTGAAATTGTGAATTGAATATGAAAAGTAAAATTCAATGAAAATGGATATGTAACTTCAATAGTGAAGTAAAAATGTATAGGAAGCAAATATTGAAAATTTTGTAATGGAATTGGCAAAATGATATTTGAATGTTGGAATTGGATACTACTACTAGCAGGATATACAGGTATATAATGGAATTGGGATTTTGATTTCAAAGATAAAATTGAATTGCTCGACAAAAAGGTACATATTTCAATTTCAGTATGAAATTTGATGATTTTCTTCTCCAACCACTTGGCTTTCTCATTTCTTTTTGATTCTGAGGGGCCGTGGTGCCATTTTGTAGTCGTACCGAGCTTGCCGCGCAAAAGACACGCTGGCGAAATTTTTCGAAAATTTAGGGTGTTAGAAAAATTTTGAGAAATTTTGTAAGTTTAAAATTTGAATTTGAATTTAAATTTGAATTGTTAGGAGAACAATGTTGGTTGAAACTTATAATTGAAGTTGGAAAGCTAGTTGAAATGATAGTGAATCTCTAGTAAAAAGATTTAGGTTAGTAAGTTGATAAAACTATTTGGATTGTGAAAAATAATAGACGGGATAAGGGCATTCTTCTTAACTTGTAATTTCGGGGCGAAATTCTTTTAAGGGGGGAAGATTGTAACGACCCAGAATTTTGAATAATTTAATTTGAAAATATTTAATTAATTTTAAATATTTGAATGATGGTTTGGATTGAATTTTCAATATAGCTTTGAATTTGGCGATTAAATTATAGAGTTTAATCTATTGAGGTTGAATAAAAATTTGAATCTCCAATTTTAAGCCAATTAAAAATATTTCAAAAGCTTTTAAAATTCATATTGATAATACTGAAGATAATCGAAGCTTCTGAATTTAATTTGAAACTGTTTTGTTCAGTTTTGAAACTATATCGTTTGAATCGATATTTAAAAATAGCCGTCCGAGGCACAGTCTCGGAATTCGACGAAACCAGTTCCATTGGGTCCGTAATATTGAATTATTCTCGAATTTCAAATTTCGTATTTTTCGGAGTTGATATGTGAGCACACGGTGAGTAAACGCATTGAAATTAAATCAAATTCAATTTGAAATTTAAATATAAATTTGGTTAACAGCAGCATCCTAAAATCATGCCTAAAATCACGCAGAAGATCCCGTAGAAAAAAATCGTGTCTTCTCCTTTGTTTCAGCCGAGTATCACGCAAAAAAAAATATGGAAGAAATCGCGCAAGCATGCTTCGTTCAACCTTAAATATCTCGTTCCCCCTCCCCCCCTTCTGTTCGTTCAAATCAAAATAAAAAAAAGGGGGCCGAATCCCTTTTCTCTTCAGAAAGAATTTTTTTTTTTTAAAATTTTATGGCCGAAGCCGATTCGAGCTAAATGCTCGAACAAGGGGGCGCGCGCTCGAGGCAGCGGTGGCGATTTGGGATAGCGGCGCACGCGAGTTGCTGGGGTGTCGCGATTTGGTGCTCGCGCGTGGAGAAGCAGCGGCGAGTCGAGTCGAGGCGCGTAGGAGGGGGCGAGGCGGCGGCGAGTCGCGCAAGGATGGAGTCAATCTGGGGATGCGAATTTGGGACTTCACGGCGATGTCGCGATGGATGTTGGTGGCGCGCGCCCGAGGCTGGCACGGCGGCGCGCGATAGTGGATGCGGCGACTCGATTGCAACAAGCTGGGGGTCGCGTTGTGGTTGGGGTGGATGGTGATAGCTCGGAATAGTGAGTTATAAAATTCGTTTTTGTTTTGATTTAATTGAATATGCAGATGTTATAGCTATATGTAAAGAAATTTTAAAATAAGTTTTTTTTAGAAATAGTTTTACAGTAAAGAACATATGTTTAAAATTTAATTATTTGTTTAAAACTAAGTTATTAGTTAAATATAAATTTTGTTTCAAATGTTGTAAAAGAAATTTTTTAGTTAAAATTGAATTTATAATTGATTAAATTATTAAAAGAGAGTTTGGTTAATTTAATTTAATGTTTAATTAAATAAATTTATTCAAAAGAAATTTATATAAGCAAAATGTTTGAAATATTATTGAAATGAGATTTTGGTTTAAAGTAAAAGGGAAGTTAGTTTGAAATTAAAAGGTTTAGTTAAATAAATTTATTTAAGTAAATTTAGTTGAAATATAAATTTTATTAGATAAATTTGTTAAGAGTAATCTGTTTAAAATTAAAAGGAAATTTGGTTTTAAAATTTAATTGTTGTTAAATAAAATATAAAAGGAGAAATTTGTTAAATAAAACTATTAGTTAATTTAACTATTAAAATAAAATCACCGATGAATCGAAATTATCAAATGAAAATTTATTATTCGATCTGTTCGAATATTAATAAATTGTGTAAATATTTATACAAGGTATAACTCAAGAAAAACCAAGTCAAGAAGGAAATGGATTGCTAATAAAAGCAAAGGTGAGAACTTCTCACTCAAAAATTTATAAGTAGGATTTGCAGTTATTTATTGATTGTTATTGGTTGTGATATTAGATATAGTAGGATATATCTATATATATATAGCAATATATATATATTGGCATATGTATATATTGCAGTTGATTGATTTCCCTCATTGTATAGCGGATGAGACCCTATTGCGCCGTTAGTAAGCGGATAATATTTTATAAATTCCATATACCGCGATATTCCACCTCGAAGTGGAATTGGTATTGTGCTAATGTCTGTGGATGCAGGGAAACAGGTTGGAGGAATCCAACTGGATTCCTCGCAAATATTTATTTGATTCAGATATTGTGATATTTTATTGTTTATCATATCGATATATGGTATTGGAAAGTCGTAATTGACTATTTGATGTGTTGCGTCATCAGACCCAATTTTGAAGTTTAAAAATAACGATTTTGATTTTAAGGGATTTCTAAAGTGATTTTTGAAAGTATACGTTTATAAAATATTTTTTGAATTGATTCATCTTAAATAAATAAACGTTATAATTTTAATATTATAAAATTATGATTTTTGAGAAATATAGTTAAAAGTTGAAGTTTTGAAAAATATGGGATAGATGATTTTATAAAATAGTAAAAAATTGGGATTTTTGAATTTATTATAAAAAGTTTAAATATAGGATTTATGAAATTTGATTATTTTGTAAATCTAGGAGAATGATGAAATTATAAAGGAGTTTAAAGACGTTTTAAAATAATAATATAGATTGATTTATATAAAAGATTTAGAAATTGATATTTGTAAATTAAAAATATTGGAATTGAAAAACGAGCTTTTATAAGTATGAGAATGAATTGTGAATGAATTTCATAAATGAATGAAATTTATAGAATTATAACGGTGAAGTTATAAATGGAATTTTATAAACAGTAGGTTTATAAAATTTGTGAAGTTATTTAAAGGAATAGATTTAGATGAATAAATGAATCTTATAAGTTATAAGATTTATAATTGGGAAGTTTGAAAGAACGTTTTTGCAAACAAATAAATTATAAGCATTTAACTTATAATATGGACTTCCGGTATATAATTGAGTTGTAAATCGAATAAGTTAATAAAGGAAATTTATAAGAGGAAGTGTTATAAAATAAATAGAAATGGAATTTATAAACATTGTTTTATAAATCCGCAAACTACTTATTTTGATAAGTAAATTGTTGTAACTTGTTAATGGAGTTATATTCATGTTTTAGACAGTGAATAATCTTTTAAAACAAAATGTATAGAAATGATGAAATTGGTTAACAAGTATATTCACGTTTTGAATAGTGAATAATATGTTAAAGAAATATTTTGGATGTGATGTTTTAAATAGAATTAAAACGATCTAACGATGTTTTAAATGTATTAAGATTCGAAATAATAGATTTCAACATTCATTGTTGAAATAGACGTTTTCGAGAAGTAGAAGGAAATGGTGGACTATAACACTGTTGTTATAGTAAATGATTTCCGAAAGGAAATGTTTTGTATAGTATCGGGATTTATATATCTATTTTAATTTCGAATTCCTATACTAGTGATTTTGGGTTGTCGTAACGATGTTTTACGTAACATTCGTTTTGGCCCAAATAAATATGGTTAAGAAAATGATTTCCTTAAAGAATGAAATATATACTTAATTTCGATTTAAGTATATTGAATATTTTCCAAGTATAGAAAATAAAAAGACTTGTGAATTACTTATAAATAAATAAGTATGGAAATGTTTTTCCAATATTAATTGAGTATTTTGAATTTATCTTTTTGAAGATAAATTGAAAATGAATATTAGAAATCGAATGGAAATCGTATATTCACAGATATTTTGGAAATGTAAATTCAATATGGAATTTATAAATGAAATTTGGAAAATGGGTTTAAAAATAAATATTGATTTATTTTTGAAGTATTGAAAATATATATCTTGTAAAGATATTTTTGGAAAATAAATAATTTGGAAAATTATTTGGAATCTGGTGATGTTGGCATATCCATTGATAGTTCAATAACCGACTATCAATATTTACCTTTGAATGGGTATTTGTTGTGATTTGCTTGAAATTGAATGCCACACTTATTTTTTTTAAAATAAGCGCTAACTATTCGGGTTAACCGGGAAAGGACCTTGGGGTCGTATAACCCATTCCGGATATGTGATATGTCGTTATGAATTGCATTTGAAGACCGGTGTTGAAGACCGGATATTTTCAAAAGCGAAAGGGTTTCTTGTTGATTGTCTCTGCACTGGCTGATCCCCGGTATAGAGATCTCCATATGTGATGGGAAATTCGGACGTGATTAGTGAATATCCGGATTGCAAGGACTTCTTTGTAAGAGCCTTCGGTTCTGTTCGAGCCCGGAACAGACTTGTATGGATTGTATGTCTGACATTACAAATTGAGATATAATGCCGATTTCTTTCAAATATATTTCTGTTGGTGGCGGAGAATTTATTCTCTTAGCTTAACACCCTTCTCTGAGACGTATGAGCTCAGAGGTTATGTAGTTGAAGGTTATCAGCAATATATTCCCAATTTGGTAAGGTGAAATGCTGAGTGTTGCTGTGAAATGATCATTGTGTTGATTATTTGTGATAGGATCATTTGTTTGATCGTTTATCTTTGTGATCATTTCTATGATCATTTGTTGACCCAAAGCACAGCTTTTGTATAAAGCATGGCTTTGTGGACGTGACTTCGTCGAGCCTCACACCCCGGAATGGTCAAAAAAGGAAAGATGCGGCAAGGTTATGAGGGGTAGCTCCCTTTAGGGTATGTGCATTTCCTTCTGGAAAAGGGTGGTATCATGGTATGGAGCCCAGATGCTTACTCATGGTTAAACACTTATTATTTTGTGTGATGTTGATTACGAGCGCTCGGTTAAAGGTCCCAAAGGACCGGGGGATGGCATACTCGTGTCAGTTGTTACCTAGTTTGAAAGGTAACCCAACCTTGTGTTGGCAGAGATCCGGTTAGGTTCTCGGGACGTCCTTCCAGAGACGTTTCCATGTGGCAATGGGAAGTTCCTTGGCCTGACCATTCGTTGGAAATCCAAAGAAACAATACGAGTCTTGTACGGTTTTAGTTGTAGAACTTGCCATCTAATATGGTAGCTATAGTAAGCATACTATAATGGTACCTATGCTGGCTAAGATTTATATTCTACTTTCGAAATGTTTTCTCCACTATGCACTAGTAATAATATCAAATCTTTCTTTTTAATGCGTATCAAGCATCTTTGACTAACATAAGAAGAAATCTCCTCCAAGTCTGCGTTTGCATTGTGTGTGTGGCGGGAGGTCATATGATAATCTCATTTTCAAAAGCATTTCGAATTGACTTTAAAAATATTCCTCTATTTTGATTTTAAAGAAAAAAATAAACTGTTTTAGTTCCCACACCAGTCACATGACTGACTCGGAGTTTATTGTTTTCCTTCCTAAACTCTGGGTGCCCACCAATTTCCACACGGGCAGTCAAGAGTTAAGGTTTATCAGGATATTTGGAATTCAGGAGTTGCTGGAGGCAAGCTGGATGGCATTGGCGTATTTACTAGTAATAGTATTTCTTTTTCCGCTGTTTGTTGTTGTTTGATGTTGTACACTCTGATGATATAATTTAATGTAATGTAATGTAATGTAATAACTGATATAGTTCTTTGTTTAAAGATTATTCATTTATCTATTATATGTTGTTCCGCTGCGAATTGTGAGATTCTGTAATTGTTCTGTTATTTTCTATTTTCTATCTGTTTTCTCTTCTTCTACCTCTTTCTTCTTCTTTTCTTTTTCTTAAACCCTAAGGGTTCGTATTTCCATTCATCTTGAGTTAATCACTGGAGATTAGTGTCTATTCAAGGAGTACGGATTTGCGGGTCTTTACATTTGGTATCAGAGCATATGGTTAAGCGACAACCATGGCTCTGTTAGGTGTTACTCATTAGAGATAGAGTCAGCAGTACTCTAGAATGAGTTTGAGTGTAATAATAGATATGAGCGCGTATTTGTTAGTGAATATAAAATTGTTTTTGAATCGGGTGAATAAGATAATTTTGCCCAAAACTATTTTTGTATAGAAAAGAAATGACTTTCTATGAATTATTATAGTATATGGTTGCATGATTGTTAGGAAATAATAATATTAAGTTATTATCATTATTATATGGAATTAAACAAGAAATAAAATTGATTGAATTCAAGTAAACTAACTTGATAAATTATTAATTCATGGACTAATGAATTGGAATTTAAATTGTGAATTGAATTCGAATAGAATTTAAATTATGAATTAAATTCAAATAGAATTGAAATTGTGAATTGAATAAGAAAAGTAAAATTCAATGAAAATGGATATGTAACTTCAATAGTGAAGTAAAAATGTATAGGAAGCAAATATTGAAAATTTTGTAATGGAATTGGCAAAATGATATTTGAATGTTGGAATTGGATACTACTACTAGCAGGATATACAGGTATATAATGGAATTGGGATTTTGATTTCAAAGATAAAATTGAATTGCTCGACAAAAAGGTACATATTTCAATTTCAGTATGAAATTTGATGATTTTCTTCTCCAACCACTTGGCTTTCTCATTTCTTTTTGATTCTGAGGGGCCGTGGTGCCATTTTGTAGTCGTACCGAGCTAGCCGCGCAAAAGACACGCTGGCGAAATTTTTCGAAAATTTAGGGTGTTAGAAAAATTTTGAGAAATTTTGTAAGTTCAAAATTTGAATTTGAATTTGAATTTGAATTGTTAGGAGAACAATGTTGGTTGAAACTTATAATTGAAGTTGGAAAGCTAGTTGAAATGATAGTGAATCTCTAGTAAAAAGATTTAGGTTAGTAAGTTGATAAAACTATTTGGATTGTGAAAAATAATAGACGGGATAAGGGCATTCTTCTTAACTTGTAATTTCGGGGCGAAATTCTTTTAAGGGGGGAAGATTGTAACGACCCAGAATTTTGAATAATTTAATTTGAAAATATTTAATTAATTTTAAATATTTGAATGATGGTTTGGATTGAATTTTCAATATAGCTTTGAATTTGGCGATTAAATTATAGAGTTTAATCTATTGAGGTTGAATAAAAATTTGAATCTCCAATTTTAAGCCAATTAAAAATATTTCAAAAGCTTTTAAAATTCATATTGATAATACTGAAGATAATCGAAGCTTCTGAATTTAATTTGAAACTGTTTTGTTCAGTTTTGAAACTATATCGTTTGAATCGATATTTAAAAATAGCCGTCCGAGGCACAGTCTCGGAATTCGACGAAACCAGTTCCATTGGGTCCGTAATATTGAATTATTCTCGAATTTCAAATTTCATATTTTTCGGAGTTGATATGTGAGCACACGGTGAGTAAACGCATTGAAATTAAATCAAATTCAATTTGAAATTTAAATATAAATTTGGTTAACAGCAGCATCCTAAAATCATGCCTAAAATCACGCAGAAGATCCCGTAGAAAAAAATCGTGTCTTCTCCTTTGTTTCAGCCGAGTATCACGCAAAAAAAAATATGGAAGAAATCGCACAAGCATGCTTCGTTCAACCTTAAATATCTCGTTCCCCCTCCCCCCCTTCTGTTCGTTCAAATCAAAATAAAAAAAAGGGGGCCGAATCCCTTTTCTCTTCAGAAAGAATTTTTTTTTTTAAAATTTTATGGCCGAAGCCGATTCGAGCTAAATGCTCGAACAAGGGGGCGCGCGCTCGAGGCAGCGGTGGCGATTTGGGATAGCGGCGCACGCGAGTTGCTGGGGTGTCGCGATTTGGTGCTCGCGCGTGGAGAAGCAGCGGCGAGTCGAGTCGAGGCGCGTAGGAGGGGGCGAGGCGGCGGCGAGTCGCGCAAGGATGGAAGTCAATCTGGGGATGCGAATTTGGGACTTCACGGCGATGTCGCGATGGATGTTGGTGGCGCGCGCCCGAGGCTGGCACGGCGGTGCGCGATAGTGGATGCGGCGACTCGATTGCAACAAGCTGGGGGTCGCGTTGTGGTTGGGGTGGATGGTGATAGCTCGGAATAGTGAGTTATAAAATTCGTTTTTGTTTTGATTTAATTGCATATGCAGATGTTATAGCTATATGTAAAGAAATTTTAAAATAAGTTTTTTTTAGAAATAGTTTTACAGTAAAGAACATATGTTTAAAATTTAATTATTTGTTTAAAACTAAATTATTAGTTAAATATAAATTTTGTTTCAAATGTTGTAAAAGAAATTTTTTAGTTAAAATTGAATTTATAATTGATTAAATTATTAAAAGAGAGTTTGGTTAATTTAATTTAATGTTTAGTTAAATAAATTTATTCAAAAGAAATTTATATAAGCAAAATGTTTGAAATATTATTGAAATGAGATTTTGGTTTAAAGTAAAAGGGAAGTTAGTTTGAAATTAAAAGGTTTAGTTAAATAAATTTATTTAAGTAAATTTAGTTGAAATATAAATTTTATTAGATAAATTTGTTAAGAGTAATCTGTTTAAAATTAAAGGAAATTTGGTTTTAAAATTTAATTGTTGTTAAATAAAATATAAAAGGAGAAATTTGTTAAATAAAACTATTAGTTAATTTAACTATTAAAATAAAATCACCGATGAATCGAAATTATCAAATGAAAATTTATTATTCGATCTGTTCGAATATTAATAAATTGTGTAAATATTTATACAAGGTATAACTCAAGAAAAACCAAGTCAGGAAGGAAATGGATTGCTAATAAAAGCAAAGGTGAGAACTTCTCACTCAAAAATTTATAAGTTGGATTTGCAGTTATTTATTGATTGTTATTGGTTGTGATATTAGATATAGTAGGATATATCTATATATATAGCAATATATATATTGGCATATGTATATATTGCAGTTGATTGATTTCCCTCATTGTATAGCGGATGAGACCCTATTGCGCCGTTAGTAAGCGGATAATATTTTATAAATCCCATATACCGCGATATTCTACCTCGAAGTGGAATTGGTATTGTGCTAATGTCTGTGGATGCAGGGAAATAGGTTGGAGGAATGCAACTGGATTCCTCGCAAATATTTATTTGATTCAGATATTGTGATATTTTATTGTTTATCATATCGATATATGATATTGGAAAGTCGTAATTGACTATTTGATGTGTTGCGTCATCAGACCCAATTTTGAAGTTTAAAAATAACGATTTTGATTTTAAGGGATTTCTAAAGTGATTTTTGAAAGTATACGTTTATAAAATATTTTTTGAATTGATTCATCTTAAATAAATAAACGTTATAATTTTAATATTATAAAATTATGATTTTTGAGAAATATAGTTAAAAGTTGAAGTTTTGAAAAATATGGGATAGATGATTTTATAAAATAGTAAAAAATTGGGATTTTTGAATTTATTATAAAAAGTTTAAATATAGGATTTATGAAATTTGATTATTTTGTAAATCTAGGAGAATGATGAAATTATAAAGGAGTTTAAAGACGTTTTAAAATAATAATATAGATTGATTTATATAAAAGATTTAGAAATTGATATTTGTAAATTAAAAATATTGGAATTGAAAAACGAGCTTTTATAAGTATGAGAATGAATTGTGAATGAATTTCATAAATGAATGAAATTTATAGAATTATAACGGTGAAGTTATAAATGGAATTTTATAAACAGTAGGTTTATAAAATTTGTGAAGTTATTTAAAGGAATAGATTTAGATGAATAAATGAATCTTATAAGTTATAAGATTTATAATTGGGAAGTTTGAAAGAACGTTTTTGCAAACAAATAAATTATAAGCATTTAACTTATAATATGGACTTCCGGTATATAATTGAGTTGTAAATCGAATAAGTTAATAAAGGAAATTTATAAGAGGAAGTGTTATAAAATAAATAGAAATGGAATTTATAAACATTGTTTTATAAATCCGCAAACTACTTATTTTGATAAGTAAATTGTTGTAACTTGTTAATGGAGTTATATTCATGTTTTAGACAGTGAATAATCTTTTAAAACAAAATGTATAGAAATGATGAAATTGGTTAACAAGTATATTCACGTTTTGAATAGTGAATAATATGTTAAAGAAATATTTTGGATGTGATGTTTTAGATAGAATTAAAACGATCTAACGATGTTTTAAATGTATTAAGATTCGAAATAATAGATTTCAACATTCATTGTTGAAATAGACGTTTTCGAGAAGTAGAAGGAAATGGTGGACTATAACACTGTTGTTATAGTAAATGATTTCCGAAAGGAAATGTTTTGTATAGTATCGGGATTTATATATCTATTTTAATTTCGAATTCCTATACCAGTGATTTTGGGTTGTCGTAACGATGTTTTACGTAACATTCGTTTTGGCCCAAATAAATATGGTTAAGAAAATGATTTCCTTAAAGAATGAAATATATACTTAATTTCGATTTAAGTATATTGAATATTTTCCAAGTATAGAAAATAAAAAGACTTGCGAATTACTTATAAATAAATAAGTATGGAAATGTTTTTCAATATTAATTGAATATTTTGAATTTATCTTTTTGAAGATAAATTGAAAATGAATATTAGAAATCGAATGGAAATCGTATATTCACAGATATTTTGGAAATGTAAATTCAATATGGAATTTATAAATGAAATTTGGAAAATGGGTTTAAAAATAAATATTGATTTATTTTTGAAGTATTGAAAATATATATCTTGTAAAGATATTTTTGGAAAATAAATAATTTGGAAAATTATTTGGAATCTGGTGATGTTGGCATATCCATTGATAGTTCAATAACCGACTATCAATATTCACCTTTGAATGGGTATTTGTTGTGATTTGCTTGAAATTGAATGCCACACTTATTTTTTTTAAAATAAGCGCTCACTATTCGGGTTAACCGGGAAAGGACCTTGGGGTCGTATAACCCATTCCGGATATGTGATATGTCGTTGTGAATTGCATTTGAAGACCGGTGTTGAAGACCGGATATTTTCAAAAGCGAAAGGGTTTCTTGTTGATTGTCTCTGCACTGGCTGATCCCCGGTATAGAGATCTCCATATGTGATGGGAAATTCGGACGTGATTAGTGAATATCCGGATTGCAAGGACTTCTTTGTAAGTGCCTTCGGTTCTGTTCGAGCCCGGAACAGACTTGTATGGATTGTATGTCTGACATTACAAATTGAGATATAAAGCCGATTTCTTTCAAATATATTTCTGTCGGTGGCGGAGAATTTATTCTCTTAGCTTAACACCCTTCTCTGAGACGTACGAGCTCAGAGGTTATGTAGTTGAAGGTTATCAGCAATATATTCCCAATTTGGTAATGTGACATGCTGAGTGTTGCTGTGAAATGATCATTGTGTTGATTATTTGTGATAGGATCATTTGTCTGATCGTTTATCTTTGTGATCATTTCTATGATCATTTGTTGACCCAAAGCACAGCTTTTGTATAAAGCATGGCTTTGTGGACGTGACTTCGTCGAGCCTCACACCCCGGAATGGTCAAAACAGGAAAGATGCGGCAAGGTTATGAGGGGTAGCTCCCTTTAGGGTATGTGCATTTCCTTCTGGAAAAGGGTGGTATCATGGTATGGAGCCCAGATGCTTACTCATGTTGAAACACTTATTATTTGGTGTGATGTTGATTACGAGCGCTCGGTTAAAGGTCCCAAAGGACCGGGGGATGGCATACTCGTGTCAGTTGTTACCTAGTTTGAAAGGTAACCCGGCCTTGTGTTGGCAGAGATCCGGTTAGGTTCTCGGAACGTCCTTCCAGAGGCGTTTCCATGTGGCAATGGGAAGTTCCTTGGCCTGACCATTCGTTGAAAATCCAAAGAAACAATACGAGACTTGTACGGTTTTAGTTGTAGAACTTGCCATCTAATATGGTAGCTATAGTTAGCATACTATAATGTTACCTATGCTGGCTAAGATTTATATTCTACTTTTGAAATGTTTTCTACACTATGCACTAGTAATAATATCAAATGTTTCTTTTTAATGCGTATCAAGCATCTTTGACTAACATAAGAAGAAATCTCCTCCAAGTCTGCGTTTGCATTGTGTGTGTGGCGGGAGGTCTTATGCTAGTCTCATTTTTAAAAGCATTTCGAATTGACTTTAAAAATATTCCTCTATTTTGATTTTAAAGAAAAAAATAAACTGTTTTAGTTCCCACACCAGTCACATGACTGACTCGGAGTTTATTGTTTTCCTTCCTAAACTCTGGGTGCCCACCAATTTCCACACGGGCAGTCAAGAGTTAAGGTTTATCAGGATATTTGGAATTCAGGAGTTGCTGGAGGCAAGCTGGATGGCATTGGCGTATTTACTAGTAATAGTATTTCATTTTCCGCTGTTTGTTGTTGTTTGATGTTGTACACTCTGATGATATAATGTAATGTAATGTAATCTAATGTAATGTAATGTAATGTAATAACTGATATAGTTCTTTGTTCAAAGATTATTCATTTATCTATTATATGTTGTTCCACTGCGAATTGTGAGATTCTGTAATTGTTCTGTTATTTTCTTTTCTCTATTTTCTATCTGTTCTCTCTTCTTCCACCTCTTTCTTCTTCTTTTCTTTTTATTAAACCTTAAGGGTTCGTATTTTCGTTCATCTTGAGTTAATCACTGGAGATTAGTGTCTATTCAAGGAGTACGGATTTGCGGGATGACTAGGCACTGGGGTACCACTTGTCACAGTACGGGGCCTAGATCACCGTACGGAGGAGTACGCCCGCTCCCCTGCAACACAAGGCCGGGACTACCCCTTACTGGATAATACCGAGTGAGATCACCCCGCGGTTGGGATCAGCAACCGCCCACTAAGCCGAAATAAAAAGGGACATCTAGACTGGAATGACCTCACCCTGCTTGGGTGCTACCCACCTAGCCTTGCTGCATAACCCCTGATTTTCAGTCATTCCCATTTGATGAGCCTTGAGGCTAAGCGTTACCTTTATAGAACATATCCCTTAGAATGTCTATCGTCCACCTGACGATGTTTTCGCAAGCATTCATCCATACAAGTCCGTCCCGAGTTCGAACGGAACCGAAGGCACTATTCCTACTACATCCATTTTGGAAATATCCTCAGGATTAGTAGCGATTAGCCCTTGCACTCCAATGCTCCATCTTCAAATCCAAAATCGTTTTCACGAAAACGTACAAACCGGAACGAAGTGGTTTTCGAGAAATTAATCTCGATCCCGGTCTCTTCGAAACGATCAACGCATTTGGCCAATATTGATAGTCGGTGACTTAACTATCAATTTATATTCATAAACATCCATCAAACAATAAATAATTTTACCAAATTATTTATTTATCTCAAAAATATCTTCATAAGATATATTTCACTTTCAAACCCCTTTTGAAAACAGTTTCAAACATATTCCTTTCCCGGAATAATTTCTCAATATTTATTCCCACTGAAACGCCAAGTATAAAATACCTTTAGCTTTAAAACAATTTAAAAGCACGTAGTTATAAAATATACTTCATAGCCTCAAAAATTTAAAACTACTTTAATACTTAATTAAAATATGTACTTTAGAAATATTTAATAAATAAGGCTACTTTTATAAAATATAAAACTAGATTTTTCTTTAAAACAAATACAAGTCATTTAATAATTACTACGATAATAGTTTTGAAAAAATATTTACTTTATAATTTAAACATTTAAAATAATAAATTTTCTAAGATGTGCTTTTTAAACAACATTAAACCTTTTATCTTATATTTAAAATTACTTGAAAATCGTACTTGGCTATCCAGAGAAAATTCCAACTTCAATCACTTAAATCAATTTTCCCAAATCAATTTTCCCAAATTGATTTCCAATTTATTTTATTTAAACAAGTTTCTTTAATTTCTCATTTTATTTCAAAAATTCATTAGTTATGGACTTATTATTAATGTTATTATTTTCTGCTTGGTTTTAAACCTTTTAATTGAAATATACAAATTTCAAATTTTCCCAATTTCTTTTTTATTCCTTCTAATAATTTAAATCTTAAATTTTTAATAAATGTTTTGTTCTTTTAATTAATATCACTTGTAACGACCCGGAATTTTGGGCAATATAAATTTAATAATCTGTATAAATAATTGAATTGGTTTAATGATTTTTCTTTATAATTTTAATTTAAATTGGTAAATGTAATCTTTTTAAGGTTAATGAATTTTTAATCTGGCAAGAATTGATAAGAATTGTTTTTCAAAGCTAATAAAAATTTTATTCTATTTATAATATATACATTTGATATATATTGTAAATGGGAGATCTTTTGTTTTAAATTTAAAAAATGAACTTTCAAATTATAATATATATATGTATGTATATGTTATAGTTTGAGTTGTTTTGGAATTTAATTTTAATCTATTGATAATTTATATATGAATGAATATTGTAATTGAAAGCTTTGTTTTAAAACATAATATTTTTCAAAAGTTAAATTAAAGAGTAATTCATTTGTTTTCAAAATATAGATAATTGTTTGTTTTTAAAAATATGATAGTTTAAAAAGGATTTAAACAAGTTTTGTTTTGTTCTCTATTAAAATGTTTAAATTTTTAAATGGTTATAAATACAAATGTTTAGATTTGTGAATACATGTATAAGCAATTCATTTGTGTTTTAACTAGTTTTATAATATTCTCTTTTAAAGGTAAATTTATATTCACATATATAAGAATTTGTTTATTAAGTAACTTAAGAAAGTAAGATATATTTATATTACAATTTGTTTAGAACATTTTCTTATAAAGGAGAATTTACATTCACATATGTAAGTATTAATTAACAAAGTAAATTAAATATGTAAGTTTAAATTAAATAAAGGTTTATTAAAATACATAGGCATGTGTAAACATATTAAAGATCTTAATAACACATGTAAACCTATTAAGCTAATTATGTGACATTTGTTCAAAATTAGTAACAAGTGGCAACATAATTTTAATAAATGTTTTTAGAAGGAAACTTGTTTTTACATAACATTTTCACTTTCTTTGTTTTGCATTCTTTCTAATTTTAATGGCAACCCAAAAATCTTCTCAAACCTGAAATATTTCTCAAATTTGAATTTCAAAACCACAAAAGCAAATGTCAATCTAAAATTCGAAATTACAAGCATTCTAAAAACCTGAAACTGGAAGATAAAAGCAAATCAAACTTGAATTCTGCAAAGCAAAATTAGAATCAGCAAAATTAACCTGCAAATTCAAATCCTGTAATTTCAACTTTTAAACAACCACTTGGAAGCATGCAAAGGGGAATTTTACATCAGCAATTAAAAGCTTTTCAAATTAAGGATTCAAGCCTGGAAAATGAATCAAAGTTTTCTTCAGATTTTAAAATTCAAAGCCTGGAATTAAAACTGCTGTTCACTGCTCTGCATTTTTGAAAAGTCAGGTGAGTAAATGTTTTAAAAACAGTTGATTTAAATTTTACTGTTATGCATGTGTTGGTTGACTTGAATTAAAATACTATAGTTTAAATTTATATAAATTGTTTGTTATGTTTATGATGGGTGAGATTGTCTGTTCATATATACATGCAAGAGTTTCTCTGTTCAACTACTATGAAGGTTCTGATAAAAGAAAAAAATTCAATACCAACACCTAAAATCCATAGTAGCCTTTAATATGTGAATGAAATAGATTTGTAATTGTATAATAAAGATTTTAAAATAGTCTGGATATTCGAAATATCATAAAATCTTGATTAAAATAAAATTTACAGAGGAATTTGAATTTTGGTTAAAAATTTATTATCTTAAATTCCAAAATTGACTACATATATGAAATCTTGATGTTAAATCATGAATTTAGATATGAAATTTGTAATTTTTAGTGTGGTATTTTATTCGAATTTTGGGTTTGAGTGTTTTGGAAACTTTGGTAAATTGTCTTTGATTCAATTGTTGTTTTGAATTGAATTTGTGGGTGAAGCAAGCCTTTGGGCTAAGGATCAAAGGAAAAATACAAAATAATTTTTCAAATGAGTATATTGATCGAATTTGATAAAACTAGGGTTTTAGTTTGTTCTTGTTTCGGTCTGGCTTTGGAAATTATTGCGACTTTGTTATGAGTTTGAGTTCGATCGTGTTCGAGGAGGTTGGAGTTTGAGGTCATGGCGTTCGTTGGTGAAGAGGGCGGGGTTCAAAGGTGACGAGATGGTCGGCGGCGATGGGATGTTGGTTCGAGTTGCTTCTGCAGTTTTGAGTTAGTGGGTTGAATTTCGATTTGAGTGATAATTGTTAAATCTGGGTTTTTCGTTGAGCTCGCGTGCGATCATGGGATTGTCGACGTTGATCGTGACGACGTACGGTGGCCGTTGGCAGGTAGGCACGTACATAGTGCACGTTTATTGTGTGCACTGGAAGTGATGTTGGGGAAGACGAGTTTAAACTCGGGGAAGCTTTCGTGATGTCGCATGTTCGACTCGAAGAAACTATCGCGTATGCTCGCGTGTGACTCGATGACGAGGTGCAGGGGGAAGTTTTCTGGGCAGGCTCGGGTTATAGTGGGATTTGTCTCGAGTGTTTTAGGTCGATTGCTTTCTGGGTTTTCTGTAAAGTACTGTAGTAATATAAGTTACAGGTTAAAACTATTTGTTGTTATAAAATCAAGCTTCAGATTATAAACAAGTTTATAAAAGAAACAAATGTATCAAGTTAAAACTCGTTAATTTGAAATTAAGTTAATCAAACTTTTAAAATATTAATTGAATTTAATTTAAATTTTTAAGAGTATGTTTTGAAAGTAATTTAACTTAATTATATTTGAATTTTAAATTTAAATGAGGAAGGTTTTTAATTTGAATATTTAATCAAAGTTTAAGTAAATTTCCTAAGTAATGTTTAATAGCTAAGTTTTCAAATTTATTTTGAAACTAAATAAGTTTAAATTGATTTCTAAATACCTTATTTCCAAATAAAATTAATGTTATAATTTTGTAAACCAAATTGAATAATGTGTCTTCAAGTTATTTTAATTTGGTTAATTCAAATGATTAATTTGTGAAAATAAATATGGTTAAATTATCTTTGTTATGAACTTAAGAATACTTAATTAATATGTTTTGTTAATAAGTAAAGAGTTTAATTAAGATAAATGTTTTCTTAATTAATTAAGGATTTTGAAATATAAGAAATTAATTGTTTAATTGTTTAATTAATTTTAAATAATTAATTAATTATTTATTTAATTTTAAATAATCACTTAATTATGGATTAGTTAAGTGTAATTACTTAACAAATTAATCAATGGTTAATTTTTTTAAATGTAATTAAAATGGTAATTACTTATGAAAGTAATTAGAGGATTTACTTATGGTAGTAATTAAAAGGAAGTGATTAATGGATAATCACTTAATGTTATTAATTAAGGAATTAATTAATATAATTTTTTTGAAGTTAATTAATTATGGAATAATTAATTAATTAAATAATGAAGAATTATTAATGATGGAATTAATTATTTGTTAAGTAATTAATTAAGAAAGTAATTAAGATTTATTAAAGAAGTAACTAGAGGTAATTATTTATGTAAGTAATTAAGAGTTAATTACTTAATTATTTTAGTTAATTAATTAATGTGATTAATTAATTATGAATGAGATTGATTAAGATTAATTGCTAAGGGTAATTAATTAAAATATAATTAATTAATTAAGAAATTAATTAAGGATTAATGGTTAATTTAAATTGAATAATAATTACTTAATGAAGTAATTAAAGATTAATTAATTAAAGTAATTAATCTAAGGGTTAATATAATTAATTAAGTAGTTAATTAATTAAGATAAGTAATTACAAATTGTTAATTATTTTTTTGATTAAATAAGATAATTGATTACAAGTTAATTATTTAATTAATTAAAGGATTATTAATTAATAAAGATTATTAATTAATATAATTAAAGAAAGTAATTAATAAAAATAATTAATTTAAGTGTGATTAACTAATTGTAATTAATTAAGGATTAATGTAATTAATTAATTAATAAAGGATCATTAATTATTGTAATTAATGATAGGTTAATTACTGAATATGGTTAAGGATAATTACTTGAATGTAATTAAGAGATAATTAATCAAGTAAGATTAATTAAAGAAGATCATTAAGAGATGATTAATGAATTTGATTTGTAATAGAAGCAGGATTTAGGGTAAACCAAATGATTAAAGTATAGTAATTAATTTAATTAGAGGTTAATTAAATTGATTAAGAGTTAATCAATTCTGCTATGGGTGATTGATTAATATTGAATGAATGATATTGGATGATTGATATTGGGTGTTGAATGATATTGGATGATTGGTATTGGATGATTGGTAGATACTGGATGATTTGGATGACTATGAGATATGTGATATGCTGCATTGTGTAATGAATGTTGTTATGAATTATCTATAGTGATAATGTTACTCATCTATCTGTTTATATATCATCCTGAATAAGTTAATTGTTAAACCCTTAAGTACAACTTGGACATTAAAATGGCGTTTGGTTTCGGTGAGACCGGGATCGGGTTTCCATATTTGGATATCCGAAAACCACATCGATTCCAATTAAACGTTAGGTCGTTAATCCAAGTGGAGCAAGTGAAGACTCGAGGTGTAAGGGCTATACGTTAGTATAACTCTGTGGGTGATTCCGTAATGAGTTTGACGGAATAGTACTTATAGGATCGAGATGGAGATTTAGAGTGCAAGGGCTATGGTCATTGACTCTGAGGGTGATTCCAAAATGAGTGCAACGAGATAGTGCCTTCGGTTTCGTTCGAATCCGGAACGAACTTGTATGGATTGAATGCTTTCAGCACATCGCCAGGTGGACGATGAGCATTCTAAGATAGATGTGTTCTATAAAGGTAATCGCAGCCTCAAGCCTCATCAACCGGGAATGGCTAAAATAGGGGAGGTGCAGCAAGGCTTCGTGGGTCGCTCCCACTGGAGAGCAAGATTTACCCCTGTCTAGAAGTCCCTTTTTATTCGACTGTGTGGGGCGGTTGAATTCCGAACAACCGCGGGGGTTGTCTTGTTCGGGACTGTTCAGTAAGGAATGGTCCCGGCCTTGTGTTGTAGGGGAGTTAGGGTGGCTCCTCGGTACGGTGATCTAGGCCACGTACTGTGACGGACGGTACCCCAGTAGCCCTGCCATTGATGGAAACCCATTTTCCCTACGAGACCCTACGGTTTTGTTTGTATTACCCACTTTAGTGGCTAGTAGCTGGAATTTAATGAATGTAACAATTTCGGCTATTTCATATTTACTTGAAAACTCTAGACACTATTATAATATCACTGGATTTCCTATCAAATGTTTTGGTTAGCGTAAGGTAAAAACTTTTCCATGTTTATGTGTGGGAAGTCTTACGTGATACCTTTTCTTTCAAAGGTTTTTCTAAAATTAAGCAAATCTTAAACCGTTTACTCACACCAGACCCCTGTCTGACCCGAGTGTTTATTTTCTGTTTTATTAAACTCTTGGGTACTCATATTATGTATGAGTAGTCAAGTGATTCAGGTTTGCTTGACGGATTCTGGAGGAGATATGGAGCAGGAGGCTTCGACGTGTAGATATATATTATGTTTCCGCTGTGTATGTTGTGTTTGTATCTAGTATACTTGAGTTGTATGAATTAGACAGATGTTTATAACTGCCTAATATGTGTTGTATAGTTGTGTACTCTGATGTATTATGATACTATGTATTAATTTATTTGATATATTTTATTTTATTCGTTCGGCTGTGAGTTCTCGAATGTTGTTCTGTTTCTTCTTTCTCTTTCTTTTCTTCTTCTATCCCTTTCTTTCTTCACTAGTGATGCGATTTTCCGGGCGTGGAAAGTCGGGTCGCTGCAGTTGGTATCAGAGCATTAGGCTGAGCGAATACCTAAGCTTTGAAGTGTATTTTTCTTTAGGGAGCGTTAGGTTGAGTGAATACCTAGGCTCTGTGGTGGTGTATTTCTTGAGAGAGCGTACTTGTAATTTTTATATATATCTACCTAATATGTTGGGTTATCTGTTTGGATTTTCCAACATAAGTTTTAAAGGTGGAGAATGGAGTAGTAGTGGTGTGTGTGTGTGTAACACGACTACCACTTATGGATGAGGTCCATATATTTGAGGTTGGAAGTGTATTTGTCGAGACTGTAGACCTAATACCGTTTCGAGTGAGTTTTGTTGTTTGGAGTAAGGGTTTATCTATCCGAAGGAAATCTTTTATAAAGATTCGGAGTCTATCTTTGAAGTGTAAGTTTGGATTTCGCTCGGGTAAGCGAATTTTTCTAGAATTTGGATCTTTTGGAAGTGCATAAGTAAGTGAGGATATCTTGATAACTGCGTGATAAGATGCAGTATCCATGGAGATTTTCAGAAGATGTTTTCTCTTGAAGCAGTTTTAGAAGTGGTTAAGGAGCAGTCTTTACCTGCCGCAGGGAAGACTCGTCTGTGTAGAAGTTGTTTGGATCTTTAGCAGGAAGATTGATTGTTTTGGAATATGAGACTAAGGACTATGAGTTGCTTCGCTTCGGAATGGTCTCGTTTGTTATTTCTTAAGGAGAGTGAGATGTTGATGCTTGGTTTGGAGCCCGAATATCTTTTGGGTGCCTGCCATCTTGAAGGTTCTGTTGTGTGGTTTGTTGATAGTTTTGGGGGTGTAGTTTGGTTAGTTGTGGTAGCAGTGCTGTTCGAAGTGTTCGGTGTGCTGACGAGAAGGTCCTTTGCCTTTGCAGTATCATCGAAGTAGAGTTTGGAAGCAGCAGTGTAGCTTGTTTCTTCGATGGTCCGGAAATCTTTGTGGTTCTTCTTTTGGCAGTCCGAGCAGATGATGAATGTTTTCTTGTAGAGTTAACCTGGTTTGGAGAAGCTTAAGGCTGTTCAAAATTGGTAAAGTGAGGACAGTTTCTTTGGAATTCGAACTAGGTAGGATCGCAAAAGTGACTTGCGATTAATTTGGGAATTTTCTTGGGTTATCTTTGTTTGAGACTGAGAGTTCTCATATGGAAGTAGGAGCTACTGATGTAATCAGAAGTTTGTCTGCATCTGGAGTTGAGTTCCATATTGTTTTGGATTCCAGAAGTGATTTGGTAGTTAGCCAATTGTAGGATGGCCCCTAGAGAGAAGAGTTGGTGTAGCAGCTTAGAAATTTTGGGAGTTTGGGTTGGTTAGATCTAGCTTTTGAGTTGGATTCTACTGTAAGGTTGTGTGACTAAGTCAGATATGTCACTCAGATTTTATGGATTTGATGAACAAAGTTTTCCCGATATATTGAGTAAGTTTGTACTCGTGTTCATCAACAGTATTCTCATTTATTTCAGAATCAGAGTTTTGCAGCGGAAGCAAGGTAGTAGCCGTACAAGGAAGAAAGCGAGTTCTATTTGCTATTGTTTTAGAAGTAGAGCTTGTGTTCTGGATTTTGACGGATCTTGGAAGATTTTTCTGTTGAATAGAATCCAGAATCTGGTTGGTTTTGGTTTTGTTGTTTCTGGAAGCATCAGCATAGGATGAGCTGATCAGGAAGAGATGGGAAGCCCAGGATTATCTGTTGAGTTATGTAGATATGTGATAAGGAGTTTGAATTCGAAGTTGGAGACTTCGTTGTTGTTGAGATTTCTCTAAATAAGAGAGCAGTGATTGTATGAGATTGGATTGCCAGTTTGGATAACTAAGATTTATTATATGTCACGTATCTCTGAGGGAGTACGTGTATTATTCATTGTTGCTTGTTGAATCTGTAGAATCAGTAGGAGTTGGATGTTGAGCTGGATCTAAGGATAATCTGATATACTGTTCAGATTGATGGATCTAGAGAAGAGAAAAGATCTGGATTTTGGTAGTGTAGTTAGTTTGTTGGCTTCTATAGAGCGAGTCTCCCGGTGATTTATACTTGGAAAACTCGAGATAGTATTAGTAAGATTTATTCTGATTTGTGTCAGGATAATTAGTTAATTTGTTTGTATGATTGATTGTTATGGTTGTAAGTACTGATCGATAAGTATTCTTTGCTGATTGAAATTAAAATCTTTACTGGGTTATTAAATTGCCTTTGCTTTTAAATTTCGGGGACGAAATTCTTTTAAGGGGGGAGGATTGTAACGACCCGGAATTTTGGGCAATATAAATTTAATAATCTGTATAAATAATTTAATTGGTTTAATGATTTTTCTTTATAATTTTAATTTAAATTGGTAAATGTAATCTTTTAAGGTTAATGAATTTTTAATCTGGCAAGAATTGATAAGAATTGTTTTTCAAAGCTAATAAAATTTTTATTCTATTTATAATATATACATTTGATATATATTGTAAATGGGAGATCTTTTGTTTTAAATTAAAAAAATGAACTTTCAAATTATAATATATATGTATGTATATGTTATAGTTTGAGTTGTTTTGGAATTTAATTTTAATCTATTGATAATTTATATTTGAATGAATATTGTAATTGAAAGCTTTGTTTTAAAACATAATATTTTTCAAAAGTTAAATTAAAGAGTAATTCATTTGTTTTCAAAATATAGATAATTGTTTGCTTTTAAAAATATGATAGTTTAAAAAGGATTTAAACAAGTTTTGTTTTGTTCTCTATTAAAATGTTTAAATTTTTAAATGGTTATAAATACAAATGTTTAGATTTGTGAATACATGTATAAGCAATTCATTTGTGTTTTAACTAGTTTTATAATATTCTCTTTTAAAGGTAAATTTATATTCACATATATAAGAATTTATTTATTAAGTAACTTAAGAAAGTAAGATATATTTATATTACAATTTGTTTAGAACATTTTCTTATAAAGGAGAATTTACATTCACATATGTAAGTATTAATTAACAAAGTAAATTAAATATGTAAGTTTAAATTAAATAAAGGTTTATTAAAATACATAGGCATGTGTAAACATATTAAAGATCTTAATAACACATGTAAACCTATTAAGCTAATTATGTGACATTTGTTCAAAATTAGTAACAAGTGGCAACATAATTTTAATAAATGTTTTTAGAAGGAAACTTGTTTTTACATAACATTTTCACTTTCTTTGTTTTGCATTCTTTCTAATTTTAATGGCAACCCAAAAATCTTCTCAAACCTGAAATATTTCTCAAATTTGAATTTCAAAACCACAAAAGCAAATGTCAATCTAAAATTCGAAATTACAAGCATTCTTAAAACCTCAAACTGGAAGATAAAAGCAAATCAAACTTTAATTCTGCAAAGCAAAATTAGAATCAGCAAAATTAACCTGCAAATTCAAATCCTGCAATTTCAACTTTTAAACAACCACTTGGAAGCATGCAAAGGGAAATTTTACATCAGCAATTAAAAGCTTTTCAAATTAAGGATTCAAGCCTGGAAAATGAATCAAAGTTTTCTTCAGATCTTAAAATTCAAAGCCTGGAATTAAAACTGCTGTTCACTGCTCTGCATTTTTGAAAAATCAGGTGAGTAAATGTTTTAAAAACAGTTGATTTAAATTTTACTGCTATGCATGTGTTGGTTGACTTGAATCAAAATACTACAGTTTAAATTTATATAAATTGTTTGTTATGTTTATGATGGGTGAGCTTGTCTGTTCATATATACATGCAAGAGTTTCTCTGTTCAACTACTATGAAGGTTCTGATAAAAGAAAAAATTCAATACCAACACCTAAAATCCATAGTAGCCTTTAATATGTGAATGAAATAGATCTGTAATTGTATAATAAAGATTTTAAAATAGTCTGGAAATTTGAAATATCATAAAATCTTGATTAAAATAAAATTTACAGAGGAATTTGAATTTTGGTTAAAAATTTATTATCTTAAATTCCAAAATTGACTACATATATGAAATCTTGATGTTAAATCATGAATTTAGATATGAAATTTGTAATTTTTAGTGTGGTATTTTATTCGAATTTTGGGTTTGAGTGTTTTGGGAACTTTGGTAAATTGTCTTTGATTCAATTGTTGTTTTGAATTGAATTTGTGGGTGAAGCAAGCCTTTGGGCTAAGGATCAAAGGAAAAATACAAAATAATTTTTCAAATGAGTATATTGATCGAATTTGATAAAACTAGGGTTTTAGTTTGTTCTTGTTTCGGTCTGGCTTTGGAAATTATTGCGACTTTGTTATGAGTTTGAGTTCGATCGTGTTCGAGGAGGTTGGAGTTTGAGGTCATGGCGTTCGTTGGTGAAGAGGGCGGGGTTCAAAGGTGACGAGATGGTCGGCGGCGATGGGATGTTGGTTCGAGTTGCTTCTGCAGTTTTGAGTTAGTGGGTTGAATTTCGATTTGAGTGATAATTGTTAAATCTGGGTTTTTCGTTGAGCTCGCGTGCGATCATGGGATTGTCGACGTTGATCGTGACGACGTACGGTGGCCGTTGGCAGGTAGGCACGTACATAGTGCACGTTTATTGTGTGCACTGGAAGTGATGTTGGGGAAGACGAGTTTAAACTCGGGGAAGCTTTCGTGATGTCGCATGTTCGACTCGAAGAAACTATCGCGTATGCTCGCGTGTGACTCGATGACGAGGTGCAGGGGGAAGTTTTCTGGGCAGGCTCGGGTTATAGTGGGATTTGTCTCGAGTGTTTTAGGTCGATTGCTTTCTGGGTTTTCTGTAAAGTACTGTAGTAATATAAGTTACAGGTTAAAACTATTTGTTGTTATAAAATCAAGCTTCAAATTATAAACAAGTTTATAAAAGAAACAAATGTATCAAGTTAAAACTCGTTAATTTGAAATTAAGTTAATCAAACTTTTAAAATATTAATTGAATTTAATTTAAATTTTTAAGAGTATGTTTTGAAAGTAATTTAACTTAATTATATTTGAATTTTAAATTTAAATGAGGAAGGTTTTTAATTTGAATATTTAATCAAAGTTTAAGTAAATTTCCTAAGTAATGTTTAATAGCTAAGTTTTCAAATTTATTTTGAAACTAAATAAGTTTAAATTGATTTCTAAATACCTTATTTCCAAATAAAATTAATGTTATAATTTTGTAAACCAAATTGAATAATGTGTCTTCAAGTTATTTTAATTTGGTTAATTCAAATGATTAATTTGTGAAAATAAATATGGTTAAATTATCTTTGTTATGAACTTAAGAATACTTAATTAATATGTTTTGTTAATAAGTAAAGAGTTTAATTAAGATAAATGTTTTCTTAATTAATTAAGGATTTTGAAATATAAGAAATTAATTGTTTAATTGTTTAATTAATTTTAAATAATTAGTTAATTATTTATTTAATTTTAAATAATCACTTAATTATGGATTAGTTAAGTGTAATTACTTAACAAATTAATCAATGGTTAATTTTTTTAAATGTAATTAAAATGGTAATTACTTATGAAAGTAATTAGAGGATTTACTTATGGAAGTAATTAAAAGGAAGTGATTAATGGATAATCACTTAATGTTATTAATTAAGGAATTAATTAATATAATTTTTTTGAAGTTAATTAATTATGGAATAATTAATTAATTAAATAATGAAGAATTATTAATGATGGAATTAATTATTTGTTAAGTAATTAATTAAGAAAGTAATTAAGATTTATTAAAGAAGTAACTAGAGGTAATTATTTATGTAAGTAATTAAGAGTTAATTACTTAATTATTTTAGTTAATTAATTAATGTGATTAATTAATTATGAATGAGATTGATTAAGATTAATTACTAAGGGTAATTAATTAAAATGTAATTAATTAATTAAGAAATTAATTAAGGATTAATGGTTAATTTAAATTGAATAATAATTACTTAATGAAGTAATTAAAGATTAATTAATTAAAGTAATTAATCTAAGGGTTAATATAATTAATTAAGTAGTTAATTAATTAAGATAAGTAATTACAAATTGTTAATTATTGTTTTGATTAAATAAGATAATTGATTACAAGTTAATTATTTAATTAATTAAAGGATTATTAATTAATAAAGATTATTAATTAATATAATTAATGAAAGTAATTAATAAAAATAATTAATTTAAGTGTGATTAACTAATTGTAATTAATTAAGGATTAATGTAATTAATTATAATTAATTAATTAATAAAGGATCATTAATTATTGTAATTAATGATAGGTTAATTACTGAATATGGTTAAGGATAATTACTTGAATGTAATTAAGAGATAATTAATCAAGTAAGATTAATTAAAGAAGATCATTAAGAGATGATTAATGAATTTGATTTGTAATAAATCGATGAAGCAGGATTTAGGGTAAACCAAATGATTAAAGGATAGTAATTAATTTAATTAGAGGTTAATTAAATTGATTAAGAGCTAATCAATTCTGCTATGGGTGATTGATTAATATTGAATGAATGATATTGGATGATTGATATTGGGTGTTGAATGATATTGGATGATTGGTATTGGATGATTGGTTGATACTGGATGATTTGGATGACTATGAGATATGTGATATGCTGCATTGTGTAATGAATGTTGTTATGAATTATCTATAGTGATAATGTTACTCATCTATCTGTTTATATATCATCCTGAATAAGTTAATTGTTAAACCCTTAAGTACAACTTGGACATTAAAATGGCGTTTGGTTTCGGTGAGACCGGGATCGGGTTTCCATATTTGGATATCCGAAAACCACATCGATTCCAATTAAACGTTAGGTCGTTAATCCAAGTGGAGCAAGTGAAGACTCGAGGTGTAAGGGCTATACGTCAGTATAACTCTGTGGGAGATTCCGTAATGAGTTTGACGGAATAGTACTAATAGGTTCGAGATGGAGATTTAGAGTGCAACGGCTATGGTCGTTGACTCTGCGGGTGATTCCAAAATGAGTGCAACGAGAAAGTGCCTTCGGTTTCGTTCGAACCCGTAACGAACTTGTATGGATTGAATGCTTTCAGCACATCGTCAGGTGGACGATGAGCATTCTAAGATAGATGTGTTCTATAAAGGTAATCGCAGCCTCAATCCTCATCAACCGGGAATGGCTAAAACAGGGGAGGTGCAGCAAGGCTTCGTGGGTCGCTCCCACTAGAGAGCAAGATTTACCCCTGTCTAGAAGTCCCTTTTTATTCGGCTGTGTGGGGCGGTTGAATTCCGGAAAACCGCCGGGGTTGTCTTGTTCGGGACTGTTCAGTAAGGAACGGTCCCGGCCTTGTGTTGCAGGGGAGTTAGGGTGGCTCCTCGGTACGGTGATCTAGGCCACGTACTGTGATGGGCGGTACCCCAGTAGCCCTGCCATTGATGGAAACCCATTTTCCCTACGAGACCCTACGGTTTTGTTTGTATTACCGACTTTAGTGGCTAGTAGCTGGAATTTAATGAATGTAACAATTTCGGCTATTTCATATTTACTTGAAAACCCTAGACACTATTATAATATCACTGGATTTCCTATCAAATGTTTCGGTTAGCGTAAGGTAAAAACTTTTCCATGTTTATGTGTAGGAAGTCTTACGTGATACCTTTTCTTTCAAAGGTTTTTCTAAAATTAAGCAAATCTTAAACCGTTTACTCACACCAGTCCCCTGTCTGACCCAAATGTTTATTTTCTATTTTATAAAACTCTTGGGTACTCATATTATGTATGAGTAGTCAAGTGATTCAGGTTTGCTTGACGGATTCTGGAGGAGATATGGAGCAGGAGGCTTCGACGTGTAGATATATATTATGTTTCCGTTGTGTATGTTGTGTTTGTATCTAGTATACTTGAGTTGTATGAATTAGACAGATGTTTATAACTGTCTAATATGTGTTGTATAGTTGTGTACTCTGATGTATTATGATACTATGTATTAATTTATTTGATATATTTTATTTTATTCGTTCCGCTGTGAGTTCTCGGATGTTGTTCTGTTTCTTCTTTCTCTTTCTTTTCTTCTTCTATCCCTTTCTTTCTTCACTAGTGATACGATTTTCCGGGAGTGGAAAGTCGGGTCGCTACATCACTAAAGGTTTAAAATTCATTAACTTTCTTTTTATTCAAAACTTCCTTTCTATATCCAAGTTTTATTTATTAGAATTTTAAAGCCACTTATTCCTTTTCAAATTCATTCTTTGAATTTACTTCATAATTATTTTACTTACAATTCACTTCTTTTATTTTCTTTCCAAAAATTCAATTTATATATATTTCATGGTAATTCATTATACCAAATTATATCAAACCTAACCATAAAATTCAATATTTCAACATAAATCATCACAGAACATCAAATCATCATAACATGGGGATTTAAATAATTTAAATAAATGTTGAGGGATCCAGTTGGTTCCCTCCAACCTGTTTCCCTGCATCCACAGACGTTAGCATCACATAATATGCCAATTTCAAATTATACTGTACTATATCACATCAATCAATTCAACCACACAATCAATTATTTAAATTTAATCATTTAAATTTAAATTCATACTGAGTGAGATTAACTCACCTTTGATTTTATTTGCAATCCACTTCAATATTGCCTTGGTTTTCCCGATATTGACCTTGTATAACATTAGACGATTTATTACTATTTGAATATATCAAACAATTTATCACCATTTATTATATAATTTAACTGATAAATTTGGGTTTAGACCCAATATTCGATTTCAAACAAATTTCCTTTTAATAAAATATTTTAGTGACAAAAGTACTTAAATAGGTTAACTAACAATTTAATCACCATAATCTATTATTTATTTATTTATTTTCAAAATGAACTATAAAGTTTAAATATGTGTTTTCGTATATTTACCTTATTTTTAATTTCGTTGAAACTACCTATATGCTAAAATTACCTATATAGATATAATATCTAATTTTAATTACATAAACCCCCTAACCATTTTAAAATTCCCAATTCCAAAATCTGATCTATATATTTTATTTTTATTTTAAAACAGAAGTTCTTATTTCCCACTACCACCAATATACATCACTGACCAATGTTTTCTGTTCTTTAACCTTGTATATATATTCAATCTACATATCTATATACCTATTAAATTAAAGTCAAAAATAAAGCAACCTATATTCTTATTGTAAATATATATATAACAAAAATTTCTTTCTATCATGATTTGTGAACATATATATATAAATAAATTAAATAAATAAAAACACAAAATACCCTCACCAGATCTCGAAACCCTCCATCCCAAAAAGTCAGGCCGCACTCTCAAAGTCGAAGAACCCTTCGTCCTCCACGAATACGTTTCACAACTTCTAATTATTGATGTCGCACTCATCCCCAAAGCTCAAGACCTCCACCCGATCCTATGCAAGCTCCAACATCGCGGTTGAAACCCTACCCTAACGCGACACTGAAGATCGCAACCAAAATCCACATCGGCCTTGACCATCCTCCTGTGCGCTCTCAAGAACACGTCGGCCAATAATTGAATTCGAACGAACGATTTCATTATCTTAACCCCTTTTTTTTCAAGTTTAGGAATCGGCTTCATTTTTTCGCCAGAACAATAGAAACTCATGCAGAACTGAGGAATTGAGGGAGTGAGAGGGCATGAGTTTAATTGAATCGAATACGAACTGTTGATTTTGTTATTGAATTTCATACGAACTAACAGCGGGGGCCATTACTTTTTTTTTCGGTTTCTCCGATTTAAAGATAAAGGCTTTGGCCTTATAATTTTTTTTTATCGGCTTTGATTTTTTTTTGATTTCGAAAAAAAGAAGGAAGCTTGGCTACATATTGAAGAGAAGAGGCGTGTAGAGGAAGGTAAACCGAAGTTGACTTGGTATAAATATCTATATTCAAATTAAATCGATTTATTTTTTTGTTTAGCCGTTTATATTCGTATGATCTCACGATAGCTCCGAAAGCTACGAAATTTGGAATCCGATAATAATAAAATATCACGGACCCATTGGAACTCGTTTCGTTGAATTCCGAGACTGTGCCTCGGAAGGCTATTTTTAAATTCAATTTAAACTATATATTTTTTAAAACTGAACAAACCGCTGTTAATTTCCATTTTACAACTTCTATTATCTTCAGTACTATCAATATAAATTTTATAAGCCTTCAAATTATTTCTAACATGCTGAAAAACTGAAGATTCAATATTTTACCAACTTCAAATAATTAAATTTACTAATTTAATTATTAATAAACTGTGATATCCTTGATTCAAATTAGAATTGCTCTATTTAATATTTAAAATCAATTAAATGTTTTCGACTTTAAATGCTTGAAAATTACGGGTCGTCACATTCCTCCCCCCTTAAAAGAATTTCGTCCCCGAAATTATTATTTAGGAAGAATGGTCCAATACCCGTTTACTATTTTCTCTAAAACCAAACAATCCAACACCTAACCAACTATCTTTTTATAAAAGACTCATTATCATTCTTATTAACTTCTCAAACTTTTCCCTTAATTCCCTAATTACTTTACTTATACAATCATTCAAATTATAATTCAAAACTAAATTTTGAATTATCGAAAATTTTCTCATAAAATTTTCTAACTCCCTAAATTTCCGAAAAATTTCGCCAGCGTCTCCTTTGCGCGGCTAGCTCGGTACTACTACAAAAATGGCTCTACGGCCTCCTAAATCCAAAAAGAAAACAAAAAGCCAAGTGGCTCAATCCAAATCCCAATCAAATTTCACACCAAATTTAAATACATACCTTTTGTCGGGAGATTTATATTTATCCTCTGAAATCAAAATCAATTCTCTTTTCCCTTTATATTACCTGTATACCTGCTTAGCACTAATATCCAATCACAATATTTCCAAAAACATTTTATCGACTTCCTCACAAAATGTCAATATATATTCGTTCCAATATTATCTTAGAATATATTTGTAGTGTCAATTTTCAATTAAGAATTCACCATTTCTTATACTTAAGTTTAATATAAGCATTTTATATGTTTCTTATTTATTTTCACTTCACCACTTTAGTTTATATTTATTTCTATTCAAATCGATTCTTTCATTTCCATATGAATTCAATTTATCTTAAACTCTAAATTTTTAAACTTTATTTTCCATTAATAAGTACTTCATATCATTACTTTAAGTTGGTTTCCTATTTGAATTCGTTAGTCGTTAACACAATTTTCCAAAATTTCCAAAAAATTTCTAACTCCCAAAATTTTTGAAATTTTTTGACAGAGTCTCCTTTGTACGGATGAGCTTTTGTAATTTGACAAAAGAGATAAATGTATATACATCAACCCACACGGTCGGAAAAACCAAAAAACAGTTCATATTTCCTATTTTTATTGCGTAGGCATACTATATTTAGCATTTTAAGCAAACAGCTTATTTATTTAGCAGTTAATGCAACCCAAATCCAGCCGCACGGCTTCCAAAAACCTGTACTTACTCAATTTAAACATGTAAGTGTCAAATATAAGAAGCTTATAGCATTTCACTTAATTTCGGTAGTTAAACACATGTATAATATAAACAATATACACTAAACACTTCCAAAAGCAAATTAATAAGGTTCCGATACAAATTTTGTTGTTTACAACTAATCACCCATCAATTTCATTCCATTTAAATGGTTTACACTTCATTTCTTACATTCTATTCATTTTAATCCAAACGAACACATATTTATCTCAATTGATTCAAAAATCAATTTCATTGCTTTTATTAACTCATAGATTTTTATACAATCTCATTTGCGTCAACGACGACTATTTTATGCAAATTCAATGATGTTAAATTAATAGAATATCCATTCTATTTTATAACTACTTAAAATTGATACCAATTCAATTTATACTTTATTCTGTTTCATTTCCAATGTTCCAACATAATTCTTAATTGTTGACAACCAATTTATATATCATTCCACTTAATCCGAATGGTTAACAACTCACAAACTTACATTTAATTTATTATTAAGCAATCTGAACTCATATTTAATTCAATTGCTCTCAAAATCAATTTTATTTTACTCCTACCAATTCATAGAATGTTTAATTGCTTCCATTTACATCAAATGACAATTTATTCTATGTAATTTGACGAGATCTATGTGAATAAATAAGTCTTTATGGTTTACAACCAATTTAAATTGATTTCAACTCAATTTATACTTAATCTAATCCCTTTTCAATTTATTCACAACCTATTTATTCTCATTTTCATTGCATTTCAGATTTAAACCCATTCACATACATTTCATTTTATTAACCAAACTAGTTCATTCAAAACCATTAACATCTTAGATTCATCTTCATTACCAATTTAATTTCCCTTTTATTTTAATTCGTTCACAATTATTTATTTAGCTCGACACATTCCATTTAAATTTCATTTACCATCCATTCATTTACGTTTTTATTCGATACATTTCAATTGTACTTAATTTGTTAACACTTCAAGTCAAATTTTAATTAATAACTCAAGTTCTGATTCTACCATTCACTTTTAAAATTACCATCCAATTTTATTAACTCACCATGCAATTTTATTCTCAATTCATTTAATTAATTGCAAGGCCACCTTCAATTTTATTTTCTTCATCAACGATTTAAGTCGAAGTTGATTTATAACTTGAGTTCTATTTCCAATCTCCATTATTAACAATTCAGCTTCTATTTAACTACATTGAACTCCATTTACACATTTCATTATCTAATTTATTATCAATTAGTTCTTCCCTTATTTATAATGCATCACTTGATTTTAAATCTCAAAATCTCTTCATTTAATTCTCTTAATTTCAAATTTATTTTATAATATTTTATTTTTCAATTCATCAAAAATATTTATTTTGGGTTTTCTATCCCACTTTTCAAATTTTATAAGTCATAACTTATTATTTACACAATTCCATTTATTTTAGGCTTGAATATATTCTTCTTTTATTTTTAACTCGTGCCTTCTATATTTTTTTATAGCCCAAGCATATTTTTATTACCCTGGATTTTAAATTCTTTTATTTTAACTCAAGCCTTATGCTTATTTATATCCTAAGCATATTTTATTCTATGGATTTTTAATTCTCCTATAAGTTATTCTGATTTATTTATTTCAATCCAATTCTTATCCAACTTATTTTCCATTTATTCAGGTAAGAATCTAATTTCATTTTTTTAACTTTTCACCTAAAATTAAATTCCCAACATTAAAAGCTTATATTTCCTTCCTGATTTAATCTATAAGCTTACAACTATCTCATCAGGATTTTTAAACACCCGATTTTTGGTTTCAAATCATTTTGAAATCCCCAACATCTCAAACCATACTTCTCAAAATTTATACCAATCCTGGTTTTATTCCCAACAAATTTCCTTTGAAATTTTCAAAAACAACTAGCTTTTCTGAACAAATAATTTGGCAGCAATCCGTCACTTAGAAATTTGAAAATGAATACTGATGATGCGGCCGTCATCATCAGGATTATTTTCCAATAATCCAAGTGATTTCAATGCTATATCACTTCCAAAACCCATTTAAAACAAATTTCCATTCAGAAATACCCCCAAAATAATAATGCTATTATTTATCTCCAAAACACTTCGATAAATACTTTCAAATTCCCGGAATTTAAATTTCCAAATCCTGCTTAAATCAATTTTAACTACAAATTCATTTGTATAGTTTATACTTATACCAATTTGCATTTGATTTTATTTTAATTTATAAATTACATTTATAATTCATATTTATAAATTTCATTTTATAATTAATTTATTTCCTTAAACTTTGGTTATATTTTCAATTTCTAGTTAAATTTTCACTTAACAATGATAATACTATTAATATTATCATTCCTAACATCCAATTAACATCCAATAGTTTACAAAACTTTTATTTATATCAAAATATATTTTTGGGTAAAATTATTTCATTCACCCACATTTAAAACAATATCGTGTCGATTGTTCTATTTAAGTGTTTAGAAACCCCTGCAATACAGTTGTCCAGACTGTGCCGACGAAGGATCATATGCCACTCAATAAACCAATCAACACAATATTAAACCAATTTATATTCACTAACAAATACGCTCTCATATCTATTAATACGCTCAAACTCATTCTAGAGTACTACGGACTCTATTTTAAATGAGTAATTCCCACCAGAGCCAAGGTTATCACCAGCCTAAGCTCTGATACCAACTGTAACGACCCGCAAATCTGTTCCCCTTGAGTCAACACTAATCTACAACAATCAACTCAAGTTGTACAGAAATACGAACCATTTGGGTTAAAGAAGAAGAGGTAGAAGAAGAAAAATAGAAAACAACAACAGAATCTAACCATCGCAGCGGAATAAAATATAATAGATAATAAATACTCTTTACTCAAAACTTAAATATCTCTGTTTATATATTACATCATCAGAGTACATCAATCACAGTTCAACAAGAACATACAATTGGACACACAGCAACACTCACAGCGGAATATATATATATATATATATATATATATATATATATATATATATATAGTACGAGAGTACGTATCGCCATCTAGCTCGCCTCCTGAGCTCCTCAGCATCATATCATGTATCCTATAATACTCGGTCTAACCCGAGCATTACAGTTAAATAACACCCGAGTCAGTCTGGAATACCAGCGTGAGAAAATCACACCCAATTTGATTATTAAAGTTTCAAAAATCCTTTGAAAACAAAAGAATCTCGTAAGACCACGCCACAAATAAACATGTCGGGTTTTTACCTTACGATAGCTAAAACATTTTTATAGAAATCCTTTGATATTATAATAGGGTCTATATACAAATACTTATAAAATAGCCGAAATTGTTACATGATTAAATTCCAGCTACTAGCCACAAAGTGGGTAATACAAACAAAACTCGTACAAGGCTCGTAGGGAGAATGGATTTCCAACTAATGACTAGGCACTGGGGTACCACCTGTCACAGTACTGGGCCTAGATCACCGTACCGAGGAGTACGCCCGCTACCCTGCAACACAAGGCCGGGACTACCCCTTACTGGATAATCCCGAGTGAGACCACCCCACGGTTGGGATCAGCAACCGCCCACTAAGCCGAAATAAAAAGGGACATCTAGACTGGAATGACCTCACCCTGCTTGGGTGCTACCCACCAAGCCTTGCTGCATAACCCCTGATTTTCAGTCATTCCCATTTGATGAGGCTTGAGGCTAAGCGTTACCTTTATAGAACATATCCCTTAGAATGCCCATCGTCCACCTGACGATGTTTTCGGAAGCATTCATCCATACAAGTCCGTCCCGGGTTCAAACGGAACTGAAGGCACTATTCCTACTACATCCATTTTGGAAATACCCTCAGGATTAGTAGCGATTAGCCCTTGCATTCCAATGCTCCATCTTCGAATCCAAAATCGTTTTCACGAAAACGTACAAACCGGATCGAAGTGGTTTTCGAGAAATTAACCTCGATCCCCGTCTCTTCGAAACGATCAACGCATTTAGCCAATATTGATAGTCGGTGATTTAACTATCAATTTATATTCATAAACATCCATCAAACAATAAATAATTTTCCCAAATTATTTATTTATCTCAAAAATATCTTCACAAGATATATTTCACTTTCAAACCCCTTTTGAAAACAGTTTCAAACATATTCATTTCCCGGAATAATTTCCCAATATTTATTCCCACTGAAACGGCAAGTATAAAATACTTTTAGCTTTAAAACAATTTAAAAGCACTTAGTTATAAAATATACTTCATAGCCTCAAAAATTTAAAACTACTTTAATACTTAATTAAAACATGTACTTTAGAAATATTTAATAAATAAGGCTACTTTTATAAAATATAAAACTAAATTTTTCTTTAAAACAAATACAAGTCTTTTAATAATTACTACAATAATAGTTTTGAAAAAATATTTACTTTAGAATTTAAACATTTAAAATAATAAATTTTCTAAGATGTGCTTTTTAAACAACATTAAACCTTTATCTTTTATTTAAAATTGCTTGAAAATCGTACTTGGCTATCCAGAGAAAATTCCAACTTCAATCACTTAAATCAATTTTCCCAAATCAATTTTCCCAAATTGATTTCCAATTTATTTTATTTAAATAAGTTTCTTTAATTTCTCAATTTATTTCAAAAATTCATTAGTTATTGACTTATTATTAATGTTATTATTTTCCGTTTGGCTTTAAACCTTTTAACTGAAATATAGAAATTTCAGATTTTCCCAATTTCTTCTTTATTCCTTCCAATAATTTAAATCTCAAATTTTTAATAAATGTTTTGTTCTTTTAATTAATATCACTAAAGGTTTAAAATTCATTAACTTTCTGTTTATTCAAAACTTCCTTTCTATATCCAAGATTTATTTATTAGAATTTTAAAGTCACTTATTCCTTTTCAAATTCATTCTTTGAATTTACTTCATAATTATTTTACTTACAATTCACTTCTTTATTTTCTTTCCAAAAATTCAATTTATATATATTTCATGGTAATTCATTATACCAAATTATATCAAACCTAACCATAACATTCAATATTTCAACATAAATCATCACAGAACATCAAATCATCATAACAGGGGGATTTAAATAATTTAAATAAATGTTGAGGGATCGAGTTGGATCCCTCCAACCTGTTTCCCTGCATCCACAGACGTTAGCATCACATATTATGCCAATTTCAAATTATACTATACTATATCACATCAATCAATTCAACCACACAATCAATTATTTAAATTTAATCATTTAAATTTAAATTTAAACTAAGTGAGATTAACTCACATTTGATTTTATTGCAATCCACTTCAATATTGCCTTCGTTTTCCCGATATTGACCTTGTATAACATTAGATGATTTATTACTATTTGAACATATCAAACAAATTATCACCATTTATTATATAATTTAACTGATAAACTTGGGTTTAGACCCAATATTCGATTTCAAACAAATTTCCTTTCAATAAAATATTTTAGTGACAAAAGTACTTAAATAGGTTAACTAACAATTTAATCACCATAATCTATTATTTATTTATTTTTTTTCAAAATGAACTATAAAGTTTAAATATGTGTTTTCGTATATTTACCTTATTTTTAATTTCTTTGAAACTACCTATATGCTAAAATTAACCTATATAGATATAATATCTAATTTTAATTACATAAACCCCCTAACCATTTTAAAATTCCCAATTCCAAAATCTGATCTATATATTTTATTTTTATTTTAAAACAGAAGTTCTTATTTCCCACTGCCACCAATATACATCACTGACCAATGTTTTCTGTTCTTTAACCTTGTATATATATTCAATCTACATATCTATATACCTATTAAATTAAAGTCAAAAATAAAGCAACCTATATTCTTATTGTAAATATATATATATAACAAAAATTTCTTTCTATCATGATTTATGAATATATATATATATATATATATATATATAAATAAATTAAATAAATAAAAACACAAAATACCCTCACCAGATCTCAAAACCCTCCATCCCAAAAAGTCAGGCCGCACTCTCAAAGTCGAAGAACCCTTCGTCCTCCACGAATACGTTTCACAACTTCTAATTATTGATGTCGCACTCTCCCCCAAAGCTCAAGACTTCCACTCAATCCTATGCAAGCTCCATCATCGCTGCTGAAACCCTACCTTAACGCGACACTAAAGATCGCAACCAAAATCCACATTGGCCTTGACCATCCTCTTGTGCGCTCTCAAGAACATGTCGGCCAATAATTGAATTCGAACGAACGATTTCATTATCTTAACCCTTTTTTTCAAGTTTAGGAATCGGCTTCATTTTTTCGCGAGAACAATAGGAACTCGTGCAGAACCAAGGATTTGAGGGAGTGAGAGGGCATGAGTTTAATTGAATCGAATACGAACTGTTGATTTTGTTATTGAATTTCATACGAAATAACAGCGGCGGCCATTACTTTTCCTTTTTTTTCGGTTTCTCTGATTTAAAAAAAAGGCTTCGGCCTTATATATTTTTTTTATCGGCTTTGAATTTTTTTTGATTTCGAAAAAAAGAAGAAAGCTTAGCTACATATTGAAGAGAAGAGGCGTGTAGAGGAAGGTAAACCGAAGTTGACTTGGTATAAATATCTATATTCAAATTAAATCGATTTATTTTTTTGTTTAGCCGTTTATATTTCGTACGATCTCACGATAGCTCCGAAAGCTACGAAATTTGGAATCCGATAATAATAAAATATTACGGACCCAATGGAACTGGTTTCGTTGAATTCCAAGACTGTTCCTCGGAAGGCTATTTTTAAATTCAATTTAAACGATATATTTTTTTAAAACTGAACAAACCACTGTTAATTTCCATTTTACAACTTCTATTATCTTCAGTACAATCAATATAAATTTTATAAGCCTTCAAATTATTTCTAACATGCTGAAAAACTAAAGATTCAATATTTTACCAACTTCAAATAATTAAATTTACTAATTTAATTATTAATAAACTGTGATATCCTTGATTCAAATTAGAATTGCTCTATTTAATATTTAAAATCAATTAAATGTTTTCGATTTTAAATGCTTGAAAATTCCGGGTCGTCACATATCGCCCGAGATCTCCTCTGAGATCTCCTTTTAACACTAAAACAAGACGAGACATCAAATCTCCTCCGTATCTCCCTCGACACTCATCTCCTCCGAGATATTCAAATCTCACCCGATATATGGATCAAAGTCTCAATCCGAGATCTCACCTGAAATTATATATTTTTCTTATTTTCCAGAATATTTTTTATTTTCATATTGAATCAAAAAAAACTACTCAATCCAATTATAATTTACCAACTTCTTGAACATATTCTTTACTATTTATCTTAATGAGTCATAGTGAAAGGTTTCACTTATTTATTATGTTCAAATAAAAGGACATCATTCAATCATTACCAAATCAATTAAGCTAATCAAGCTACTACTCTTTCAAAAATATTCCTTTTTCCATGTAAATCAAGTACGTTACCATTTTTTTACTAAGAAAGTTATAACCTTTGAAAAAAAAATTAACACATCAATTTAGACATATAAGTACATCCGAGATATTCCCAAGATGCATTATAAGGCCCGAGATGTCAATCCGAGATGTACACCCGATATGTACTCATCTCATCCGAGATCTCCTCCGATACAAGATAACTTATGTAAAATTCCAAGACAAAACGTGACCGAAATATTATATTTCAAACCTTGACTTAACTTGAAAGCTTTCCAGTTTTAATTAATCTCATAAATATTACCAATGATGCATTTATTTTACTAACTATTATCATATTATCTTGATACCATAAGAAAAGTGTTGCAAAAAATAATGTAGTTATCACTTAAACTTAGCAGAGAAAATAAACAATGAAATTTAAGGGACAAAATTTTATTGCTTTGTTTTTCTTTGAATCGAGTGTCTCAAGTGTATTTGATTCTTTTCTCATTAAATTAACCGCAGAAAATGAGGTAATTTAATAAATACAATCTTCTTATTAGAAATCTGTACTTAGAACATGATGAATAATGAAGGATCTAAGAAAAGTATTTTGTGGTACTTATAATAATTTTGAATTTCTTGAAGAACAGTAGAGCTTGTTGTAATGTCACAAGTAATTAGTTACTGCCAAGCCAACCTATTTAACTTTAGACATTCAATTTGATGATTACATGTTAGTTTTTAAACAATATAAGTTACATGCACTTACTATATTATTTCACAGGTTGCTTGAAGAATTGGACTATAGAGAAAATATATTTTGGCGATCAGTAGAAAGTTTTTCTTTATTTTGATACTTCAATTGGGTGCATTGAATTTTTTGGCGACTAATTGATAAATTTGGACCAAAACTGAAATGGGATTTTAAACTAACAATGGGCTAAGCTAAAATGTGGTAGATGGTTGTTTAGTTAGTCCTCACATGTTTTATTTTAGACATGTTGAAGAAGATTCTTAAGATTGTATACGAGGAGATAGCCGTTGGAACGGGACTAGAGCGGAGGGAACACACCCAATTAAAAGACATTCTCCTAAATGAACCACAATTTTTGAACTTTTTTAGTTACACACAGTTTGTACATTTTTATTGTATGCCAAAAATGAAAAAAAGTGTATGATACAGTTTTTACTTTAGTTATGTAATATAAAATTTTATGCCATGTTGTAGTAAAATGAACAATCGTTTAAAATCATTCAACCTAAGATTATATATTGTAACGACCCGTTAAATTAAATGATATTAAATGAGACAATTTGATATGTTTTCTAATCTAATTTAAATTGAAATAGAAGTCTTAGGATTTTTAATGGAGTAAATGTAGGGGTTAGCTAGTAACTGTAATTAAAGGTAAATAATTTAAAATGTTTATATGACATAGATTGAAATAACGAAAATTTGTGTTTGTGGTTATAAGTCATAATTAGTTGATTAAAATGGTATTAATGAAATAATAACTGAATTGAATTGCAAATATATAAACATTAGAAAAAATTATTTGGTGGATTAAATTTGTTAAAGTTCATAAGTTTTGTAATTTAATTTAGTAGAAACTTTAAATTATAAACGAAGATTGAAATAAACACTAAATTTAATTATGTAAATGGTGACTTAAGACCTAGTTATAGGAATTGGAATATAATCCAATTTGAATTAAGTAGAAGAAGGATTTGATTAATATGTAAGTTATTGTTCAAGGTATTGAATAAAAATTGGAAATCCAATTATAATTAATGATAATAACGTTAGTATTAGTTAATAAATATATTTCAATGCAGTACCCAAATGAATGGAATAAAATGAATATATATTGAATAGAAATGAAATGTAAGGTAAATGACGATTGTGTAAAATCAGTACAAGTTGGAAATGCATAAACCTTAATAAACATTCCAATTTAATAAATTTATGCAAATGTGGGACTTAGTGATAAGCGTGTAATTATGGGTATGATAACAATTAGTATAAAATTCCTATTTCAGTTGCATGTTGCAATGGGTGATTTAGTTTGGGATTTTTATTAAATTTTGATGAAATTATTTAAGGTTTACAATAACAGAAGTTTAGGAGTAAAGTGAGATAATTGAAAATTTTAATCATTCATATAAGTCATTTGTTTATTAATATGAGTAGTTAATAAATTTAATTTGGGCAATACATATATATTTGAAACACATTTGTAAAGTGTAATTAATTGAATTTGGTGAATTGGGAATGAATCCAAGGTTATAGGAATTGATATAATACTACGCAAATAAAAGGTAACTGCATAAAATCAATGTTTCGTAATAAATTGTAATTGATAATTAAGTAGGAATGGGTTTGAATTTGACAAAAAGGAAAATTTATTATTTGCTTACCCATCTATTCAATCTATTAAATTTGATCAGATCCATTTGCAATTAAACGAATTTATTTACAAGTTAGTATGTATTTAGCTGATAACTATAAACCAATTAGGGCAATCGGATATATATAAGAAACGGTAACTTTGTAGTTGGGGAATAATTGATTTATTTGTGAGTTGTAATCAAATAGAGTCAAATTTATTAGAATTTATTGCAATTTATGGGATTAATTGCAGTAACCTTTGAAGATTTATTCACTAAAATAATTGACGATGGAAATTATATGTAAATTTGCTTTTAGTTAATTTAAAATATCCAGAGGGCTAGAAATGACACAAATCTACTAGTTTAGAAATTTACAATAAAAAGTGGTAAGTAATTTTTCTAAATATTTAGATAGTAGGAAGATGTAGATTTAGATGGAATTTATTTTTTAACTATTTCATAAGTTGAGATCTAAGTTTAGAATTGAGATTTTTAATGTATAGATATTGAGCCAATGTTAGTTTCATTAAATTGACATCAATAACTTTGAATAATAGAAAGAAAGTGAATTTAATAAATTTAATCAAACGTATAATGTTGAATTTATTAAAAATTGGAATTTAACCTTTAAGTAAGGATTAACATCTAAATTGATGAATAGAACAACTATGTATTGACACTTGAATTGTTTAGAATTGGAGTAAATAATTAAGAAAATTTAAAGGGAGAAAGTTGGTCAATTTTTGAATTTAGATGTAAAAATTGGATTTTTTATAATTTATTTAATTTATTTAATGAATATTGAAAATAGCCATTTTGGTCACGGACTCGGATTTTCGATGAAACCAGTTTCATCGGATACGTATCGGTGAATTATTATAGGGTTTCAAGTTTCGTATCGATCGGACCTGTCGTTTGATCGTACGGACACGAAACGCCTTGAAAATCAATTTTATTAAAATCAATTTGAAATCAATTTGGAAATCTTGTTTTCAGCATAACTTCTTCATACGATCAAATTTGGACGTGAAACTTTTTCCATCGCGTTCAGGATATTTTAAATTACCTATCTGGATATATGGGTTTGATAAATTTCGTTCCGGGGTCAGAACGGGCTTTTTGGGCCAACTACCGTTTAGCGCGTTCGTTATCCGTACCCACCTAGCCTTCTTCTATTTGTCTATATATATGCGATCATAAACCCTACCCTCCTTCCTATTGTCATTTGGCTATACGTACATTTTTCTTCATCTCCTTCTCAACTCCTCATTCTAATGGCAGAAAAAAAAACCTAATTCTCAAATTCCAAAAAAATAATTTCAATTTCAAAAAAAAAAAAAAAATTGCGGATCTGCAGCAGCTTCTGGTCGCGCTTCGGGTTTCAGGGGAGAAAACCCTAGAGCAACTTCGGGTCAGGAAGAAAATGACTCGGGTCGCTTCGGGTCGTTTTGGCGAAAACTCCAAGCAAGCACCGGGGAATTGAGGCGGCGCACCGAAGTCGAACCCGAAGTCGACCCAGGACCAGAATTTTTCATTTTTCAAATTTTCATAACTTTTGCATACGAGCTCGGATTCGCGCGCGGTTTATTTTGATGGGATCGTATCGGAATTTCTGACGTTTTGGCACTAGTTTGGATGAATTTGGAGACTATCCAATTTTTGGGTTTAAATTGGATTTGAATTCGATTTAAATTCCAAAGGTGAGTGTTTAAACCCACTCACAACTACTAGAAGCTTTTATGTTTGTTAAATTAATTTTTGAAATGAATAGAAATTTATTTATGAGTATTTGGCATATTTATTTCACTCATATTTGTTGAATTGCATTTATTAAATTTAACTGTTAATTTAATTTATTTATTGCGTATTAATTGATAGTTAGAATTTATTTGTTTGCCTATAAACTGCTAGTTAACAGTTATATAGATTATTACTGAATATAAACTGTTAGATTAATAGTTGTTAAATTTAATCTGAATAAAATTGCCAGTTATTACATGTTATATATTATCAAATATAAATTGTTATTGATTGATATTGCTTGATGATTATGATTGGATGATGGGTGATGTTGATGGATGTTTTATTGTATATCATTAAATTGCAAATTATCATGCATATTTCCTTTCATTCGAGATTGTGGTTTGAAATGATATACAACCGCAAAATTTTATATCTTTTAAATTGCGGATTGAAATGATAAATATCCGTATCACTTGACCATAGGATAGAAAATTATATACAGGCACCGCGGTCTATATATAACTATTTTAATGTGATTTCTATGGTTTGGATGGAATACGGTTTATAATAATCTTAAATTTTATATTGTATAAATATTATTCTTCCATATATATACATATGAAGTTGAAATTTTTGAAATTAAAAGGTGTATAAATCTCTTTATTAAAAATGGAATTTTTTTTAAAGAAAATGGAGTTTGATAATTTATATCATATGTTTAAATGTTAAGTTTGGAAATTTTAAGATATGATATTTATAATTGGATTTTCCCAAGATAAATTGAAATGAATATTCTAGTATAATTTGAATTGAAAAAAAAAATATTATTACTAGAAATTGGAGTTTTTATTTATTTATGGATTTTATGTGAATATTCAAGACTAATTAATAGAACATTCGATTTGTTGAAAGAATAAAATCCAACTTTAGTTTGAAATATTAATACTCCAAATGGATATACGTATACATATATAAATTGAAGTGGTTTTGGAACTTGAGAGAGATAATACAAATTTTGGGTTAGACTTTAATAAAGAAATGTATTTGTAAAGCCATGAGAACTATTTTCTTTACAAAGTAACATTTAAGTTAAACCTTTTAATTCATATACCGTTGAATATCCAAACCATTCAAGTTTTAAAAGTTATGGTTTTAAATTATGAATTTCGAAATATTATGCTTTGAAAGGATATTTGGCTTTCAGACGTTATAAATTTTAAAGCATTTGGCTTTTTGAAAAGGTTTATATTTGGGATAAAGGATATCATATTGTTTTGGGTTTTAAAATGATATCGTATTCATAATTTTAAAATGGAAATGTTTATTCTGGTTTTAAAGTATGAGCTATTTTTAAATGACCGCGGTGTTATAATAACGATGGGTTGGCAAAGAGACCGGGATCGGATATGGACATACTCTCTGTCGATACCGAAAACCACTTTGACTAACCGTGTACGCGGTGGAGATTCCAGAATGAAGTAGGTGGTGACGACGTTTCCTGTAAGGTAAATACGTGGACCCGACTCCCGTGAGTTGGCATAAGGTAGCTAAAACAGGAGCGATTCTCAGGCCAATGAGGTCATTCCTCTGATCGGACCCTCCTCTTCGATATTATACTTTGACTTGGATTGATTCAGTGGCCACTTCTATATCTTGATTTTGGGGAGTTAATCCGAGGTGGCGGTAACTGCGGCTACGCGTTTCCACCAGCCTGGATAGCAATTGGTATATCTACCCTGGCATTACCTAGTTGTGCCGTGTCACCTACCATACCGAGCCTTTACTACGAGTTTCTATTTGTGTCGTACCTATGGAGTATCCTCTGGTAGCTTCCCGATCAGGAGGTATTACGGTACTGTATAGACTATTGGCATTTTACGTGTTAAGGTGGAAAATGTAAAGCCTTAACGCTATTTAAAAGTAAGTTTATTTTATAAATAGACACTATTATAATAGCGCAATATACTACATAGTAAATAGTTTAACGGATCCTTAGGAGATGTAAATCCCGAACATCTCTTGAGTTACTGTACTCATATTTATTTCTGTTAATTTAACTCACATAAGATCTTTTAGTTCTGACTCGAGTGTTTTGTCTTTTCAAATTCGCTCGGGTCAGTCCGAGCGTTTCAGGATCGAAGACTTTAGCTTTGAAGGACGAAGACGAAGGAGTCGTATTATTATTATCTATAGTATTGCACCACACTCATACTGTTCCGCTGCATTGATTGTATTGGTATGTGTAACTCTGATATTTATTGTATAAAGTAAATCAAGTGTTTGTAAACTGTTTGAACTGTATATTTATTATTATGTTTTATCCTTCCGCTGTGAGATTCTGTTTTGTTTTTATTTCTTCTCTGTTTTTCTTATTTACCCCATAACAATCCGCCCTTACGTATGCTTTGAATTGACACGTGTGTCGGTTTAAAGTGTGCGAAAAGGCGGGATGTTACAGTTGGTATCAGAGCTTTAGTTTAGCGATAAACTTTGGCTTTGTGGGGTTTGACTCTTTGTTAATAGGGTAGTAATACCCTATGGGAGTCGCTGAGTGTATATATATGAGAGAGCGTATTTGTTAGTGTTAATAAAGATTTTGATATTGTGTTAATCAGTTCCGCTTTGTATTTATAAATTCTGGTTGATGCATGGGACGCTATGTCATCAATAGGGATTTCTAAACACTTAATAGGACAGACCGACATAATAATTGTTTTAATATAGGTGAATGAAATAATTTTGCCTATTATATTTTCTATATATAAAAATATTTTTATAAAGATATATATTTTGGTTGCTATAGATTGGGTGTTAGGTAATATAAAAATATTTGTAATAAATTGAAGCTAAGTTGAAATTTTAATAAATCAAATTGGAGATTTTAGAACCTAAGTCCGGGATTTTGAAAATTTTCTGCTTTCAAAGGATTTATGAAATATAATGATTTGGTTTATAAATATTTTCTTATATAAATATTTAGTATAATTCGAAAGAATTGGTTTAAGAGGATTTTGAAGAAAATAAGTTTGTACTTTCCTCTCTGTCGCTGGAAAATAATTTCGGTGATGACGGCCGCATCATCGACTTTTATTTTCGAGTTTCGAAGGGAAAGGCCACTGTAGTAAATTCTACTGCAGATTTGTTTTGAAATTATTTAAAATTTTAATTGTTTAAAGGTAATTAGAGATATAAAAGTTGTAAGAAATTAGTTATCTATTATTTTAAAGAAATTTTGGAATTTGACCCGGTATTAATTCTTGAATTTCCATTAATTAGTTGTAAAAATTTAGGTTAGTGAAATAAAAGAAGTAATCAATGAATTAAAAGAGTTGAGATTAAACTTGCATAAGTTCTTTTGCTTTTTCTTTAACATAAATAACTTACCAAGTATAAAAAGTTGAAATGTAAATTAAGAGTGGAATAGAATATTATGCAAGTAGAATTTTGGAAAAAAATGAAGTATTCAATAAATTACTGTTATAAATAAGAATTTAATGGTATTAACTTAAGTGATGATTGGAATTTTACTAAAATTAAAGGTTGTATGATTAATAGGTGATTTTAACCTTAAGAAAGTAAAAATGAAATTCCTTAATTTATAAAGTTTGATTGTAGGGTTATTGACTTAAGTATGCTTTAATTCCCCCTATTCTAATATAATAGAAAGTAAGTAATATATAAATGACTGTAAACCCTAAGTAATTAATTAATAAAATTCCTTATTTTTAAGAATGAAGGTTAAAGGGTTAATAATTTAAGTGTAATTAAAAAGGGTGACTGTAATTAAATATTATAGAAAGTGGGTAATTAAACTGTTACTACTATTAAATATAATGGAAACTTCTACATTAAATAAATAAATGAGATTAAAGGTAAGTTGAAATTGTAGGTTATAAAACAAATATATATTAATTAAAGGAATGAAAAGAACTTGTAAATTTTCACTTACATTCTTAAAATATATATAACTTACCATAAAATAAAAGTTGCAATTGCTAGTAAGAAAATGTAAAGGGAAATCTTACAAGTGAAGCTTGAGGTAATTAAGGTATTCAATAAATTTGCTGTTATTAATGAGAATTAATTGTATAAACTTAAGTTAAATTGGAAATTTTACTATATAAGTAAAGGTAAGTAGTATAAATAGATGATAGAAACATTAGTAAATAAATTGGAATACAAATATAATGAATTTTGTGATAAATAGAAAATGAAAATTTGTAAGAAATAAAGAAATCACTCCATAAATGAAAGAAAGAAAATCAAACCATTGAAGCATGAGATAAATGTATAATAAATAAATTTGGTTGTTGGTTTGAATTGTTAGTGTTTGATTTATGTTGTTGGGTAAGGAATTTGAAGTTGTTGGATGAATAAATAATCTATCTTTGTTCCATCTAAGACTGTTGAGTAAATGATTCACTTGATAGTTAATTTCATTTCATACAAATTTCAAGTTTTGAACCCAAACAACTATTTGTTTGATGGATTAAAGGGTTGCTTTGTTTTGTGTATGTATGCTGTTTGTAAGGTCGATGGTTGTTGTATTGATTGGATATTAATGATTGAATCCACTTGAATATTTCACTTTAAAATAAATATTTAACTTTTTTAGACTATATAAGTGAAATGCAGGTTATGGAAGCAACTGCTACTGCTTTTGGTTCCATAATAATAAGCGTGTTGCTCGACAAATAGGTACGTTTTCGGTTTTCGTTTTATAGCGCCATTTTATATAGTTTCCCATGTTGGGATATAATATTTTGATAATTTATGTGATATATTTGTATATTTGGATATTATATTTTCTCCAGAGTCTCTCCGTACAAAGGAGACTCTGCCAAAATTTTTCGTAAATTTTGAACTTAGAATTTTGTTGAAAATGATTTCCAAACTTTAATTATTTAAGTATAAAAGGATATAATGATTATAAAACGAGTATATTTCGTTTAAGGAAATTTTTTTTAGTAAATTATTGATTATAAGTTAATATTTGAAATAGATGTACTGTTTTAATTCTTCCTTCTCCCTTCTTTTTCCTTTTCGGGGACGAAAAGTTTTGAGTGGGGGAGAGTGTAACGACCCGTTAAATTCAATGATATTAAATGAGTCAATTTGATATGTTTTCTAATCTAATTTAAATTGAAATAGAAGTCTTAGGATTTTTAATGGAGTAAATGTAGGGGTTAGCTAGTAACTGTAATTAAAGGTAAATAATTTAAAATGTTTATATGACATAGATTGAAATAACGAAAATTTGTGTTTGTGGTTATAAGTCATAATTAGTTGATTAAAATGGTATTAATGAAATAATAACTGAATTGAATTGCAAATATATAAACATTAGAAAAATTTATTTGGTGGATTAAATTTGTTAAAGTTCATAAGTTTTGTAATTTAATTTAGTAGAAACTTTAAATTATAACGAAGATTGAAATAAACACTAAATTTAATTATGTAAATGGTGACTTAAGACCTAGTTATAGGAATTGGAATATAATCCAATTTGAATTAAGTAGAAGAAGGATTTGATTAATATGTAAGTTATTGTTCAAGGTATTGAATAAAAATTGGAAATCCAATTATAATTAATGATAATAACGTTAGTATTAGTTAATAAATATATTTCAATGCAGTACCCAAATGAATGGAATAAAATGAATATATATTGAATAGAAATGAAATGTAAGGTAAATGACGATTGTGTAAAATCAGTACAAGTTGGAAATGCATAAACCTTAATAAACATTCCAATTTAATAAATTTATGCAAATGTGGGACTTAGTGATAAGCGTGTAATTATGGGTATGATAACAATTAGTATAAAATTCCTATTTCGGTGGCATGTTGCAATGGGTGATTTAGTTTGGGATTTTTATTAAATTTTGATGAAATTATTTAAGGTTTACAATAACAGAAGTTTAGGAGTAAAGTGAGATAATTGAAAATTTTAATCATTCATATAAGTCATTTGTTTATTAATATGAGTAGCTAATAAATTTAATTTGGGCAATACATATATATTGGAAACACATTTGTAAAGTGTAATTAATTGAATTTGGTGAATTGGGAATGAATCCAAGGTTATAGGAATTGATGTAATACTACGCAAATAAAAGGTAACTGCATAAAATCAATGTTTCGTAAAAAATTGTAATTGATAATTAAGTAGGAATGGGTTTGAATTTGACAAAAAGGAAAATTTATTATTTGCTTACCCATCTATTCAATCTATTAAATTTGATCAGATCCATTTGCAATTAAACGAATTTATTTACAAGTTAGTATGTATTTAGCTGATAACTATAAACCAATTAGGGCAATCGGATATATATAAGAAACGGTAACTTTGTAGTTGGGGAATAATTGATTTATTTGTGAGTTGTAATCAAATAGAGTCAAATTTATTAGAATTTATTGCAATTTATGGGATTAATTGCAGTAACCTTTGAAGATTTATTCACTAAAATAATCGACGATGGAAATTATATGTAAATTTGCTTTTAGTTAATTTAAAATATCCAGAGGGCTAGAAATGACACAAATCTACTAGTTTAGAAATTTACAATAAAAAGTGGTAAGTAATTTTTCTAAATATTTAGATAGTAGGAAGATGTAGATTTAGATGGAATTTATTTTTTAACTATTTCATAAGTTGAGATCTAAGTTTAGAATTGAGATTTTTAATGTATAGATATTGAGCCAATGTTAGTTTCATTAAATTGACATCAATAACTTTGAATAATAGAAAGAAAGTGAATTTAATAAATTTAATCAAACGTATAATGTTGAATTTATTAAAAATTGGAATTTAACCTTTAAGTAAGGATTAACATCTAAATTGATGAATATAACAACTATGTATTGACACTTGAATTGTTTAGAATTGGAGTAAATAATTAAGAAAATTTAAAGGGAGAAATTTGGTCAATTTTTGAATTTAGATGTAAAAATTGGATTTTTATAATTTATTTAATTTATTTAATGAATATTGAAAATAGCCATTTTGGTCACGGACTCGGATTTTCGATGAAACCAGTTTCATCGGATCCGTATCGGTGAATTATTATAGGGTTTCAAGTTTCGTATCGATCGGACCCGTCGTTTGATCGTACGGACGCGAAACGCCTTGAAAATCAATTTTATTAAAATCAATTTGAAATCAATTTGGAAATCTTGTTTTCAGCATAACTTCTTCATACGATCAAATTTGGACGTGAAACTTTTTCCATCGCGTTCAGGATATTTTAAATTACCTATCTGGATATATGGGTTTGATAAATTTCGTTCCGGGGTCAGAACGGGCTTTTTGGGCCAACTACCGTTTAGCGCGTTCGTTATCCGTACCCACCTAGCCTTCTTCTATTTGTCTATATATATGCGATCATAAACCCTAGCCTCCTTCCTATTGTCATTTGGTTGTACGTACATTTTTCTTCATCTCCTTCTCAACTCCTCATTCTAATGGCAGAAAAAAAACCTAATTCTCAAATTCCAAAAAAATAATTTAAATTTCAAAAAAAAAAAATGCGGATCTGCAGCAGCTTCTGGTCGCGCTTCGGGTTTCAGGGGAGAAAACCCTAGAGCAACTTCGGGTCAGGAAGAAAATGACTCGGGTCGCTCCGGCTCGTTTTGGCGAAAACTCCAAGCAAGCACCGGGGAATTGAGGCGGCGCACCGAAGTCGAACCCGAAGTCGACCCAGGACCAGAATTTTTCATTTTTCAAATTTTCATAACTTTTGCATACGAGCTCGGATTCGCGCACGGTTTGTTTTGATAGGGTCGTATCGGAATTTCTGACGTTTTGGCACTAGTTTGGATGAATTTGGAGACTATCCAATTTTTGGGTTTAAATTGGATTTGAATTCGATTTAAATTCCAAAGGTGAGTGTTTAAACCCACTCACAACCACTAGAAGCTTTTATGTTTGTCAAATTAATTTTTGAAATGAATAGAAATTTATTTATGAGTATTTGGCATGTTTATTTCACTCATATTTGTTGAATTGCATTTATTAAATTTAACTGTTAATTTAATTTATTTATTGCGTACTAATTGATAGTTAGAATTTATTTGTTTGCCTATAAACTGCTAGTTAACAGTTATATAGATTATTACTGAATATAAACTGTTAGATTAATAGTTGTTAAATTTAATCTGAATAAAATTGCCAGTTATTACCTGTTATATATTATCAAATATAAATTGTTATTGATTGATATTGCTTGATGATTGTGATTGGATGACGGGTGATGTTGATGGATGTTTTATTGTATATCATTAAATTGCAAATTATCATGCATATTTCCTTTCATTCGGGATTGTGGTTTGAAATGATATACAACCGCAAAATTTTATATCTTTTAAATTGCGGATTGAAATGATAAATATCCGTATCACTTGACCATAGGATAGAAAATTATATACAGGCACCGCGGTCTATATATAACTATTTTAATGTGATTTCTATGGTTTGGATGGAATACGGTTTATAATAATCTTAAATTTTATATTGTATAAATATTATTCTTCCCTATATATACATATGAAGTTGAAATTTTTGAAATTAAAAGGTGTATAAATCTCTTTATTAAAAATGGAATTTTTTTTTTAAGAAAATGGAGTTTGATAATTTATATCGTATGTTTAAATGTTAAGTTTGGAAATTTTAAGATATGATATTTATAATTGGATTTTCCCAAGATAAATTGAAATGAATATTCTAGTATAATTTGAATTGAAAAAAATATATATTTTATTACTAGAAATTGGAGTTTTTATTTATTTATCGATTTTATGTGAATATTCAAGACTATTTAATAGAACATTCGATTTGTTGAAAGAATAAAATCCAACTTTAGTTTGAAATATTAATACTCCAAATGGATATACGTGTGTATATATATATATATATATATATATATAAATTGAAGTGGTTTTGGAACTTGAGAGAGATAATACAAATTTTGGGTTAGACTTTAATAAAGAAATGTATTTGTAAAGCCATGAGAACTATTTTCTTTACAAAGTAACATTTAAGTTAAACCTTTTAATTCATATACCGTTGAATATCCAAACCATTCAAGTTTTAAAAGTTATAGTTTTAAATTATGGATTTCGAAATATTTTGCTTTGAAAGGATATTTGGCTTTCAGACGTTATAAATTTTAAAGCATTTGGATTTTTGAAAAGGTTTATATTTGGGATAAAGGATATCATATTGTTTTGGGTTTTAAAATGATATCGTATTCATAATTTTTAAATGGAAATGTTTATTCTGGTTTTAAAGTATGAGCTATTTTTAAATGACCGTGGTGTTATAATAACGATGGGTTGGCAAAGAGACCGGGATCGGATATGGACATACTCTCTGTCGATACCGAAAACCACTTTGACTAACCGTGTACGCGGTGGAGATTCCAGAATGAAGTAGGTGGTGGCGACGTTTCCTGTAAGGTAAATACGTGGACCCGACTCCCGTGAGTTGGCATAAGGTGGCTAAAACATGAGCGATTCTCAGGCCAATGAGGTCATTCCTCTGATCGGACCCTCCTCTTCGATATTATACTTTGACTTGGATTGATTCAGTGGCCACTTCTATATCTTGATTTTGGGGAGTTAGTCCGAGGTGGGCGGTAACTGCGGCTACGCGTTTCCACCAGCCTGGATAGCAATTGGTATACCTACCCTGGCATTGCCTAGTTGTGCCGTGTCACCTACCATACCGAGCCTTTACTACGAGTTTCTATTTGTGTCGTACCTATGGAGTATCCGTTAGTAGCTTCCCGATCAGGAGGTATTACAGTACTGTATAGACTATTGGCATTTGACGTGTTAAGGTGGAAAATGTAAAGCCTTAACGCTATTTAAAAGTAAGTTTATTTTATAAATAGACACTATTATAATAGCGCAATATACTACATAGTAAATAGTTTAACGGATCCTTAGGAGATGTAAATCCCGAACATCTCTTGAGTTACTGTACTCATATTTATTTCTGTTAATTTAACTCACATAAGATCTTTTAGTTCTGACTCGAGTGTTTTGTCTTTTCAAATTCGCTCGGGTCAGTCCGAGCGTTTCAGGATCGAAGACTTTAGCTTTGAAGGACGAAGACGAAGGAGTCGTATTATTATTATCTATAGTATTGCACCACACTCATACTGTTCCGCTGCATTGATTGTATTGGTATGTGTAACTCTGATATTTATTGTATAAAGCAAATCAAGTGTTTGTAAACTGTTTGAACTGTATATTTATTATTATATTTTATCCTTCCGCTGTGAGATTCTGTTTTGTTTTTATTTCTTCTCTGTTTTTCTTATTTACCCCATAACAATCCGCCCTTGCGTATGCTTTGAATTGACACGTGTGCCGGTTTAAAGTGTGCGAAAAGGCGGGATGTTACATATATCATGGTAGCCGAAAGTTCGAAATGGGAAAAGCATGAATTCTCTAAAGAAATTATGCGTGTTTTAAAATTTTGTATTAGTGAGCAGTAAAGTTATGAAAGATTTGTAAAATGATTTTACAGAGGTGAATAGTAAATCCAACAAAATAGATAGAAAAAGAACAGAATTTACATGAATGTGAGTTGTTGGAGGGTGTACAGTATTTAGTTTGTTATGTATCTATATTAGTGATTCTTTTCTATTTTCCTTTTATCTTATACTTTTGCTTGGTTGTGCAACAACTTTATTGTTGTGAAATAGTGTTTATATATAAGTGTAAATTTGTATGAGCTTGGATTAAATCAACCATTAAAAGGAATACGATTTATGTTTTATGGACAGTGGAAGAACTTATCACGGTAAGTTATGCTATTTATTTTGATCATATAACTGGTATTGGTATTGGTTTTTGATTAATCCTTGCACGAGTATTGGGTTGAAGTTCTTTATCATTGCCTAAACATACCCTCTTGAATTGCATATCTTCAAGTTAACAACATAAGTTTATTATGTCTATGTATCTTAATATTCGGGTGGCACAAACTCATAGGCAGGCGGCTTCGATTTATAGGCAGGTGGCTTCGATTTATAGGCAGGTGGCTTCGATTTATAGGCAGATGATATCGAGTCATAAACAACTCCAGTCCTAGGCATTTGTTATGTTGACATGAGAAAATCAGGTGAAGTAGAGATCTAGGCAATTGCAACAATAAAACAACCTCTGGGTAATCACTTTGAACTTTGACAACAACTTCGTGCACAGATCCATAGTGAGTGTTTATTAAGGAGCGATTATAGTTTTTTTTGAAGAATGGATGTTTTGTTATTTGAGTTGAAGCATTAAAAAGGAGTGCAGTATTTGGTTTTAATATGAAAGAGTAGGAAGTTTGGTCAAATAATTTTGGGAATAATCTATTTGTTTTCAAGACAAATAGAAAAAAAGAGGAGATGTGGTTAGAAGGAGAAGGTCACATGATAGGGGATATTAAAGGGGAGTTCCATTTTATTTTTGTATTTTTTATTCAAGCTCTAGATTTTCTAGAGGAGCTACGTGTTGTTGTTTAGGGATTCTGATCTCAAGATATTGAGTTCAGGTAGAATTACTATGTTTAGGATTAGTATATCCAGATTAGTAGAGAGTGTGAGTTTACAAGTAATGTATCCAGATTAGTATTATCAAATTTAGACTTCATTTCTTGGTCATTGGTAATATCTATTTTGTTTTTCATTGCATAATGATTTCTCAAGTTCGTTCTACTAATTTGTTGGTTGTGTTTCGTTCTTTTTTCTTTGTCTTTTTAGATAGAATTGTTTAGGGTATCTATTTGAAGTGACATTTGATTTTTAAAATGGTACTTCCATAACTACTTTATAATATGCACTATAGCAACTGAAATTATGCATATGTGTTTATTTCAAAGAGGTTACGTTAATTATTCGTTTATTCTCTAGAGTATTCATACTTCAGGTGAGTTGCCAAACTAATTATATGTTGAACTTATGCTTCAACTAAATTTAGATCGGTAATATATACCTTGAAATATATGTAGCATAATGTGCTCTTACTTCAGCTTACTAAAATGAATTTAGAATAAATTTCATGTGTTTTATCCACTTTAACATCATAGTCTTATTATTTGCACAAATATATTTCATTTTCAAAGGTTGATCATTAATAATGGAAAAGATTTTCTTCAATCATGTTGTTCGTGTGATAAGATGAAACTTGGGTAATTTTGTCCAACAAATTATGTCAATGGGGAGGTGAGCATCAATATTTATTGAAGATGTATATTTGGAGAATGTATCCCAGAGATTATCTCAATGGATAGGCGAAAGATTCAACAATTGGCACATTTAATTATTTGGCATCACAAGTATTTGTACAAACAAATCATAATTGGTTGACCAACATTTGCAGACAACATGAGTACGATGCAACTGCTTCACCTAATGCTCATGTTTGGTTGGTGTCTTGCTCTTGATTCAAATTTAGGTATACATTTATATAATTATACCTTTGTTTTTTGTATTTTGAGAAAAATTGGAACTGTTATATTACTTAAAGTGTTAAAAATTCACATCCGTGCCATTGTATCGCAATCTATTTCACTTCATGAATGTGGAACATTTATTATTCTATCATCAATAATCGACACAAATACATATCTACAATTATCATTGTCTGTCTTCATTCCCCATTCGTCATTAGTCATTCATCCTTGGTTATTTTTAACTATTAGAAGGAATAAATTATATACTGAATTAGTAGTTTTTATGTTGATTCATAATTTATCGTTTACAGTTTAACAAATAGCCAGATGTCAACGTTTAAACTTAATGTTAGCAATGATGCATTTCTTGGTACCAAAATATTATGTTTGTTGGTACAAGAGTTGAGCTGGCTACAGAGCAGGTATTAAACTATTATCTCCTAATTGTTTACCTTTTATGTGACAACAACCATCTATATTTACTCTACACCTCAAACAAATGTGTTGTTGAATTAATGCATGACATTATGATTAGAGTAGGCATATCTAGGCATGCATATACACTCGTAGCGATAAATATAGTGTAGAAGTTGAATGGTAACCATGTGGTTTGATCATGATTTGGATTGTTTATTATAGCTTGATTTGGTTATGGAAATCGATGTTATATTATAAAGTTAGTAAGCATCTATATATGGATGTATACTTGGAACCTATCATGAAGGTAGTTTGTGTTAGTAATGTACTAATTGTAAAACATGAGCTTCGGCATGAGTTTTGGTAAACAAAGCTAGCTACTTTGTATAATTGCGACGGATTTGAGATTCGGTGGGAATCGAAGTTGTTTTTCCAAAGTTTAAAGTTTTGAAACGAATTAAAGTTTGTAGATTTAGTTTCAAAAGTTTTTTAGATTTTCTAAAGAATGTTTAAACCATGAAAAAAAGTGAGGGGTTGTGAAGTGGTTCGCTAAGAACATGTGAGAGTGAATTGCGGCTGTAGCGATAGTCGCTATAGATGCAGTTCGATGAAATTAATCAATTTTAGTTTCAAGTAGTTTTAATTTGAAATTGTTTTGTGAAAGTTGTCAAAAAACTTAATTTGTAATTAAAAAGTAATTAAGTTCGGTAATTTAATTATTTAATTAATTAGTCAAAACAAAAAGGTAACTAGCCTTAATTGGTAATTAAGAAGGTAATCAGTAATTAATCAACACTTAAGTAGGTTAATGACTATTATTTGATTAATTATGTTTAATCGGTATTTAACATGGTCAAGAGGTAATTAATGCTTAATATTTATTTAATTAAGTTAATTAGTCAATTAATTATTATTTGAATAAACGTTAATTAATTAGGATTTAACTTTTAAACAATTTTGTTTAGTCTTAACCAAGTTGCATTAGTAAGTTAATTAGCACTTAATCAAGTTCATTAAGCCTAATTAGAATTTAATTATGACTTAATCTTGATTAATAAGGATTATTAAAGTTTAATTGTGGTTTAAGTTGATTAAATCTACTTAAATCTTTTCAAAGTTGATTTTAAAAATGAACCGAATGTGTTTTAAATCAATGTTTCAAAAAAAAGTGAACTAGTTCCAAATCCGAGGATCTCTTGTCTGGACTGTAAGCAACCCAATATGATTATGAAGAATAAATGACATTTTTTAGTAGAACAAAACACCATTCTACTATAGTATAAGCGATTTGATTTGTGGACATGTATTAGCAGAATTAATCATCGTTCTACTACGAATTGATTGAATTGTTTGGACATCTATTTAGCAGGACAAATCATCCTCCTCCTATTATGTTATTTGGACATGTATATGATAGTTACTTCATATTAACATGTTATTCCCTGATTTGAATATGAATTATATTCACATACTTGTTGCTTATGTAAATAACTGTTAAGTGAATTGGAATTGAATGTGAATGGTAACTTAAATTAGTACCATTTGAATTGCTAAGCCTCTTTTTGAATTTATAAAGTATGATTTTGAATTAACTTCGATTCTTAAATAAATTTAGTGTTTAAAGTTTATAAATGATTTCCAAGTTATGCTATTATTTTGTAAAGTTATTTATAAGTAATAACTTTTTTATAAAGGGATTGTACTAAAGGTTTACTTAAAATGTTTTACAAAAGATAATTTGAAATGATATATTATAAAGAAATTTTATAAAGGTTTTATAAATAAGTTTTATAAAGAGTTTTAAATTAGAAAGAGATTTATAAATCATTTTAGAGATTTCAAAGGAAATTTAAAATTAGTTTGGAAATTTATAAAGTTGTTTGGAATGTGAAGTAAATGGGTTTAATTATAGGTGATGTTTTTAAAAGGTAATTGTTGGCCATTTAATATGGAATTATAAAGAGGGAACATTCAATATGTTTTGGTAAATAATGTGAATTGTCTCCAAGTTTATAGGAAATGTTAGGGGTTAGAAATAGTGTTTTTAAAAGATCTTTTGATCAAGTTTTATAAAGTATCCTTTTTAATTAAAAAAATTAATAAAAGCTTAGTGGATCCTATATGGGAATTAAACAATGATTGGATGTTTGTTTATTAATATTTGAACAACCGACTATCAAGTTTGACCTAATTTGACTTAGGAAGTATGAATGTAAATTTGGGTTTCTCTATAAGGTCTTGAATACTTACTTCCAAAAAAATGGGGAATGGGTCAACTGCAAATTATCGGTTGTTGGTGCGGAGAGGGATCAGATTTATATATTTTGAAACAACTCTAGGTCAACATGTACGTTCGAGTAGAAGACATCTTGATGATGATTGAAGATGGTGCTCTTTGAAGTGCAAGGGCTAGTATTGCTAATTCTGAGGGTGATTCCAAAATGGATGTAATAGAGTTAGTGCCTTTGGTTTTGTTCAGGCCTAGAACGAACTTGTATGGATGAATGTTCGCATTACATTGACGCCTGGAGGGCAGTGTTCGCATTGTAAGATGTATTACTATTTAGAAAGGTAAAACTTAGCCTCAAGCCTCACAACCGGAAGGAATGGCAAAAATAAGGCATGTAGCAGAGCTATGTGGTTAGCTACCTTTAGGAGTAGTCATCCTAATCTAGATGTCCCTTTTAAATTTGGTTTGCGTGCAAATACAATGGTAGTGTAAGGCCTCGGTGTCAAGGGGGTGAGGTAATTTGGTTTTTCATGTTAAAGGGGTAGTCAACTCTATGTTAGCATTGGTGCATTTTCTAAAGGTGTATCATCAAAAGGTAGTCCCTTACCTTGCCATTGTTGGGATCTAATTACATTTTCAATTGTAGAACCTAGTATGTTGGAATGTGAGATGCAAGCATTTCAGCTATTTTATCTGTTTACTTTAAACCTAAACACTATGATATCATCACTCTATTTTGATATGAATTTTTTTGATTATTGTAAGATAAAAAACCCACCATTATTATATGCGGTGTGTTCTTACGAGATACCCTTTGTTTGAAAAGTTTTCAAATGTAGAAATTAGTTTGGTTGTTAGTTGTTATCGAGTTTTACTCACGCTACTTTACCATACTAACTCAGGCATTATTCCATGTAATGCTCGGGTCAGACCGAGCATGTTTTCCCAGGTTTAGCTGGATACTTTGGTGTAGGAGAGGAGCTGGATGGTAAAGACATATTCATGTATATTTTTCTTCCGCTGTGTTATAAAGTCTATATGTTTGTCAATAGATGATAGATTTCTATAACTGTCCAAATTTAGGATAATTCTTGTGTACTCTGATGTTGTATATATGGATAAAGACATTTCTTTTTGTAAAGATCATTATTGTATTATATTTTATTCGCTGTGTTGTGAGATTCTATGCTGTTTAATTTTCTTCTATCTTCAATCTTCACTTTTACTTTAACAAATCGATATTTCCGGCACTTGAATGTTCGGCATGTAATACAGTGGACATATTAGTGTCGATTTTCGAGGATTGAAATTCCAGTTTGTTGCAGTACGAGTGAATAGTTTTGTTTCAATTTGTTTAATAGACTCAAGGTCGAAGCACAATTAAAAAAAGGTGCCATAGGGTTAAGAGTGTATGAGATACAACCGATAAGGTGCTATCTATCATTTGTGGGACTGTGATTTGTTAAGCAGGCTCTAGTTTAGAATTCCAAGTAGGATGATTCCTATCATCCACAATTAAAGCCGAAAGATTTCTATGTTTTCACTTAGGGTTCGGTGAAGCATAAAAACTGTAACGACCTGAAATTTTCAACTTCGAAAATTCGACACTAATAGTTTACTATAGAAGTGCCGAGCAATCGAACGTCGAAAATCTCAGATTGTTAGAATAAAGAAGAAGGAGGTAGATGAAGAACAGAAAACAAAACACAAAATCTCGCATTTCGCAACGGATCAAATATAATATCAAATAATAGCATTTATACAAGAAAGCTATAATTGTTAATTTACATCAATACATCAAAGTTACAACCAATAATAAATAAACTGGACAGTTGTATAACAAGTCCCAGACTACTGACAATATAACTCTAGTATATAGCGGTAAACTCCATACGTTCCTGCCATCCAGCTCGCCTCCAGAGCTCCAGAGCATTCTAACCTGAAAATCTGTAATACTTGATTTGACCCGAGCATTACAACAAAGTAAGACATGGGTCAGGATGGAAACCAGCGTGAGTAAACCCATCTATCAAGAAATTCTAATACATAAAACTTATTTAAAACCCGGGGTAACTCATACTTTTTACAAGTTCTTAACTTGCCATAGTAAAATACATATCTTATAATCATATCTAAGCATTATTACTTAGATTAAATGACCGAATTTACATCGTTTATTCCATTCCAGCGTATTTATATATCACAGTCAAATCATAAAGAACTATTGTAGATTCCAAATCAAAGTGGTTTCGGGTATTTACTGATACCTGACCCCGGTCTCTTCGAATCCAATATTATCTTAAAAAACCAAGCTGTTTAGTTTTAAACAATTCCATTTATACATAGAATTACATATCTACATAGCCATTCATCACAGATAGACAAACCATATTATCACAGTTCAACCTAAACATATTATATCACATAGCATCACAAATCACATATCAGAGATATCAACTAATCTAAAGCATACAATATCATTCAATCATTCATAAGCAAGATAAATTTGCCACACCATTTCTAATTAATTTAAATAAATTAAATTAATTACTTCAATCACCTTTTAAATCCTGCTTACTTAATCATTAATTAATTACAAACCATTAATTAATCACCCTTTTATTACCCATTAATTATCCATAATTACTTCCATTAAGTAATTATCCCATTGGTTAGTTATCCTCAATTAATTAACCTTAATTTTTAATTAATTTAACTTTTAATTACAAATTAAATTAATTAATCCTTAACAAATTTATCCTTTAATTACTTACATTAAGTAATTATCATTTAAGTAGTTAATCTCTAATTACTTATTTAATTTATCCTTAATTACGAATTAATTAATCTCTAATTAATAAAACTCATTATTAATTAAATTAATTAACTACCCTTTAATCATTAATTAATTAAATAAATTAATTACTCTTTAATTACTTTATTAATTTAATTAATCCGTAATCATCCAAGGTCTTTATTGACTTTAGGATAAACCATTTATCTTTATTTAATTTCTAAATTACCATAATAATATTTAAAACATTTATATTTATAATTAACTTAATTAAATCATTTAAGTTAAGTTTAAAAGAACTTAAGCATTTAACCTAACAAATTTAAGTTAACCAAATTATATAACTTCCTTAAAACAATTATTTAAGACATTTATTATATAAAGAAATAAATTTTAAGAAATGGTTCAAAGCTAGATTCATTTTAAATTTAAAAACTTATATGTAAACTTAAAAACTGTACAAATTTTTACTTCGGGTCAGACCCGAATAACACTCGATCCCCTACCCGAGACCATTTTTTTTTAAAAAAACTTAGATTTCGTTATACTTAAAATCTGGAAACAACACACACACAAAATCACGAAGACCCACCCGAGCCACAACTCTTCTTCTTCGAAACCCACCCGAGACTCCTTTTCTTTTTCCCCTCAAAATAAAACTAATACCATGTAACAACCCGATATTTTCAGCCATTCGCATCCACACATGCCGGACTTGAATTGCTCAAAATACCACATTGTAAATAAATTGGGAGCAAATGAAATACGATCACAGAATCACAGACACAGAAATATCAAAATAACTCGCAGCGGAAACTAAAATACCACAGTAGTTCATAAAGCTACTATAAAAAACTCTCAAAACTATTACATAATAGCAGTCTAAAAATATACAATAGAAATCCCAAATATATAGAAGTTTATAAATACCAGAACTGAAATAGAACAACTGAAACTGAAAGGGAATAGATAACTAGACAAGCAGAATCTCTAGCGATTCCTAGCTCCAGAAAAGAAATCCAAAGCTAAGTTGTAAATACTCCGGCTGACCCGAGCATAAAATAAAACACAAAACACTCGAATCAGGACATATATACTTATATAATGTAAACCAACTCAAGTGAACTACAATAGTAATGTACAATAACTTAAATGATGCTTGGGATTGCCCATCCTTTAAGGATTAGTTAAACTATAAATTAAATACATCCTGTGGTTAAAATTTAAAAATGGTATTTTGCGCTTCTAAATCAAATATCATTTAAAAATTCAATATCACTTAAAATTCATTTTGAAATTTCAAAATATCATATCTTTCCAAAACCACATACGTTTTTATTCAATTTAAATATCATTCCAAATCACATTTTAAAAATGGTTTATATTTAAAATCAAAATATTCCGAATAAACTATTTAAATATTCCATTTAAATCATTTAAATATTCCATTTAAATCATTTAAAATGAAGTTATTATATTCAATAATCAAATATATAATTCTCAAAAATTTTACCACTTTCAGAATTCATTTATTCACTTAAATTTATTAAAACAGTGAAAATTCAACTTTTGCAGAACTTAGAAAATGCTACGGAAAGTTATGTTTAAAAACAATCCAATACAGCATTTCAAATGCTGTAATAGGTTTTAGATTTCAAAGAAAACTTTAGTTAAACTCAGCAACTACAGCACTTACAAAGTGTTGTAATAGCCCTTAGTTCATTTTAGCCATTTAGTTCATTTATATCAATTACAGCATTAACAAAAATGCTGTAATATCTCTAACTTTAGAAATGATAGCATTTGAGGAATGCTGCCAATTTAAATTCCATACTTTCACTACAATTTCCCAAACAATTAAAATTTATTTAAATTCATTTTAACTTATAAAAATCATATTTTCTCACTTTAAAAACAATCATTTAAATACCCCTTAATTTATGATTTTACAAAGTGAAATTTCACAAATAATTATCAAATCTTTAAAAATCCACTTATAAAATAAAATAATAATTAACACAAAATACTGGGTTGTTAGACCCTTCGTGCACGTGCACATCTCCTTGACGCTGTTCCGATCGATATTGCGACCTCAGATAAGTCGTCGGCGACCATCTCAACTCAACCGACCCCCAGAAATCCTAAACCACCCATAAAACCAAAAACGAATGAATTCGAACCTATCAATTAGAAAACCCAATCATCAATTACCTCATATCTCCCATCTCCATTCATCGGAGGCTACGGCCTCATTCTTGGACCTCCGCCCAAGTTCCTCGTCCGCTTCCCCGAAGCTCCTATCCAACTCGACACGATTTCGGTACCACATTGGCTTTGAAATCAACCTCAGCCCAAAACATAGCTTAAACCTAGTTCGCCTAATGCCCATCACCCCGATGATTTAGAATCCTTTCGAACAATATTCCCATGATCACTGATCAATGAACAATCTCCAGCCTCAACCTCGACAGCTCAGAGCATCGCGATTGTCAGAATTCGATGAGAATTCAAAAACCGTTCAACTCAGAAATACTCCACAAATACAAATTTAAAATTTATGGAATGATTATAAAAAATCATCATTTTTTAATACAAATCTGATTAAGAAAACCAAACTCAAAATTATGGGCATTGATTTTTGTCTTATCTTTTATTTCTCACTGTATTTAAAGTATTTACCCAATATTTTCCCTTGAATCTATTTTTATAAATGAAGTTATACATATATAAATACTTTTCATTTAGAGATGAAAGTCTAAATTGTTTAGGTGGAATGTTTTAGATTTTTGATCAGGTTTAAAACCAGTAAATTATAAAAGAAGCATCTGTTCCCAAGACATGCACACCTATTTTCATATATATATTTATACATACAAAAATATTTACATTCATACAAGCACTTATCACTACTATATTATAAACATCTTGCTATATCACAGATTCAATGTTTTAAATAGGTTAGTTTTACTCATCTTTGATATTTGAAACAGAGGAAGATTGTATTAGTTTTGAAAACTTTTGATCTGGAATTTGACATGACGATGTTCTAATCTGCTCTTGTTTTGCTTGATTTAGTTGAAGATGAAATATTGTTTTACTGAGATGATTGCTACAGGTTGTTGAAAGAGTTGATTGTTGTTTTCGAATTTTTTTATTGTTTACAGGCTTGTTTTTTTTTACTCGTTACTTTGATAAAGAAGATAAAAGAGAAATGAGAAAGGAGTAGAAATGTATATATCTTCTTTTATATTTTATTTATTATTTAAAAACAAAATAAAGTAATGACACTTGTTTAACTTCCTAACATTTGTCATTAATATGTGTTAATTTTCTTCCATTTGTTAAACTATACACATTTAACTAACATGTGTAATTATGCATGTCTTTATTTATTTTAAAATATTTTTATAAAACTTTTGCATTTAATTTGATAATTAATAAATACTTTTCTTAATTTACATAAATAAAACCTTTTAAATAAAATAATACAAAACGAATTATATTTTAAATAAAATCATATATAATATAATTTTAAATCCAAAATATTTTAAGATATTTATCATTTGAGTATCCAATTCAAATTCAATTCCAATTTAAAATCCAATTTAAAATTAACTCATACACACACACGCGCGCACATTTAAACAAACACAAATTTAATTTTTTGAAAATAATAAATTTTCCTATTTAAAACCTTCTTATATCTATATATATAAACTATCATTATTATTTGTTTTTTTAAAAGAATAATTTGTCAATTTTAAGTAATTATATTAGGAGATTATCAAATAAATATTTATCAAGATATTTATAATTCAACTTTTTTTATATTTTCAAATTCATTTACATATTCAGATATCTTTTATTATCAAAATTTTTATCTATTCATATGAATAAATCAGTTAATTATCCAATTATCAGATGTCCAAAATACAGGTTATCATATTCCTCCCCCCTTTAAATCTTTTCGTCGTCGAAAAGGATCGAGGCCGGAATTTATTCAATACTTAAAATCAGATAAATTTCTCTTTGAACATTTTAACTAAAAGCTCTTTTTATTTAACATTTCTAAAACACTTTAAAATCTATTAGTATTACTAAAATAGTTTTATAAAATACTTCTCATAGCTTGATGTTTCAACAAGTCCATCCTTGTTCTCACGGAAATTCGGTCATACGTTGATCAGGCGTAAGACTAAAAATCTATAAGTACTTGGTAAACCCGTTTCCAACACCCAGTGAAAATACTAGGGAAAATATTTTGTTAAAAATATAGAAAACATTTTTGAAAATAGGGGAAACATCTTTGGTGAGAATGCAATGGAAATCATCACCACCTCCATGGTCGCAGTTAACCCGATGGTTATGTTGCCATCCCGGAAAAATCCATAGATAACTATAGGAACTCTACGCCCCACAATTATGCCATGGAACCCACCACAGATAACAGTTACGCCTCAGGTTACGTTGCCATCACGGCAAAAGTCCATGTAACTATAGGCATCAGCGCCCTTGATTTTCGTTGCCAAATGAAACTTCACCACTCCCACATAGGTCGTAGACTACATCAGTCAAGTCCTAGTATAGCTTTAGGCTCTCACGTCCTCTCCACATTCGCTATGTCTTCATAGGTCATAGTCTACTGATGTTACGTTTCCATCACGGCAAAATCAAACATAGACCGTTGGCTCTCACGGCACACACGACTTCCGCTATGGTCCACAGTAGATCGCAGTGACATCGAGTTACACCGTCATCATGGTATAGCCCAAATGTCTCTGTAGGCATCAACACCCTCGACTTTCGCTACATACAACACAAAATCCTCAAGAACTTCAGTTTGTCCGGACTTCATTCCATGATTCAACTTAGAGCGTCCCTCTTAGGGCTCAAGGCAGAACCACCCCGTGGATCTCCTATGAAGTTCATTTCAATGGGAGCGCCTTTTTCCCCAGAGCCAATCTCAAAACATTTTATACTATACACATATAGTATCTTTCGAATCATACCCTTTATGATTTACATCAAAATCTCCTTTACACAAAATTGATATCCAAATCGATAGTTTCAAACTTGGCTTTCCAAATTCCCGAAATTGATTTCTCCCCAAAAATCAAAAGCCTTTCCAAAATTCACAGGTTCCAAAACCTTTTTCCAAAATCATTCTCATCAAATCCTTTTTATATATACACATATATACAAACATACATATATATATATATATATATATATATATATAATCTTGAAAAATCTAGGATCACTTCATACCTATATAAATTCCTCTTTTATACCTCAAATATTTTCAAAAACTCTTTCTTCTGGTTTTAGATTCAATATAGGGGGAGCTTATCATATATATATATATATATATATATATATAACTTTTCTATACCAATCAACATTCAAATTTGATTTTCTTTTATAAAGTCACTTACCACATCACTTACTTTTCATAAAGTGAATTTTAAAAGATATCCAACTTCCAACTTCATTCATATATATTTCTCAAAATATAGTTTTCTTTCAAAAATAATTTCTCATTTCTTATCCAAAAAAATTCAATATCCATTTCATTCGAGCCCATATGATGTACACATATCATCCGTACGCAATATCAAATCTGATCGCTCACTCGATCACACGATTTCTCTTTCGAACTAGTATCATCCACCTGACTTCCTACTGCAGACTCGGATCTGGTTTCTTGATCAAAAACTGTTATTCTCGTTGCATAGCCTAACTATGATAGAGAATTTCTAGAATCAATCAAAAATCCGTATCCAGGTTTCACCATCGAAAATCGAGTGAAAGATCCCAACTCGGATCGATATACTATCTAGAAATTTTGTGCCCGGATCTGGATCAAATCATTCTGCGAATAGAACAATATACATACGTCCTATGTATTTATCTTCATTGATCATTAGCTAAATCAATTCTCTTTTCTATTCACCTTCATTTTGGTTCCATTCACTTATACACAATTGCTCCCAATTTCCATTTGGGTTAACGCTTCAATTCTTATCTAAATTGGTATTCAATTATAGACAGTTTTCACTCTGACCAATTTGGATTAAGAAAATTGCTTGAATTTTTTTAAAATAGATAAGTAGTTGTAAAATAGTTATTAGTTGCAAAATAGCAGCAGAATAGTTAAGTAATTATAAATTAGTTTTAAAATAGTCAAATAGTTGTAAAATAGTTAGATATTTGCAAAATAGTTATAAAATAGTAATTAGGTTATAAAACAGTTGTAAAATTGTTGTAAAATAGTTAAATAGTTTCAAAAGTAGTTGTAAAATAAGTATAAGATAGTTTTGGTTTTAAAAAAGAGAAGTTGTATAGTAAATAGCTAGGAAAAATAGATTTAAAAACAGTTATATTAAAATAGTTTATTTTGAAAAAATGGTTTAGAGCAAAACTGTTCAATTCTCAATCTCCGTTTTCAATCAATTTCCAATTTCCACTTCCATTTAAATTGATTCAATTCCAATTCAATTTGAATTAACTTCAATTCCCTATCCCAAATTCAAATCAATTCCAATTTGATTTAAACTTATCCAACTTAAATCACAGTTCCTACTTAATTCAAATCAAATTCAATTGGAAATAATTCAATTCAAATTTCAACATAAAACTATCTTGAATTATATAAATTCGAGTTAGATTTTAAATGTTGATCTAATCCTTTAAATCAAATTAACCTTTACCTTTAAATTAACAACTTAAATCCTTAAACAATTAAATTATGATTCCAATTTCAAATTTCCATTTTAAATTACCTTCACTTAACTTATTACAAAGTTCAAATTAGAGTTCAAAACTTTTTTTAAATGATTTAATCTTCAGAATCCAATTTATTAGCTAATTCTACCTTTGAAACCAATCCTTAACAAATTTTCAGCAAGCTCATTTCTAACACTTAAATCTTTAAGTTCAAATCAATTTCCCTTTCAAAAGTTCAAATCTTATTTCTATTTTATTTCAGTAATGGACGTATATTACTTCAATCCATTTCTTATTTAAAATAATCCAACTCTCATTTCATAGATTACTAATAACAACAGGATGATATCAGGATAAGTCAAAATAAATAAATATCAAAATTATTTAAAACATTCATCAATAGCATCTAATCCAATTTCTAGATCGCAAACCCATTTCGAGATCACACATATTCCCAATTCAAATCAACCATTTAACTTCCCAGGTTAAATCTCAATTTCAAAATGAAATTTCCAATTCAGGTTGTTTGTTCTAAACTTATTTAACTTCCCCTAAGTTAAATTCTATTCAATTTCATCCAGTTAACTTTACCCAATTTGAATTCTCACTTCTGATTCTAAACATCATATTAATAATCTTCCCACTTATAAGTTCAAAAACTTATCACTTTGGTTTTCATATCACATTCCAAGGAAAAATTTAAAACTCAACACTTAGAGTTTATTTCAAATCATCTTTGATCTTATGTATATCCCACATGTATACATATCCATTTCTTTTTAAATTTTCAAACAACTATTGTTTGAAACAGGACCCTCTCATTTAAATAATACTATTTATTATTTCTTTTAGCACTTTGAAACAAATTCCAAATTTTCTGGACTTAGATTTAAAACTTCACAATTTAAATTATCTTCAATTCCAATTTATAAGTCATACTCACCCAAATGTTTACTTCCCTAAAACATTTCATTTTGCTTAATCATTAACAAATATTTCATTATCAAACACAACAACCATTTATGATAATAACCAAGATTATCATATCTGAAAACCAATTCACTATATGTTATCCTATAATTTATTAGAAAATAAAATCAGGGTCACTTAATTCAACCTTCTGAAAACACTTCTACAAATTCAGGATTTTAATTTCGGTTTCAATCCATTTATCTTATTTATATAGTTTATATTATCTAATTCCTATTTGGTTGTATTTCTATTACCACTTAATTCTTATTATTTTTATTTAATTTCAACAATTCAACAACCAATTAGAAAATTATTGCTTTATATATATGAAAATCATTTAAAACCATTTTTTTAAACCTTTATATAAGAAATTAACAAGTATGCTCTCATACACACACACACACACACATATACACTCAACTCATTCTAGGGTACTATTGACCCTATCCCTAATGAGAAACCCTACCAGAGCCAAGGTTCTCGCTTAACCATCTGCTCTAATACCAAAATATAACGATTCGAAATTTTCGACTTCGAAAATTCGACACTAATATGTTTACTGTAGAAGTGTTGAGCAATCGAACGCCAGAAATCTCTGATTGTTAGAATAAAGAAGAAGGATGTAAAAGAAGAATAGAAAACAAAACACAGAATCTCGCATTTCACTACGGATCAAATATAATATAAAATAATAACATTTATGCAAGAAACTTATAATTGTTAATTTACAATAATACATCAGAGTTACGACCAATAATAAATAAACTAGACAGTTGTACAACATGTCCCAGACTACTGACAACACAACTCTAATACATAGCAGTAAACTCCATACGTTCCTACCATCCATCTTGCCTCGTAAGCTCCAGAACGTCCTAACCTGAAAATCTGTAATACTTGATCTGACCCGAGCATTACAACAAAGTAACACCCGGGTCAGGCTAGAAACCAGCGTGAGTAAACCCATCTAACAAGAAATTCTAATGCTTAAAACTTATTTAAAACACGGGGTAACTCATATTTTCTACGAGTTCTTAATTTTCCATAGTCAAATACACATCTTATAATCAAATCTAAGCATTATTACTCAGATTAAGTGACCAAATTTACATCGTTTATTCCTTTCTAGCCTATTTATATATCAAAGTCAAATCCATAAAGAATTACTGTAGATTCCAAATCTAAGTGGTTTCAGGTATTTACTGATACCCGACCCCGGTCTCTTCGAATCCAATATTATCTCAAAAAAAACAAAGCTGTTTAAGTTTAAAAAATTCTGTTTATATCTAGAATTATAGCCATTCATCACAGATAGACAAACCATATTATCAAAGTTTGACCCAAACATATCATATCACATAGCTTCACAAATCACATATCAGAGATATCAACTAATCTAAGGCATATGATATCATTCAATCATTCATAAGCAAGATTAATTTGTCACACCATTTCTAATTAATTTAAGTTAATTAAATTAATTACTTCAATAACCTTTTAAATCCTGCTTGCTTAATCATTAATTAACTACAAACCATTAATTAATCATCCTTTACTTACCCATTAATTATCCATAATTACTTCCATTAAGTAATTATCCCAGTGGTTAATTATCCTCAATTAATTAACATTTAATTATTAATTAATTTAACCTTTAATTACAAATTGAATTAATTAATCCGTAACAAATTTATCCTTTAATTACTCACAATAAGTAATTATCATTTAAGTAGGTAATCTCTAATTACTTAATTAATTTATCCTTAATTACGAATTAATTAATCTCTAATTAATTAACTCATTATTAATTAAATTAATTAACTACCCTTTAATCATTAATTAAATAAATTAATTAATTACTCTTTAATTGCTTTATTAATTTAGTTAATCCGTAATCATCCAAGGTATTTATTGACTCGATCATCAGTCACCTCATATCTCCCATCAGTCAAAAAAAACGATTGAATTCGAACCCATCTATCAGAAAACTCGATCATCAACCACCTCATATCTCTCATCTCCGTTCACCGGAGGCCACGGCCTCATTCCTGGACCTCCGCCTGAGTCCCTCGTTCGCTTCCCCGTAGCTCTGATCCAACTTGACACGATGTCGACACCACATTGGCCTTGAAATCAACCACATCCCAAAACATAGCTTGAACTCTAGTTCGCCTTTGCCCGATCACCCCCTGATCTAGAATCCTTTCGAACAAATTTCCCATGATCATCGATCAATGAACAATCTCCAGCCTCAACCCAGACACCTCAGAGCATTGCGATCGTCAGAATTGGATGAGAATTCAAAAACCATTGAACTCAGAAATACTCCACAAATACAAATTTAAAATTTATGGAATGATTACCAAAAAATCATCATTTTCTAATACAAATCTGATTAAGAAATCCAAACACAAAATTAAGGACATTGATTTTTTTGTCTTGTCTTTGATTTCTTACTGTATTTTCCCTTTTCAAAGTATTTACCAAATATTTTCCCTTGAATCTACTTTTAAAATTGAAGTTATAGGCATAAAAATACTTTTCATTCAGAGATCAAAGTCTAAATTCTTTAGGTGGAATGTTTTAGATTTTTGATCAGGTTTAAAACCAGTAAATTATGAACAGAAGCATCTATTCCCAAGACATGCACACCTATTTTCATACACACACATACACACACACACACGCATACATATAAAAATATTTACATTCATGCAAGCAATTATCACTACTATATTACAAACATTCAGCTATATCACAGATTCAATGTTTTAAATAGGTTAATTTTACTCACCTTTAATATTTGAAACGAAGGAAGTCTGTATTAGTTTTGAAAACTTTTGATATGGAATTCGGACTTCATGATGATCTGATCTACTTTGGTTTTTCTTGATTTAGTTCACGATGAAATCTTGTTTTACTGAGATGACTTCTACAGGTTGTTGAAAGAGTTCATTGTTGTTTTCGAATTTTCTTTCTTTTTTTTTTCTTTTTTTTCTGTTTACAGGTTTGTTTTTTACTTGTTTCTTTGATAAAGAAGATAAAAGAGAAATGAGAAAGGAGTAGAAATGTATATATCTTCTTTTATCTTTTATTTATTATTTAAAACAAAACAAAGTAATGACACTTGTTTAACTTCCTAACATTTGTCATTAATATGTGTCAATTTTCTTCCATTTGTTAAACTATACACATTTAACTAACATGTGTAATTATGAAAGTCTTTATTTAATTTAAAATATTTTTATAAAATTTTTGTATTTAATTTACTAATTAATAAATACTTTTCTTAATTTATATAAATAAAACCTTTTAAGGAAAATAATATAAAAACAACTATGTTTCAAATAAAATAATATATAATATCATTTTAAATCCAAAATATTTTAATATATTTATCATTTGAATTTCCAATTCAAATTCAATTCTAATTTAAAATCCAACTTAAAATCAACTCATATGTGTATATACACATTTGAACAAACATAAATTTAATTTGTTTGAAAATAATAAATTTTTCTATTTCAAACCTTCTTATATTTATATATATAAACAATCATTATTATTTGTTATTTTTTAAAAGAATAATTTGTCAATTTTAAGTAATTATATTAGGCGATTATCAAATAAATATTTATCAAGATATTTGTAATTTAACTTTTTAATATTTTCAAATTCATTTACATATCTAGATTTCTTTTATTATCAAAATTTTTATTTGTTCAATTAAATAAATCAGTTAATTATCCAATTATCAGATGTCCAAAATATTGGTTATCACAAAAACTAGTATGAGCCTTATTAGAAAAATGAAACGATAACATTTAACCTTTTTAATTTTGAAAGAACATATGCTATATAATGTTATAATAATCTACAATGCTGAATTTGTGCACTTAATGTGATTGATAAAACATTTATCAATTAAGATATACAAATGTTTTGAATCAAGGATTGACAAATAAAAATATAACAAAAACTTGCTAATAAATGCTTTCTACTTGTTAATGTTTCAACACCTATGCAACCACTTGATTTTGCAACTACTGGATACATTCGTAATTTTATCACTTACACGTTTATCCGAGACCGTGTATCACATTCTATGAGCTTTGAAATCTAAAGCAGTATAAGACAACGGATATTCGCATATAAGTGTTATACAGGGAATGGTCACAGTTCATAATGTACAATACTTCGATGAAGTTAGTTCGTTCGAAACAAGCCAATAAATAGTAGTATTAGATCGAGTATTCAATTCGATTGATTGCCAAATAATTGTATTGTGTTAACTATAGCACTAAACCAAAACTACAAGAAAGATCTTAGAATTCGATCATTGAAATGTCAATTTGATAAGTTTACATAAGGTGCATCATATTTGATGTCCTTAAATGTTAAGGATGATTAAATGCATCGTTATAAAGAGTTCATTATGATGTTGTAGTAAGAGTTATTTTATGAATGGTTTGACCATTTGAAAGAAAAACAAATGTATAAGAATATATGTGATTTAAGGTACAATTGAGATGAAGAGAGAGAATAGTCCCTTCTACTTCATAAAGAAATTTCGAAAATGAGAATTATGATAATATTAATTCATACTTAACATTAAAATAAGAAATATGATTTATATTCTAAAATGTATTTTTATTTAGAAAATTGTTTTCTACGAGATTTATTTCTTTGAGTTCAAGATATTTGATCAAAATACTCTCCGTTGTAAACTAATTACAGTATATAAATTAAATAATTTATATTAAGTGAATGGTGGGCCTCTGAATTTAGTACGCTATTATAATGATGGTTGAAATAGTGGGAGCATGCCATATAACATTTATTGATTGCATCAAATTACGAAAATTGTTTTCGCAAAACATACCAAACATTATTTATGACATATTGACTATTTTTGGCGTTGATTGAAAATAGACATAGTTAAATTTCAATATGAATATTATGAATATTAGTTACGAAATAAAACTATAATTGAAACACCCCACAACCCCTAGTATTCCCAAAAAGGGCACACCAAAGGATGTGGTGCGTTACAGGTATAGCTAAAGCATCATAGAGACTAAGATTCACAAGACAAATAAGTAAAAGCAGCAGAAAACATTTTAATAATAAATAATAATTCAAAATTAAACTTCATTTAGAAATTAGTTATAAAAACATAACATGTCTCAAAAACTCAAAATCTCTCGTGTCTCATGAAAATACATCTCAGTCTCACATAATCAGAGTACAATAATAATAATAATCCCTCTCAAAAGTGCCAATCCATCATAAGCCAAATGAAAAAGATGAAAAGCAGAAGAATACGTCTAAAATGTGAAAACTCCGGGAATGAATCTCCAAGCAACCTGAATCAACTCAACTCTGGTGGCCTATTTGGGACGAAAAAGGGGGAAATAGAAGAGTGGGTTAGACGAAAGTCTGGCGAGTGAAAGTAACTACTAGCATTTTTAAATAAGATAAGGATAATAGACTAAGAAATAGTTCTAGCTTGAAAGAAAGATACAAAAAAGATAAAACTAAGATAAAATACTATTTTTGATTCTGTTTGACTGTTTGCTTCGATTGTTCGCACTTGTCTTAAACTACCGTGATTAGACTGAAATCCTAATCCTATCTCATCTGCTAACCTGATTAGGCTGAAATCCTAATCCTACCCTTCGATCGACCTTTCCTATCTCTGTTGTGCCACTATGAACCAATCATGTTGGTCACAGCAAAAGGCACCTCTTTAGCTCTTAGGACGTAGTAGGAAATTATTTTAACTTAATTGATATTGTACGCTCGGTCATCGTCGGTGCACAATAACTGTCGGCCCCTATTTGACCCTTTATTTACACTAATCAGCAAAAGTGTGCCTAGCCTCACTTACGTGTGAGACCATCAGTCCTTGACCTGAAAGGGAATGCTATCGGTAATGGTCGTAACAAACAAATCTTCTAACTTTGCGCCCCATGCCCAAATCCCCAAAGTTGAGCCTCTATCTATTGGCCACTTATTTACCCTAATCAGCATAAGTGTGTCCCAGCTTCACCTACGTGTGGGACCATTAGTCCTAGACCTGAAAGGGAATGCTGCCGGTACGGGCCCCACTTTTATGTTTTCTTATTAATTTAATCCAAGATCTAAGTTTTAAAATAAGCTTCTTCTTTAATTTCTGCTATATTTGCTTATTAACTTAATCCAAGGTCTAAGTTTTAAAATAAGCCCCTTCAGTTATTTCTTTCTTGCTAATTATAACCTATGTTATAATTGTTCTTACAACTGTTGCTCTTCTATTTTCTCTCTTTAGTTATAACCTCATATTATAATCATATTTGAAATTATCTTAAATTTTCCTATTTTGGTCCATCTCTATTTTATTTCAGTTTTTCTCATTTTACATCTGATTTCTAAAAATTTAGCGTTATTTTATTTTATACATATTTGCGAATTCTTATCTTTTTAATATTTTATTCGCGTCAAAAAGCATTAACTCTCTATAAGAAACTAACATTTACAGGTTAAATTCCAACTTAAAACAGATGTAAATAACTATAAATAACTGTAAATAACTGAATAAAATAGCAGAATAAAAGTAGACTGAAAAGAACTTCTAAAGTATACTTAAAAACTAACTATAAATAAACTTACATAAAAACTGTCTTAAAATTGTAGAATACTACAACTATTGAGAACTTTGTTACTTTGAATTTCTTACAAATCTAAAATAATTATAAAGCACTCACCTATGGTCCTTAGCTCTAGTCCCGGGCCTTCCTGAATCCACTTATAGGGTGTAGAATATTTCTATCAAAAAGATTTCCTTCCTAGAATTTTTTTCTATTTAGGGTTCAACCTCAGGTAATGAACCCAAATGGAAGAAATTCTGAATGTGAAAAATACCTAAGCCTAGGGTTCTATTTATAGCATGGCTTAGGGATATTTGGACGTCGGATTTGAAGATTAAATCTAGTGCAACCACGTCATAGGCTCACTAGAAACCATCGGATGCAGCTACTAATGCATAGGATATGGCTAAAAATCAAAATTACCCTCTTCGGCTCATACCTGGACGAAATACCGTCCAAGCAGAAGTGTGGGTCGACCCATGTTCCTTGGGGATCGACCTACAGGTCGACCTTACCAAAACAAGGGTCGACCCCTAAGGGTCTTGTTCTTTTTTTCGTTTTTGTTTATTCTTTGTTTCCCTCGTAACTTCTCCATAATAGCTCGGATTTTGACAAGTTATATATGAAAATTGATCAAAAAATCGCCACGGACCCAGTGGTGCAACTCCCATAGCTTGATTTTGACAATTTCACAAACTTATTTTATTTTTTAATTAATTCATTAATTAATTATTATAGCTCAAATTTTGAGATGTTACAATGTGGTTTTTTAATAACAAAATGATGCATTGGAAAATACTGAAGTATCTAACATTATTTACAATTATTTTTGGAAATATTAACTAAGCTGAAGTTTTGAGAAATAATTTTATTATATAATTATAAATCATGTGATACTGATTAATTATGTTTTAAACAATTAAGGATTATGCATCCATTTAGTAAAAGCATCATAAGAGTTAATGAACTTTTCAGATCGATTCATATAGATATATGCAATCGTAAGTCTACTAATACCAAAATGGTTACACATGCTTCGTCATATTCATTGATGAGTTATCACCAAAATGGACATGTGTATTTGATACGTATGTAGTATGTCTAAGATAGATTCATAGATATTTGCTCAAAAGTTGGACAAACACCTCTAAATCTAGTTTCCTTTTTGGTTAAGTTTCATTTGATTTAATTGACTTGGGGTTTTTTATGTTCCAACACATAACGAAATGAATTTCAGCAAGTGCAGGGACAGTTCGGAAGTGCAAGTTTGGAAAGCGGATAAGGAAAGTAAATAACATAGAGTTTTTATAGTTGTTCAGCCCGAATCTGCCTACATTCACTTTCCATCTTATTATTCTCTCTTTGATTTGATTGCAAGTACATGATATATTCGAAGAGAGTAAAAAATTTAAGTAGCCGAAGTGATGTATTTTCAACAAAGTTTTCTCCATTTTTCTCCAAAAATATTTCTGCATTGTTATTGAGAAGCTCCATATTTATAGAGTGGAGTTGTTAAGTGTGGAGGAGACGTTATAGCTTCCTGAGTCTGGTTTGGCATTTGGGCCAGGGTTAGTTGGATCGGCATTTAGATTAGGAGGTTTTCTTTGGTTCGGTGATCCTTACTTGCCGGGCTAAACATTTGCTTCGTCATGTTGGTCATACCGGACCAACTATTTGGTCCGGCAATTGATGTGTTGTGTCGGACCAAGTACTTGGTCCGGTATATCAGAGAAGGTCAGACCAAATATTTGGTTTTGCATTCCTAAGGATATCAGACCAGATATTTGGTTCGGTATACCATAGGATGCCGGACCAAATATCCGGTCTGGCATGTCGGTCCATATGTTTGGTTTGGTATTTCGACAAATGCCAACCAAGCATCTAGTTCGGTAATTCTTCTTCCTATTTCCTTGTCTACCTTTGCTGCCTTCTTCTTCTTCTTCTTTTTTCTAGAAAGCCGAGCCAACACTTTCCCCCTAAAGTATGTTATGTAACTACATGACATGCTTTGTTTTGGTCTGGTATCGGGCTCCTACCACCGAATGAAAACCTACGACCATTCGTCTTCCTTCTTCTTCTTTAAATACCGCCTTCCCCCTTTGGTAGATGAAAGCTTGTTTAGAAAAGTTATCACTTTGGTAGATGAAATCTTGTTTAAAGGTTCCTCTTCCACCCATTTGGTGATGTAATCCACTGCCACTATGGTGTATTTTTCTCCTCCTATACCCATGGGGAGTCCCCCGATTAGGTCGATCCCCCAAATGGTGAAATGCCAAGGACTAACTATCTAGGACAAACCAGTAGGTAGAAGTCTTGGGATTTTGGCAAATCTTTGGCACTTGCCGCGTCTTTTAGCAAACTTGGTTTCATCTTTGTTCAGCGTGGGCCAAAAGTACCCATAGCGCAGGATCAATCTGGCTAGAGTTTGGCCGCTGGTGTGGTCGTTGCAACTTCCTTGGTGTATGTTGTTGAGAATAACTTTCGCTTCGCTTCCATCGACACACCTCAGTAGGGGAATGGAAAACCCACGACGGTACAACGCCCTCTTGAATGGTGTAGCAGGATGCCTTCCTTAGGGTTTTTCTAATTTCATTGCAATTTGCCTGTAGGATTCCTTCTTGTAAGTATTTGATGATTGGGGTCATCCATGTCTCTTCGTTACTACTGATGGACGTGATCCGAAGACACTCGACGCTTGGCGTAGCTTGCACCATGACGGGGTTACCCTCAGCATCGGTTCATTTCTCACGCTAGCTTCTTTGGCTAGGGCATCTGCTTCTCGATTCTCCTCCTATGGGATATGTTTGATTATATAGTAGTCTAGCTCGGTCAGGAGGGTTTTAATCCTGTTGTGGTGAGAGGAAAATCTTTGCCCATGAGTCTGGAATTCTTCCAGTATTTGGTTTACGATTTGCTACGAGCCACTCTGTATGCATAATGATTTGATCCCTATTTCCCTGGTGATTTCTAAGTCAGTAATTACTGCTTCGTATTCAGCGTCGTTACTGGTTGTGTCGAATTCTAGCCTTAGCGCGTAACTTAACTTTCTTCATCGGGGTGTGATGATTACTATTCCTGCCCCCGGGCTGAGCTCATTGGATGCTCCATCCACAAACATATTCCACTCGATTGTTTCCTCTATTCTGATGGTCATATCCTTGTCCTGAATAGTGAATTCAGCTACGAAATCAGCTAGGGTCTGCCCGTCAATTACGGTGCATGGATGGTAGGTGATATCATACTGGCTTAGCTCAATGCACCATTTTAGCAGGCGCCCCGATGTATCCGGTTTATGTAGGACCTGACGCTATGGTTGATTTTTTAGGACCTTTATGGAGTGAGATTGGAAGTAATGCTGCTATTTCCTGCACACTAAAAGCAAACGGTAGGCCAATTTTTCGATCCTTGGATACCTAGCCTCTGCCCATGTAAACCTCTTGCTGATGAATATACTAGTTTTTGGATATGTCATCTTCTCGTACCAAGGCAACGCTCAATGCATGAGGGGACACATCTAAGAGCAAGCAAAGGCTTTCTCCATCTACCAGGGTGGAGAGCACTGGTGATTTTTGCATGTGTTCCAATAGGCTTTGGAAGGCCGAGTAGCATTCGTCGGTCCATTCAAACTTTGCCTTGTCTTTTTATAGAGCTTCAAAGAATGGGATGCACTTGTCTGTGGCCTTAGATATAAATCTGCTTAGAGAGGCAAACATCCCGTTTAGACACTGCATTTCCCTTCGTATGGCTGGTATTGTGATGCCCTTCAAGGCTTGGACTTTTTTGGCATTTTCTTCAATCCCTCTTGCATGCACAATAAAACCCAAGAATTTTCCCGAGGATACTCCAGAGGAGAATTTCAATGGATTCATCTTCATTTGGTATTTGTGTAATACCTAAAACATTTCGTTTAGGTGGTGTAAATGATCTGTTCCTTTTCTTGATTTGACAAGCATGTCATTGAAATACACTTCCATGGAATGACCAATCTGCTGCTCAAACATCTTATTAACCAAGTATTGATAGGTTGCACCAGCATTCTTAAGCCCAAAGGGCATGATCTTGTAGCAATATAGGCCCAAATCCATGATAAAGCTAGTATGTTCATGATCTGGTACATGCATGGAAATCCGGTTATACCCCGAGTAGGCGTCCATAAATGAAAACAATTCATGCCCTACTGATCCGTCCACCAATCGGTAGATTCGAGGCAGGGGAAAACAGTCCTTGGGGCAAGCATCATTGAGATTGGAGAAGTCGGTGCAGGTTTGCCATTTTCCATTGTATTTTTTCACCAAAACCGGGTTGGAGATCCACTTGGGGTAGATAACCTCGCGATAAAATCATTGGCAAGTAGAATTTTTACATCCTTGATGAGGGCAGTTGAGGTTCCATCCCCATGCTCCTTTTCTTCTACTTGACCGGGATTTTGGTTGGGTCTATGTTTAGGTAGTGACAGGCTATTTCGGGGGATATTCCCACCATGTCTTCATGGGTCCATGCGAGCACATCCAAATTTCTGTGTAACAGCCCTATCAGTTGGATTTTTGGATTTTTGTCTAGTTGCTACCCTATTTTGAAAAGCCTTATGCCATCGCGATCATCTATTGCAACATGTTTCATAGCCTTCATGAGCTTGGCGCTAGCCTCCACCTCTTTGTCCCTTGAATCTAGTTTCATTAAATGGGTCGTTAGTATACTTGAGAGGAGGGGCCTTCTTTAATTTCTATGCTCCCATGGTTTTGGCGCAAGGGCGACCTCTGCGTTTTTGCCCTTTTCCTTCCTTTTGTTCTTATGGAGTTATGTCACATAACGATCATGAGCTACGCCTTGGTCGCCTTCTACTTCTCCTATCCCCCCATCGGTAGGGAACTTCATTTTCAAGCACCAAGGGGCTGGGAATATCTGGAAATCTGATAATGCAAGTCTTCGCAGGAATGCATTATAAGAAGAATGTCTATCTACCAGCATAAATGTTTGCTTTCGGATAACGAATCGAGGGTGATTTCCTAGTTCAAAAAACAAGTCCAACTACCCTAGCGCAATTTTGGCCTTCTCTAGTGAATTCCTGTAGGGGCATATTACATGGAGATACGTCTTATTGATAACTTTATTTTATTGAAGGCATGCTTGAACAATACATTCACCGAGCTTCCCATATCGAACCAAATGTGAAACACCTCTGTTGGGCCAATCCGGGCGGAAATGACAAAGAGATTAGTATGTGGGTACTGCTTTCCAACCGAATCCTCTTCGCTTAAGGTTATATTGGTCCTTTCTCTTCTTTTGGCGAGGTGTCCTTTTGTAATGGAATGAACATACCCTTCTCCATAGTATGGACAATTATTTTCTCTTGATTGGAGGCTCGCACTTGCTTCTTCTTTGTTATTTCCATGTTGGAGCAGCCTTGGTCATTCGTGGGACGAAGCGTAAGAGTTATGTTTTGTTGTACATACCGTTCCACTTTCTTTTTTCGGCTGTATTCTTCAATAAGGTCCCAAAAATGCGGGACATTCTTTTGTGTTATGTCCATGAGACTCATGGAAGCGATAGTACTTTCCCATCTTAACCGCAGCTTTCGATTCCTTCTTATATGAAGGGCGTTTGTACTTTAATTCATGCTAAGTGACCAAGTAAATGTTTTCGACAGTGTCATTCAGAGGAGTGTAGGAATCAAATCTCAGTCTCGATCTGTATCGTCGTTTATTACCTTTTTCAGTTCCAGGGTTTCCCTGACCGTTACTTTTATCGTCATTGTTTGGCTTGCTCTCTTTTCCTCAAGGTGGGACTCTCGTGTTTCCATGGGAGTCGGAACCCCCTATGGGTTGCTTACCATGCCAGCTAGATGTTGCATCTTCCAAACTCATATATTTTCCTGCTTTATGGTAGAATTCCTAAAGAGTTAGAAGCTTCTCCTTTGTCAGTCTTCTTGCAAGTTTCGAGTCCGGATGGATGCCTCCGCATAGTGCCATCAATGTAAGTCTTTCATTCGTGTTTTACACAGCTGTTATAGCTGTGTTAAAATGGGTAAGGTATTGCTGCAGAGGTTCCCCTGATTTTTGTTTTATGTCGGACATGGAATACGCATCCCTAGGTTGTTCCACATGAATTCAGGACTGGCTTATGAACTTTTCCTTCAACATTTCCTAAGAACCAATGGATCTGTAAGGTAGGCGACAAAACCATGTGGTTGCTAAATCTGAAAAAAATAGTGGAAAACATTTTCATTGTACACCTTTAGTTGATCCATTCATGAGCATGTGCTAAGAGTATCGTTGTAGGTGGACGATTGGGTCAGAGGTGCCTTCATATGGATCCATGGTGGGCATCTTCCATTCTCGAGGCATTGTTGTTGCCTCTATGTTCTTAGTAAAAGGACATGATACTCTAGCGCCTATCCCCCTTTTGAGTCGTTCGTGCCTGAGGTACTCCCTAACGAGATGCATCATTCTTTCTTTGGACCCGTGAGCAGCCTTGGGAGGAGAGGGACCCTTCTTTGATAGTAATGGCATCCGATGCATTGATTGAGGCCAGACTGGCGATGATTGGTTCAAAGTGTGATAGGATTAACCATAGATTGTCCATGTCTGGGGCCTCTTGACTTGGTCCAGCTCTTGATGACCTCTCTGGACCAGCTTTGGGTTGAGTCCTGGCTCGGCTTCGAGCCATGGATCTTCTTAATTAAACTCATCATTGGCGGGAGATCTGTTCCTTCTATGCTACTCTCTAGACCGAGATTCACTCTAGGATCCGTTATTGTGAGTGGATTCCTCCATGCTCCTTAAACGTGTCATGAGTTGTTCCAACAAAGCTTCTTGTTTGGCAGCGAAGCGGTCACTCATCTCATTCACAATCCTTTCTATGTCTTCTCGGGTGACAACTGAGCCTACAGTTAGGGAGCGAGTAGTTGGGTATTCTTGATCTTCTTAGATGGGGTTGAGCGGCAGTAGCTGCATTCTTTCCTTTTCCAACATTTCGCTTAGAAGGAGCCATGTTCTAATGATGCGCTGAGGTTGGAAGAACAATGGACGGGAGAGTTTGGCTTTCTATGCTCGCCCACTCCCAAATAAAGCAACAAAATTGTTTGCTCAAATGTTGGACAAACACCTCTAAATCTGATTTTCGTTTTTAGTTAAGTTTCATTTGATTTGATTAAGTTGGGATTTCTTATGTTCCGGCACGTAACGGAATGAATTTCAGCAAGTGCAGAGATAGTTCACAAGTGCAATGTTTGGAAAGAAAATAAGGAGAGTAAATAAAATAGAGATTTTATAGTGGTTCAGCCCGAATGTGCCTACATCCATTTTCCATCTCATTATTCTCTCTTTGATTTGATTACAAGTACAAGATATATTCAAAAAGAGTAAAAACTTTAAGTAGCCGAAGTGATGAATTTTCAGCAGAGTTTTCTCCCTTTTTCTCCAAACATCTGTCCCCATTGTTGTTGAGAAGCTCCTGTATTTACAGAGTAGAGTTGTGAAGCATGGAGGAGAAGTTATAGCTTCCTGAGTTTGGTTCGGCATTTGGTCCAGGGACATTTGGATCGGCATATAGGTTAGGAGGTTTGCTTTGGTTCGGTGATCCTTACTTGCTGGCCAAACATTTGATTCGGCATTTTCGTCATACCGGACCAAATGTTTGGTCCGGCAATTGATGTGTTGTGCCGGACCTAGTACTTAGTCAGCCATATCAGAGAAGGCCGGACCAAATGTTTGGTTCGGCATTCCTAAGGATACTGAACCAGATATTTGGTTCGGTATACCATAGGATGCCAGACCAAATATCTTGTCCGGCATGCTGGTCCATATGTCTAGTTTGGTATTTCGGCAAATGCCGAACAAAGCATCTGGTCCGGTAATTCTGCTACATATGTCCTTATCTACCTTTGCTGTATTCTTTTTTTTGCCGAAAACCAACAATAGAGTACAAAGCAAAAGCAAATAACATAACATGCAACAGAAATCATTCGATCTTATCAAATTAGTGAGCATATTGCAAAGAGTTTCGAATGTGCCTAAAAATGAATAAAGATTCAACCACAAAAGTCACTCCTACATGTGATATTTAATGTTATACTAATAAGTAATTGAACTTTGTTGGAAAAAATATGATTAATTGTGAGTGAAGTTGAGTTAATTTCTTTCTATAAGGTCGTGTACTTAAGAGTAGTACACAAGTTTAATATAATTTCATCTAAATTGTAATTTACAAAATCAAACAAAATAAGGGTTTATAAGAAACCCCAAAGTATCCTAGGCCAAGAAGTTGGCAGGTTGTGCGAATCTTAATATTGCACATAATAATTGTTCATAAGGGATCTTGTATCAATTTCCCTAAAAGGATTTTAGAAAAGTGTCAATGGATGACATATTTATGTCTTGAACATAAGTTTTGTAAACTAAAAACTAAGTTAGTTTTGTATAAAAGGCAATTCATAAAGTGTTTATGAATCCTATTTCGTTGCACTGAAAACGAATTGTTGTTTCAAGAAATACTAACTTCATTGTAAAGGAAATATTTTGAGAAATAATTAATGGTAAAATGGAATCAGATATGATTCATAGATAAAACTGATTAGATTAGATGAAATTAAATTAACTAACCTAAACACACTACAACAAAATAAACATATTACAACTTTTACTTTACAACTAGTACAAACTGACAGTTGTAATATGTTATTTTTAACAATTGTTTATTTTCAGCAGTTGTAAAAAATGTACTTTTAACAAATTTATTTGTACAATAGTTGTAACATATGTCTATAACAACTGTTTTTTTGTCCCTTGGTAAATATTTAAATATAACAACTGTTTGTGCTAGTTGTGTTTTCCAAAGATAAAACAACACTTTGCAGCGTCATAAAAATTTCAAGTTCCCTCCATTCATTTCGTTGGCCGCTTAATTTATTAAATAAGTAAATTGAAACTCACCGTCAAAATTTCCTAAACCTAAACCTTAACCCACCATGCTAGCTGCATTTGCCATCCATGAAGCTAAACACGCTCGTTGCCGTTTCACTCACCGCCATTTCGCTCGCTGTCGTTGCGCTCGACACCATTGCGCTCGACGCCGTTGCCATCGACAGACAAGCAAAACCTAGTTTCCTTGGAATTAGTTCTTAGAAATTAAAGAAATTAGCATAAATCAAAAGAAGATATGATATGAACTCTATTCTCCTTCTCCTATCTATTGGTGTAATCAATTTATTGTTTTGTTTAGTTAGTGAATTCTGAAGTTTTGGACGATTAGGAGATGTTTGTGGAGTTTAAGAGGAGTTTTTAGGTTTTGGAGAAGAAGCAGCGGTAGTATTTCAATAGTCGGTAGATTTGCCAACGTTTCATCTTAGCCTCTTCTTCTACTTAGCAAATTTGAGGTGAGTGAAAACTCACACACCTATATGCTAATGACTGAGCGATTTATTATTGGCTATGATTGTTTTGTTGTTGGATTGTAAAGTTAAAACTGATTTATATAGAGAAGTCAATTTCACATTATAGTTTCAGTTAATTAAAAATCAGATATAGTTTCACATATTCTTCAATCTATATGCACAGTTTCAGTTGCTAGTTTGCATGTGTATTCCTCTTTCATGACTGAATCATATGTTTGTAAGTAAACTAGCATTTTTGAATATGAAATGCATACCTACATATAGGATAATATCTGACATTGGAATCCTGGTATTCACATAAAGCAGTTACATCTGAATCTGAATCCTGGCATAAGCCAAAGTCCATTGTTAATTTAATGCAAGCTAATGTTCACTTTTTGTTTGTATAATTTATCAAAGGTTTATATGTATGCCATCTTTGTGAAAGCATTGTGCCCAACTCATAGGAGAATTTTCAGCCAGGTCTTACCCAAACCTGTGTTCTTATACGTCAAACTTGATCGGTATTTTGGCTAATAAATGGTGTTTGCATTGAATAAAAAAATATATATTATATTATCCTTAAAATAAAAAATAAAAATAGCTGTATCTATTGGTACTTATGGATTTTTACCCTTAACAATCAATATGCTCTATTTCCAGTATTTGGATTATATTGATGTAGTCAGCTTTCTAGAAGCACAGTGCAAAAATTATGCTGAATCACTATAGTGCCTTTATATTCTGGAACTCTTTTCAGAAGAGTATAGAAGTGTCAAAAATAAATTTCTTTCCTTTGTATATCGTTGAATAAAGGAGCAGTGGCACTATTACAGCTAATCTTCATAACCGCATGGTCTTTGAGCACACTTGTTCATGGACCAATTGCACTGTGTTTTACTCACTTTCATAAGCTATTATAAATCACTGTGTGTTTTGCTTGCACATACGTCTTACATCTGAAATACGATGAGACGTTACTAAAAACTCTAAAAGTAAATGTATAAATAATGAAGAAAATGTAGCTTTCAAGAATGGCAGCCTCTTTTGCACAGATTATGTGTGTAACATCCCGGAATTTTTAACAATATCAATTTAAAAATCTGTAGTTAAAATTAAATTGATATTGATAATCTGTTAATAATTATTCAGATAAATTTAATTATCTCCTTCAATAAATATTTGAATTGGTTATTTTATCTTTTAAATAATAAATTGATTTCTGTTTACAATATAAATATATGGTTCATATTTTAATTAAATTGGATTTAGTTTTAAATTTAGAATAAATTTAACAAATTGGTATTGTTGTAATAAATTGGTTTTATGGCTTGATAAAAATATAATTTCTTGTAAAATGTTTTTAATTTAATAATAAAAGAGTTATAAAAGCAATATTAATATTGTATTGTCTTTCTAAAATAGGTTTGAATAGAATTTGTAATTTTTATTTCAAATTGAATTTTTATTTATAACTTAATTTGAAATTATTTGATTTTGAAATTTATTTTGAATTTAAATTCCCAAGTATAAATTTTTAATTGTTTAATTGACTTAATCTTTAATATGTATAAGTTAATTTGTAAATCATTGTTGTTCTTATTTCTTTTGTAAATTCATAAACATATTTTAAAATAAACTAACAACTTAAACTAAGTTTACATATATATTAATTTGTAATTAGTATTAACTATTTTAAGGATAACATGTGTTGCATTTTTAAAAGAGTAATTGACAAGTGTTGTTAAATTGTCAAATGTTAATTTTTGTTTTTATTTTCCTTTATTTACATTAAAATCTGAAATACATTAGTTTGCATCATTCATCCAAAATGCATTTTTCATTTCTTAAATCTAATGAAGATCAAAATTCATTTTCATACTTGCAATCCAGATCTGCATATCTCAAAAATTCAAATACAGAAATCTGCATATTCAAAGTGTAACATCTGCATCTAAACATCCTCAAATACAAGCCTGCATACATATATCCACAATCAAAATTCCGCATATAACAATCCACAAAATCATCTGCATTTACAATCAAAGACAAAACTTGCATACTTCCCTCATAAAAGATTAACAAATCTGCATATCCCTCTTCAAAATCCTGAAACCCTCCATATTCAAATCTGCATATCCTCAAATCTAAACAATCTGCATGTTCCCCTTCAAATAAAATCCACCCTCATCTGAAAATTTCAAATAAAGGGCCTGCATATTATTTGCATTCTGTTTGGACCTGGGTTGATAGCATTTGCATATAATTTGAGGATTTAGCAACTGCATTCTTCCTGCATGCAAGTGATTAGGCTGTGATCATGGGCATTTCACAGGAGTTCAACTCAGTTTTGAAAATCAGAGAAAGCACACCTGTATTTGTTTTCTGGAAATTCAAATGATCAGTGGTCTGCATCATTTAAAGGTGAGTAACAATTAAACCTTAAACTATATAAGGTTGCCTGATTTAGTGTTTGAGATAAATTATGTTTGTAGGTCTGTTGAAATTATGATTTTTATATACTTGTTGAGTTGCTATGCAGTGATTCAAGTTTTACATCCTACTTAAAGATCCTCTGCAATTGGTTTATTTTGAGTTAGTAAATGGTTTTAGGATAATGAAAAAGAGTTTGTTAGTTTCCAACTTATAAATAATATGGATATTTCTTAAGTTAAGGTTTTAAAGGTTTTTAGGTGAATTAAAATCAGGATGTAACTCTGTAAAACATAGGCAATGTCATTATATGTTAACTTTGATCAAAATCAAACACAATAATATTTAAATCTAGTTCCCTAAACTTAATGCATTGACAAAACTTGGTTTTAAAATCAAGTATTAGTATTTTTTTTAAGTGAATGTACATTTACAGTTTGGTCTGGAAAACAAAATTTGAACTTGTGCAAATTTTTGCAATCTTTGTTTTGGGAAAAAACTTAGAATCCTTCTGGGTTATAGAGTAAGGATCATTGATCCTCAGAAAAATGAGAGATGGATTTAAAATTAATTAGAGTAAGTGCAGTTATGAAATTCTTCAGTGAACCCTAGTTTTGATGTGGGTTTGAGCATTTAGTCAGGGAGAAGTGTAGGATGGTTCGAGTGATTTGGGACTTGGTGAATGTGAAGTAGGTATGTGGATAGGGTCATGGCCGGAGAGGTGGTGATCAAGATGGTCGGAGGTGAGAATGGCGGCCGTTGACAGGTTTGAATAGAAACCTGTAACATTTTTTTTTCCAGGTTTTGAAATTTGGGGTTATTTTGAATTATTGATTATTGGTTCGATTTGATGGTTGCTGTGGGCATGCTTGTGTTTATGGAGGTTGCTGGATCATCACTGATGATCGCCAAAGGTGGTGTTCGCCGTGCATATGCATGGCGACATGATTTTTGATGATCTGTTTGGTTTGGGGGTTTTCAGGGGTAGGTCTGGGTTTACTCGAAGCAAGTATGGTTGAAACCCGAAGTAGGCATGTGTATGACTCGAAGTAAGGAAACTTTTGACCCGAAGTAGAAATTGATGTTCACGGGTTGAACCTATAACTTACAGGTTACAGAAAACTGTTGTTCTTTTTGTTAAATGCTGGGTTTAAACTTTTTAAAACCTGTAGTTTTAAGGTTTAAAGCATAGTTCAGGTTTAAATTTAAATCAATTTTTGAATTTCTGATTTGAAGTTCAAATTTCAGTTTTTAAAACAGAAACTTAAGTTTAGAAATTTAACTTTATTACTATATCATGTTGATAAAATAGTTTAAAATTTTTTAATAATAAGATTTCAAAATGTGAGTAGATTTAAAGTTATTGGAAATTTGGAAATTTAAAAGTAAAATTTGAAGTTCAGTTTTAAATTTTAAAGAAGATTTAAAATTTGAAGTTTCAAATTCAAATGGGAATTTAAATTATTGAAAGTTTTGAAATGACTTTAACTTTAAAAATTTCCATACCATTTGTTTTGATTTGCAATTTAAAAAGTTTTAAATCATTTAAAACTTTGATAAGTTAAACTTGAATTTAAATTGAAATTAAAAGGAAATTTCTAAAGTACTTTGTTTAGAATAATATTGTTTTAAACATAATTAAGTTATGTTTTATTTTGAAAATTTGATTAAGATTTATGTTTTAGAATTTAATTAATAAGGTGATTAGGATAAATTAATTAATTTAATTAGTTAATTAAATTTGGAATTAATAATTGAATAATGATTAATCAATTTGGAATTAAGATCATTAATTAAGTTATTAATTAATGACAAATGAATATTAGTTATGTAATTAAGTTTTTATTTAAGGTTAATTAATTTAATAATTAACTTTAATTAGTAAATGATTAAAGATAATTTAAATTGTAATTAATTTAAGTTGATTACCTTATAAAATAATTTTGAGGATGGTTAATGAAGGCCATTAACCAGGATTATTTAATAATTAATTAATGTAGTTAATTTTTATAATTATTTAGATTAATTAATTTAATAATAATCAATTATGAATGGGTTGAGTAATTACTTGATAAAGTAATTAAGGAACTAATTACTTAATGTAATTAATTTAATTTAATGAGATTGTTTATTTTAATTAATTAAGTTTAATTAATTATAAACACTTGAGTTTTATAAATAATTACTTTATGTAATTAATGATTGGAAATTACTCAGTTAAGTAATTGTTTAATAATTACAGAATGTAATTAAGTGGTGATGATTAAGTATGGAGTAATTTGGTTTAATTATTTGGTAATTAATCAAGGGATTAATTAAGTAATTATTTAAAGGATAATTAATTTATTTAATATAGTAATTAAGTTAGTTAATTACTAGATGTAATTAATCTGTGATGATAATTAATAAGTTAATTACTTAAGGTAATTAATAATTAAGGATCATTAATTATTTTAATTAATGATGTAATTAAGGATGATTAATTATGATTAGTTAATCAATAATAGGTAATTAATTAATGTAATTAATTAAGGATTGGGGAAATTAATTATGATTAATTAATTAATTGAGTAATTAAAGGTTAATTACTGTTTAATTGAGGATAATTAATTTGTGAAATTAATTTAGGATAATTACATGAATGTAATTAAGGGTAATTAATCAAGAGTGATTAATTAAAGTAATTTATGATTGATTAATTGATTTTAATCAATTAAATGATTGAGTAAGCAAGATTTGTATTGATGAGTAATTAATTTAATTTATTTTAAATTAATTAAAGATAGAGTAATTAATTTAATTCATTTTAAATTAATTAGAGTTAGAGATAGTTAATTTAATTCATTTTAAATTAATTATATGATGATGAGTAAATCATTGCTTATGGATGAATGGTTGAACTTGATTGCCTTGGATGTTTTGTAATCTCAGCAATGAGATAAATGTTATTGTGTGGTATGGATGTTTGATTGTATTGTGATGATAACTTAGGTTATCTATTGTGATGGTGATATATGAAATATCTGTTTGATATTGATAATGTGAATTACCTGTTATGTGATAATGTTGATTATCAGATATGATGTATGAGTTATATCTGTGTGTATATAGATACTGTAATTAAATTGTTTTAAACCTTTAAAACAATTTGGACCTTAAAAGACACGCTTTGGTTTTCGATGAGATCGGGATCGGGTTTCCATATTTGGATATCCGAGAACCACATCGATTCCAAATAACGTTAGGTCGTGAATCTAAGTGGAGCAAGTGAAGACTCGAGGTGTAAGGACTATGAGTCAGTATAACTCTGTGGATGATTCCGTAATGAGTTGACGGAATTAGTCCTTATAGATTCGAGATGGTGGTTTAGAGTGCAAGGGTTATTGTCATTAACTCTTAGGGTGATTCCAAAATGAGTGTAACGAGATAATGCCTTCGCTTTCGTTCGAACCCGGAACAAACTTGTATGGATTGAATGCTTTCAGAACATCGTCAGGTGGACGATGAGCATTCTAAGTGATATATCCTATAAAGGTAATCGTAGCCTCAAGCCTCATCAACCAGGAATGGCTAAAACAGGGGAGGTGCAGCAAGGCTTCGTGGGTCGCATCCACTGGAGAGCAAGATTTACCCCTGTCTAGATGTCCCTTTATATTTTTCGGCTGTGTAGGGCGATTGCAAGCTAGAATCGCCGGGGTTGTCTTGTTCGGGACTGTTCAGTAAGGAATGGTCTCGGTCTTGTGTTGCAGGGGAGTTAGGGAGGCTCCTCGGTACGGTGATCTGGGCCACGTACTGTGACGGGCGGTACCCCAGTAGCCCTGCCATTGTATGGAATCCAAAATCCAATAAGTGCCAATAGTTTTGATTGTATTACCCACTTTTGTGGCTAGTAGCTGGAATTTAATAGATGTAACAATTTCGGCTATTTCTTATTTACTTGAAAACCCTAGACACTATTATAATATCATCGGATTTCCTATCAAATGTTTTGGTTAGCGTAAGGTAAAAACTTTTCCATGTTTATGTGTGGGAAGTCTTACGTGATACCTTTCTTTCAAAAGGTTTTTGAAAGTTAAGCAACTTTAACTTGTTACTCACACCAGAACCATGTCTGACCCGGAGTTTATTTTTGTTTTTCATAAACTATTGGGTACTCAAATTTTTACGAGTAGCCAAGGGATTCAGGTTAGCTTTGACGAATTGTGGAGGAGCAATGGAGCAGGAGGCTTCTGCGAGTAGATAAATATATATAGTGTTTTCCGCTGTGTGTTCTCTGAGTTGATGTATTGAGTTGTATAGCTAGACAGGTGTTTATAACTGTCTAGTATGTGTTGTAAATCGGTGTACTCTGATATGGTTGTAAACTATGTAATATTTATGTTATTAATATAATTTATTCGTTCCGCTGTGTAGATTCTGATATTGTTTCTTTCTTCTCTTCTTTTTCTTCTATTCTCTATCCCTTTCTTTCTTATTAATGATGCGACTTCTTGGAGTCTGGAAGTTGGGTTGTCACACTTGGTATCAGAGCATTAGGTTGAGTGAATACCTAGGCTCTGTAGTGGTGTCTTTCTTGAGAGAGCGTATTTGTAATTTTTAATATATATATATATATATATATATATATATATATATATTTCTACCTATCTGTTGGATTACCTGTTCAGGTTTTCCAATATAAGTTATAAAGGTAGATGAGGTAGAAGTGTGTGTAACACGACTACCATTGGTTGGAGTTTGAACGTTTGAGGTTGGAAGTGTATTTGTCGAGACTGTAGACCTAATACCGTCTCGAGTGAGTTCTGTAGTGATGAAGAACTTCATTGATCTCTGAAGGAAACCTGTAAAGGTTCGGAGTCTATTCCTGAAGTTGAGTGAGTAATGTTTGGATCTGTTGGTTGGGCAGAAGCAAGTGATGGTATTTTGGATACCTCAGGAGATAGTAGCTGCGTGATGAGATGCAGTGACTATGGATGTTCCCGAAGATGTTTTCTTTGGAACAAGTTTAAGGAAGTGAGATTGCTTCAGTGTTGTGGCTGTGGTCAGCCAGAGTTTCTGTTTGCTTTGAAGTCCGAGTTTCTCGGAGAGCTTTGTTTTGGAATTCTTTGGCATCCGTGGCAGTAGTGTAGTTTGGAGTGTTCTCGGTGTTGGCAAGAGATCTTCTGGCTTAGCAGTTTTCCTGAAGTGGAGTTCAGAAGCAGTTGAGTGGACCTGTTTCTTCGATGGGTTGACTAGTAAAGCTGTTCTGTTTAGTTTAGGAAGAACAGTTTTCCTTGGATTTAGGTTGGGTGGTTCGCAAAAGTGACTTGCGATTGTTTGAGTGTTCTATTGGGTTATCTTAATTTTTTTCTGGATGTCTTCAGGAAGTCAGAGTTTGATTCGCATCTGGAGATTGAGCTTTCTTATCAACTGGAAATCCAGGAGTGGTGCCAGTGGTTCAGCTTTATAGAAGAATGGTTTCAAGAGTTGAGTTGGTGTAGCAGCTCGGAGTTTTGGAGGAACTTCTGAATTTTCTTATGGATTTGTTGAACCATATCTCTAGGATATGTTGTTGAGTTGTGCTTGCGTTCTTCTTCAGCATTCTCTTCTACTTCGAATCAGAGTTGAGCAACGGAAGCAGTTTGAAAGTGTATCTGCTTTTTCTTTTCCCGGACAGGAAAAGAAGTTGTTGTCTTCTGATGTTGAGGAGTTGAGTTTGAGTTCTTGGTTTTGGTTGATCTTGAGGAGATCATTTTATTGAAGTTGTTGGTCTAGTTTGTTTCTAGAAGCATCAGCATAGGTTGAGCTGATCAGTTAAGATTGTGGGCAGCCCAGGATTGTTCGAAGAGTTTTGTGGATAAGAGTCGGAGGGATTTGGACTCTGAAGTCGGAGATTTGATTTTGGATAAGTTTTCTCCGATCAAAAGTGAGCTATAAGTTTGGGTAAGTTTGAGAAGCTAGCTCTGAAGAGTTTTGGATCTTTCCTATATTCTTAGAGAATAAGAATTTGATCTAGGGATGGAATTGCCAGTTTGGATAACTGGGATTCGTTGAGTTTCACGTATCTCTGAGGGAGTACGTGTATAATCTATCTCTGGTTGAGGAACCAGCAGTTCTGGAGTTTTGGTTGCTGAGTCAGACTCGTTTGTAGTCTGATATCTTGTCTAGTGTCATAGATATAATTGTATAGGAGCTTGGTAGCTTTATAGTATTGTTTGTTTGGATTCTCTGGAGCAAGTATCCCAGTGTGTATATATATATAGCTGGGGAAACTCGATAAAATTCTATCCAGAATTTGTTTGGATAATTAGATCTGTTTGATTGGTTGAATTGGTTGTTTTGGTTGTTAGCATATGTTTGATATATGCTTGTGTTTTAAAATTAAAATTTAATAAGATTATTAAATTACTTTTGTTTTAAATTTCGAGGACGAAATTCTTTTAAGGGGGAAGGATTGTAACATCCCGGAAATTTTAACAATATCAATTTAATAATCTGTAGTTAAAATTAAATTGATATTGATAATCTGTTAATAATTATTCAGATAAATTTAATAATCTTCTTCAATAAATATTTGAATTGGTTATTTTATCTTTTAAATAATAAATTGATTTCTGTTTACACTATAAATATATGGTTCATATTTTAATTAAATTGGATTTAGTTTTAAATTTAGAATAAATTTAACAAATTGGTATTGTTTTAACAAATTGGTTTTATAGCTTGATAAAATATAATTTCTTGTAAAATGTTGTTAATTTAATAATAAAAGAGTTATAAAAGCAATATTAATATTGTATTGTCTTTCTAAAATAAGTTTGAATCGAATTTGTAATTTTTATTTCAAATTGAATTTTTATTTATAACTTAATTTGAAATTATTTGATTTTGAAATTTATTTTGAATTTAAATTCCCAAGTATAAATTTTTAATTGTTTAATTGACTTAATCTTTAATATGTATAAGTTAATTTGTAAATCAATGTTGTTCTTATTTCTTTTGTAAATTCAAAAACATATTTTAAAATAAACTAACAACTTAAACTAAGTTTACATATACATTAATTTGTAATTAGTATTAACTATTTTAGGGATAACATGTGTTGCATTTTTAAAAGAGTAATTGACAAGTGTTGTTAAATTGACAAGTGTTAATTTTTGTTTTTATTTTTCTTTTATTACATTAAATATGAAATACATTAGTTTGCATCATTCATCCAAAATGCATTTTTCATTTGTTAAATCTAATGAAGATCAAAATTCATTTTCATACTTGCAATCCAGATCTGCATACCTCAAAAATTCAAATACAGAAATCTACATATTCAAAGTGTAACATCTGCATCTAAACATCCTCAAATACAAGCCTGCATACATATATCCACAATCAAAATTCTGCATATAACAATCCACAAAATCATCTGCATTTACAATCAAAGCAAAAACTTGCATACTTCCCTCATAAAAGATCAACAAATCTGCATATCCCTCTTCAAAATCCTGAAACCCTCCATATTCAAATCTGCATATCCTCAAATCTAAACAATCTGCATGTTCCCCTTCAAATAAAATCCACCCTCATCTGAAAATTTCAAATAAAGGGCCTGCATATTATTTGCATTCTGTTTGGACCTGGGTTGATAGCATCTGCATATAATTTGAGAATTTAGCAACTGCATTCTTCCTGCATGCAAGTGATTAGGCTGTGATCATGCGCATTTCATCAGGAGTTCAACTCAGTTTTGAAAATGAGAGAAAGCACACCTGTATTTGTTTTCTGGAAATTCAAATGATCAGTGGTCTGCATCATTTAAAGGTGAGTAACAATTAAACCTTAAACTATATTAGGTTGCTTGATTTAGTGTTTGAGATAAATTAAGTTTGTAGGTCTGTTGAAATTATGATTTTTAAATGCATGTTGAGTTGCTATGCAGTGATTCCAGTTTTACATCCTACTTAAAGATCCTCTGCAATTGGTTTATTTTGAGTTAGTAACTGGTTTTAGGATAGTGAAAAAGAGTTTGTTAGTTTCCAAACTTATAAATAATATGTATATTTCTTAAGTTAAGGTTTTAAAGGTTTTTAGGTGAATTAAAATCAGGATGTAACTCTGTAAAACATAGGCAATGTCATTATATGTTAACTTTGATCAAAATCAAACACATTAATATTTAAATCCAGTTCCCTAAACTTAATGCATTCACAAAAACTTGGTTTTAAAATCAAGTATTAGTATTTTTTTAAGTGAATGTTCTTTTACAGTTTGGTATGGAAAACAAAATTTGAACTTGTGCAAATTTTTGCAATCTGTGTTTTGGGAAAAAACTTAGAATTCTTCTGGGTTATAGAGTAAGGATCATTGATCCTCAGAAAAATGAGAGATGGATTTAAAATTAATTAGAGTAAGTGCAGTTATGAAATTCTTCAGTGAACCCTAGTTTTGATGTGGGTTTGAGCATTTAGTCAGGGAGAAGTGTAGGATGGTTCGAGTGATTTGGGACTTGGTGAATGTGAAGTAGGTATGTGGATAGGGTCATGGCCGGAGAGGTGGTGATCAAGATGGTCGGAGGTGAGAATGGCGGCCGTTGACAGGTTTGAATAGAAACCTGTAACATTTTTTTTCCAGGTTTTGAAATTTGGGGTTATTTTGAATTATTGATTATTGGTTTGATTTGATGGTTGTTGTAGGCATGCTTGTGTTTATGGAGGTTGCTGGATCATCACTTATGATCGCCAGAGGTGGTGTTCGCCGTGCATATGCACGGCGACATGATTTCTGATGATCTGTTTGGTTTGGGGGTTTTCAGGGGTAGGTCTGGGTTTACTTGAAGCAAGTATGGTAGAAACCCGAAGTAGGCATGTGTATGACTCGAAGTAAGGAAACATTTGGCCCGAAGTGGAAATTGATGTTCTCGGGTTGAACCTATAACTTACAGGTTACAGAAACCTGTTGTTCTTTTTCTTAAATGCTGGGTTTAAACTTTTTAAAACCTGTAGTTTTATGGTTTAAAGCATAGTTCAGGTTTAAATTTAAATCAATTTTTGAATTTCTGATTTGAGGTTCAAATTTCAGTTTTTAAAACAGAAACTTAAGTTTAGAAATTTAAATTTATTACTATATCATGTTGATAAAATAGTTTAAACATTTTTAAGAATAAGATTTTAAAATGTGAGTAGATTTAAAGTTATTGGAAATCTGGAAATTTAAAAGTAAAATTTGAAGTTCAGTTTTAAATTTTAAAGAAGATTTAAAATTTGAAGTTTCAAATTCAAGTGGGAATTTAAATTATTGAAAGTTTTGAAATGACTTTAACTTTAAAAATTTCCATACCATTTGTTTGATTTGCAATTTAAAAAGTTTTAAATCATTTAAATCTTTGATAAGTTAAACTTGAATTTAAATTGAAATTAAAAGGAAATTTCTAAAGTACTTTGTTTAGAATAATATTGTTTAAAACATAATTAAGTTATATTTTATTTTGAAAATTTGATTAAGATTTATGTTTTAGAATTTAATTAATAAGGTGATTAGGATAAATTAATTAATTTAATTAATTAATTAAATTTGGAATTAATAATTGATTAATGATTAATCAATTTGGAATTAAGATCATTAATTAAGTTATTAATTAATGATAAATGAATATTAGTTATGTAATTAAGTTTTTATTTAAGGTTAATTAATTTAATAATTAACTTTAATTAATAAATGATTAAAGATAATTTAAATTGTAATTAATTTAAGTTGATTACCTTATAAAATAATTTTGAGGATGTTTAATGAAGGCCATTAACAAGGATTATTTAATAATTAATTAATGCAATTAATTTTTATAATTAATTAGATTAATTAATTTAATAATAATCAATTATGAATGGGTTGAGTAATTACTTGATAAAGTAATTAAGGAACTAATTACTTAATGTAATTTAATTTAATGAGATTGTTTATTTTAATTAATTAAGTTTAATTAATTATAAACACTTGAGTTTATAAATAATTACTTTATGTAATTAATGATTGGAAATTACTCAGTGAAGTAATTGTTTAATAATTATAGAATGTAATTAAGTGGTGATGATTAAGTATGGAGTAATTTGGTTTAATTATTTGGTAATTAATCAAGGGATTAATTAAGTAATTAATTAAAGGATAATTAATTTATTTAATATAGTAATTAAGTTAGTTAATTACTAGATGTAATTAATCTGTGATGATAATTAATAAGTTAATTACTTAAGGTAATTAATAATTAAGGATCATTAATTATTTTAATTAATGATGTAATTAAGGATGATTAATTATGATTAGTTAATCAATAATAGGTAATTAATTAATGTAATTAATTAAGGATTGAGGCAATTAATTATGATTAATTAATTAATTGAGTAATTAAAGGTTAATTACTGTTTAATTGAGGATAATTAATTTGTGAAATTAATTGAGGTTAATTACATGAATGTAATTAAGGGTAATTAATCAAGAGTGATTAATTAAAGTAATTTATGATTGATTAATTGATTTTAATCAATTAAATGATTGAGTAAGCAAGATTTGTATTGATGAGTAATTAATTTAATTTATTTTAAATTAATTAAAGATAGAGTAATTAAATTAGTTCATTTTAAATTAATTAGAGTTAGAGATAGTTAATTTAATTCATTTTAAATAAATTATATGATGATGAGTAAATCATTGCTTATGGATGAATGGTTGAACTTGATTGTCTTGGATGTTTTGTAATCTCAGCAATAAGATTAATGTTATTGTGTGGTATGGATGTTTGATTGTATTGTGATGATAACTTAGGTTATCTATTGTGATGGTGATTTATGAAATATCTGTTTGATATTGATAATGTGAATTACCTGTTATGTGATAATGTTGATTATCAGATATGATGTATGAGTTATCTATCTGTGTGTATATAGATACTGTAATTAAATTGTTTTAAACCTTTAAAACAACTTGGACCTTAAAAGACACGCTTTGGTTTTCGATGAGACCGGGATCGGGTTTCCATATTTGGATATTCGAAAACCACATCGATTCCAAATAACGTTAGGTCGTGAATCTAAGTGGAGCAAGTGAAGACTCGAGGTGTAAGGACTATGAGTCAGTATAACTCTGTGGGTGATTCCGTAATGAGTTGACGGAATTAGTCCTTATAGATTTGAGATGGTGGTTTAGAGTGCAAGGGTTATTGTCGTTAACTCTGAGGGTGATTCCAAAATGAGTGTAACGAGATAATGCCTTCGATTTCGTTCGAACCCGGAACGAACTTGTATGGATTGAATGCTTTCAGAACATCGTCAGGTGGACGATGAGCATTCTAAGTGATATATCCTATAAAGGTAATCGTAGCCTCAAGCCTCATCAACCGGGAATGGCTAAAACAGGGAAGGTGCAGCAAGGCTTCGTGGGTCGCACCCACTGGAGAGCAAGATTTACCCCTGTCTAAATGTCCCTTTATATTTTTTGGCTGTGTGGGGCGATTGCTAGCTAGAATCGCCGGGGTTGTCTTGTTTGGGACTGTTCAGTAAGGAATGGTCCCGGTCTTGTGTTGCAGGGGAGTTAGGGTGGCTCCTCGGTAGAGTGATCTAGGCCACGTACTGTGACGGGCGGTACCTTAGTAGCCCTGCCATTGTATGGAATCCAAAATCCAATAAGTGCCAACGGTTTTGATTGTATTACCCACTTTTGTGGCTAGTAGCTGGAATTTAATACATGTAACAATTTCGGCTATTTCTTATTTACTCGAAAACCCTAGACACTATTATAATATCATCGGATTTCCTATCAAATGTTTTGGTTAGCGTAAGGTAAAAACTTTTCCATTTTTATGTGTGGAAAGTCTTACGTGATACCTTTCTTTCAAAAGGTTTATGAAAGTTAAGCAACTTTAACTTATTACTCACACCAGACCCATGTCTGACCCAGAGTTTATTTTTGTTTTTCATAAACTCTTGGGTACTCAAATTTTTATGAGTAGCCAAGGGATTCAGGTTAGCTTTGACGAATTGTGGAGAAGCAATGGAGCAGGAGGCTTTTGCGAGTAGATAAATATATATAGTGTTTTCCGCTGTGTGTTATCTGAGTTGATGTATTGAGTTGTATAACTAGACAGGTGTTTATAACTGTCTAGTATGTGTTGTAAATCGGTGTACTCTGATATGGTTGTAAACTATGTAATATTTGTGTTATTAATATAATTTATTCGTTCCGCTGTATAGATTCTGATATTGTTTCTTTCTTCTCTTCTTTTTCTTCTATTCTCTATCCCTTCCTTTCTTATTAACGATGCGATTTCTTGGGGTCTGGAAGTTGGGTCGTCACAATGTGGATTGTAGGAAATGTGGTTGTTGTGTTAGTGGAAGTGGAGATTGACAGTTTGATAGAGGGAGGATGAAGTGCAAAGTGGTTTTTGTTGTGAAGGTAGTTAGAAGTGGTATGTAGACACTGGGTTGGGCACTATGATGATGTATACGAATGGAGAGGGCAGAGGAAGTCAAGCAATGTACTAATGTTGTTCAGGTAGCAGTGTTTATGATAGTGAAGGTGAATAGGCAGAAGTGGGATGGAAGTGTTTGAAATGTTTGAGATGTATGCAAGGGAGGATGTGGTTAGGGAGGCAAATAATGGATTATTATGGAAGGATGAATTTAAGGTAGGGTTGCAGTAATTGTGGTTGTAATTAGGTGGGTGATTTTTTGAAGTTGTTTGTGTCAAAGCAGGGGGTTGATGAGGGGCTGCAGGCAATGTGTATGAGTGGAAACTGAAGTTGTTGTGGCGAGTATGATCGTTAAGGTTGCAAGCAGTTGTCAGTGGTCAGTGGGAAATGTTAGGGAGGTCACAGTTTGAAGTTGTAGAAGCAGCGATTCAATGGAAATGTATGTGACAGTTTTGGTGATGTATGAAGGCTTTGGAAGTGTAGGCTTGAAGGCAAGTTGCTGAAGAACTTGGGTTGCACTGCTGTGGGAAGTTAAAGGAGTTATACGTAATGGGAATGTTGTGATGGTGTGTAAGACTGTGGCAATTATATGTTTAAGTGTATATTGATATACTGAAGTGGTGATTGAAGTTTTGCACGGCAGTTTTTTGGTTGAAGGGGGTGTGTTGAAGGTAGTAATGGTAATGACAGGGAAGAAGAATGATAAAGGCAATTATGGGTGATTCTGTAGTGGTAGGTTGATCAAGAAAGTAATGGGGTGGGAGATATGTGGCAGCCAAAAAGAAAAGAAGAAAATAAGCACACAAACAATGTGTTGGACAGAAGTGTGGATTGATTTGTGAACTGTAGTTTGTGATTGCGGAGGAGGTTAGTGGTTGCTAGTTGATTGATGGAGAATTGTTTTCTGTTGGGATGTTTGTTGAAGTATGTTAGGGGTAGTCTGTGGCCAATGCAAAGGGTTGGATATGGTAGGATGACAGTGAGATGTCATAGGTTGCGGTGATGTAATAGGCAGTGGGAATGGATGGTTACAAAGGGGTTCGGTGAAGGTTGATGGCAGTGTAGTTGTTATGTGTGATAGAGGTGCAACAGTGCACTGTTTATGTGTGTGTTTTTTTTCTGTAACAAAAAAGAAATTTGTAAAACCAAGATATAAAATGTAAATGTAATAATTTTTTTTTTGAAATGGTGTATAGACTAGCATAAATGTAATAAAAACCAATGTTAGTGCATAGACTAGCATAAAAAATGTGTTACTAGTTTCTTGATGAAGTACATGTAAAGAATGGACTATTTAAAACTTACTAGTTTCTTTTGTCGTGTAGTTACTAGTTTCTTTTGCATGTGCATCCAATCGGATCCACACAAGCTATGGACAAAACATGGGTTAACCTACCAATGTTTTGTACTTTTTAATTAGTTATTTCATACTTACAACTATTTAGGGTTGACTAAGGACATGTTTATTTTTTGTAGAATGACAGAGGAATATAGGCAAGCCGTTCGGAATTTCTTACATAAGCATGCAGAAAGTGAGGGTAATCCAGAAAAAATTATTTATCTGTGTCGTCAATGTAGGAATCTTGTTTGGCATTCTCCAAGAGATGTTGTGACACATTTTGGTGTGTTTTGGAATTGATCCAACATATGATGTATGGATCTTTAACGGAGAAGCACGTCATTCATGAAATGAAGCCAAAGAAGTGACAGATACATACAGAATGTATTTGGATGCAGTAATTGGTGACGATGAGAATAAGTATCATGTTAACGATAAACATGGGGAACGGACTAAGAAAATGTTGGAGACAGCTGAAATTCCTTTATATCCTGGTTGTACAAGTCATACAAAGTTGTCTGCTACAATAATTCTTCATAAACATAAGGCTCGAAATGGTATAACCGACGCAACATTTACGGAACTTCTTAAGCTTCTTAGGGATATGCTACCAAAGGAAAACAAGCTTCCTCATTCTACATATGCAATAAAGAAGTTGATTAAATCATTTGGTTTAGGTTATAGGAATATACATGCATGCGTAAACGATTTTTGTCTATTTAGAACAGAGCTTTCCCATTGTGATTTTTGCCCCACATATGGCAAATCTCGTTGAAAAAAGAACAAGACATGTGTACTTGGTAGGCATTAGCTGATTAGACATGATGTCAGTAAACATATTCCCAAGATCTGTGCATCTTTGATAAAGTATGATTTAATTGTGCATTAGTTTTTAATAAGAATGTTTATGATTTTTGTTCGCAGTCACATCGGAGTAGCAACAATGTTTCAAATGGTGGTAATATACAAGTTCAAAATCAGTCTACAAAGTGCAAATTATTGGGTTAGCAAAGAAATGTTGTCGCAGAAGCAACAATTTCATCTACTGATCCTACAGTTTTAGTGCATCATGTACCACTTGGAGCAGATGCTTGGAAGGTTTGGATTGATTCAGTGGTAGAGCCCGAAGCTATTTTATATAGGCCTACTTCGGATATCTATACTATTGGACAAGCGGTTGGGACGACTGTTGCTTGGCATAAGGAATTTATCTCTTTTAATTAGTATGTATACGTACTCTTACTAAAATATGTTATGGATTTAGTTGTGTTTTGTATTGAACTTATGAATTCATAAATGGTGTAAACTCGAATTGTTTTCGATTTTCTTGAATGCAAATGCTTTGTGTTGTTTCAAGTAATTTGCATGATTGTGTATAACATTAACGAAATATTGGTTTTAGTTATAATATTAAGAAATTCATAGCAACTATGAAAAGATGATTCTAGTTGTTTGTAGCATAAAAATGTACGTTGCAACTGTCATTGTTAGTTGTACATCCTTCTACAACTGCAAGCGGTAGTTGTAAAAATCCTTTTACAAGTGCTAAAAGCAGTTGTAACTAGTCATTTATAACTTGCATGTTGTTGTCGTAAATGTTTTTCCGCAGTGTAAATAAGTTTTCTACAAATAGCAGTGGCAGTTGTAAAAGATCGTTTGCAAGTGCTAAAAGCAGTTGTAATTAGTCATTTACAACTAACATGCCACAGTTGTAAAATAAGTTTCTACAACTGCTTCTACAACTGTTCCGGCCAGTTGTAAAATAATTCGGATCTATTACAACTGCGGATATAACGACTGGCGGGTGCTAGTTGTAATAGACATATTACAACCGTTTTTAGCAGTTGCGAAAAGGTATTTCTGTTATAGTGACAAACACATCGCATTAGAGTGCCTAATAAGTATTCTTGCACATTGAAGAGAAACTATGAGTTTATCAATATCGAAAATAAACAATCCTCGGTAATTAAACTAAACCATTTAGGGTGTTGACACTATAATATGGTGTGACGCAAAGATCCAAAAATGAATTCTAATTACTTTATCAAAATATGATTTTAGTGGTCGTAGCCAAAGGGATGTGATCCATTGGCCGTGATTGTGTCTTTATGAGCAAGAGTGATGCAGGTGGAATTAAATGAACAATGCTGATTAGAATAGTCTCGTAAATTTCAAATGTTGAGATTAACGTAATAGGTTCATCATTCAACATGATAAAGTTATTTCGGATCTACTCACAAGATTATCGTTTTATAAGACTTAGTGTTTTAGTACATATGTGCTGAAATAGAAAATTCTAAATAATGATATAGAGTAGACTATTTGCATATAACCGCTAACGTGTCCCGAAGTCAGTAAGAGCGAAATAGAGGTTATGAGTTTTTGGATATGATCCATGAAATCATAGAAAGTGTCATTTTATAAGCATTGGAATTAAACAAATATATTGATAGAAATATCAAATTGTTTGATAATCAATCAAAATGCAGAGGAAGCGTGTTTTTTCAAATGTACATAGATATTTCTAAACCATAAGTAAACAACACAATGTTGATATTTCAATGATGTACATGTGCTAAAATCAGTTTTAGTTGTTTTAATACTTAACATTGGATCTGTAAACAATGCCTTTTATATTAAGCATAAAAGATATTGGGAATGTACCAAATGATATGTAAGGATACCATATTAAAATGTTTAATATGGAACATGTAAAGTGGATTCCTTATGCATTGACAATAAGAATTATCATACATGTTACGTTTTCTTCAATAGCGTGCTTTGTTTGTATATTTGATACATGAAATAAATATCAAATCCAAATATGTTTCACTAAAGGTTGTTTGAGGTGTTCTCGTGAATTTATGAAATACTAGAGAAGGGTTTACAGAGATAGCAAACTCCTTATGAAGGAGTGTTCAAACTCAAATTTCATAAGTGATATTGAGTATAGCATGTAAATAATATATTAAGAACCATTTAGTTGGAAATGTTTCAAATAAAAGAAATTATGGTCGATTCACTAACTCGAATAGTGTCATAATAAAAGCAATGTATATAAATATAAATGCACAAATTTTCATTGAGCCGAGGATGGTTCCAAATGTTAAGAACCCCATAACATTGTTATACAAAAACAATGTCATGACATAGTTCGTAATAGAACTTAGAGCTTACTAGAAGTCAAGACACATACTCCGAATTGTTTTACATAGTAATGATAGTTTATTAGCGTCGAAGTTAGTTAATCGACAGAGTAGACGATTAAAACAAAATAGCATACCCATTCACTAGGGGATAGACCCAATTGGTTTTAAGAATACTGATTGGAGAAGTTAGAATAAGATCCATAATTGACCCTAAGTGAAAGTGGGAAATTGGTAGTTAGGTTATGCCCTAGGTGAAATTATGTAGTTTATTACATATATCTAACTCAATAACTAATCTTGTTTGAAATCAAAGGTATTTTCTTTCTATTATATACTTGATATAATGTAGTTATATTAATAAATTAATTTAATGAAATGTATATTTGATAGTAAATCCATAAATGTTATGTTTTGCGATAGTAGTTACAAAACGTTGTAACCGTGAGTAATTTATCACAACAAAAATAAATATACCATTTTAATCATTGCTAGGATGCATCGAGACTGGATATCGATATATCAGTTAAGATCAGAGTACGTAGTTCTCTCCAAATGTTGGGCAATGTGTTACTCATGGCTGTTGGGACACTTAGAGGCTATGCATTGGTAGTTGTTGGATAACTATGGAAAAACTCACTCAATAGTTTTTTGTTGGTTAATACAACTAAGGACAAACAGAAAATATCGATGCGACTGAATTACACAATTCTCTTAATTTGAGAAAATGGTGGATCTCCAATATAAAAGCTTCACTTTGGTTATAGTCAATTCATGGTTTGGCGTTCCATCGACTAACTATAATTGGGTCGAGTGGAAGTATTGGAAGTGAAACACTATTCAAGAGAGGCTTTGTCACCTCGGTTATATGGAGTTAGTATCACGGTCCACTCAAGTCAACTCAAAGTCAAAGTATCTGGCCAGAGTATTTGGGTTACTAATGATTTCTATTATTTAACCAAGGACTTTGTGTTTGGAGTATAAAGTAGAATATGAATTATATTGGAATTTTGATCATTACTAAATTTCATAAGTCCAAAGTGATATAATTTTGACGAAGAAAATTGGTGTACATAGATGTCACAACTGAATAATGCTTAATAAAGTGAAATTAGATTTTACCAAAACTAAGTAAGTGGTAAATTTGACCAAAATGCCACACCACCTGCTAGGTGACGTGTGAACATTGACATTCGAATAGTTCGATGTTAATCGCTAATCGAATTGGCACCCATGAGTCACACAACCAAAATGATAAATTCTCTATAGACCAAAGGATTTAATTAGTTTTTAGTTGTTTTAAGTTAATTAAATTAATTAATATTTATGAAATATTTATTATAACATTTGAATATGGCTTGAGGAATAAATATTGTCATATATTTATAATAGTTATAAATATATTGATTGATATGAGATATCGATAAATAAATTAAATTGGATTTAATTAAATATTTTTATTCAGGTTTAAATGAGCTATTAGCCCATAACGTTAGAGGAAAAATTTGGCAGCAATTATGTGATATAGGGGGCAGCCAAAATAGAGTATTAAGGTATGTGATGGATGGCTAAGATCTGGTGAGAAAAGGTAAGTGATGTTATTCACTTTTCTCTTTGATTCAACCACTATAAAAGGAATCGTAACCCTAACTTTCTACAGATTTTTTTGACTGCACCCTCTATCCATATAATGGTTGAACCATACCTCTATGTACCCACTCAAATCTCAAATCAAGTCAGTTTAAATCAATAGCTATTCGATAGCAAAGGGACTGCGATTCAAAGACTAGCAATCTGAAGAATTGGGAAGTTTTACAAGAGGAAGGGAACTCACCATTACAGAGTCACTTAAAGGCATTAGTTTAGGCAAGTATTTAGTTTTATATATGATGTATATTCTCTGTATGACTTTATATTATTCACACACACACATATACACACACACACACACTATTATTATTGATTTGTTGGTTAGGTGAGATTCATATAGGTATTGTCGTCGTCAGATATATGGATTGGTTATATGAATACGTTTATCAAATAAATAAAAACAATTTTTTTCAAGGACTTGATGTGCACGTAAATGTCCATATATTTACATCCATATTTTATCCCTTTTTATTTAAATAAACATCATATCTGGGCATTTTAACATGCTTAAAACCAAAATTCAATTATTTCCAAACCAACATATTTTCATCTTCATTCAGGGGCAAAATGGTCATTTTTGTGCATGTGTCAATATAAGAATTTTTACTTGGAGATTTTTTGATAATTTTTATAGGAATTTGAATGCATATGGAAGAGGCTTATATGAAGATATATGCATGCACAAATGAATACAAAGAAAAGAAGAGGGAAATAATTCAAGCCATGAACATAGAGGACCCCACCCACTTACCTAAATGTACAATTTGGAGCTAATGGACAACTAAGTGGAGGTTAAAGCTTTGTACAAAACAAATGATGGATTAATTAGTGGATAATGGTTACTTGGTGGCCACACTTCCTAAAGGTCAATTTAGGAAGCTCCCTAAAAATAGAATTAGGGTTTTATGCATGTATAAATAGGCCTCTTATGTACATAAAAAAAATCATATTCTACTCTTTCATTTTACTTAGAAAATTAAGAGATCAAAGTGTAAGCTCAATGTTCTATGAAATAAAAATGGCTTCCAAGTCTCTTTCTTCTCTAATTTTCTACATGCTTTTCTTTGTTTTATTGTTAATGTTTATTTCTATGCTCTCTTTCTCCTTATGTTCATAGCTTAGATTTACATTTATGCAAGTATTTAGTAGCTAATCTCTTTTGCTTTCTTTGCTTATTTTCTATTTTCTTTTCTTTTTAATGTTGAAACTTACTTGTGTTGCTTCAGTGCCACAAATGAGAAGCTAAACCCCTTCAATATAGGGGTGATGAAGCTCTCTCACTTTATGTAATTTCAACATTTTATGATTTATGATCTCATTTGGTTTATGCTTCATGAAGTGGATTTTCATGCAAGTTTATACAAGTGGGTTTGATAGCTTATATTGCTTATGAAAATGAGCTATTCTTATTCAACATAAACACAAGTTGCATCATCATTTGCTAATCCATTTTTGATTGTTAAAGTAAAGTAAAAATGAAATTTGATGATCTATATTACTGTTACAATAGTAACTAGATCATACTTAAAATATCTTTCGCTTTGGCTTCATTTTCATGAGAATTGTAAGTGGGTTATTTGTTGTATTATAGTTTGATGGTTTGAGTTATGTTAATTAATAACAAAAACAAACCATACTTATGATAAATACAACAATATTTCACTTAAATCAAAGTTAGAGATCATAAAGTTTTTGTTTATTGATTTACAAAAATATGAGAGTGGATTTGCCTCTAAATTGTTCTCTAGTTCAATAGTTTTCTAATCACGTTTTAATTCTAATTTTAGCTTCATTTTAGTTCTAGTCAAAAAATTCTCCTCCATTTGGTCTAATTTGATTGAATAGATTTTTAAGACTCTAACAACTCCCTGCGGATCAACCCGTATTCGCCACGTGTTACATTCATACACCGTGTGCTTGCGGTTATTTTTAATTTCAAATTTATCGACGTTTTCTAATCTGATAGAAATTCCATTCGATTAACAAGTTTTTGGCGCCGATGCCTGGGAGTTGTTTTGATTTTTGTTTTCTATTTTTCGAATTATTTTTATTTGATTTGTGTGTATTTTAGTTTTTGTGTGGGTGTTCCATTTAAAAAGGAAAAAAAAATTGTTGTGTTGTTTTTGTTTGCATTTTGATTGTGTGATTGTTGTTTGTATAGTTGTTTGCATTTGCATTTCAAAAAAAAACATTCACAATATTCAAAAAAAATTATTTCGTTTTGAATTATATTTACAATTTTTGCAATCTCGCTTTCACATTGCCTTATTGATACATACAGTTACAAATTTCACTCCTCACTATTTAGCATCACAACAGTCTCTCTGACCACTGCATTGCCATAGATCCTCTGTTATCATATCACCACCATCCCCTTGAATCACCATAGCTACACTCCTCTACCATTCACCTACTCCTCTGCTATCACATCTTATCCTATCAACCTCACCCATTAGCCACTTCTTATAACTGCTATCACAGTTAATACCATACCACACTTCTACAGACACGTGCATTTACCCAACACTTCAACTTCAACTTCAACTTCAACTTCAGCATTGCATTTGCAAACCAGCCTGCACTCCTCTAATAGCCTTCGACACACACATCTGCTCCCTCAAACCATACACTTCTATCATTTAGCTTCCACTGACAGACCACCAAAGCAACTTCAACATACCACTGCCCAGCTACAACTCCTCCACAACAATCTACCCATCACTACATTTCACCAACACACTGCCACACCACCAAAGCAGCAAACACACCTGACTTCTGTCAACATCCCACCAACACCTTCCACCTTCAACCTGCACCACCCTACATCAGTCAACAGATACCACAAAACTCAATTGCTCCTTCCCTTGCCATAAACACAATCCATCACCTTATCAACATCTCACCTACTACATTTCACAACTTGCCTAACCACTACATCCCATTCAAAAACATTCTATCCTCATTCACCATCAGACCACCCTGCCACTGCCTCAACAACCTGCCCCAACAATCCAATTTCACACTCCTCTGGCAATTATCAATTGTTCCATCAAACTGCCTTGCTATCACTGGCCATTCTCAACCATTACAACTCATTGTTAATCAATTTACATTCATATACAAACATCATCAACAACCCAGCTGCATTTACCGTACGTCACCAGTGCTCACATATTGCTACCTCAACCAACCATCAGTGCTGCCTTATGCACTTTCATCATCTCCACAATTCAAAACCAACCCTCTACTGCACGCAACACTACATAACCTCAGAACACCAATTGCCCAAACCCTCCTCTGCATCATCAAACTACTCCCCTACCAACATTCACCGAAGACCAAAAAAAACAAAAAAATAAAATAAAATCGAAACAGCAACTCCTCATCCCCTATTACTATTTGCCTTCCAACCAAACAAACCCGCCCACCATCAGACTTCTTCATAGCAGTTCATCCATAACAATGACCCACGCATTCTCCAAATTTCTTAGCAACTCCTCAAAAGTGTGGCTCCACCAACACCATCCAACTGCAATCGCCAACCCTACCCAACCACGACATCGAAATCATTACCGCAAATCACCAACCAGACACCAACCACCCTCGTTCGAATCAAGTTATTGGATTGCGAATTTGTTTCTGATATTTGGGCTGCTGATTTTTGTTTGTCAAGCAGAGAAATCGATTTGATAAATTGAGTGTTCGGTTGTTTTATTTTATTATCTTGGATTGAGGAAAACAAGTTCATTTAGTTTTTGCTTATTGGGCCGAGTTTTAAAGTAGGGTGAATTTACCTTTTAATTTGTTTCCATTTTTGTTTCTAGAGTTTTTTAGGTTGTTTTAGCTTTAAAAAAATCTTGATAAAAAAAAGAGTTTGAATTTATTTTCATTTGTTTTGTTCTAATTTTTTTAATTTTTTTTACATTTTCTTGTTTTCATTTTTTTCCACTTGTTTTGTTTTGTTTTCATTTGTTTTAAATTTCATCCTTATGTTAAAAAAGAAAAAAAATTGTAAACATATCTTGTTTTTCATTTCAGGTTGCCAAAGCAAAAATTCAAAAGGAAGAATTGCTTCCCAAAAATAACCTGCTTTGCTAAAAAAAAATCGCCGCTAGAAATTTTTCTTTTGCTACATAATCTGCACGCTCTAGTATCTTGCACCTTTTCCCTTGTTTTGATTTGAATTGCATCGTTGGTTGCTTGCATTTGCATTTTTGTATATATAAAAATAAATCAAAATCCAAAAACAAAAACAAACTTCATTTTAGTTGCATTGTAATTTCACTTTTAGTTTCTGCTTTGCATTCATCTCATCTTGTTTTTCTTTTCTAAGGGCAATACCCCAATTCACATATGGTGAGGGATTTCATCACCTTTTCCTTAGCCCACAAATGCATTTCATCATAGAATTTGACTAATAATAAAGGTTAGACGTTGGACCTAAGGGTGTCACAAGCTCACTAGGGCTTAATTGTGTCTTCACAATTGTTTTATTTGAACGATTTTATTTCTTAGTGTCTAGGCTACGTCAGAGTAATAACCAGTCATAAAAATTACGGTGATACGTAAATATTATACTGGTTGTTCCTATTAAGGTACTTAAACCTTCAGCTGCATTACTACGATGATTCGTGGTGCACCGATAACTCCTGTCCGTTACCTAGCTGAGAAATATTTTTGTTGATTTAAGACAAAGCGTGATTATACAATTTTAGGTTAGGAGCTACTAAGGACAGAAAACTGTAAATAAGTCCTTTGCATTCATTTAGTTGCATTAGTACATGCATATTTTAAAAAAAAATCAAAAAAAAATTGTAAATTTCACTTGATTTTTCAAAAAAAATTCTCTTTTTTTCCTTTCTTTTGAAAATATTCAATCAAAAACAAAAATCCAAAAAAATATAAATCTTTTCAAAAAGAAAAAAAATTTGAAAATTCAAAAAAAAAAAATCAATTTCCATTTAAAAAAAATCCTTTTGGTAAATATTTAAAAATTCAAAAAAAAAAGAAATACAAAACCAAAAACATAACAAAATTTGAGAAACCAAAAACAAAACAAAAATCAAACTTTTCTTTTGAAAATTAATCTCACTTGTTAAATAGTTTTCTTCCTTGTAAAAAAAGTCAAAAAACAAAAACACGTTTTCAAATCTTCTTTCATTCCCTAAACTCAATTCTAACTCCTTTCTCTTCTCGACTTTCACTTGTGCATGAGTACTTGGACTCGTGACACAACAACGAATCGTTGGACTCGCGACACTTCTACAGACCGTTTAACTCGAACAGACGATCCTCCTGAAATGGCGAACGAAAACGCCCATCGAACTCTTATGGATAGAATCTTTCCCAATAGAGTTTCTATTCCATCTTGCATCACGTTACCCGCCCCTACGGGTAACCATTTTGAAATTTACTCGAACCATATTGCCACACTTCCGAAATTTGGCAATTTCGAGCACGATGACCCATACATCTTCTTGACTAAATTCGAACAAGTTTGCACAGCCATTAAACTCCAACAACTTTCCGATGATCGAATCAAACTTCGATTAATCCCATTCGTTCTTACGCATTACGCTGAAAAATGGTTGTACAGCTTATCGTCAAACTCGAGTAAAACCTGGGAAGAATCCGTAAAAGCTTTCTTGAAAAAATTCTACCCTTTGGAAAAAAAAAGTAAAATTTGAAATGAAATTGTAAATTTTCATCAATTCAAGGGTGAACCATTTGGAAAATATTTTGAAAGATTCAAAGATCTTTTGATAAAATGTCCACATCATAACTTTGAAAAATGGACAATTTGCTATACGATGGACTCGAAAACAGCTCGCGAACAATGCTCGAATCAATGTGCCAAGGAAACTTTCTTGCCCAACATCACGACGATGCTTGACAATTCCTTGAAAACCTCGCTGAAAAGTCGTCCCAATGGGTTCAAACAAAAAATCAATTTACTCACGATCAAGTGCAAACTCGATAGGAACTTATTTTGCTTTGGAAGCCAAGATCGATGCAATGATTAAAAAATTTGATAATGTTTTCTGATCGAATCAAATGAACCAAGCTTCCCAACCAATGTGTTATAAATGCAACGATCCTAATCATATAGCTGATCAGTGTCCCAATTCTGTCGAACAAATTAATGCATTCAATAAAGCCAAAAACGACCCGTTTTCTCCAACTTACAATCCTGGTTGAAGAAATCACCCAAATTTTGCATGGAACCAAAACAATCCCAACACGAATACGAATCGTCCTAATTTTCAAGCATTCCCGAATAACGCTTCGTATCCTCCCTTTCAGCCCAATAATTTTCAACCAAACTTTGCGGGTCCATACCATAATCAACCACAACAATCAAATTTCCAACAAATTCTGCTCATCCTCCCCAAGACGATAAACGTTTAGCTTCACTTGAGAAAACTCTTGAAACATTGGCTAAGGCAACTACTCAAAGCCTTCAATCAAACAACAATTTGCAAAATTCATTGACTTCATATATGAAAAACACAAACCAATCAATTGCAAAACTCGAAACGCAAATAAGTCAACTAGCCACATCTTTAAGTGAATGCAAATGAGGCACTTTTCCATGCCAGCCCCTTCCAAATCGCAGAAATCAAAACGTAAATTCAAATCAAGCCTATGTTGTTCAAGATAGCAATGTCACCCAATTGAATGCTATCACAACTCTACGTTCCGGTAAACAAATCGATAATCAAGTCGTTAATCCAAACGATTTACGGGAAGTCTCTCTCGACGTTTCCAAAACGAAAAAGAATCTGAACAGAATGGGGAGCCAAACGTCGAATCGAATGCCAATCAAAAATCTTCCTCTTTTACTCGAGTAGACCCACCTACCGAGTTTCGTGTTCCATTTCCACATCGTCTTCGACCAAAGAAACACTCGGACGAAATGGAAAAGATGTTGGAAATTTTTAAACAAGTTAAAGTTAACATTCCGCTTCTTGACATCGTTCAGCAAGTCCCCATGTACGCAAAGTTTCTTAAGGACTTGTGCACCCAAAAGCGACACACTCAGGTGCCAAAAAATGTCTTCTTAGCAGCCAGTTTGAGTGAAGTCTTATCCCATTCCATGCCCGTTAAATACAAAGATCATGGCTGCCCTACAATTTCTTGTACATTAGGAGTAAGACAATTAACAAATGTTTGATAGACTTAGGCGCGAGTGTCAACTTGTTTCCATACTCTGTGTATGAACAGTTAGGTTTAGATGAGCTCAAACCCATAAAAGTTGCACTTCAATTCGCAGATCGTTCGATTAAGAAGCCCGTGGGATAAATCGAGGACGTTCTCATTCGAGTAGGGCAATTCATATTCCCTATTGACTTTATAGTTCTCGAAACACAACCCATGATAAATCCCTCGAGTCAAATTCCATTGATTTTAGGTCGACCATTCTTAGCCACCTCAAATGCCTTAATCAATTGTCGTAACGGATCAATGAAAATCTCTTTTGGAAACATGACTTTGGATCTTAACATTTTCTATCTTGAAGGCCAATCGAATTAACCTCGTGACGAAACGTTGTAAGTTAGTGCCATTCACAAAAACTTCGAAAACGAGACACTTGACCTTAATGACGAACGCGAAGCCGAGTACGAAAAGTTGTTTCCTGAAATTCCCAACGAGATTGAATACACTCTTCCCTTTAAATCACTTCAAGTTGAGTCTGAATCTCAATCCAACTCTTTGATCGAAAAACTCCCGAAGTTGGACCTCAAACCACTTCCCGATCACCTTAAGGACGCATACTTAGGTGAAGATGAAACGTTACCCGCCATAATTTCCGCAACTCTCTCTCTTGATCAAGAAACCTCGTTACTCTCTATACTTTCGAAAAATAGAGAAGCAATTGGATGGTCGATTTCTGATATAAAGAGAATTAGACCCACTCTTGTTCAACATCGCATCCATTTAATCGACGATGCCAAGCCTACTTGTGACGCGCAACGAAGGCTTAATCCAAAAATGAAAGATACGGTGCGTGATGAAATTCTTAAACTTCTTGATAACGTAATCATTTACCCAATCTCTGATAGTTCATGGGTTAGCCCAATTCACATTGTACCGAAAAGTCTGGGCTAACAATCGTCAAGAACGATTCAAATGAACTTATTCCAACTCATACTCAAACGGGTTGGCGTGTTTGCATTGATTATCGAAAACTAAATGCCGCAACACGTAAGGACCACTTTCCCTTCCTTTCATCGACCAAATGCTCAAACGTTTAGCCGGCCATGAATTTTACTGCTTCCTTAACGGTTATTCCGGCTATAACCAAATTCCAATCACTCCCGAAGATTAAGAGAAAACGACTTCTACGTGTCCATTCGGTACCTTCGCTTATCGATGTAACCCATTCGGACTTTGCAACGCTCCTGCGACTTTCCAACGATGCATGGTTGGAATCTTTTCCGACATGATAGAACGCTTTCTAGAAGTTTTTATGGACGATTTCTCAATCTTTGTCGATTCTTTTTCCCAATGTTTACATCATCTCGAGTTGGTTCTAAATTGATGTAAACAAAAACATTTGACTTTGAATTGGGAAAAATGCCACTTTATGGTCAAACAAGGCATAGTCCTTGGACATCTCAAATAAAGGCGTTGAGGTAGATAAAGTGAAAATCGACGTAATTGCAAATCTACCCATTCCCAAATCTGTTAAGGACATTTGATCATTTTTAGGACATGCTGGCATTTACCGACGCTTTTGAAAGACTTTAACAAAATCGCTTGTCCTTTGACGACTTTTCTTGGAAAAGACGTTCCTTTCGATTTTAACTCTGATTGCATCTCTTCTTTTGAAAGTCTTAAGAACGAACTCATTTCTGCTCCCATCAATTGCGCACCTAATTTGGATCTTCCTTTCGAAATAATGTGTGATGCTTCGAACTTTGCTGTTGGCGCTGTCTTAGGACAACGCAACAGCAAGATCCTTCACGTCATTTACTACGCGAGTATGACTTTGAACGACGCTTAACTCAACTACACAAAAACAGAAAAAGAGCTTCTAGCTGCAGTTTTTACTCTCGAAAAGTATCGACCTTACTTGATAGGTTCACACATTACGATCTACACTGACCATTCTGCGCTTCGATATCTCTTTGCTAAAAAGGATGCTAAATCCCGTTTGATTTGTTGGATCCTTTTACTTCAAGAATTTGACCTTACAATCAAAGAAAAAAAAGGATCTGACAATGTCATGGATGATCACTTGTCTCGTCTTTTGAACGCACCATCATCTTTGCCGATCAATAAAAACTTCCTTGATAAACAACTTCTTTCAATTTCTATCGGCCCATGGTACGCTGATATAGTTAACTATTTAGTCACTAAAGAAACTCCCTCATCTTGGTCAAAATAGGACAAATGCAAATTCATGTCCCAAGTGAAATATTTCTATTGGGACGATCCATACTTGTTCAAATATTGTCTCGACTAAATCATTCGACGCTGCATTTTGGATAATGAGATCAGGAGTGTTCTTTCATTTTGCCACGATCAAGTGTGTGGTGGACGTTTCAGTCCTCGAGAAAGTGCGGAAAAGGGGATTTAGTGTTGTTTCTACTGGCCTTCTCTTTTCAAAGACTCATTCGAATTTTGTAAAACTTGCGATCGATGTCAAATGCTCGGACGAATTTCTCGATGAGATATGATTCCTCTAAATCCCATTCTTACGGTAGAAATGTTTGGGGTATTGACTTTATGGGACCTTTTCCCAATTCTTTTGGAAATTTGTATATCCTTCTCGCTGTCGATTACGTTTCAAAATGGGTCGAAGCCATTTCTTGCAAAACCAATGACCATAGAATTGTTGTGAAATTTCTCAAAGAAAACATCTTTATGAGGTTTGGCATACCTCGCACAATAATCAGTGATAATGGAACCCATTTTTGTAACCGCTCTTTTGAAACTTTAATGAAGAAATACTCGATAACCCATAAGTTATCCACTCTGTATCATCCTCAGACTTGTGGTAAAGTTGAAGTTTCAAATCGACAAATAAAACAAATATTGGAGAAAACTGTTAACAAAAATCGAAAAGATTGGTCCCGGAAATTGATCGTGCGCTTTGGGCTTACCGTATTGCTTTTAAAACTAACCTTGGGATGTCTCCGTTTCGTTTAGTTTATGGTAAAGCTTTCCATTTACCCATTGAAATCGAACACAAAGCGTTGTGGGCAATTAAGAACTTAAATTTTGATCTTGAGAAAGCTAGCGAAAATCAAAATCTACAACTCAACGAATTAGAAGAACTTAGGAACGACGCGTATGAAAACGAGAAAATTTACAAATAAAGAACAAAAGTTTTTCATGACAAGTCATCTTAAGAAAACCATTTTCGCCTAACTGGAAAGTTCTTTTATATGACTCAAGACTTCGTTTATTCCCTGGGAAACTTAAATCGAGATGGACTGGACCATTTGTGGTGCGAACTTTTTTTCCACATGGTGCCGTAGAAATAGAAAACCCTAGGGATGGATCGATTTTCAGAGTCAACGGTCATCGTTTGAAACCTTTCTTGGAATTGCCTAGTAACCAAGAGGAGGATCTCATGATCCTTCATGAGCTAAGCTACGTCCAGTAAGGATGTTAACCCTCTTTTGTAAATATATGCATAGTTTTCTCCGTCACACTCATTATATCATGCATTGACTGTGGGGACACAGTCAAAATTAAGTGTATGGGGGGTTTCATTTTTATTTTTAGTTTCATGGAATTTTTGAATTTTCATTTTCTTACTTAAAACAAAATCTCAAAATTTATAAATCTCAAAAACAATTTCTTTTTAGCACTTTGATTTATTTTGAAGAAACACTGTGAGATAAGTATAAGTTTTGGTTAATAAAATTGAAATTTTTGAAAATTTATTTGTCTTAACAAAAATAAAAATGAAGTTTGATTACAAATAATAATGTTTAACTAGTATATAGAAAGGTTCATATGTATTAATTATGAAGTATGTTCTATTTGAAAATCTTTGTCTAAAAAGGTGGTAAACTTAAAGTAAACGATATAACATTTTTATCTTTTAAGTTAAATGGCGCTAAGATGATTTTGCAAAACTCTCTCTCTCTCTTAAAAAAATAAAAAATAAAAAAATAATAACATCCAAAGTATTCACTCTCATTTAAAAGTCCTCACGGTTATGCATGAGTGGATTACTTGGAATCTTTGATTATGTGCTTTCATACTCATTTAAAAGTCCTCACGGTTATGCATGTATGGAACACATGTAAAAAAAACAGACTTAATAAAAACCACCAATGGTCGATAGGTGTATGAATGAAAGTATGTGCACTCGCCATGCACTACACTCCCTCACCTAAGCCCGAAAGGCAGTGCATGGGTGGTATATCTGTCCTCAGTTTACTTGAGCTAGGTGTGTAATTTTTCTTGCAAATAATGAGAGAGCAAGCAATTGAAATCCTAGCACTATTTTTACTAATTTTATTTGATTTGTTATTGAAAAGAAATGAAAATATCACTTTGATAAACTTTGATAATCAACTAAGGATCCATTTCATAGTTACATTATGTTATTAACCAAAACAACGAGTTAAACTATAGTCTATTTGTTATGATAACTTGATTTTTGTTGAAAACTTTGACGAGTAAATGACATAAATTTTCAAGATAATAGCCAAAACCTATATTTAACTTATTCGTGTTAATTTAAAAATAAATCCTTCATTTGTAAATATTTTTGAAAACTTGCATTCATCTCTTTGTAAATAAATCTTGCATTTTGTCAATATGTTCATCCTGCATTTGGATTTTATGGGTAGTATCCGCTGGAAACCCTCACGAGGCAACACTCATCCTACTGGGGACACCTAGAGGTTCAACGGCTTAGTGCATACGCTCAATGCAATCGTGCTCCCTACAAAAATGGATTTATCTTAGTTTTCCTTTATTCGAGGACAAATAAAAAGATAAGTGTGGGGGTATTTGATGTGCACGTAAATGTGCATATATTACATCCATATTTTATCTCTTTTTATTTAAATAAACATCATATTTGGGCATTTTAACATGTTTAAAACTAAAATTCAATTATTTCCAAACCATCATATTTTCATCTTCATTCAGGGGAAAAACGGTCAATTTTTTGCATGTGTCAATGTAAGAATTTTTACTTGTACATTTTTTGATAATTTTTATACGAATTTGGATGCATATGGAAGAGGCTTATATGAAGATATATGCATGCACAAATGAATACAAAGGAAAGAAGAGGGAAATAATTCAAGCCATGAACATGGAGGACCCCAACCACTTACCTAAATGTACAATTCGGAGCTAATGGACAACTAAGTATATGTTAAAGCTTCATGCAAAACAAATGATGGATTAATTAGTGGATAATGGTTACTTGGTGGCCACACTTCCTAAAGAGAAATTTAGGAAGCTCCCTAAAAATAGAATTAGAGTTTTATGCATGTATAAATAGCCCTCTTATGTACATGAAAAAAATCATCTTCTACTCTTTCATTTTACATAGGAAATTAAGAGATTAAAGTGTAAGCTCAATGTTCTATGAAATAAAAATGGCTTCCAAGCCCCTTTCTACTCTCTTTCTACATGCTTTTCTTTGTTTTATTGGTAATGTTTATTTCTATGCTCTCTTTCTCCTAATGTTCATAGCTTAGATTTACATTTATGCAAGTTGTTGTAGCTAATCTCTTTTTCTTTCTTTGCTTATTTTCTATTTTCTTTTCTTTTTAATGTTGAAACTTACTTGTGCTGCTTCAATGCCACAAATTAGAAGCTAAACCCCTTCAATTTAGGGGTGATGAATCCCTCTAACTTTATGTATATGATTTATGATCTCATTTGGTTTATGCTTCATGAAGTGGATTTTGATGCAAGTCTATACAAATGGGTTTGACAGCTTATATTGCTTATGCAAATGAGCTATTCTTATTCAACATAAACACAAGTTGCATCATCATTTGCTAATCCATTTTTGATTGTGAAAGTAAAGTAAAAAATGAAATTTGATGATCTATATTACTAGTTACAATAGTAAATAGATCATACTTAAAATAGCTTTTTCTTTGGCTTCATTTTCATGAGAATTATAAGTGGTTTATTTGTTTTATTATAGTTTGATGGTTTGAGTTATGTTAATTAATAACATAAACAAACCATACTTATGATGAATACAACAATATTTCACTTAAATCAAAGTTAGAGATCATAAATTGTTTGTTTGTTGATTTACAAAAATATGAGAGTGGATTTGCCTCTAAATTGTTCTCTAGTTCAATAGTTTTCTAATCACATTTTAATTCTAGTTTTAGCTACATTTTAGTTCTAGTCAACAATTTCTCCTCCATTTGGTCTAATTTATTGGCGGTTTTCTAATCCGATAGAAATTCCGTCGATTAATATGTTTTGGCGCCGTTGCCGGGGATTTATGACCAAAAAGAGATCATAATTTCATTAATTGTTGAATTATATGATCGAGAGAGTGGATTTATCTTTAAATTGTCATTTAACTCTATTTTTATCTAATTTTCTTTTCTAGTTTTTGTTTGTTTCTTACATTTTTACCTAATCACACTTTCAACTTTGGTTGATTTGATTGAATAGAATTTTAAAATCATCAATTCCCTACGCATCGACCCGTATTCGCCAAGTGCTACATTCGTACACCGTGCGCTTGCGGTTATTTTTAAAATTTAAATTTTTTCGATGGTTTTCTAATTCCATAGAATTTCCGTCGATTAACTATTAAAAACTTGTTAATCGACTGAATTTCTATCAGATTAGAAAACCGCCAATAAATTTCAAATTAAAAATAACAGCAAGCGCAGGGTGTACGAATGTAACACGTGGCGAATACGGGTCGATCCGTAGGGAGTTGTTAGAGTTTTAAAAATCTATTCAATCAAATTAGACCAAATGGAGGAGAAATTGTTGACTAGAACTAAAATGAAGCTAAAACTAGAATTAAAATGTGATCAGAAAACTATTGAACTAGAGAACAATTTAGAGGCAAATCCACTCTCATATTTTTGTAAATCAACAAACAAACAATTTATGATCTCTAACTTTGATTTAAGTGAAATATTGTTGTATTTATCATAATTATGGTTTGTTTATGTTTTTAATTAACATAACTCAAACCATCAAACTATAATACAACAAATAAACCACTTATAATTCTCATGAAAATGAAGCCAAAGCAAAAACTATTTTAAGTATGATCTATTTACTATTGTAAGTAGTAATATAGATCATCAAATTTCATTTTTACTTTACTTTCACAATAAAAAATGGATTAGCAAATGATGATGCAACTTGTGTTTATGTTGAATAAGAATAGCTCATTTGCATAAGCAATATAAGCTATCAAACCCATGTGTATAGACTTGCATCAAAATCCACTTCATGAAGCATAAACCAAATGAGATCATAAATCATAAAATGTTGAAATTACATAAAGTTAGAGGGCTTCATCACCCCTAAATTGAAGGGGTTTAGCTTCTCATTTGTGGCATTGAAGCAACACAAGTAAGTTTCAACATTAAAAAGAAAAGAAAATAGAAAATAGGCAAAGAAAGAAAAAGAGATTAGCTACTAACTACTTGCATAAATGTAAATCTAAGCTATGAACATAAGGAGAAAGAGAGCATAGAAATAAACATTAACAATAAAACAAAGAAAAGCATGTAGAAAGAGAGAAGAAAGGGGCTTGGAAGCCATTTTTATTTCATAGAACATTGAGCTTACACTTTGATCTCTTAATTTCCTAAGTAAAATGAAAGAGTAGAAGATGATTTTTTCATGTACATAAGAGGGCTATTTATACATGCATAAAACCCTAATTCTATTTTTAGGGAGCTTTCGAAATTTCTCTTCAGGAAGAGTGGCCACCAAGTAACCATTATCCACTAATTAATCCATCATTTATTTTGCATGAAGCTTTAACATACACTTAGTTGTCCATTAGCTCTGAATTGTACATTTAGGTAAGTGGTTGGGGTCCTCCATGTTCATGGCTTGAATTATTTCCCTCTTCTTTCCTTTGTATTCATTTGTGCATGCATATATCTTTGTATAAGCCTCTTCCATATGCATCCAAATTCCTATAAAAATTATCAAAAAATGTCCAAGTAAAAATTCTTACATTGACACTTGCACAAAAATGACTGTTTTGCCCCTTAATGAAGATGAAAATATGATGGTTTGGAAATAATTGAATTTTGGTTTTAAACGTGTTAAAATGCCCAAAAATGATGTTTGTTTCAATAAAAAGAGATAAAATATGGATGTAAATATGTGCACATTTACGTGCACAGCACTTGATATATGGAGCCAATATCATTATATTTTAATTATTTATAATTTATTAATTAATATATACATAGATTAGTATATTAACTGATTTATTTATATGGCATGAACCATAAAACTATGTTACATAAATAATTGATCCAATAATTTTCAAATGTATATTTATATTGTTATTTCAACATCAAGATTAGAAGTGGAAGCATCAAAGGGATAAACGACCACACCTCGTCAATATGGGGGTATAAATGGCGTCGCATGTGTTCAAAGAGCTCAATGACGTAGCCATTCATCATTCTCATGTCTTTAGATGTCACTTCTTAACCACGTCGCACTTCATCACTTTACAAGTCATTAGCATCATATCACCTCAACAAGGGAAAAGGATTATTGTCACATGCTATCGAAGAGACAAAGGGAATGAAGACAATCAACATCATAAGCCATCAATGAATATCAATGCAAACCATGCCGCATTTCATTAATGCCGGACTTAAATAGCACTGTTATCCACCTATAACCTTCGAAACAAGCTCGTTGACAATCACTACAATGGCAGTTAACATTGTATAGAAGTAGCACCACATATTCCTAAAAAGAATTGAGTCAAAATCCAATAACACAGCATATCGACAATATTAAAGCTAAGCTTGCTGAAGTCACAAAAAATCATGCCGTATGCTATAAATCAAGGCCACATTTCATAATAATCAATTTTGCATAACACTAATGCTGGAGCATGTTGGAAGTAATCAATGAAGAAGGATTGGAGTCATTCACAAAGCTAGTTCAAGAGGAATTGGTGCATTTTCCATCAGAGAGCTTCAAAAGCCTTCACATTCATTCAAAAGTCGTGTGGCGTCGTAGGTTTCACCTCAAGAGTTGGAGCAAGCCGACCTCCTTCCAACCGCTATATATACAGATGTACTCTCATGGAAAGGAGCCGTTAACTTCTTTCCCTCTCTTAGCATAAATCAATTTTAGGCTAGACTTTTCTAAGCTCTCCCACGAGCTTGAGAATTATTGTAATGGTAAATGGCCTACGAAGAAGGAGTACATATGATATTTGCATATATGGACTTGAACAATTGCATATTTGCACATTTGTACCATATTCATGATTGAAAAAAAGGAAATGACTTGCCTATATTGCCCATTAACTTATGCACTTGCATAGGCCCATTAACTTATGCACTTGCATACTTGAGTTCTGTGTTACGATTTAAATGAACTTGTGAATTATCAAAAAAGAAAAGGGTGTATTTTGATATTATTGTACCTTTGTGTGAATTAACAAATTCATATAAAATAAATTTTCTTTGCGAATCAAAAGAAATATTACCGAGAATTCCATATGTACATCTGTTTCGAAAAGGAAGTTGCAAAATCCTTAAAAGTATATACTATCGAGGACTATGAAAAGTTTTCAAAACTAGCATGGTTTATTTTATTGAAACTCTATTTAGAAGAGTTTATTCTCAATTAAAGGACTAGTGATTCATGTATCATGGTCATTCAATTCGAGATTAACGTCTATATTATGATATTACAAGTTCTATGGAATTTCCTTTAAAATTTGAACATTGGGAATGAAACCTCTTATCCAGACCATTGGAACACACCAAGTAACGTTTGAAAAACCGATAAATGAAAGAGCATGTATCAAGATTTATAATTCCAAGCAACAAAAAGAGACGCATTAATCAAGCAAATAGTTGATCTGAATAAGAAGACGAATCTTTAAAGGAGTTGCCCTTATTTCAAATAAAGAAAGGATTTTTATGGATCATCTTAGCCAGAAAGAGTAAAGTAAAAGATAAGAAATCATTAACTAGATAATCGATACATCAAGGCAAAATAAGGAAGAAGCCCACGAACTCAGAAGTAAAATCAGTATCCAACGATACCATTTTCAAGCTACAAGGTTCAATCTAGATCTACGAAGATCATTTGAAAAAGGATAATTAGACTACAAAGCGATAAAAGATATATCAGACTATAGCTTGCTTCAAATTTTGATCTAGATTTTGATTTGGATAAAATTGGTTTACATTGATTGACTTTGGAATCATTGACTCCAGCATAACTATATCGAATTCTAAAATCATTCACGGCCCTTACCTTAGCATGGATTCACCGAATGATCAATACAAAGTATCCAAAATAGTTATCGAATTTCAATCAACAAGAGCAAGATAATTAATATCAATGAAGTCATAAAATGCAATAAAAAGGAAAATTACTCCTAAAAGGCATAAATTCAGCAAAAAAGATACAAACATAAGCGAAAACACCCTAACTCAACTACAAAGAAAATTGGATAAGATAACTACTTCTCATACTCTAAATATATCAAGTCACAAAAGGATAAATTCTCTATACACAAAGAGTTTTGCTTTTAATCAAGGTTAAGATTGAACCCCATTAAAGGGTTAAGTGATAAAAGGAAATTTCAGATTTGACTAATGGATTAAAACAGCAAAATAAATGTTGGAACATCAAAGAAAAATATCCAAGTATCACAAGTCTACAATAAAAAGAAAATCATTTCAAAATAAGATTTAGTACACCAAAATTTATGACAAATATTGAGAATCAAGAGGATGAACCACTCTGGCCAAATTGGGTAGGATCATCAATTGTATACAACGTAATCCCGCTTGGGACCAATAATTATGATGACAAGAGAAAAATGTCATAAGGAGAACATGGAATGCCAAATCTTTATGGTTATAGTCAACAATGGATGACTAAGATAAAATTTTATCATCTTGGTTATGGAAAGGAGTAGAATACTCCTAAAGGAGAAGACTCAACCATCAAAGCTTGGTCGCAAAAGGTCCCGGCCATCAAAGGCTTAACCGCAAGAGGTCCCAACGATCAGAGGCCCCAGCCATCAATGGCTTGACCACAAGAGGCCCCAGTCATAAAAGGCATTGGTCATCAAAGGCCTTAAGCCTTTAGTGTCGTCATCAAATGCCTCATTGAAACGCCTCTTAGAGGAAGCCCAGAGTAATCCTTTAGTTAGTCCAAAGTTTATACAAATCTTCAACCCTTGCCTACGTGGCTTTGTTGGGGTGCTTTATAGAAAGAGGATGGTGTAAGCTTTTAGTGTAGTCATCAAAGGCCTCACCAAAGCACCGAACAACCATTCAGTGCCGTTATCAAAGGCCTTGTTGAAGCGCCTCCTTAGGGAGAAGGCCATCAAAAGCCTCGCTAAAGCATCGAAATCTTCGAAAGGAAGATCAATCAAAATTAGAGTCAAGTAGTGCTTCCGAGTTAACCAAAATCCGAACCAAGTAGATCTCCCAAGTCAATCAAGCTCTGAGCCCAGTAGCACCTCAAATCAAGTAATTTTTTCTAAAGGAAGGTCCATTAGATATATGGATTTCAAGCTTTCTTCTATTGTTCTAGCTAGATAAAAGTTTCTAGTCTTCTCTTATTATTACTAGATAAGGGTTTCTAGTTTTCTATTATTAATACCATATACGGGTTTCTGGTCTTCTCTTATTATTATCAAATACGTATTTTTGGTGGCGTCTTCTCTTATTATTACCATATAAGAGTTTCTAGTCTTCTTTTATTATTACCAGACAAGGATTTATGCTCTTCTATTATTATTTCTAAATATGGATTTTTGGTCTTCTATTATTATTTCCAGATAAGGATTTCCGATCTTCTATCTATTATTTCCATATGAGAATTTCCTGACGTCTATTATTATTGATAGAAAGAGCTCTTGTCTTTCATTATTATTACCAGATATTGGTTTCTAGTCTTCTATTACTAGATATAGATATCTAATCTCCTATTACAATTATCATATGAATTTCTAATCTTCTATTATCATTTTCTACCAAGCGAGTTTTTGGACTTCCATTCAATGCCAGAGAAAATTTCTAATGCTTCCTCCTATGAATTACCAGATAATCTTCTGGACTTCCATTTGAAAACTTATTGCTATTCTTTGTTTTTTAAATACCAAAATTATAATTTTAACTCATGCGGATAATATAGGCAATGAGTTTGAATATATAATTCAATCAAATCAAGGATGAGATTGCTTGAAGTTGAAATCAAGTTTAAAATTAATAACGAGAGATATCATTCACTTTAGGATTTATAGGAAAATAAGACTAGCAAGGAAATCTCGCTAAAGATGGCGCAATAGAAAGGAATTCTTGGTTTTATCCTAAAGAGTAAAAGGCTTCATTTATACAAGAGAGGCTAAATGTCACCAATATAATTTCAACATCAAGAGCATAATTGATAGCATCAAAGGAATAACAGACCGCACCTCATCAATATAGGGGTATAAACGATGTCGCATGTGTTTGAAGAGCTTAATGATGTAGCCATTCATCATTCCCATTTCCCTTAGGTGTCACTTCTCAACCACGTCGCACTTCATCACTTCACAAGTCATTAGCGTCACATAACCTCAACAAAGAAAAGGATCAGTATGACATGCAAGTGAAGAGGAAAAGGCATCGAAGACAATCAACATCATAAGCTATCAATGAATGTCGATGCAAATCATGACGCATTTCATTGATACTGGACTTAAATAGCGCTGTTATCCACCCATGACCTTGAAAATAAGCTCATCGACAATCATTATAAAGGCAGTTAATATTGTGTAAAGCCAGCATGACATGTCCCAAAACAAATTGAGTCGAAACCTAATAACATACCAAATTGACACTGTCAATGCTACACTTACCTAAGTCATGAAAAAACAAGTCATAAGCCATAAACCAAGGCCACAGTCCATTATAATCAATGTTGCGTAACATCAATGCTGGAGTATGTCGAAAGAATTGCAAGAAGAAGGGTTGGAATCATTCACAAATCTAGTTCAAGAGGAATTGGTGCATTTTCCTTCATGGCGCTTCCAAAGCCTTCACATTCATTTGCAAGTCCCATGGCACCATAAGTACCACATCTATATATATACATATATACACACGCTCACACATACATACATATATATATATATATATACACACACACATATGTATATATACATATATATGTACCCCTCATGGAATGAGGCCTTTGACTTCTTCCCCTCCTTTAGCATAAATCATTTTTTGGCTAGAAATTTTCTAAGTTCTCTCATGAGCTTGAGAATTATTGTAATGCCAAATGACCAACGAAGAAGGATGACATATAATATTTGCATATAAGGACTTGAATAATTGCATATTTGCAATTGTGCCATATTCATAATCGAATAAAAGGACATGCATTGCCTATATTGCCCATTAATTTATGGACTTGGATATTTCTTTTATGGATTACCATGTAAACGAACTTATGAATTATCACACAACCAAAGGGTATATTTAGAACTTCTTCGAATATCCACTTTGTACAATTATTTGGGTATTGGCGAATTTTTTCGTTAATATATATTAATTATGATTTATAGTAATCGGAAATAAATTTTTGAAAATTATTTAATACATTTTAATATTATCGAATCGTTATAAAAATAAATAAATTCATATATAACAAATTATGTTTCAAAATTTCAGTTTAAACTTCATAAAATTTGTTTGTTATCACCTATGCTCTAGGTCCAAAATAATTTTTTTTAAATCATTGTTTATGTTTTACAAACATTTAAAATTCTTCTGAAAAGCATTTAATTAATAAAAAATATTTTTTTGACTTGGAAAATACTAAAAAAAATTTCACAACCTTTATAATATTATTCCTGATTTTTTGAAAGTTTAAATTTTTAATATCCATAATATAAATTATTTCAACTATTTACTTATTGTTAATTCACTAATTAAAGTACACTTATATAATCAAAAAACAAAGCAAAATAAAATAAAATAGAACAAAATAAAACAAACTAAAAACAAAACAAATTAAAGTACAAACAAGTTGTTTTTTTTGGGACAAAACAAAACAATTTATTTTAAAGACTTAGAAAAAATTATGGGTCGTTACATTTTGCCAAAATAACCCTAGACCAAGTCATTTTCCTCTTGACACGAAGTCGCTATAGGGTTTTTGCCTTTGGAACTCGAAGCGCGTCTAGATCCGCCTTGTTTGGCATGGAACTCTCTCTGACTCGAAGTAAACCTGGAGCAAATTTTTTCTTCGTTATTGTTTTTGTTTTTGTTTTTTGTTTTATTTTTTGAAATTAGGTTTTGGAATTTGAGAATTAGGTTTGAGAAGGAGGAAGAAGATGTACGTACATATGTAATAAAATGAGAAACAATAAGGGTTTATAGCAGCTAATACATAGGCAGGGTTGGATCGAAACGACTGCGTGACCCAAAAAGCGCGTTCTGACCCCCAAACGAAATAGGTCATCGCATACATCAAAATGGATGTTTTGGATATTTTTAAAATCAATGGAATAGGTTTCAAGTCCTAATTCCATCGTATGAAGAAGTTAGCTTATTTCAAATTGATTTCAATTAAATTTAATTAAATTGATCTCTACGCGTTTCGAGCCCGCACAATCAAACGACAAGTCTGATTGCTATGAAATTTGAAACTTTACAATAATTCACTCTTACGAATCCGATGAAACTGGTTTCGTCGAAATCCGAGATAGTGGCCAAAATGGTTATTTTCACGTTAATTAAATAAATTATTATTAAATTAAATTTATCGCTTTTCAAATTCAAAATTTATAACCAATTTTTTTTCCAGTTTTGATTAACTAGTAATTATAATATTTTAAAACAAATTTACCATGTTAAATTTAACTATTAACATTGCGCTAATTACAGCATTCCAATTCCAATTCCAATAAATTCATTAATTATAATTTAAAAACCCAATAAATTGTTTCATTTTGATTTCAATCTTTTTATTCAATCGATCATTACTTTATGGACATAGTTAACATTGGTTTTCCTTTTGTTACATTAATATTCTCCAGTTTCATCTTAATTTACATTAACATAATATTTAATTACATTTAGTTTCAATTGATTTCTAATTTAGTTTAACTAATTAAATAAATAGGTAACATATAACAATCGTCACCTTTTCTGCATTTAATCACATTTATGAGTTGTTATCTACACAATTGTTATAATTATCTACATAACATTAATTTTATTCAAATATAATTTATTACATACCGTTTCATAAAGTAACACAACATTTAAATTATCAATTACTCTTTTAATCCAGTTATCAATTAATACTCACATTATTACAATTAATTTACAATCTACAACCAATTATAAACTTTTTAATCCTTTCAAAACAAAGGGAATTACATTTCAAAGAAGTTATCAATTACCTTAAATTAATACTATTACATTTCATTCTAGCTATATTCTTTTTATTAAATTAACATTAAATGACAAGACCTTATTAAATTTACTATTTTAGTTACCGAAAACTATGGGTCGTTACACTCTCCCCCACTCAAATCTTTTCATCCTCGAAAAGGAAAGGAAGGAAAAGGAGGAATTAAGTAATCAATATATCTTATTCAAAATATTAAATTTATAAACAATTAATTTATATAATTAAATAATTTAAATAAAATATATCAATGTATAAACAATTAAATCCTTTATATTCAAGTTAATGAAAGTTTGGAAAAATATTCATAAAATTCCCTAAGTCCAAAATTCATAGAAAATTTCGGTAGAGTCTCCTTTGTACGGAACGCACCTATTTGTCGGGCAAATAATCCGAGAACGCACCTATTTGTCGGGCAAATAATCCGAGTCTCCAAACCATGGGAAAACAATATAAAATCACTAGAAAACCATAATCCGAGAACGCACCTATTTGTCGGGCAAATAACGCTTAATTTATGAAACCAAATGCAGTAGCTATTGCATCCATAACCTGTATTTCACTCATATAATCAAAAGAGGTTAATTATTATATAAAGATAAATATTTAAGTTGTTTCAACTAATAACAGCAAAACAATCACAACATAACAATAATCATTTAGCAAACGAACATACAATCATCAAATTTGAACCGCTTTTAAAGTACAAATTAAAGTAAAATAAAATAAAACAAAACAAAAGAAAACAAACTAAAAACAAAACAAATTAAAGTACAAACAACTTTTTTTTCTGAGACAAAACAAAAATAAACAAATTTAAACTATTATTTTTTTAGAGATAAAACAAAACAATTTTTTTTAAAGACTTAAACAAACTAAAACCAAACAATTTAAAACTAGAGGGAGATCAAAAAAACTAAAAGATAAAAATTGCTCATTTGAAAACAAACTAAAAGAAAACAAAAGAATTCAAGCCTACAACCCATCCCACCAACAATAAATCATAGCATCCTTTCAAAAATTACCTGCTTCCACTTCATATACTTCACGATTCTCGACTACAATAAATCAACACGCAAATTGAAATCACCGATTCAATTCTCAATTCATAAATCACGTCCCAATTCGAATTCACAAAAGACTCAAGTCGAGATCTCGCTGATAAATTTGGTTTCAGGTTAGCGATTTGTGCTGGTATTCGAAGTGATTGAGGATTTTTTAGAGGAGGTTGGCAGTTGCCGATGGTGATTGAAGAGGTGAACTTGCAGTTGGGTGAGGCAATGGCCAGATAGGGATGGCGATGTCGTGGAGTCGCTTTGGTATTCAGGCGATTGACTGTGATGGTCGAGGAATTAGTGATTCTCTTTGTGTTGCTTTGGCAATTGGCAGCAGATGTGAACTTGAAGGTGCAAAAGGCCCTGGCTATCAAAGGCTTAACCGCAAGAGGTCCCAATGATCAGAGGCCCCATCCATCAAAGGCTTAACTGCAAGAGGTCCCAACGATCAGAGGCCCCAGCCATTAAAGGCTTGACCACAAGAGGCCCCAGTCATAAAAGGCACTGGTCATCAAAGGCCTTAAGCCTTTAGTGCCATCATCAAATGCCTCATTGAAACGCCTCTTTGAGGAAGCCCATAGTAATCCTTTAGTTAGTCCAAATTTTATACAAGCCTTCAACCCTTGCCTACGTGGCTTTGTTGGGGCGCCTTCTAGAAAGAGGATGGTGTAAGATTTTAGTGAAGTCATCAAAGTCCTCACTAAAGCACCGAACAACCCTTCAGTGCCATTTATCAAAGGCTTTGTTGAAGCGCCTCCTAAAGGGAGGAGGCAATCAAAAGCCTCGCTAAAGCATCCTAATCTTCGAAAGGAAGATCAATCAAATTTAGAGCCAAGTAGTGCTTCCGAGTTAACCAAAATTCGAATCAAGTTGATCTCCTAAGTCGACCAAGCTCCAAGCCAGTAGCATCTTAAATCAAGTAAACTTTTCTAAAGGAAGGTCCATTAGATATATGGATTCCAAGCTTTCTTTTATTGTTCTAGCTAGATAAAAGTTTCTAGCTTTCTCTTATTATTACCACATAAGGGTTTCTGGTCTTCTATAATTAATACCCTATGCGGGTTTCTGGTCTTCTCTTATTATTATTATCAAATTCGTATTTTTGGTGCCATCTTCTGTTATTATTACCATATAATAGTATATAGTCTTCTTTTATTATTACCAGACAAGGATTTATGATCCTCTATTATTATTTCTAAATATGGGTTTCTGGTCTTCTATTATTATTTCAAGATAAGGATTTTCGATCTTCTATCTATTATTTCCATATGAGTATTTCCGGACATCTATTATTATTGATAGAAAGAGCACTGGTCTTTCATTTTTATTACCATATATTGGTTTCTGGTCTTCTATTACTAGGTATAGATATCTAATCTCATTATAATTATCATATGAATTTCTAATCTTCTATTATCATTTTCTACCAAGCGGTTTTTGAATTTCCGTTCATTGCCAGAGAAAATTTCTGATGCTTACTCCTATGATATTACAAGATAATCTTCTGCACTTCCATTTGAAAACTTATTGTTATTCTTTGTTTTTTATATACCGAAATTATAATTTTAACTCATGCGGATAATATAGGCAATGAGTGTGAATGTATAATTCAATCAAATCCAGGATAAGATTGCTTGAAGTTGAAATCAAGTTTAAAATTAATAACGAGAGATATCATTCACTTTAGAATTTATAGGAAAATAAGACTAGCAAGGAAATCTCGCTAAAGATGGTGCAATAGAAAGGAATTCTTGGTATTATCCTAAAGAGTAAAAAGCTTCATTTATACAAGAGAGGCTAAATGTCACCGATATAATTTCAACATCAAGAGCACAAGTGATAGCATCAAAGGAATAACAGACCGCACCTCATCAATATAGGGGTATAAATGACGTCGCATGTGTTTGAAGAGCTTAATGATGTAGCCATTCATCATTCTCATTTCCCTTAGGTGTCACTTCTCAACCACGTCGCACTTCATCACTTCACAAGTCATTAGCATCACATCAACTCAACAAAGAAAAGGATCAGTATGACACGCAATTGAAGAGGAAAAGGCATCGAATACAATCAACATCATAAGCTATCAATGAATGTCGATGCAAATCATGATGCATTTCATTGATACTGGATTTAAATAGCGTTTTTGTCCACCCATGACCTTGAAAACAAGCTCATCGACAATCAACAAAGGTAGTTAATATTGTATAAAACCAGCACCACATGTCCCAAAACAAATTGAGTCGAAACCAAATAACATACCATATTGACAGTGTCAATGGTAAGCTTACCTATGTCATGAAAAATGAGACGACCCGACTTTTTCTCCACAATAAGTCGTATCATCCTTAAGAAAGAAAGGGATAGAAAAGTGAAAAGAAAGAAGAGAAAGAAGAAACAACACAATAATCTCAACAGCGGAACAAATAAATTATATTAATAACATAAGTATTACATAGTATATATCAAATATCAGAGTTACGCAGACAATACATCACATACTAGACAGTTATAAACACCTTTCTAGTTATTACAACTCAATACATACAGAAGATACTCAGATATACCAACACAGCGGAAAAGTATATAACTATACGCAGAAGCCTCCTGCTCCATTTGCTCCTCCACAATTCGTCAAAGCTAACCAGAATCCTAACCTGAATTCCCTTGGCTACTCGTAAAAATTTTGAGTACCCAAGAGTTATAGAAAAACAGAAATAACTCCGGGCCAGACATGGGTCTGGTGTGAGTAACAGGTTAAAGTTGCTTAACTTTGAAAAACCTTTGAAATGAAAAGGTATCACGTAAGACTTCCTACACATAAACATGGAAAAGTTTTTACCTTACGCTAACCAAAACATTTGATAGGAAATCCGACGATATTATAATAGTGTCTAGGGTTTTCAAGTAAAATACAGAAATAGCTGGAATGCTTACATCTCACGTTCCAACATAGTTGGGCACAACTAATACATACGACACTTATTGGATTTTGGATTCCATACAATGGCTGGGCTACTAGGGTACCGCCCGTCACAGTACATGGCCTAGATCACCATACCGAGGAGTACGCCCGCTCCCCTGCAGCACAAAACCGGACCCGTTCCTTACTGAATAGTTCCAAACAAGACAACCCCGCAGTTGTGATCAGCAACCGCACCACTAAGCCGAAAATAAAGGGACCTCTAGACAGGGATAAATTTTGCTCTCAAGTGGGGGCTACCCACGAAGCTTTGCTGCACCTCCCCTGTTTTAGCCATTCCCGATTGATGAGGCTTGAGGCTACGATTACCTTTATAGGACATATCACTTAGAATGCTCATCGTCCACCTGACGATGTTCTGAAAGCATTCAATCCATACAAATTCGTTCCGGGTTCGAACGAAACCGAAGGCATTATCTCGTTACACACATTTTGGAATCACCCTCAGAGTTAACGACGATAACCCTTGCACTCTGAATCACCATCTCGAATCTATAAGTACTATTCCGTCAAACTCATTACGGAATCACCCACAGAGTTATACTGACGTATAGCCCTTACACCTCGAGTCTTCACTCGCTCCACTTGGATTAACGACCTAATGTTTAATTTGGATCGATGTGGTTTTCGGATATCCAAATATGGAAACCCGATCCCGGTCTCATCGAAATCCAAAGCGTGTCTTTTAAGGTCCACGTTGTTTTAAGTTTAAAACAATTTAATTCATTATCTAAATATACATAGATAGATAAGTCTTCACAATAGATAATCAACCTTATCATCACAGATAATTTATACCATAATCAGATAATTCATCTCATCATTCAAAAGCAACCAATGCATCCACATCAATAATCATTACTCATCTCATAACTGAGATTACAAACCATACCAGGCAACCAATACCATTCATCAAACATAAGCAACTATCTAATGATCACACCATTTATAATTAATTTAAAATGAATTAAATTAATTACTTAAACTCTAATTAATTTAAAATGAATTAAATTAATTACTTCATCATAAATCCTGCTTATTTTAATCATTAATTTATTACAAATAAATTTATAAATCATCATCTCAATATTCATTTCACTTAATCCTTATTGATTAACTATCTCTAATTACAATAAGTAATTATCATTTAATTTTAATTACACAAGTTAATTACTTAAACCCCTTGCAAATAATTAACTTGTAATTGATTAATTAATTAATTAATTAAAATTAATTACATTAATCATTTATTCATCAATTACTCCATTTATTGATTATACCTTAATTAATCAATTAGAACTTACATCATAAATTAATCAATTAATGATTTCTAATTATATTTAATCAATCTCTATATAAATTAATTACATAAGTAATTAATCCTCACCTAAACCACATATATATATTAATCACCCATGATTAATAACCATTCAGTAATTAACTACTTTAATTACTCATCCCATAATTAATTTCTCATAATTAATTACTAAATTAATCCTTGATTTATTTCAAATAATTTAAATCCAAATTACTTCTATAATAAATATCCTTAATTACATTCGGTAATTATTAATTAATTACTTCTCTAAGTAATTACAATCCATAAATTACATAAAATAATTATCAATAATAAACAAATGTTTAAATTAATTTAACTTAATTAATCTAAACAAATCACCTTAATCAAATTAATTACACTAAGTAGTTAATTTATTTGTTACTTCCCTTAAGTAATTAAACTTAAACAATTACATAAATGATTATTATAAATTAATTAATCTAATTAATTATCTAAATTAATCACATTAATTAATTGTTAAATAATCTTAAGTTAATGACCTTCATTAACATTTCTTAATTACTTAATTAAGAAATTAACTTAAATTAATCATTATTAATTATCAATTAATTAATATTTAATTATAATTTAATAAATTTCAAATTATTAACTAATTAAGTTTTAATTAAAATCTTAATTATCATTAATCACTTGATTAAGCAAATCTTAATAATTAATTAAAATTTAATTAAGCATCCTTAATTATAGATTAATTAACCTTAATTAATTAATCTCAAATCTAATTAATCAACTTAAAAATTATTAATTACCTAATTAATCATCCACATTATTAATTAATTAAATAATTAATATTCCATTTGAATTAATTTAATAATTTTAATGAAATCAATTTCTTAAATTCTAAATTAAGAAACATTCTTCTTATATTTTAAACAATTTGTTTCAAATAAATTCAATTTAAAAATTTCTTTTTAAATTTCAAATTGAAACACAATTTACATTTTCATTTCAGATTAAATCTTAAAACATTACTTACTCTTCCATCTTCATTTTTAAATTCAAGTTATTACCTTTTCTAAAAATGGTTAAAACATATTTAAATTTTAAAAACTTATTTCAAAAACTGACATAAAAATCAATTTCAGGTTTCTAAACTGAATTTAAATTCCATAAATTTAAAACTTATAGTTTTAAATTCAAATCAGTGTTCTTTTATACTTTAAAATGTTTAAAATCTAAATTTAAATTTCCAGTTTAAATTAAATTCAAACTCAGACATACTTGTATTTTATATTTTAGATTCAGATTTAAAAACCCAAGTTCAAATTAAGTTTACATTTAAATTTTAACTTTTAAAATTTAAAAACTGCAAACAGATATCCATATTATGCTAAGTCCAAACTAGAGTTTCAAAATTTAAATTATTGTAAAACCTAAGATTTAAACTAATTGAATTTATATTTAAAACCAGTTTAAATCTTAAACTTGGTTCAGATTCAAGTTTACATTTAAAAAAAACTTCAACTTTTTTTTAAGAAAAATAAACTGTAAGCAGTTTTTCTGATTTTAGATTTAAAACCTGAACTAAAATTTAAAATCTGGATAATACAAATATCATGATTTAAATTATTTGAATTCATAACTAAGTTCAGGTTCCAACTAGTTTCAAATTTCGAGTTCGCATTTCTACTTCACTTCAATTATTATAGAACCTGGAAAACAGGTTTCAAATCAAATTCAAAAACCTGAAACATTAACACCAACCCGAGCTTCCATGGTTTTTTATTTCGAGTCAGAAGCCATATTGCTTCGAGTCACCACCCCCATTACCCGAGACCTCCCCGAGGTAAAAACCCTGCAACCCAAAAAAAAAACAACACAGCCATCATCACCAACATGCACAACACCCCCTGTGCACCCATAAACCAACTCCGGCCACCTCTGACCATCGTCAATGGTCATCCCCTATCGACCAGTAAACCCAAAACTCCCCTCAAACCTCAGATTCCCAAAATTCCACTCGAATTTAAATTCAAGTTTAAAACTGAAACCTGGAACAGCCGAACCACCTCCCCCTAAAACCTGTCAACGGCGATATCACCCAACTCCGGCCACTATCACACTCCAAACTCGGGCGATGACTCCATTAATACATCATCTACCAGCATGCCAAAAATGGTAGAACTCGATCCAAAGATGAAGATGCAGTCGAACAAAATCAGTGACCCAAATAAACTAGGGTTCATAACTGACAATTCCAAATTACAATCTCAAATTTGAATTGCATTAAAATTCAATAGTTTTCTGATAACCTTTGATGGCTATACTATCTTCAAAATCAAATTTACCCAAATCAAATGCAAGCATCAACCAAACATGACCAATAAGTAGAATACAGTAAATTTGAAACTGCACTTTATTTACAGCACTGTAAATTGTAATTTTACTTTTAAAAATCCTAATTATTCATGATATTTTGAGTTCTACTCCTAAAACATTGATTTATGATACTTTAAATTTTCCTTTTATACAGAATTAAGCTATGTTGTTTATATTGCAGTGAACAAACAAACTATACTGCTAAAGAAAACTTTTAAAAATTATTTTATCATGAAATATACAAATTTCATTCAATGATAAAACATAATTGCAAACAGATCAAGGGAAAAGAATTATTTTTGAACATAGATTGTACAGTCAGAACTTTGGGGCAACAACATGCCTCATACCCATATATACACAGGCAATTTTAAAAACATATACAAAATTAAACTCATCAAATAAGCTAGCATGCAATCCTACTTAATTTATTTTAAATTAGGTGATACTCACCAGAAATTGTGCAGAGTCCAGATTGAAAATTCATGAATGCAGACAGAACTTTGATTTCCTTGCAGAAAGCTTTAAACTTGAACGCTTTTTAAAATTTGCTTCCAGATTTGATGCTTTTAATCTTGATTCAAGAAAATACTTCCAGATCTTACATGCAGGTTGCTATGAATGCAGATGCAACTTGAATTTGTTCCCAGCTTTAATATGTAGTGGCTTTTATTTCCCAGATTTTTGTTTGAAGAGGGGAATGTATTTGAAAATGAACATGTTGTAGATTTGAAGAATGCAGATCTCCTTTTATTTGGAAATGTGTATGATAGCTTTCGGATTGTTGTATGCAGGTTTGATTTTGGAAGATGCGGATTTGTATTTTGAGGAGTTGAATGGAAGTTTGTTTGCTTGAGAATGGAATGCATGTATGCTTATGAAAGAGGGGAATGCAAATTTGTTACGCATTGATTTTAAGATGGAATGTTAATGAAATGAAAAATGAGAAAAGAAAGGGAAAAGAAAATATGCAAGTTTAAATAACAATAATTGATTTAAATTAAAATTAAAGGAAAATTAAAACCAAAATTTGACACATGTCTCAAGCATGAACACTTGTCATTTAAAAATGGTGGTAAGTTTACATTTGTTATAATAGAACCTAAGATGGTTACACATGTATCTTTAAGTGATTAGTATTTTAATTAAAGTGTTAACTAATGTTTTAAATTAAATTAATTAGTTCTTATACTTAGTTATGTATTTAAATAATTTCTAAAGAAAAAGCAAAGTGTTAATATAGATAAGACAATATACAAATGAATCCATTGTCAAAGATAGTTTTAAACAATTAAATCAAATTTATAAAAGAGTTTGTAACTTATTGAATATATGTTTCATATTTTAAATTGTATTTTAAATTTCATATTAACTTACAAAACACATTTTATAAATTAATATTTTAAAAAGAGTAAAACAAATATTTTTGTAACATATTTTAAATATTCAATCTTAAATTAAAATGAATTTTAAACCAATAAAACATTTATCTTATATATTTAAAATCATTTAGTATTTTATTAAATATTTTTGAAAAGCTTAAATCCAAAAATAAATCACAATTCCTAATTTCAAAACATTAACATCATGCTATACTATTTTAACAACTTATCTATTTAAAATATGTATAAATACACATTATTAAATAGAAAACAATTTATTAACTCGTTAAAAATAATTTCACAAATTAAATACTTAAATAAAGAAGATTGCTAAATCAAATCAAATTTATTAACAAAAATTATCAATTCAATATAAATTTAAACACGGATTATTAAATTTATATTGTCCAAAATTCCGGGATATTACAATCCTTCCCCCTTAAAAGAATTTTGTCTCCGAAATTTAAAACAAAGGTAATTTAATAATCTCTTTACAAATTTTATTTTGAAATACAGCATATGTTAATCATATGTCAACAACCAATGCAACCAATTCACACAATCATAACAAATCTAATTATCCAAAAGAATTTTGGATGAAACTTTCACGAGTTTCCCCGGTGTATATATATATTGGGATACTCGCTCTATAGAATCCAATTAATCAATACTACTAAGCTATAGAGCTTCTATCAACAATTCTATACAGAATATCAGACTACAAACGAGTCTGACTCAACAATCAAACCATCCTAAACTGCTGGTTCTACAGCCAGAAATATCAAACACGTACTCCCTTAGAGATACGTGAAACACCCTGAATCCCAGTTATCCAAACTGGCAATTCAACTCTAGAAAACCAAACATTGATCTTACCAAAACACAGAAGAAACCCAAAACACTACGGAGCTAGCTTCCCAAACTTATAGCTCCTTGGATCAGAGAAAAACTTATCCCAAATCAAATCTCCGATTCCAAAATCCAAATTTCTCCGTCTCTTATCCATAAAAACTCTTTGGACGATCATGGGCTACCAACATCCATCCTGATCAGCTTAACTCTTGCTGATTCCATTAGAAACGGACTGAATCAAAACAATCCAATGATTTCCTCAAGATCACTCAAAAACCAAGAACACACACCCTGCTTCTCAACATCATAAGACAGAACAAACTTCTTCTTATCCCGAAAAGAAAACAGAAACACTCCAAACTACTTCCGTTGCACAACTCTGATCCGAAACAGAAGAAAATGCTGAAGAACAACACAAGCACAGACTAGACAACCCAGCACAGAAATATGGTTCCACATATCCATAAGAAAACTCAGATGTTTCTCCGAAACCTGAGTTGCTTCACCAACTTCTATCTCAAAGAACCATCCATCTACTAACTGAACCACCAGTTCCATCCCTGGAAAGGAAACTTGATCTCCAGATGCAGACAAACTCTGACTTTCTGGAAGAAACCCGGACAATCTCCAACAATCTAAAAGAACACTATCGCAAGTCACTTTTGCGATCAACTCAGCCTATACCCAAAGAAACTGCTCTCTCTTAACCAAACAGAACAGCTTATGCTGGCCTAGCCAACTTACCAGAGAAATGACTCCGAACCTTAACAGGTTTCCTTCAGAGATTGATGAATTCCTTCATCACTACAGAACTCACTCGAGACGGTATTAGGTCTACGGTCTCGACAAATACACTTTCGACCTCATCCATCAAACTCCAACCAATGGTAGTCGTGTTACACACACTTCTACCTCATCTACCTTTATAACTTACATTGGAAAAACCTGAACGGGTAATCCAACAAATAGGTAGAAACATAAATATATATATATATATACTAAAAATACAAATACACTATCTCAAGATAGACACCACTATAGAGGCTAGTATTCACTCAACCTAATGCTCTGATACCAAAGGAGACGACCCGACTTTTTCTCCACAAAAAGTCGTATCATCCTTAAGAAAGAAAGGGATAGAAAAGAGAAAAGAAAGAAGAGAAAGAAGAAACAACACAATAATCTCAACAGCGGAACGAATAAATTATATTAATAACATAAGTATTACATAGTATATATCAAATATCAGAGTTACACAGACAACACATCACATACTAGACAGTTATAAACACCTGTCTAGTTATTACAACTCAATACATACAGAAGATACTCAGAGATACCAACACAGCGGAAAACTATATAACTATACACGGAAGCCTCCTGCTCCATTTGCTCCTCCACAATTCGTTAAAGCTAACCTAAATCCTAACCTGAATTCCCTTGGCTACTCGTAAAAATTTTGAGTGCCCAAGAGTTATAGAAAAACAGAAATAAATCCGGGTCAGACATGGGTCTGGTGTGAGTAACAGGTTAAAGTTGCTTAACTTTGAAAAACCTTTGAAAAGAAAAGGTATCACGTAAGACTTCCCACACATAAACATGGAAAAGTTTTTACCTTACGCTAATCCAAACATTTGATAGGAAATCCAATGATATTATAATAGTGTCTAGGGTTTTCAAGTAAAATAAAGAAATAGCTGGAATGCTTACATCTCACGTTCTAACATAGTTGGGCACAACTAATACGTACGGCACTTATTGGATTTTGGATTCCATACAATGGCTGGGCTACTGGGGAATCGCCCGTCAAAGTACGTGGCCTAGATCACTGTACCGAGGAGTACGCCCGCTCCCCTGCATCACAAAGCCGGGCCCGTTCCTTACTAAACAGTTCCAAACAAGACAACCCCGCAGTTGTGATCAGCAACCGCACCACTAAGCCGAAAATAAAGGGACCTCTAGACAGGGATAAATCTTACTCTCAAGTGGGGGCTACCCACGAAGCTTTGCTACACCTCCCCTGTTTTAGCCATTCTCGGTTGATGAGGCTTGAGGCTACGATTACCTTTATAGGACATATCACTTAGAATGCTCATCGTCCACCTGACGATGTTCTGAAAGCATTCAATCCATTCAAGTTCGTTTCGGGTTCGAACGAAACCGAAGGCATTATCTCGTTACACTCATTTTGGAATCACCCTCAGAGTTAACGACGATAACCCTTGCACTCTGAATCACCATCTCGAATCTATAAGTACTATTCCGTTAAACTCATTACGGAATCACCCACAGAGTTATACTGACGTATAGCCCTTACACCTCTAGTCTTCACTCTCTCCACTTGGATTAACGACCTAACGTTTAATTTGGATAGATGTGGTTTTCGGATATCCAAATATGGAAACCCGATCCCAGTCTCATCGAAATCCAAAGCGTGTCTTTTAAGGTCCAAGTTGTTTTAAGTTTAAAACAATTCAATTCAATATCTAAATATACACAGATAGATAATTCATCACAATAGATAATCAACCTTATCATCAACAGATAATTTATATCATAATCAGATAATTCATCTCATCATTCAAAAGCAACCAATGCATCCATATCAATAATCATTACTCATCTCATAACTGAGCTTACAAACCATACCGGTAACCTATACCATTCATCAAACATAAGCAACTATCTAATGATCACACCATTTAAAATTAATTTAAAATGAATTAAATTAATTACTTAAACTCTAATTAATTTAAAATGAATTAAATTAATTACTTCATCATAAATCCTGCTTATTTTAATCATTAATTTATTACAAATAAATTTATAAATCATCATCTCAATATTCATTTCACTTAATCCTTATTGATTAACTATCTCTAATTACAATAAGTAATTATCATTTAATTTTAATTACACAAGTTAATTACTTAAACCCCTTGCAAATAATTAACTTGTAATTGCTTAATTAATTAATTAATTAAAATTAATTACATTAATCATTTATTCATCAATTCTCCATTTATTGATTATACCTTAATTAATCAATTCCAAATTACATCATAAATTAATTAATTAATGATTTCTATTTATATTTAATCAATCTCTATATAAATTAATTACATAAGTAATTAATCCTCACCTAAACCACATATATATATTAATCACCCATGACTAATAACCATTCAGTAATTAACTACTTTAATTACTCATCACATAATTAATTTCTCATAATTAATTACTAAATTGATCCTTGATTTATTTCAAATAATTTAAATCCAAATTACTTCTATAATAAATATCCTTAGTTACATTCAGTAATTATTAATTAATTACTTCTCTAAGTAATTACAATCCATAAATTACATAAAATAATTATCAATAATCCACAAATGTTTAAATTAATTTAACTTAATTAATCTAAACAAATCACCTTAATCAAATTAATTACACTATGTAGTTAATTTATTCATTACTTCCCTAAAGTAATTAAACTTAAACAACTACATAAATGATTATTATAAATTAATTAATCTAATTAATTGTCTAAATTAATCACATTAATTAATTGTTGAATAATCTTAAGTTAATGACCTTCATTAACATTTCTTAATTACTTAATTAAGAAATTAACTTAAATTAATCATTATTAATTATCAATTAATTAATATTTAATTATAATTTAATAAATCTCAAATTATTAATTAATTAAGTGTGAATTAAAATCTTAATTATCATTAATCATTTGATTAAGAAAATCTTAATCATTAATTAAAATTTAATTAACCATCCTTAATTATATATTAATTAACCTTAATTAATTAATCTCAAATTTAATCAATCAACTTAAAAATTATTAATTACCTAATTAATCATCCACGTTATTAACTAATTAAATAATTAATATTCCATTTGAATTAATTTAATAATTTAAATGAAATCAATTTCTTAAATTCTAAATTAAGAAACATTCTTCTTCTATTTTAAACAATTTGTTTCAAACAAATTCAATTTAAAAATTTCTTTTTAAATTTCAAATTGAAACACAATTTAAATTTTCATTTCAGATTAAATCTTAAAACATTACTTACTCTTCCATCTTCATTTTTAAATTCAAGTTATTTAACCTTTTCTAAAAATGGTTAAAACAAATTTAAATTTTAAAAACTTATTTCAAAAAATGACATAAAAATCAATTTCAGGTTTTTAAACCGAATTTAAACTTATTTTAAACTTTATTCCATAAATTTAAAACTTATAGTTTTAAATTCAAATCAGTGTTCTTTTATACTTTAAAATGTTTAAAATCTAAATTTCTAGTTTAAATTAAATTCAAACTCAGACATACTTGTATTTCATATTTTAGATTCAGATTTAAAAACCCAAGTTCAAATTAAGTTTACATTTAAATTTTAACTTTTAAAATTTAAAAACTGCAAACAGATTTCCATATTATGCTAAGACCAAACTAGAGTTTCAAAATTTAAATTATTTTAAAACCTAAGATTTAAACTAATTGAATTTATATTTAAAACCAGTTTAAATCTTAAACTTGGTTCAGATTCAAGTTTACATTTTAAAAAAACTTTACTTCAACTTTTTTTTTAAGAAAAATAAACTGTAAGCAGTTTTTTTGATTTTAGATTTAAAACCTAAACTAAAATTTAAAATCTGGATAATATAAATATCACGATTTAAATTATTTGAATTCATAACTAAGTTCAGGTTCCAACTAGTTTCAAATTTCAAGTTCACAATTCTACTTCACTTTAATTTTTATAGAACCTGGAAAACAGGTTTCAAATCAAATTCAAAAACCTGAAACATTAACACCAACCTGAGCTTCCATGATTTTTTACTTCGAGTCAGAAGCCATATTGTTTCGAGTCACCACTCCCATTACCCGAGACCTCCCCGAGGTAAAAACCCTGCAACCCAAAAAAAAACAACACAACCATCATCACCAACATGCAGAACACCCCTTATGCACCCATAAACCAACTCCGGCCACCTCTGACCATCGTCAATGGCCATCCCCTATCGACCAGTAAACCCACAACTCCCCTCAAACCTCAGATTCCCAAAATTCCACTCGAATTTAAATTCAAGTTTAAAACTGAAACCTGGAACAGCCGAACCACCTCCCCCTAAAACCTGTCAACGGCGATATCACCCAACTCCGGCAACTATCACACTCCAAACTCCGACGATGACTCCATTAATACATCATCTACCAACATGCCAAAATGGTTGAACTCGATCCAAAGATGAAGCCGCAGTCGAACAAAATCAGTGACCCAAATAAACTAGGGTTCATAACTGACAATTCCAAATTACAATGTCAAATTTGAATTGCAATACAATTCAATAATTTTCCTATAACCTTTGATGGCTATACTATCTTCAGAATCAAATTTACCCAAATCAAATGCAAGCATCAACCAAACATGACCAATAAGTAGAATACAGTAAATTTGAAACTGCACTTTATTTACAGCACTATAAATTGTAATTTTACTTTTAAAAATCCTAATTCTTCATGATATTTTGAGTTCTACTCCTAAAACATTGATTTATGATACTTTAAATTTTCCATTTATACAGAATTAAGCTATGTTGTTTATATTGCAGTCAACACATAAACTATACTGCTAAAGAAAACTTTTAAAAATTATTTTATCATGAAATATACAAATTTCATTCAATGATAAAACACAATAGCAAACAGATCAAGGGAAAAGAATTATTTTTGAACATGGATTGTACAGTCAGAACTTTGGGGAAACAACATGCCTCACACCCATATATACACAGGCAATTTTAAAAACATATACAAAATTAAACTCATCAAATAAGCTAGCATGCAATCCTACTTAATTTATTTTAAATTAGGTGTTACTCGCCTGAAATTGTGCAGAGTCCAGATTGAAAATTCATGAATGCAGACAGAACTTTGATTTCCTTGCAGAAAGCTTTAAACTTGAATGCTTTTTAAAATTTGCTTCCAGATTTGATGCTTTTAATCTTGATTTAAGAAAATACTTCCAGATCTTACATGCAGGTTGCTATGAATGCAGATGCAACTTGAATTTGTTCCCAGCTTTAATATGCAGTGGCTTTTATTTCCCAGATTTTTGTTTGAAGAGGGGAATGTATTTCAAAATGAACATGTCATAGATTTGAAGAATGCAGATCTCCTTTTATTTGGAAATGTGTATGATAGCATTCAAATTGTTGTATGCAGGTTTGATTTTGGAGGATGAAGATTTGTATTTTGAGGAGTTGAATGCAAGTTTGTTTGCTTGAGAATGGAATGCATGTATGCTTATGAAAGAGGGGAATGCAAATTTGTTATGCATTGATTTTAAGATGGAATGTTAATGAAATGAAAAATGAGAAAAGAAAGGGAAAAGAAAATATGCAAGTTTAAATAACAATAATTGATTTAAATTAAAATTAAAGGAAAATTAAAACCAAAATTTGACACATGTCTCAAGCATGAACACTTGTCATTTAAAAATGGTGGTAAGTTTACATTTGATATATTAGAACCTAAGATGTTTACACATGTATCCTTAAGTGATTAGTATTTTAATTAAAGTGTTAATGAATGTTTTAAATTAAATTAATTAGTTCTTATACTTATTTATGTATTTAAATAATTTCTAAAGAAAAAGCAAAGTGTTAATATAGATAAGACAATATACAAATGAATCCATTGTCAAAGATACTTTTAAACAATTAAAACAAATTTATAAAAGAGTTTGTAACTTATTGAATATATGTTTCATATTTTAAATTGTATTTAAATTTCATATTAAACTTACAAAACACATTTTATAAATTAATATTTTAAAAAGAATAACACAAATATTTTTGTAACATATTTTAAATATTCAATCTTAAATTAAAATGAATTTTAAACCAATAAAACATTTATCTTATATATTTAAAATCATTTAGTATTTTATTAAATATTTTTGAAAAGCTTAAATCCAAAAATAAATCACAATTCCTAATTTCAAAACATTAACATTATGTTATACTATTTTAACAACTTATCTATTTAAAATATATATAAATACATATACATTATTAAATAGAAAACAATTTATTAACTCATTAAAAATAATTTCACAAATTAAATATTTAAATAAAGAAGATTATTAAATCAAATCAAATTTATTAACAAAAAGTATCAATTCAATATAAATTTAAACATAAATTATTATATTTATATTGTCCAAAATTCCGGGATATTACAAAAAAGCAAGCCGTAAGCCACAAACCAAGGCCACATTCCATTATAATCAATGTTGCATAACATCAATGTTGGAGCATGTCGAAAGAATTGCAAGAAGAAGGGTTGGAATCATTCACAAAGCTAGTTCAAGAGGAATTGGTGCATTTTCCTTCATAGAGCTTTCAAAGCCTTCACATTCATTTACAAGTCCCATGGCACCATAAGTCCCACATCGCGGGAATGAGCAAGTCGACCTCCTTCCAACCGCTATATACATATACATACATATATATACATACACACACACACATACATATATATACATATATATACATATATATGTACGCCACATGGAATGAGGCCTTTAACTTCTTCCCCTCCTTTAGCATAAATCATTTTTTGGCTAGAAATTTTCTAAGCGCTCTCATGAGCTTGGGAATTATTATAATGGCAAACGACCAACGAAGAAGGATGACATATAATATTTGCATATAAGGACTTGAATAATTGCATATTTGCATTTATGCCATATTCGTAATCGAATAAAAGGACATGCCTTGCCTATAATGCCCATTAACTTATGGACTTGCATATTTGTTTTATGGATTACCAATTAAACGAACTTATGAATTATCACAAAATCAAAGGGTATATTTAGAACTTCTTCGAATATCCGCTTTGTACAATTATTTGGGTATTGGCGGATTTTTTCGTTAATATATATTAATTATGATTTATAGTAATCGGAAATAAATTTTTGAAAATTATTTAATACGTTTTAATTCATTTGAAACAAATTTCAACTATTTACTTATTGTTAATTCACTAATTAATTCATAATATATACATTAATATAATAAAATTATATTTATATTTGGATTTGTTGTATGTACGATCCATAATGCTTTATAATATTAGTAGCATTATTTATTTTAAATTTATAATTTACAAACTATTCTAACTCATAATTACATATTAATTATTACATTTATATTTATATTTGTATTTATATATACGTATATGTATATATAATTATGTTACTTTAATACATATATATATGTTAATAACTAAAATATTAAACTAAAATCATATCTTATATATATACATGTTATATATATATATGTTTATATAATATTTAATACTAAAATATTTTATGTACATATGTATGATATTTTCATAATATAAATATATATAATTCCCACTTGGATATATATATATATATATAAATATATATATAACTATAAATATATACACGCATTTGGATAACATAAAATACATATAGAATGAGCTAGCATGTCCATTGTAAAGTAAATCACAACATCTATATACGGGCATGTTATACCCTTCATGGAATATCTTGTTACATATGCATATACATATGCATATGCATATACATATGTATATGGCACATATGTAAATGTATATATTATTTGAAAATAAATTAAATAAACTTCTACCAGTCATCTGTAATTTTTTAATAAAATATATAGTTTTATTTAAATTACATTTAGAAATGTTTTAAATAAATTAGACTTCATAAGCCCAATAAAGATTCAATAGGGTAAAAAAAATTAAAATTCATGCATAACTTGTACTGTGGGCTGGCCCAGTTCCAGTAATACCTACCGATAGGAATTTACTCGGGGCAATTTGAACTCAGGCTTGGGGCAAGCTGGGATGTCGAGAATGGAGGATGTTGGAGCCAAAAACACAAATCAAATGCAAATCCACAACGACTAAAGGAGTATGCATCAAAGTTTCCCCGTAGAAAAAGGGTGCAGGATGAACCCAGAGGTATGGATAGGAATGCTAGAATATAGCCAAAGAAGTATGTTCAAGAATTCTCCTATAAGAGTGGGGAGGAAGAATGGAGCTATTGATTGAAGACCTCTATTGGACGACAACCATTGAATAACTAAGTTGGTCAAAGGAATAGCGAGGGGTGGACCCCAACAACAGTTTGGAGGATGTAAATAGGAATCTACTTTCTACTGGCATCTGGTATCTAAGGAATCCTTGATATTTCAAGGTTCTGACGTTGGAAATGTACGATGGATAGATAGATCCAACAGTTTATGTAATAAGATACATCCAACAAATGAAGATATTGGGTGCTTCCAAGGAGGTGATGGCGTGGTTCTTCCTATTATACCTAACGGATTTAGTAGTAATATGGTTCAGATAGCTGAAGAATGAGTCCATAAGCACGTGGACTAAGCTAGTGAGCAGGTTTTTGAGTCTGTTCGGGTGTCACATTCCACGATCAAAGAATGTGACGACACTACCAAACATGAAACAAAGGACTAGAGAGAACCTGAGGAGTTACTCGACTAGGTTCAACATGGCAGTCCCTGCAGTTGACACACAGGAACCATCGGTGGTTTAGATGGTGGCAGTTTCAGGATTTGCAAATAAGACGAACTTTAAGATTACTTTGGAGATCAACGAATGGATCTTACAGAGTTCTATCACGAGGAAAAGGGTTACTTTCATCATGGAAGATCTTGAAGCTTAGAATGTTAAAATAAACGCTGTAAAAATTAGAGGACCATCTAAAGCAGGATATGGAGGGGACAAAGGAAAGCGGAAAGCTAAAGGTAACTTCGAAGAACCAAAGCAACCAAGGAAGGAATCAAAATTCTCTTCTTACATTGACCTAACTGAAACTCCAGAGAGGATATCCTAGATACTAAGAGGCAGATCCCCTATTGAAAGCTGGCTAAGAGAGAACCCAGGGATCAGGGGAAGGGATATGGAATGTTTTGTTTGTTCCATGAACTAAATGGACATAAAACTAACAAGTGCAGACACCTTCTCGAATTGATATAAGAAATGGTTCAGAGTAACCGGCTCCAACAGTACGTAAGGAATAAAACTATGATGGTGCAGCCAGAGCAACCAACATCTGTAGCGAATGCATCAAGACACGGCCAATGATCTGGGTCAAGAATGGTAATCCCATGATGGGATGCACAGGAGTAAGGTTAGTTTCATACGCCTTGCTTTCCATTTTGAATAGTTAAGATGATAATAATCTCAGACCATTTAAACGTGTACAAGACCTCGATTGGTCTCTAGGGATGCTTTGAGTTAGATGTCGGAGATGAATATTTAGGATATTTTCTTGCTTTCTTTAATTTGAATATTTGATTTCTAAAAAACACTTGAATGTGATGACTAATTTTGATCATAGTAGTCCCATCCAGAGAGATAACGCGATGACCATAAGAAGTGAATCCCCTTACAAGAGAACAAATGGATGGACTTGCTTAGACGTTGGGCCCCTCATTGGAGAGCGAGAAGATTGAACTTAGTAAGGGTCCAAAAAGATCAAAAGTAATTCTCCTCGTAAGAGAGTGAGTGGATGGACTTGCTTGGACATTGAGTCCTCTTGCCGAAGAACAAGAGGATTGGACTCAATAATGATCCACATAGATTGGACCCTTGATTGGATGGTAAATGATTCGGAGAGATCGATTGCTAGATTAGAGGAATGATATGAAGATACAAATCCTAGATTGGATTTTAAATAGTTCAGAGTGATCAAACCCTAGTTTGGATGATAAACGTTCCAAAGAGATCAAACCTTATTTAGATGTTAAAAGATCCACGGCGATTGAACCCCAGATTGGATGTTAAACGATAAGTATATATCAAACCCCAAATTGGATGCTAAATGATCCAAAAAGATTGAACCCTAGAATGGACGTTAACTTGATCTTAGGATTTGAATGCCTTGTAATCGAATTAAAATAGATAAATCTAGGGCGAAAACAGGATGATTTTGATATATGATATGATAATTCTAGGTGAAAATAGATTAATTACGATTTATGACAAGAACTTAACCAAGTACTAGAGTCCTTACCTATAATGATCTGCAATAACGTTGGATTTGTAGGAGAGTATGAAGGAACCAAATGATTCTCCACGACTTGAATTGAAGGATAGCTGGAAAGCTCAACTACTGAAGATCGACTACCGTTAAAACTTTTACTTAAGAAAAACATATATTACATTCATAAGGCATACTTTGGAGGGCAAGTTTTAACCTTCATGGAGCATTTTTCCAGAAGAGCAGACGAGCAGCTTTAAGGATTTCTCAAGAAGAAAGGGAAAAAAGTAGAAAATAAAAGAAATAACAAAGAAGTTATAAAAAACAACTCAATCTTCAAGGAAAAGTTTATGGAATGTAATGGACCGGAGATAGGAAGCAGAATGAAAGAAGATGGAAACTTCCCAATACAAACCTCCTGGTATCGAGTGGTTTCAATTATTTATTGGACCGATATTGCTCTCCTATACCTTTGGACTAGCATCTGGACCTTACACTTCACGGATCTCCGATTCTACTGGAAAATTCCTCTATAAATATATACCCTGTGGTAATCAAAAACAGACTTTTGGGCACTTCTTCTTCATCATCTCATATCTCACTTACATTAGAGTCACAAAGGAAGTTATTATTTTCTATTCTAGGCTTTAGATCTGTAAACCCCTGTACTAGAAACTCCAAAACTATAATCAATAACATATAAAGTGGACGTAGGGCAAAGGTTGCCGAAACACTATAAAAAAAATTTCCAACTTTACTTTTCTGACAAATTGCTAGATTTAACTATTTCAATATATTTTTGGGTGTTCTTCCTTTTTTGGTGTCAATGGAAAAGATATTCCATTAAGATATTGAATATACTACAATAATCAACTAGAGCTATCAATGCATTAACATCATCCACATTATACCCACCAATTCATCAACATCTAGCATTTTTCATCCTGATGGATATTCGATTAAAAATCCTTCAAACGCATTCTTTTAGTTAACACCAGAATCATAAAGAACAATCCTTATTTGCTACCAAATGTTTGGGTTGTCTAGCATGTGGTCGGGAGGAAAGACAATTTGGAATTGGAATAGTCCCACACCACTAAATAACTTGGAGAAGTGGTGCATAAATATGGGCTGGTACGCACGTATCACTGAGGATTCATTTTGTCACAACAAAGTGTGTGCCAACTTATATGCATACACTATGTGCTGGAGACTGAGAGCTTGGCCTAACCAATATTACACAATAAGTGGTATTGGAGCTAAAGGTTACGAACTAGACCATGTAGACAAATAATGTTCTCAAAAGTATTCTAAGGGGATGCGAGTCAATAAGGAGATTGTTAGGCTTGTCTTCAATATGATAAGGAGGAACAATAGATTGAAAATGGATAATTCCACTTCGCAAAATAACTTGAAGAAGCAGTGTATAAATATGGATTGGTAAATACGTAAAATTGAAGATTCTTTTTGCAACAACAAAGTGTGTGTCAACTTATATGCGTACGTCATGTGTGGGAAATGGGGAGCTTGGTCCAACCGCCGTTGCATGGCATAAAATGCACAAACAAGCAGTCAATGCAATAAAATTTATCTATCACATTGGTGTTCAAACCAAGGTTCTAGAATCTGTCCGGCAGGCATAATCTCTGACCATCTCAGCCCAATTCCGGTGGTGACCGAAAGGAATCCATCCAATAACTCATTCTGTTACCTAGCTTAAAAAACTATAGATGGATTAAAAAAACCAAAAAAACAAATAACTTCAGTTTGATTCAAAAGGAGAGAATCTCAACATGCCTACACTAAAATTAGCAGTCTACAAAGAAATTTAGACAACAAAATCGTGTTTTGAACTTTCCGTCAGTTCAATTATATCAAAAAAAATTCAGCTATATAAACCATAACAATCTTATAACATTACGGAAAATAAAGCTTACGAATTCAGAGCTTTCCAAGAATCCTAAATCTAAACCGTGGCTTAATCTAATAATCATTGCTTTCACCGTGTGATCTAATCATTGCATGCGAGCTATCTTGAAGTAGCTATATATTTTTTCCTCTCTTTTTAATCTAAGAATTTGAAACTGAAGTGAATTTGTTAAACGGAAATAAAATCGATGAGTGGTAGTAAACTAGGGCACGGTTGGCAGAAACAATGAATTAAGCGTAATTGTATTAGGGTACTAAACAGGGCTGGGCAAACTAGTAATATGTCATTTGGTTTAAAACTCTTATCACTAATTGGATTATGCATAAGTTTTATCAATAATTGGATTAGGCGTAATTGTTTTATCATTTATTAGATTGGGCTAAACCTGAAGTGAATTGTCTAACATGTTAGTTGGTTTATGACTTTTATCAATATTTTGCAGTAATTTGATTAGGCATAATTATTTACCAATAATTGGATTAGGCATAATTGTTTAGTAGTTAAATGTTTTATTTAGTTAACATTTAAAAGTTATCGGTTAAAAGTTAACAGTTAAATGTTTTATTTAGTTAAATTAATGTTGATATTAATAAGTTCATGTTATTTAATTTGTATATTTTTTTTTTATTATTTATTTATAATTTTAGGCGCTTGAATATGGAAAATCGTGATATCTTTTGGAATTATTCCACGGTAGTCGGTACCAGCAAAAAGAAAACAAAGTGCAATTATTACAGTAAAGAAATTCTGGTGGAGGTGTAACATGTATGAAAGAACATTTGATAGTAATAACAGACGACATTGCACCATCTCCAAACATTCCTAAAGAAGTTAAAAACTTATACAGGAACATTTAATCAAAAAGAGAAACAAACAAAGTCAAGGGAAGCTTGAAAAACAATGCGTGCAAGATTGACAATGCGATATGTTAAACAACAACAAACAACCGATCAACTTATTGACCTAGATTATATTTTCATGAGGAGGATCTACTAGCAAAATGGACTAGATAAGTTAAGAATCCACTATTTGACGATAGAAGTAACAATACTTGGTCAAACAATGGTAATGTGTCTGCACAAAGAACAAAAGTTCAAAATAGAGAAAACAATACTTCATCAAATAATGACTCAGGTAATGTTGATAGTCATATTATTGGTTCTATTGGTTATGGTGTTTACTTCGCTTATGGTGATTCTCGAAGACCTACCCAAAATAGTACTATAAGAGATGCAGATGAGTATAGTGGATGAAGAGATAGAAAGTTGAACGTTGAAAATGTAGATCAATGTAATTATGATGACATACACACGACAATGTTCCTGGTTATTTGTATTATGGGGAAAATCAAACAAATACTACCGAAGCGTCAAGTAGTTAAGATGAACCCTCACCATTTAATAGTACAATGAGGACATTTTTTAATTCATATCAAATTCAGAAGTGTGTCTTTCCATCTTATTATAATCGTAACAACCAAAAATTTAAGGAGGAATTAATAAATAATTATAAGTGAAAAGAAATAGTGTTTATAATTAGAATTCATTTGAAATAAGTATTGAAATTAATTGGCAGTAGATTTATTGAAATGTTTCAATTAGAAAGGGAAAACGGAATTAAATTGTAATAATTGAGTTTAATATAAGAACTTGCATTTGTGTCAAAATGGAGTAAACGTTTTAAATAAAAATAAATGCATCTTTTTAGATAAATAAAATAAACTTCTCATTTTTGAATATATGTATGATTTTATAAACAACGAGTTTGTTTTGTTACAAAAGAGGGAAAAAGGTATAATGGTCTATTTAAAAAAAGGCATCCGATTTTATAAATTTAGATCACGATGTTCAAATGAGATAGGTTATTGTAAATGAGATAAAATGTAACCATATATTTATAAAAAGAAGGCATTTAATAAAATAGATATTATATTTTGAAAAGAAAAGGAAAGAGTGTATTATGGAAGGATTACATTTCTTACTGAAAATATAAGGTATATTATTTCTTTGTTAGTAAAGAATAAGAGTCAGTTTGATTTTTAAACATAAAAACATGAATACCATCAATTAATGTAATTGATTGCTCAATTTAAAGGTAAAGAATTAGGTTATAAATTAATACACAACATATATACACGTTTATGGACATATGTGATTTATATACTTGCAACATATGTGAATATGAAAAAAAATATAGACATAACAATTCACGTGTTATTTAATGAATCCAGATATGAATATATAAAAATTGACTTAACAATTCACTTGTTATTCATCCAATCAATTCAAACGTGAGTATGCACAATACCGGCATAAAAATTTCTAGTTATTTGTTAATTTATTTTAGACATAAACATGGAGAAATATTGACATGCTAATTTACTTATTCCAGATGTAAATGTGAAAAGATATTGATGTGTCGTTTATTTATTTATTTATTTATTTCAGACATAAATATGTAAATTAAATGGGATGTTGAAAGCCAAAATAAAACATGTGAATAAGGAGAGATGCATGGAAATTTAATATGAAATAAAATGTCACAAACTAGAAATTAGTTGAGGAGAAGAAAACGTTATTTATAGTTTGTATATTATTGAGGGTGTAATTAATTAAATTAAATATAAGATAAGGCGCTAACAAGGCGCATTGTAAGATTTGACACAACAATGAGTCAGTAGAAGTTTCTAGAGATTCTATCTACGGTTGAAAGTATACCTAAAACACTATAAATAGGACCTAAACTAATCTAGTTTTTCGCTCTAAAATCAAAACCAAGCCTCTATTTTTCTCTCTCAAATATTTACCTGCATTCTTGATTTGTAAAATAAAATTATATTATATACATACATTCAAATAAAAGATAGAGATTGTACAAACTAGAGGAGATTTCTAGAGAATTTTGGTAGTTGTGAAAAAGCGATTCTAGCTTTTGTCTCAGGTGAGTGATTGTGATTATTTAGATTTTTAAGCAATTTAAAATAATAGGGTTTCCAATAGATGTAGTTTACTACGATTTTTGGAATAGCCTTTTTAGTAGTTTATTTACAGTTTTTAAAATTATTTCCAGTCTATTTCTTTTAGGTATTCTTTTTCAGTTGATTTTAGTTTATTTTTATTAATCATAGCTTTTCCATTTAATTACAGTTTATTTACAGTATTTTAATTTATCTACTGTTATTTATGCATTATTTACATCCTTTTCCCATGCTTTGTATTTTCTTCTATTTTTAGTTTTCTTTTATTTCTGCTTCTTCTTCGTGTATGGATTAGAATGGATTTAACGCTAGTATGAATTAAAATTATAACAGTACTGAAATAACAGAAGATGAGATGTAAATTGTAAAGACTGTAATATATATAGAATTAAGACTTAAATTAAGCCTAATTGTGATATTAATGTTAGAATTTGACAAATTAAAGATAATTGGCCTAGTTATAACTTAGAATTATAACTAAAAAGAGTATCAAATGAAAGAAGCTTATTTTTACACTTAGACCTTAGGTTAAGTAATAAGTATGATTATAGGTTATAATAAGAAATATGACAAAGTAAGGCTTATTTTAAGACTTAAGATAAATTAATAAGCACATATAGTAAGAACAGAAGTAAAGGCTTATTTAAGTAATTTATCTAAGTTAATAAGCAAAGAATTAGAGTAGGACCTGTACCAAAATAACATTCCCTTATTTCTATGGACACGGTGTTTGACATAACCCTGAAGTGAAACGAGGTGTCTCACATAACCCTGATGTGAGAAGAGGTGTCTCACGTAATCCTGAAGTGAGACAAGGGGAATGCTTATGTTAATAAAGGTAGTAAATGGTATATAAGTAGAAGTCCAAATCATGGGCATTTGGGCAAGGGGCGTAAGTGAATAGTGTTTGGATGACGGGCCATTACCAATAGCATTTCCCCTATTATTTCTATGGACACGATGTTTCACATAACCCTGAAGTGAAACGAGGTGTCTCACATAATCCTGAAGTGAGACGATGTGTTTCACATAACCCTGAAGTTAAACGAGGCTCCTCGCATAACCTAGAAGTGGTACAAGGTGTCTCATATAATCCTAAAGTGAGACGAGGAGCACAGTTATGCCGGAGCTTGAGGGAATAAGAAGAGCTAATAGGTGAAACAACTGGTAACATGAGCACAGTGGCAGTTATGCGTTCGACTTCCATTTGGGTACTCAGTAATCGTTATGAGTTCTAAGCGCTTAGTGTGTGCCTTTCGTAGGCACCAATGTCTACTTCATAGGGAGTTTTAGCGTCCCATACATAGTAGATTCTATGGAGTAGCAGGCCGATCAAAGTGTAATATTAGGAGGTCAGCCTAATCTAAGCAGCTTTTAAAAACAAGTGCAAACAATCAAAGTTAATCCATTATGTTGATCTAGTTAATTCGTATTTATTTCCAGCTTATTCCTTCTCCCTATTTCCTATGTTTCCTTTTATATACTAGAACTATTGTAAAGTCTATTACTTTTACTTTTCTTAAAGACTCTAGTAATTACTATCATTCACCAGACTTCTAGTCTGTCCCACTCCTCTGTTTTCCCCTTCCCCCCCAATAGGCAATCAGAGGCAAGGAAAGTAGACTGCAAACCATTAGAGATTTCAGTGCGGAGATTTTCTTATGTATTTCGCTTCTTTATTTTAAGCTTTCAATTCTTTTGTTGTACTGGCACTATTTGAGGGATGATTTGTACTCTCATTTTATCGAGACTAAGGTTTTTGAAGACATATATGGATATTTTGAGACATATGATGTATTTGGTTTTATGATTCCATATTATTAAGTTTAACTTTTAGCAAATTATTATTTTAATTATTTTCGCAGTTTTTATCTATTTTTGTCTTATGAATCTTAATCTCTGCTAGTTTTAGCTATACCTACAACGCACCACATCTTTTAGTGTGTCCGCTTAGGTTTACTAAGGGGTGTGGGGTGTTACATTTGGTGTCAGAGCCTATGGTTACAGGATTCTTAAAAAAATTCTAAAAAAGTAAAGTATTTTTCAAAATAACTCGTTTTAATAGTATTTTTCAGAAAAGAAGCTCTTTAATTTAGAGTTAGTTTTCAAATAATAAAGAGGTTTTCTTAAACAACCCCACAAAGTCCGGTTCAAACTCCTTTCGATTTCGGAATATCACACTCTTCCATCTCTAGTTCTTTGGCAGTTTGCTTGCACTTAGACATCTCTTTATTAGTAGACCCCATTGTTGTTTCAAACCCCATAGAAGGATCGGCACACTTGTCTATGATTTCTAAGGGATCAAAATTTTTTATACTAAGCATAGAGTTTGATTGTGATGCATATGTATTTGGATTCTTGGGGTATGGGGTGATTGTGGGATGGATTGGCTATCCACAAATGGAGCTATATTAGACTGCGAGAGGATAGTCATTAGACTAGAGACATGTAGCGGTAGGACTCTCGAGGTTTCTTATGACCCGTTAGGGTCAGTCATGTTGAGTTTCCTTTATTCCTTCGATTCGTCATCATCAGAGTTAGATTCAGTTCCTATCATCAGTGGTTTCTCGAATGTCCTTAAAAAGGTTAAGAAACTACCCCCTACGAGAGAGATTAACTTCAGGATTTATTTGACAAATAATGCTAAGCCAGTAATGTTACATGTGAGGCATATGGCACCTAGGGAGATGAGGGAATTGAGCAAGCTGATCCTTAAGCTTTTGGAAAAAGGTTTCATAGGAAGGAGTATATCAAAGAGGGGAATGCCAGTCGTCTTCCCTACTAAGACGGGTGGTTCCCTTCGACTTTGCATAGACTATAGAGTATTAAATAAGCTCACGAAAAAGAACCATTATCCATTTTCTGGGATAGATGATCTTTGCGACCTATTAGTTCACTCTTAAGTATTTTTTTAGCCTGATTTAGCCATTGGATTTCATCAGCTTAGGGTAGTTGATGACAACATTGATAAGACGCATTTAGGACACCAAACGGATTCTTCGAGTTATTGGTTATGCCATTTGGGCTAACCAATGCCCCAGCCTATTTCATGGACGACATTTTGGTTATGCCATGGTGGTATTCGTGGATGACATTTTGGTGCTTTCCAAGAGTATAGAGGAGGTTCTTTGTACACTTCACATTTTTCTGTATGACGACCCAAAAATTTTGGACATTTGAAAATGAAATATTTAATTGATTTTAAATATTGAAAGTTATTGTACTTCAATTCCAACAATATTTGTTTATTTGGGCAATTAAATTATTGAATTTAATAATTGAAATTGGGAAAAATATTTTATCTTCAGTTTTTGGCTTGTTAAAAATATTTTAAAATCTTAGAAAATTTATATTAATAATACTGTAGATAATGGAAGTGTTAAAAAAATTGAAATTCAAAACATTTGGTCAGTTTTGAATTTATATCATTTAAATCGATATTTAAAAGTAGCCTTCCAAGGCACGGTCTCGAAATTCGATGAAACCAGTTATGTTGGATCCGTAATATTGTTTTATTATCTAATTTCAATTTTCGTAGCATTCGGAATTGTCGTGTGACCGTATGGATTGAAAACGCGCTGAAATTTATATCGAAATTTCAATTTAATAGCTGGTCCAGAAAGTTATCATCTCCATACGATCGAATTTGGACCGAAAACCTTTTCCATTGCGTTCAAAATAGAAGTATAACATTATAAACACCTAGCGGCATGCCTCGATTGGAGATCGAGATTTTTTGTTGTGGAAAACAAGACGATTTAAATGCGAACTTGAATTTAAAATGGAATACACACACACACACACACATTCAATGGGAAAATTTGACATGTTCATCTTTTTTCAACACTTAGCACCCTTCTTCTTTTTTCTACAACCACACGTTCGTTTTAAAAATCAAAGCCAGAAAAAGAAAAAAATAGAACGAAACATTATTCTCATTCAAAAAAAAGAAAACGTAGCTTCAAAAGAAATCGTTCGAAAATGGTCGCCTCCTATTTCGAATCCGTTCGATCTAAAATATTTTTAATGGCCGATCCTTTGAATAAATATTCGTACGAGAATCAAGAATCGATTCTCGATTCAACTCTGGGCCTCGTGTTCGAACGTCGTGAGAGGCGGTAGTCGATTGGGCTCGCGTTTTGAATGCGTGATCTCGTAAAGGCCAATGGCTCGGCGACCGATTCAAGGTCGTCTGATTTTCTCATCTCAAGGGCATGGTGATAGGCATCCTGGAGGTTGCTGGAGAGGAGTATATGCGCATGCGCGCTCACGCATGCGAAGGGGATTGGCATCGTGTTAGCACTCAGATGAATGGGGCGCTCGAGGTGGCGAAGGTGGAGCAAAGTTCGAGACGATGAAATTGGTGGGAACATGCAATGCTCGCATGCAACTAGGCTGAAGCAGATGAGCAAGCAGTAGGGTTGTCGCGTTGTAGTTGAGCTCGACACCGAGCAGGCGGCGCGATTCGAAGCACGCAAATTGAGGCAATCAACTGGATGTAGTCGACTATGATTTTGAAGACAATGACGTATCGAAATTAAAATTTCCAATATTAAAGTTTATTTAATAAACTCCTGTATATAAATATTAGGAAGTAATTGGATAGTAAACGTGTGTGTATATATATAGAATTTTGTAATAATTGGAAGTTTATACAAAATTTGATTTTTAAAAATCTATGTAGATTATTTTTCTATATATATGTAGTTTTAAAGAAGAAAAAATATACGTATATACATTTTAACTTACTAGTTATTTAAAATAATGTGTTTTATTTAATTTATTACAGTTGTTAATAGGTTTTTAAATGAAAAGTTGATTTAGAATCAAATTATTAGTTTAAAATAAAATCATCGGTGAATTAAAATCATCAAACGAAAAGTGATTATTTGATTTTTTTTTTTTGAATATTAATAAATTGTATAAATGTGCATACAAGGTCTAATACAGTGAAGAAATAGTCGAGATGGAAATGGATTGCAACTAAAAGGGAAAATGTGAGATCTTCTCACTCAATTAAAATAAATTGAATTTCAATTTTTGATTGATTGTTTGGATATGATAGTATATATAGTAGTGATATATATATATATATATATATATATATATATATATATATATTGGAGTGACTGATTTTCCGCATTATATAGCGGATGAGACCCTATGCGTCGCATAATAGTAGATGATTTTATATAATCTCATACACCGCGGTATTCCACCTTGAGGTTGAATTAATATTCAATTGTTGCGCTAATATATGCGGATGCAGGGAAACAGGTTGGATGGATCCAACTGGATTCCTCACATTGTTGAATTTATTTGTATATGTTGTGATGTGATAATCTGCGAATGACTATATTGGTGGTTGAAATTTATTATAGGCTATAGTTTAGCCGAATATATTTTTGGTATCATAAGATATCAGAAATATAAAATGGGATTTTTGGAAATTAAAGTAGAAAATGTTAAATATACTCATTTTAGAGAATTGGATAAATTTAAAAGAAGGAATTTTAAAAGGATAAAGAATTATTTTTAAAATCCTATTGAATAAATTCCAAAATATGGGGAAAAGATTTTAATAAATGTATTTTGAGTAATATTGTTTAACAGTGAAGAATTTATTTAAAATTCGGATTTTAAATAGCCTGGGAGAAATAAAGGAATTTGTTTTAAAAAGTAGTGATTTTTGAAATCAATATGAAATTTGATTTGGTATTTGAAATAATTTTGGAATCAATTTGAAATTTGATTTGGCATTTGAAATAATTTTGAAATCAATTTGAAATTTGACTGGTATTTGAATAATTTTGCAATCAATTTGAAATTTTATTTGGTATTGGAAATAATTTTTGAGATCAATTTGGAATTTGATTTGGTGTTTGAAAATAAATGTGGAAATAAATTTGGAATTTTATTTGGTGTCTGAAAGTGAATATTTGGAAATTGATTTGAAAATCGTATATCAGTGGATATTTGAAAATTTAATTTCAAATGAAACTATAAAGAAATGGGTGATTTTTTTAAAAATAAATATTGGTTTATTTTAAAAGTGTGGAAAGAAATTTACGGATTTGGATAAATCAAGAAGGATTTATTAATTGATTTAAATGGACCATTTTGAAATGGAAAGTGTATTTCCTTGGGAGCCGAGTATGTTTTCAAAAGTAGCTTTTAAATTATAAATTTAAAGTTACAAAGTTGGTTTGTAAAAGAATGTTTTTGGAGAAATTATTTTCGTGAATGGTTTTTAAATCTTTAAAGTAAATATTTATTAAGTTAATTACAGAAGTGATATTTTAAATATTTGATTGATATTGGTTTAGAAAATGGTAATTTAAATAGTTATACTCTATCAAATAATTTCATTTTTAAAATTAGTTTGGGCTTGAAGTTACATGAGATATTAGTAAAATATTTTATAACTAATATTTTAAATAAAGTATTTAAAAATAGTTTTTAGTTTATGTGTTTCCAAGTATGTATTCTGGATAAGGGATTTAAATTATTTTAAAGTATTCGGACTCGGAAATTTTTTAGTGGAAATAAATAAACATTTGGAAATTTATTCCGCGTAAGGAAAGTGATTTGAAATTTGTTTTCAAAGGGTTGAAGTGTGAAAATATATCTTGCAAAGACATTTTTAAAATAAATAATTGGGGGAAAATTATTTAAAGTCTGGTGATTGTTGTGAATATTGATTGATAGTTAAATAACCGACTATCAATATTGGCCTTTAAATCGCATTTGAATTTCGATGCCACCAAGGGTCGGATTCCAAATAATTATCCGAAAACCACATCGAATCTTTGTGATGGATCTTTTGTTTAAAAAGATCAAAGTGGAAACTATTTGTGATTTACTTGAAATCTGAATGTAACACTTATTTTTAAAATAAGCGCTCATTATTCAGATTAGCCGAGAGAGGTCTTTGTATTATAAAATATATTCCGAATAATGATATGGCGAAATAGGATTGCATTTGAAGATGGTGTTGAAGACTGGGTATTTTTAAAAACGATAGTATTACCGGTAAAATGCCTCTGCACCGAGTTGCTCCGGTATAAAGATTTTATCACCCTTTGTGATGGGGAGTCCGGATGTGATTAGTGAATATTCGTATTTGCAAGGGCTTCTCTCCTTAATTGAAGGAAATGCCTTCGGTTCCGTTCAAACCCGGAACGGACTTGTATGGATGTGTGTCTGACATTACACTTTGAGATGTAAAGTTAGTTTCTATCAAATACATTTCTGTTAGTGACAGAGAATTTATTCTCTTAGCTTAATACCCTTCTCTGAGACGTACGAGCTCAAAGGTTATGTAGTTGATGGTTACTAGTGATATATTCTCAATTTGGTAATGTGGCATGCTAAGTGTTGCTGATCATTTGTTAACCGAAGCATGACTTTTGTGAAAAGCATAGCTTTGTGGATGAGACTTATTCAGACCTCACACCCCAGAAATGGTCGAAACAGGAAGGACGCAGCAAGGTTACGAGGTTCGCGCCCTTCAGGGTATGTTCATTTCCTTCTGGATAAAAAGTGGCATCTGGTATGGAGTCCATATATTTAACTTGTGTAGATAAAAAGTGGTTTTCTGGTATGGAGTCCAGATTATTACTTAGTCGTTGTTGGTTGAGAGACGCCTCAGATAAAGGTCGGTCTAGACCGGGGCGGCATACTCGTGACATATAGTAACCTAGTTATGGAGGTAACACGGCCTTCTGTTGGCAGAGATCCGGTTAGGTTCTCAGGGCGTCCCTCTAGAGGCGTACCCATTCAGTGAGGAAGTTGCTTAGCCTTGACCATTTGTTGGAAATCCAATCATCAAATACGTTCATTTACGATTGCAATTATATAACCTGCCATTCTTAAATGGTAGCTATAGTAGGTATAATATAATGGTACTTATGCTGGCTATGATTTATATTATACTTTCAAAATGTTTTCCACACTATGCACTAATAATAATAATATCAAAAAGATTTTGCGTATCAAGCATGTTTGACTATCACAAGGAGAAATCTCCCCTAAGTGTTCGATTGCATTGTGTGTGCGCCGGGAGGCCCTATGGTAGTTTCATTTTCCAAAAGCGTAGCAGATTTCTTTTTATTTCATTTATGCAAATAACTGTTTTAAGATCTCACACCATTCCTATGACTGACCTGGAGTTTATTGTTCCCTTTCTAAACTCTGGGTTCCCACAATTTTTCACATGGGTAGCCTTAAGTCAGGTTATCAGTTGTTTTAGAGCGAAGTCAGAAAAGTATGCTGTGGAGATCTAAAGGAAACCTGGATGGCAAGGCGTATCACTAGTATATGATTTTCTTTTCTGTTGTTGTGTTGTATATACTCTGATGATGTACGTAAAAACTGATATAGTTCTTTTTGTTTAAAGATTATTCATTTATCTATTATATTTTGTTCCGCTGCGAATATGAGATTCTGTTATTGTTTATGTTTCTTCTTCTATCTTCTTCTACTTTAACCCTAACGGTTCGGTTTTATGGCATTCGATTGTTTGGCATTTGATACAGTGTACGCATTGATGTTGACTTTCGGCTGTCGACAAATTGGATCGTTACATTCAATTAAAAGCAAAGTTCTAAAAGTATCATTTTTGGCATAAGGAAGCGTTTTTCTTGGGACATAGAGAAAGTCTACACATGGAAAGAGTTTGAGAAACGATTTTGTACATTTAGGTTCGGATTGCGAAAATCCAAAGAGAGGTAGGCAAAGATTGGAGATGTACAAAAGATTCATTTGATAAGGAAAGAAGAAAGCCCATGTGTAGATAATTGCAGAAATTATAATTGTTTCATCCAGTGGATTGAAAGGTAGTACTTTAGAATAAATATGAGTATAGGAACAAAAGACTTTAAGTAAGGAAATGAGATTTCCAAGGTTTAGGAAGGATACTCCTAGGGTAGTAAGTAGAAAATCTACTTTATGTCTAACCCAATAAAATAGAATTATTAGAATTGAAATGAAGAATTGTCAATATTTTAAAAAAAGTAAACATTCTGTTTTTGGGAATATGGTAAGGAATTTAAATTGGTTTTTATGTGATATAAATTTTATTAAAAGAGAAATTATTTTTGAAGAATTATAGAGCATATATAGCTCTCTGGTTTAATTATAAGTAAACAAAAAATTTAAATATAAAAGCCTATAGTGTATTAAGTATCAAATTCATAGGTTACAACATTTATTGTTGTAATAGATGCTTTCGTGCAAAATAAAGATAGCATAGTCTATAACACTATTGTTATAGTAGGTGACTCCCAAAGTACATGTTTTTACAAAGTATATGAGATTTAATAGTATTTATTTAAATCCATACACTAGCATTTTTGGATTGTAGTAACAGTGTTTTACGCAACATTGGTTTTAAACCCAAATAAAAATGAATTTTATTTCTAAGATTAGAAATGAAAGTGATTTGTAAAATACACTTATTATTTAAACAAGTATAAGAAATTTGTTCTAGCTATGGATATATTAAAACAGTTTTAAAAATGAGTTTTTCTGAAAAGAAAAGAGTAAGTTAGATATTAGAAGATGTCTATCATAAAAGAATATAAATCAAACATACTTTAATCTATTGGAAAGAAAAGAGTAATGCTATAATTTTCTTTGAAACCAGTAAAAAAAATTATGCAAGTTGCAAGGAATGCATGAAAAAGATACACAAGGTATGGGAGTATCATATTTTGTATAGCCTATTTCAAAAAATATAAAATAATTTTCTTGTAATTTCACATAAACATGAAGTCCTCTTTTATAAGGTTCATAGAATATTTTAGCATTAATAATTTCTCATAGGAGAAAATAGTTCCAATATATTAAAGAATGAGAAGGTACGAGACCGTTAGGTGTAATAAGAAGATGTTTTTAAAACACATAAGGATATCTTAAAGTTATTCTAAAAGAAAATAATTTGGTGAAAAAGTAAATGAGTGTTTAGAAAACTTAATAAAAGTAAAGTTTGAAAATTCAAATTTTTATAGAAAACTAAAAAGGTCTTTAAAAGAAAACGGGGAATATGTTTTGGACTTAGAATTTGAAGGTTTTTCCATCTAGGTTTGGAAATAAAGTAAATTCAAAAGGCTGTAAAGATGTAAGGCTAGAAAGATAAGATTTTAAGTAAGCTAGTATTTTTGAATTTAATAGAAACTTAAAGATAATATTTTTAAAGACAAAGGTTTTGGATTTGATGCTTTTAAAAATTTAGAAACCATAATTTTTAAAATTAAACTATAAACACTGAACCAAACTCCTAAATGTGAAGTAGATGGGAATCATTTCCAAGGTGTAACGGAAAAGGTGTAAGGCTACAAAGGAAACAGCAGTAATTACTTTTGGAAGTAATAATAGAGTTTCCATAAAGTATATAGGACCCTAGTGAGAAACAAGGAATGTTGATTCATGTGAGCAGACGAAAGGAGAATAGTAAGTCACGTATGGTTGGGAATGAGTATCCTTGATTTTGAAAAAACTTGGGAGAAGCATCTCTCTTTAGAGTTATCCACATAAAATAGTAGTTCTTAGGATAGCATTGGAATTGCACCTTCCGAAGCTCTTTATGGAAGACCACACAAGTTGATTTCATGTTGGATAGAGTCTACAAAGGTTAAAGAGACTTTAAAGAAGAATAAATTTGATTTGAAGAAAATTTGTATCTCATATCCGCATTTGTTTGATAGTAATTTTTAAAATTTTCTATTTTTCGTCTTTAGTTTTGAATAAGTTTTTTCCTTTATCATCCTTTGGGGGGGGTAGAACTTAGGAGTTAACCTATGGATGGTAGGATTTGATGTAAACATGTTATTAGAACATGTTATGAATGATGTATGCAAGTGTTTGCTAGTGGATACTAATGGACGCATATACTTACACTAGGCACTATTATCTCTAAAGAATCGGCCTAACTAGGACATTAGAGCATATGCATGTGCATGTGTGCACATTTGCATTTTTATTTTCATGGTTTCTATAGATGGATTTTTATCACACGGTTGTTGCATTTGGATGATGATTGAAGCATGCATATAGAACCATCAGTTATCATTAGGAATTTTTGCATTCATTAGGATACATAGCACGAACATGATTGCATAAAAGGAGGTCTACTGAATCAGTGGACCGCCTAATCTTTTGCATTAGTTAGGGACATTAACACTACACAAGTTGCATAAGTCTCATATATCGCATTAGAAAAACTTAAGGACGTTGGATGTAATGGGTGATGGTTGAGCAGTTGGTTGTAGAACTTGGATGAAAACTTTTATTTCATTCTTCTATCCTTAGAGATTTCAGGGACGAAATCCCTTAAGGCGGGGATAATGTAAAAATCCAAAATTTAAGAAGGAATTAATAAATAATTATAAGTGAAAAGAAATAGTGTTTATAACTAGAATTCATTTGAAATTAGTATTGAAATTAATTGGTAGTAGATTTATTGAAATGTTTCGATTAGAAAGGGAAAAAGGAATTAAATTGTAATGATTGAATTTAATATAAGAACTTGCATTTGTGTCAAAATGGAATGAACATTGTAAATAAAGATAAATGCATTTTTTGAGATAATAAAATAAACTTCACATTTTTGAATATATGTACGATTTTATAAACAGGAAGCTTGTTTTGTTACAAAAGAGAAAAATAAATAAAGGTATAACATTGTATTTAAAAAGAAGGCATCCACTTTTATAAATTTAGATGATGATGTTCATATGAGATAGGTTGTTGTAAATGAGAAAACGTAACCATATATTTATAAAAAGAAGGCATTTAATAAAATAAATGTTATATTTTGAAAAGAAAAGGCAAGAGTATATTATGGAAGGATAGCATTTCTTACAGAAAATATAAGGTATGTTATTTCTTTGTTAGTAAAGAATAAGGGTCAGTTTGATTTTTAAACATAAAAATATTAATACCAATCAACTAATGTAATTGATTGCTCAATTTAAAGGTAAAGAATTAGGTTACTAATTAATATACAATATATACACACATTTGTGGACATATGTTATTTATCTAATTACAACATATGTGAATATGGAAAAAATGTAGACATAACAATTCACATGTCATTTAATGAATTCAGATTTGAATATATAGAATATTGACATAACAATTCATATGTTATTCATCCAATCAATTCAAACGTGAATATGTACAATACTGGCGTAATAATTTTTAGTTATTTATTAATTTATTTTAGGCATAAACATGGAGAAATATTGACATGTTAATTTACTTATTTCGGATTTAATGTAGAAAGATATTGATATGTTATTTATTTTTTTATTTATTTTAGACATAAACGTGTAAATTTAATGAGATGTTGAAAACTGAAATGAAACATGCGAATAAAGAGGGACGCATGGAAATTTAATATGAAATAAAATGTCATAAATTAGAAATTAATTGAGGAGAAGAAAACGATATTTATAGTTTGTATATTATTGAGGGTGTATTTAATTAAATTAAATATAAGATAAGACGCTTACAAGGCGCATTGTAAGATTTGACACAGCAATGAGTCAGTAGAAGTTTCTAGAGATTCTAATCTACGGTTGACAGCACACCCAAGACACTATAAATAGGACCTAAACTAACCAAGGTTTTCACTCTAAAATAAAATATGGCCTCCAATTCTCTGTCTCAAATATTTACCTACATTTTTCATTTATAAAATAAAATTATATTATATATATACATTCAAATAAAAGATGGAGATTATACAAATTAGAGGAGATTTCTACAGAATTTTGGTTGCTCTAAGAAAAAGGGATTCTACCTTTTGTCTCTGGTGAGAGATTATAATTATTTAGATTTTTAAGTGATTTAAAATAATAGGGTTTCCAACAGTTTTAGTTTTACTATGATTTTTACAATACCTTTTTAGTAGTTTATTTACAGTTTTTAGGATTATTTTTAGTCTATTTCTTTTAGCTATTCTTTTTAGTTGATTTTAGTTTATTTTTGTTAAATATAGCTTTTTCATTTAATTATTTACAGTATTTTAATTTATTTACTATTATTTATGATTTATTTACATCCTTTTCCTATGCTTTGGATTTTCTTCTATTTTCGGTTTTCTTTGATTTCTCCTTCTTCTTCGCGTATGGATTACAATAGATTAAATGCGAATATGGATTAGAATTATAAGAATACTGAAATAATGGAAGATAAGATGTAAATTGTAAAGATTGTTAATAAAAATAGAACTAGGACTGAAATTAGGCCTAATTATTATATTAGTGTTAGAATTTGACTAATTAAAGACGATTGGTCTAGTTATAACTTAGAATTATAGCAAAAAAGAGTATAAGATTAAAGAAGCTTATTTTTACACTTATACCTTGGGTTAAGTTATAAGCATGATTATAAAGTAGGTTATGATAAGAAATAGAACAGAGTGAGGCTTATTTTAAGACTTGGGATATATTAATAAGCACATATAGTAAGAACAAAATTAAAGGCCTGTTTAAATAATTTATCTAAGTTAATAAGCATAGAATTAAAATAGGACCTGTATCAAATAACATTTTCCTATTTCTATTGACATGGTGTTTCACATAACCCTGAAGTGAAACAAGGTGTCTCATATAACCCTGAAGTGAGACGATGTGTCTCACATAATCTTGAAGTGAGATAAGGGGCACGCTTATGTTAATAACGGTAGTAAATGTTTACTAAGTAGAAGTCCAAATCATGGGGATTTGGGCAAGGGCCCAACTAGATATTGTTTTAATGACGGGCCAGTACCAACAGCATTTCCTCTATTATTTCTATGGACACGGTGTTTCACATAACCGTGAAGTGAAACGAGGTGTCTCACATAACCCTGAAGTGAGACGATGTGTTTTACATAACCCTGAAGTGAAAAGAGGTGTCTCGTGTAACCCTAAAGTGAGACGAGGTGTCTTACATCATCCTAAAGTGAGATAAGGTGCACGCTTATGCTGGAGCTTGAGGTAATAAGAAGACCCAATAGGTGGACCAATATGTAACATGAGCATGGTGGCGGTTACGCGTGCGACTTCTATTCGGGTGCTTAGTAATCGTTATTAGTTCTGTAACGACCAGAATTTCTGCCAATTAAAAATTGTATATTTAATTGATTTTAAATATTAATAAGTGAAATTAAACAGTCGAATAAATTTTATTTCGAATAATTGGATTTAATTGGATAATTAAATCGATAATTTAATATATGAAAATACGTAAATAATTGAATATTGGGTTAAATATGATTAAAATTGATTTGTAAAATTTTATTTTATCATATTGAAGTTATAGAGATGTTATAGAACTTTTAAAATTGAATTTGGAGTTAAATTTTGAAAATTGAACATTTTAATATTTAATTATCGACTGAAAAATAGCCAATTTTCGAACAGTCTCAGAATTTGACGATACTAGTTCCATTGGATCCGTAATAGTTTGTTATTATCGGATTTCAATTTTCGTAGCAATCGGAGTTATCGTCTGACCATGGCAGTTCGAAACGCATCGAAATTGTTTTAATATTAATTTGGCGAGTTAAAATAGTCATTTTTCAAAAAGTCTCGGATTTCGACGAAACCAGTTTCATCGGATCCGTAATGTGATATTATTGCAAGATTTCAAATTTCAAGTCAATCGGATTTACCGTTTGTCCGTGGCGAGCCAAAACGCACAGAAATTCGATTAACCGATTTAATTTTAAATCGATCGTTTATTTCCATATCTCGCACAGATGATCGAATTAGCTTTCGAAACCTGTTCCGTTGTGTCCGGAATGTGGGATAAACCTTAGAAACGCTGTTCACCGCGCGTAAATCGGAGTTTTGAAAAGCCGGATGAATAGTGTTCATTAAATTTCTATAAATAGGCCCATTTATTCACAAAACAAAATAAAAAAAAAGAGAAACCCTAATTCTCTAAGCCAGCCGTCACCTTCAGGTTAATGGCCAGAAATTTGCGTGCTTCGCCTCTAATTTTCTCTCAATCTACACATTAATTCAAAAGGTTGTCAACTACAAAGTTGTAGATTTCCTTGAGATTTTTAAAACCAACGGTTGTGATCAAAATTCGTTGAGTGGATCAATGGCAATTTCAGTTGGAAGGCGCGGCTGTTATGCATGTTTTTCAAGGCCATGATGGAACCGAGTGCGGCCGGCCTGGGGTGGTGATGCGCGACGGTGAGGGCTACGACCTGGAGGTGCCTCATCGTTGTAGAGTTCGTCGTTGGGGGGCGCGACCTTGGCGAGTTTGAACGTGACAAATGGGTTCGGTTTCATCTGTTATTCGCGTGAGATGGAAGAGAGGGGGACGTGCGGCCTTGATCTGATGAAGGCACATCTAGTGGCCCAGATTCGTCGAAGGTTAAAATAATAAAAGAAATTGTTAATCAATGTAAATAATAATTCGTGTAAACTTTAAACTGCTATAACCTTTTGCTACTAGGTCGAAACGCACGAAACTTTTTGCGTTGGAATCGTATCGACGAATACTACACTATGGAGCTGGATTACAGTCATTTGGAGCCAGTGAAAATTTCAGGTAAAATTAAACGTCCGCTTAATTTTATTCGAAATAAAACGCGGAAACTAAATTGGAATCGAGGCAAGAACTTCTCACTCAATCGAAATTGTTTCGATTTAAATTTTAAATAGTTAGATTTAAAATTGTTCAGTGTATGTTTGAATGATGATTGTTATCTATTGATTGTTAGAATAGACATTATGCGCCGTTAGTAAGGGGATGTTATTTATAAAAAACATATACCACAAATATTTCACCGTATAGTGAAATTGGTATTATTTATGTACTTGGAGTTGATTTCCAGCATTATATAGTGGATGAGACCCTATTGCGCCGTCTATTAAGCGGATAATATTTTATAAATCCCATATACCGCGATAATTCCGTACTGGAACGGAATTGGTATTATGCTAACATTTTTGGATGCAGGGAAACATGTTGGAGGGATCCAACTGGATTCCTCAACTATATTGATTTATTTACAGATATTGTGATATTTGTTGATTAACATATCGATATATGATATTTGGATGTCGTGATTGAATTTTGGTGCTGTTGCATCATCGGATTCATTTTTGAAGTTTTAAAATAATGATTTTTGTTTTTAAAAGAATTATTAAAGTAATTTTTGAAAGTATACGTTTTATTAAATTTTGAATTGATTCATTTTAAATAATTAAAACGTTATAAATTTTTATGTTATAAAAATTATGATTTTTGTGAAATATAACCAAAAGGTGATTTTTGAGATAAGTAGTTAATAAATTTATAAAATAGTTAAAATTGGGATTTTTGAATTATTTTAAAACTGGTTATATGAAAGATGTATAAATTTGATATTTTAAAATTAAAAAAATAGTGGAATTATAAAATGAGTTTTTATAAGTGTTAAAATGAAGCATAAATGGATTCACAAATAAATGAAAATTTATAGATTTATGAATTGTGAAGTTATAAAATGAATAGATGTTGTAAGACAAAAGATTTTAAGGAATTAACTTATAAATCGGATTTTTGCATTTAAATTGAAATCTTTGATGAAGCAAAAATGGTTTATAGTTGAGATTTATAAAATATATATTTTATAAATCGAAATAATAGAATTTTAAAAGGAGTTCTATTAATGTTGAAAATAGGGTTATAAATGAAATCTTATAAGCAATAAGATTTATAATTTGTGAAGTTTTAAAAGAATGATTTTGTAAATAAATGGATTATAAGCATTTAACTTATAATATGGACTTTTGGTATATAATTGAGTTATATAAATTAAATTGGATTAATAAAGGAGATTTATAAATCGAAGCTTATAAATAGAAATGGAATTTATAGGCATTGTTTATAAATTCGAAATCAGTGGAATTTGATAAATTGAAAGTTGAAATTGGTTAAGGAAGTATATTCACGATTTTGGACAGTGAATATATTATCAAATAAAATGGATATGCTTGGGAAAATGAATATTATAAACTGAAGTTAATCGTTTTAACGATGTTTTAAAATGTATTATAAATCAAATACATAGATTTCAACATTCATTGTTGAAATAGTCGTTTTCGAGGAATAAGGAAATGGTGGACTATAACACTGTTGTTATAGTAAATGGTTTCAGAAAGGAAATATTTTGTATAGTATTGGGATTTATATCTATTTTAATTTTGAATCCCTATACTAGTGATTTTGGGTCGTTGTAACGGTGTTTTACGCAACATTAGTTTTGACTCAAATAAAAGTGTTTAAGTGAATGTTTTCCTTAAAGAATGAAATATATACTTAATTTCGATATTAAGTATATTGAATATTTTCTAAGTATTGAAAATAAATGGATTTGTGAATTACTTATTAATAAACAAGTATGGAAATGTTTTTCCAATGTGAAATGAAACGTTTTGAGAATTTATCTTTTTGAAGACAAATTGAAAATGAATATTAGAAATCGATTTGGGAATCATATATTCATAAATATTTTGAAATATAAATTCACTATGGAATTTATAAAAGAAAGGGGAATTTGTTTAAAAATAAACGTTGGTTTATTTTTGAAGTGTGGAAGTAAATTTACAGATTTGGAACATAAATATAAAGTAAATCGTTAAGGATTTATTTAATTCGTTTAAATGAACCATTTTGAAATGAAAGTATTTCCACATAAGGAAAATGATTGAAATTTAGTCTCAAAAGTGATAAAGATGAAAAGTGACTTGAAAATTTGTTTTCAAATGGTTGAAGTGTGGAAAATTTTATATCTAGTAAAGATATTTTGGAAAGTAAATAATTCGGGAAATTATTTGGAATTTGGTGATGTTGAACACACCTATTGATAGTTAAATAATACGGCTATCAATATTTACCTTTAAATAGGTATTTGTTGTGATTTGCTTGAATTTGAATGCCACACTTATTTTTAAAATAAGCGCTCACTACTCGGGTTAGCCGGGAAAGGACCTTGGGGTTGTATAACCCATTCCGAATATGTGATACGTCGTAATGGATTGCATTTGATGACCGGTGTTGAAGACCGAATATTTTTGAAAACGGAAGGATTACCGTTGAGTTGCTCTGCATCGGCTGATCTCCGATATAGAGGTTTTATCACCCTTAGTGACGGGAAGTCCGGACGTGATTAGAAATTATCCGGAATGCAAGGACTTCTTTGTAAGTGCCTTCGATTCTGTTCGAGCCCGGAACAGACTTGTATGGATTGTATGTCTGACATTACAAGTTGAGATATAAAACTGATTTCTTTCAAATATATTTCTGTTGGTGGCGGAGAATTTATTCTCTTAGCTTAACACCCTTCTCTGAGACGTACGAGCTCAGAGGTTATGTAGTTGATGGTTATTAGTGATATACTCCCAATTTGGTAGTGTGGCATGCTGAGTGTTGCTGTGGGATGATCATTGTTTGATCATTTGTGATATGATCATTTGTTTGATCATTTATCTTGGTGATCATTACTTTGATCATTTGTTGACCCAAAGCACAGCTTTTGTATAAAGCGTGGCTTTGTGGACGAGACTTCGTCGGACCTCACACCCGGGAAATGGTCAAAACAGGAAGGATGCCGCAAGGTTATTAGGGGGTAGCACCCCTTTAGTGTATGTCATTCCTTCTGGATAGAGGTGGTATCATGGTATGGAGCCCACATACTTAACCTATGTTGTTGCTGCAAATTTATTGCTTTGTGGTTGTTGGAAATCGAGGATCCTCGGATAGATCGGTTACGATCTGGGGATGACATATTAGTGTCAGTAGTTACCCAGTTAGGGGTAACCCGACCTTGTGTTGGCAGAGATCCGGTTTGGATCTCGGGTCGTCTTTCCAGAGGCGTACCTATGTGGCAATGGGAAGTTTCTTGGCCTGAACTTTTGTTGGAAATCCAAAGAAACAATACGATCTTGTACGGTTTTAGTTGTAGAACCTGCCATTTACTTATGGTGGTCACCACTGTTTAGATGGTAGCTATAGTAGGCATAAGATAATGGTCGTATGTTCGCTAAGATTTATATCTTTATTTTCGAAATAATTTTTCCTACACTATGCACTAATAATAATATCAAATGTTTCTTTTTAATGCATATCAAGCATCTTTGACTATCATAAGGAGAAATCTCCTCCGATTCTGCGTTTGCATTATGTGTGTGTGCGGGAGGCTTTATGGTAGTCTCATTTTCTAAAAAGCATTGCGAATCTTTTTTAAAATTATCCTGTTCTTTGTTTTAAAGATAAACTGTTTTAGTTCTCACACCAGTCACATGACTGACTCGGAGTATATTGTTTTCCTTCCTAAACTCTGGGTCCCCACTAATTTCCACATGGGCAGCCAAGAGTCAGGTTTATCAGGATATTCTGGAAGGAATTCAGGAGTTGCTGGAAGCAAGCTGGATGGCACGGCGTATTGCTAGTATATAGTATGTCCTTTCCTCTGTTTGTTGTTGTACACTCTGATGATGAAATGTAATATGATGTAATGTAATAACTGATATAGTTTTTTATTTAAAGATTATTCATTTATCTATTATATGTTGTTCCGCTGCGATTGTGAGATTCTGATATTGTCCTGTTGTTTCTTTCTGTTCTGCTCTATCTTTTTCTTTCTTCTTCTATCTTCTACCTCTTCTTTAACCCTAAAGACTCATAATTTGTTCCTCTTTGGCTGGGTTGTTGTGGAATGTTGCCAGCTCAAAGGAGTATGGATTTTCGGTTCCTCACATTTGGTATCAGAGCATATGGTTAAGCGACAAGCATGGCTCTGTTGGGTATTACTCATTAGAGACGGAGTCAGTAGTACTCTAGAATAAGTGTGAGTGTAGTAATAGATATGAGCATGTATTTTTAGTGAATATAAAATGATTTTATATCATGTTGATTGATTTATTGAGCGGCATATGAACCTTCGTCAGCACGGTCTGCACAACTATACCGAAGGGGTTTCTAAACACTTGAATAGCACAATTCGATACAATATTTTTTTCGAATGGGATGAATGAAATAATTTCATCCAAATTATTTTTGATATAAAAAAAGGGGAAAAAGAAATATTTTCTGAAATTATTATATAACTTGGATGTTTTGAATGATAACATTATAGTCAAATAAGATTATAAAATCTGAAATAGCTTATATAACCAAGGAAGTCATTAGATTTGAAATTTATGAAATTAAAATTAAAAGTGAGGAGTTAAAAATGAAATTTAACTTGGATTAAGATTAAAATGTGAAATTTAATTAATGACTGGAAGAAAAAAAAATGAATTCAGCTGTATTTAAACAAAGTTGAATTGATAAAATTGGAAGTTAAAAGGAATTTACTTTAGAATTGAAATGTGAATTGAATTTATGAGTGGAGACTTAAGTTAAGTTAAATAAATGATGTTTGAAAGAGAATATAACTTAAGTAAAGTTGAATGGAGTTGACTTTGGTGTCGAAGTAAATTAATAAGTGAATTAATAAAATGAAGTCATTAATAATTTGAGCTTGAGTTATATAAATGAAATTCAACTTTATATTGTTAAACGAATTAACAATTGAATTGATGAATGGATGAAATATTAATCAATTGAATGTAAATAATTAGTATGAAACAATGAATATAAGTGTTAATTCATTAAAATCTAATGTTATTGGAAATTGAATAAATTGAATGGAAGTCAATTAAATATCAACCAATTGGAATTAAAAGTGTTGGACCAAATTGAATGTAAATTAAATAATTTGGTTATGTTGAATATACATTGGTTGTCATGTGAATGTTAGTTGATTGTATATAATTCATTCAGTGTTAATGAAATTGAATTAGCGAAATTAAAAGCTATGTAATTGAATTCAAATTGGAAGTAAATAAATTTGAATAGAATTGGATTTGATTTGGATTGAAGGCGAATTAATGTCAATCAATTAGTGAATGTAAACTAACTAAAATCGAATGAATGAATGTTAGTAAAATTCCAATGTTAATGAATCAATTGGAAAACCAATTCATTAAATGTTAATGAGAAGTAATTTTATATTGATTTGGTAGTTACATTTATTGCTTTTGTTGCATTTGCTATATTGGCATATGTAGTTGTTGTAGTGATATATGTTGTATATTGGTATTACTTTCATATATGCATGATTCTCATTTGTTGTTGAGTGTTTAGTAGGTGCGGATTACGCTTGTTTCGCATTTGGAGCTCGCTTTCGCGCTATATTAGCCGTATATGCTCGCTAACAATAAATAAGGTACATATCTCGGATTAAATATCGTACTTTTACACTTTTTTCCCTGCGGGATGCCTCATCACTTGATGAGATGTATATTTGTGATATATATACTGTCATTTTTTTTTTCAGATCGAGCCGCGCAAAGGAGACTATGGCGTATTTTTCCGAAAATTTAAGGCGTTAGAATATTTTTGAGAAAATTGGGAAATTTTTGAAAACTAAGTTTGGATTTGGAAACTTAGTAAAGATTTTGTAAGAAGTTTAACTATGAATTTTGGGAAAGTTAAACACTTAAGAGATTTGGAAAAAAAATCCAATTTGAATGGTTTGTTTTGGAAAGTTAATGGATTCTGTAAATTTTTCTTACTTGGTAATTTCGAGGACGAAATTCTTTTAAGGGTGGAAGATTGTAACGACCCAGAATTTTTGTCAATTAAAAATTGTATATTTAATTGATTTTAAATATTAATAAGTGAAATTAAACAGTCGAATAAATTTTATTTCGAATAATTGGATTTAACTGGATAATTAAATCGATAATTTAATATGTGAAAATACATAAGTAATTGAATATTGGGTTAAATATGATTAAAATTGATTTGTAAAATTTTATTTTATCATATTGAAGTTATAGAGATGTTATTGAACTTTTAAAATTGAATTTGGAGTTAAATTTTGAAAATTGAATATTTTAATATTTAATTATCGACTGAAAAATAGCCAATTTTCGAACAGTCTTAGAATTTGACGAAAATAGTTCCATTGAATCCGTAATAGTTTGTTATTATCGGATTTCAATTTTCATAGCAATCGGAGTTAACGTCTGACCATGGCAGTTCGAAACGCATCGAAATTGTTTTAATATTAATTTGGCGAGTTAAAATAGTTATTTTTCGAAAAGTCTCAGATTTCAACGAAACCAGTTTCATTGGATCCGTAATGTGATATTATTGCAAGATTTCAAATTTCAAGTCAATCGGATTTACCGTTTGTCCGGGGCGAGCCAAAATGCACAGAAATTCGATTAACCGATTTAATTTTAAATCGATCGTTTATTGCCATATCTCGCACAGATGATCGAATTAGCTTCCTAAACCTGTTCCATTGTGTCCGGAACGCGGGATAAACCCTAAAAACGCCGGTCACCGCGCGTAAATCAGAGTTTTGAAAAGCCGGATGAATAATGTTCGTTAAATTTCTATAAATAGGCCCATTTATTCACAAAACAAAATAAAAAAAAAGAGAAACCCTAATTCTCTAAGCCAGCCGCCACCTTCAAGTTAATGGCCAGAAATTTGCGTGCTTCTCCTCCAATTTTCTCTCAATCTACACATTAATTCAAAAAGTTGTCAACTACAAAGTTGTAGATCTCCTCGAGATCTTTAAAACAAACGGTTGTGATCAAAATTCGTTGAGTAGATCAATAGCAATTTCAGTTGGAAGGCGCGGCTGTTATGCACGTTTTTCAAGACCGTGATGGAACCGAGTGGGGCCGGCCTGGGGGTGGTGATGCACGACAGTGAGGGCTACGACCTGGAGGTGCCTGATCGTTGTAGAGTTCGTCGTTGGGAGGCGCGACCTTGGAGAGTTTGAACGTGACAAATGGGTTCGGTTTTCATCTTTTATTCGCGTGAGATGGAAGAGAGGGGGACGTGCGGCCTTGATCTGATGAAGGCACATCTAACGGCCCAGATTCGTCGAAGTTTAAAATAATAAAAGAAATTGTTAATTAATGTAAATAATAATTCGTGTAAACTTTAAACTGCTATAACTTTTTGCTATGAGGTCGAAAATGTACGAAACTTTTTGCGTTGGAATCGTATCGACGAATACTACGCTATGGAGCTCGATTGGAGTCGTTTGGAGCTAGTGAGAATTTCGGGTAAAATTAAACGTCCGTATAATTTTATTCGAAAAAAAACGCGGAAACTAAATTGGAATCGAGGTGAGAACTTCTCACTCAATCGAAATTGTTTCGATTTAAATTTTAAATAGTTAGATTTAAAATTGTTGAGTGTATGTTTGAATGATGATTGTTATCTATTGATTGTTAAAATAGACATTATGCGCCGTTAGTAAGTGGATGTTATTTATTAAAAACATATACCGCGAATATTTCACCGTATAGTGAAATTGGTATTATTTATATACTTGGAGTTGATTTCCCGCATTATATAGCGGATGAGACCCTATTGCGCTGTCTATTAAGCAGATAATATTTTATAAATCCCATATACCGCGATAATTCCGTACTGGAACGGGATTGGAATTGTGCTAACATCTTTGGATGCAGGGAAACAGGTTGGAGGGATCCAACTGGATTCCTCAACTATATTGATTTATTTACAGATATTGTGATATTTGTTGATTATCATATCGATATATGATATTTGGATGTCGTGATTGACTATTTGGTGTTGCTGCATCATTGGATTCATTTTTGAAGTTTGAGAATAATGATTTTTGGTTTTAAAAGAATTTTTAAAGTAATTTTCGAAAGTATACGTTTTATTAAATTTTGAATTGATTAATTTTAAATATTTAAAACGTTATAAATTTTTATGTTATAAAAATTAAGATTTTTGTGAAATATAACCAAAAGGTGATTTTTGAGATAAGTAGTTAATAAATTTATAAAATAGTTAAAATTGGGATTTTTGAATTATTTTAAAACGGGTTATATGAAAGATGCATAAATTTGATATTTTAAAATTAAAAATATTGGAATTATAAAACGAGTTTTTATAAGTGTTAAAATGAAGTATAAATGGATTCATAAGTAAATGAAAATTTATAGATTTATGAATTGTGAAGTTATAAAATGAATAGATGTTGTAAGACAAAAGATTTTAAGGAATTAACTTATAAATCGGATTTTTGCATTTAATTTGAAATCTTTGATGAAGCAAAAATGGTTTATAGTTGAGATTTATAAAATATATATTTTATAAATCGAAATAATAGAATTTTAAAAGGAGTTCTATTAATGTTGAAAATAGGGTTATAAATGAAATCTTATAAGTAATAAGATTTATAATTTGTGAAGTTTTAAAAGAACGATTTTGTAAATAAATGGATTATAAGCATTTAACTTATAATATGGACTTTTGGTATATAATTGAGTTATATAAATTAAATTGGATTAAAAAAGGAGATTTATAAATCGAAGCTTATAAATAGAAATGGAATTTATAGACATTGTTTATAAATTCAAAATCAATGGAATTTGATAAATTGAAAGTTGAAATTGGTTAAGGAAGTTTATTCGCAATTTTGGACAGTGAATATATTATCAAATAAAATGGATATGCTTGGGAAAATGAATATTATAAAATGAAGTTAATCGTTTTAACGATGTTTTAAAATGCATTATAAATCGAATACATAGATTTCAACATTCATTGTTGAAATAGATGTTCTCGAGAAATAAGGAAATGGTGGACTATAACACTGTTGTTATAGTAAATGGTTTCCGAAAGGAAATATTTTGTATAGTATTAGGATTTATATATCTATTTTAATTTTGAATCCCTATACTAGTTATTTTGGGTCGTTGTAACGGTGTTTTACGCAACATTAGTTTTGACTCAAATAAATGTGTTTAAGCGAATGTTTTCCTTAAAGAATGAAATATATACTTAATTTCGATACTAAGTATGTTGAATATTTTCTAAGTATTGAAAATAAATGGATTTGTGAATTACTTATTAACAAATAAGTATGGAAATGTTTTTCCAATGTGAAATGAAACGTTTTGAGAATTTATCTTTTTGAAGACAAATTGAAAATGAATATTAGAAATCGAATTGGGAATCATATATTAATAAATATTTGAAATAAAAATTCACTATGGAATTTATAAATGAAAGGGGAATTTGTTTAAAAATATACGTTGATTTATTTTTGAAGCGTGGAAGAAAATTTACGGATTTGGAACGTAAATATAAAGTAAATCGTTAAGGATTTATTTAATTGGTTTAAATGAACCATTTTGAAATAAAAGTATTTCCGCGTAGGAAAATGATTGAAATTTAGTTTCAAAAGTGATAAAGGTGAAAAGTGATTTGAAAATTTGTTTTCAAATGGTTGCAGTGTGGAAAATTTTATATCTAGTAAAGATATTTTGGAAAGTAAATAATTTGGGAAATTATTTGGAATTTGGTGATGTTGAACACACCTATTGATAGTTAAATAATCCGACTATCAATATTTACCTTTAAATAGGTATTTGTTGTGATTTGCTTGAATTTGAATGCCACGCTTATTTTTAAAATAAGCGCTCACTGTTCGGGTTAGCCGGGAAAGGACCTTGGGGTCGTATAACCCATTCCAAGTATGTGATATGTCGTAATGGATTGCATTTGATGACCGGTGTGGAAGACCGGATAATTTTGAAAACGGAAGGATTACCGTTGAGTTGCTCTGCATCGGCTGATCTCCGATATAGAGGTTTTATCACCCTTAGTGACGGGAAGTGCGGACGTGATTAGAAATTATCCGGAATGCAAGGACTTCTTTGTAAGTGCCTTCGGTTCTGTTCGAGACTGGAACAGACTTGTATGGATTGTATGTCTGACATTACAAGTTGAGATATAAAGATGATTTCTTTCAAATATATTTCTGTTGGTGGCGGAGAATTTATTCTCCTAGCTTAACACCCTTCTCTGAGACGTACGAGCTCAGAGGTTATGTAGTTGAAGGTTATTACTGATATACTCCCAATTTGGTAGTGTGGCATGCTGCTGTGGGATGATCATTGTTTGATCATTTGTGATATGATCATTTGTTTGATCATTTATCTTAGTGATCATTACTTTGATCATTTGTTGGCCAAAGCACAGCTTTTGTATAAAGCGTGGCTTTGTGGACGAGACTTCGTCGGACCTCACACCCAGGAAATGGTCAAAACAGGAAGGATGCAGCAAGGTTATTAGGGGGTAGCACCCCTTTAGTGTATGTCATTCCTTCTGGATAGAGGTGGTATCATGGTATGGAGCCCAGATACTTAACCTATGTTGTTTCTACAAATTTATTTCTTTGTGGTTGTTGGAAATCGAGGATCCTTGGATAGATCGTTTACGATCGGCGGATGACATATTCGTGTCAGTAGTTACCCAGTTAGGGGTAACCCGGCCTTGTGTTGGCAGAGATCCGGTTTGGATCCCGGGTCATCTTTCCAAAGGCGTACCTATGTGGCAATGGGAAGTTCCTTGGCCTGACCATTTGTTGGAAATCCAAAGAAACAATACGATCTTGTACGGTTTTAGTTGTAGAACCTGCCATTTACTTATGGTGGTCACTACTGTTTAGATGGTAGCTATAGTAGGCATACGATAATGGTCGTATATTGGCTAAGATTTATATCTTTATTTTCGAAATAAATTTTCCCACACTATGCACTAATAATAATACCAAATGTTTCTTTTTAATGCGTATCAATCATCTTTGACTATCATAAGGAGAAATCTCCTCCGATTCTGCGTTTGCATTGTGTGTGTGTGCGGGAGGCCTTATGGTAGTCCCATTTTCTAAAAAGCATTGCGAATCTATTTTAAAATTATCATGTTCTTTGTTTTAAAGATAAACTGTTTTAGTTCTCACACCAGTCACATGACTGACTCGGAGTTTATTGTTTTCCTTCCTAAACTCTGGGTGCCCACTAATTTCCACACGGGCAGTCAAGATTCAGGTTTATCAGGATATTCTGGAAGGAATTCAGGAGTTGCTGGAAGCAAGCTGGATGGCATGGCGTATTACTAGTATATAGTATTTCCTTTCCGCTGTTTGTTGTTGTTTGTTGTTGTACACTCTGATGATGAAATGTAATATGATGTAATGTAATAACTGATATAGTTCTTTGTTTAAAGATTATTCATTTATCTATTATATGTTGTTCCGCTGTGATTGTGAGATTCTGATATTGTCCTGTTGTTTCTTTCTGTTCTGTTCTATCTTTTTCTTTCTTCTTCTATCTTCTACCTCTTCTTTAACCCTAAAGACTCATAATTTGTTCCTCTTTGGCTGGGTTGTTGTGGAATGTTGCCAGCTCAAAGGAGTACGGATTTTCGGTTCCTCACAAGTTCTAAGCGCTTAGTGTGTGCTTTTCATAGGCATCAATATCTACTGCGTATGGAGCTTTAGCGTCCGGTCCACTGTACATTCTATGGAGTAGCAGGCAGATCATGTGCTAGTATTTGGAATTCAGCCTAATCTAAGCAGCTATCAAAAACAAGTGCAAACAATCAAAGTTAATCAATTATGTTAATCTAGTTAATTTGTTTTTATTTCCATCTTATTCCTTTTCACTATTTCCTTTGTTTCTTTTTATATACTAGAACTGTTGCAAAGTCTATTACTTTTACTTTGCTTAAAAACTCTAGTAATTACTATCATTCATCAGACTTTTAGTATGACCCACTCCTCTATTTTTCCCTTTTCCCCCGTAGGCAAACCGGGGAAGGTAGACTGTAGACTCTTGGAGATTTCAGTGCGGAGATTCTCTTATGTATTTCTCTTCTTTATTTTCATCTTTCATTTCTTTTGTTGTACTGGCACTATTTAAGGGGTGGTTTGTACTCTGATTTTATTGGGACTGAGGTTTTTGAATACATATATGGATATTTTTGAGGCATATGATGTATTTGGTTTTATAACTCCACATTATGAAGTTTGACTTTTAGCAAATTATTATTTTAATTGTTTCCGCTGTTTGTATCTGTTTTTTTTCTTGTGAATCTTAGTCTCTGCTAGTTTTAGCTTTACTTACAATGCACCACATCTTTTAGTGTGTACTTTTGGGTAACTAAGGGTGTGGGGTGTTATAATAATGGGACACAAAATGAAGTAACGATGAGGAAGGTTCATATGATGCTCAAAGAAACATTTTTTGGTATAATTTTTTAATGTTGTATTTTGTATCTTCTACATAATTTAAATGAATTATTATAATTTAGTACTAGCATCATATTTTTATTGGCATATTTGGAAGAAAGTACCAGACTTTGCAAACCAAAATTAAAGCGGAATTTCTAAAACGGAACCAAAACTTTTAAATTTTCAATGACCGAAATAGAAACGGAATATGGAATTTTGAACCTTAGTTCAAACCAGAAATGATATATTTATTATACATTGGTATTCAAAGAAAAAGTATATCTATCGCATTAATTTCATTGTATAAATGCAACTTTTCTGTGACAATTATGTTGCTACTATGATTCTGTTAACTGCAACAAAAAAAAACTTACTGCTCAATTAATAAAGACACGATAGTCCAAGAATTATTGATGTAGAAAAGTCAAAGATATGAATTAGCATGATGTATACTTTATGTATGTCCAAACTGGATCGATGCAAGCTAACTATTACTACTGTAATGGTTGATAGTTACATTCACATTTGAAAACTAAGAAGAAAAAAGCTCGAATATGTTGAATTATCAAAGTACATAAGCTATTTAGAAAATTACTAACTATACTCATATTTGAAAATCGATGCAGAAAAGCATTCTTCCTCGGTACATTAGGATTTGAATACTACGATTTGGAAAATTGGATGAATGCCAACCTAGCTCTAAAACTCTAAAAGTCAAACTTTGGTGTTCTTAATGTGTACACACTTTGAAACCAAATTGTTGCAATTTTGACAAGTAAAATTAAACATCCAACATTTGAAACCTAGCACATGTGTAATATTATGTGTGAATAAGGAACTTATATTAAACCATACTTCTGCTATGCTTATACACAAAAAATTCCAATATGGTTAAACATTAAGTGTAAACAAGGAATTTTCAATCCTAAATTCCATAAATATTTTTCTGCATCCAATCCTTTTTCATGTACTTTGAGAACCAAACCTACACCATTTTAGGACACACGATGTATTCATGAATGAAAATCAAAGAGGACTTGTACATTAATCTAGGATTCCCTAGAAGATATTTTTCTTAATTAAATTGTTCGTTATGTTTATGAAAGAGAGAGATTAATCTATTACCAATAACATGGAACCTCATAAATATAGAAACACTGTACTTGGAAAGAAAAATATTATGCAAGTCACCCCCAAACTTAAGTCTTACTAATCTATGCAGTCGTCACCGAACTGAAGGAAGGATGAGCCTTTAGAAAGAAAAGAAGAAAAACTATAGGAAAGTGATGTTTTAGAATAAAAACAGTTCATATGTTTCGATAACATCAAAATGTAAGTTAAATCCATATGGCAAGGAAAATTAATATGCCCATGTTTCGGCCATATGCATTTAACTAACAAATAATAATGAGGTCATTAAGAAAAAGTATTGGTGAGGCTTCACTATACCATTGCTTCTTCTGCCGTTAACCACTCATGGTGATCAACACCGAAGGAGCTTGTCTAGGAAATCAACGACTTAACCAATAGGAGCAGAAAAGAAATACACGCGAGTTATTAACTACATCTGCAAATAGCACTCTATGAGAAATTGAACAATTCTGAGTTTGATCAATTTCTGATGTGAGAAATATTGAAAAGAATGAAAGAAACAATGACTTTATTTGATTGAATTCAGATAATCACATTATACGGTAATACAATGTATTTATAATAAATAAATTAATATTAGGCTGAGTTATAATGCTAAATGGACTTTTACCCAACTTCCCTATATTTGACTATATTGATATGAGAATACGTTTCGTATCCTCTTGTTCTCAATACCCCGCCTCAAAAATGTCTAGGGTTTTTTATTTTTCCCTAATCTGCTACGATCTTCAGATTGCGCCAAATTCATGATGAAATAAACTCTTTTCTTCCACGATCTGATGATATCTAATGATATTGCTTCGATTTTACATTAACTTCTGACTAATTTTTAAGTAGTGGCACTTGAAACTTGAAAAAATTTAGTTGATTTAAGGCTATTGAACTATTTCTTCTCTGGATCTTACTCCTTTCAACTTTGATTAGATTGGGCTTTATGCTTTTGGCTTTGATGATATCTAATTTTCACGAGGTTCTGCTTTGGCTAGCCTAGATTCAATTTTCATTTCTCTTATTAGCCTTGTAAAGTTTTTGTGGATAGTGGGTTGGTAAGTATATCAGCTATTTGGTAAGTAGCAGGTACGTGGTTAATTTGTAGTTTTTCTTTCATTACCTACTCTCTAAAAAAATACAAATCAATTTCCATATGTTTTGTTCTTAAATGAAGTATTGGTTTAGTAGACAATGATATTAAACTAAGATTATCTCGCCATAGTATTGGTTTTGTGTCATACTGACTTGTAACTCATTTAGCAAGGATCATATCCACACAATTTCTGCTGAAGAGCCTTGTATACTTCTGTGTTCTGCTTTTGTACTTGACCTTGAAACTGTGGCTTATTTTTTAGAACACCATGACATTGGATTATTTCCCAAATAGATGCAAAATCCTATTGTACATCTTCTATCATCAAGATCAGTTGCCCAATCAGCATCTGTATCCCTGTTATATTGATATGTCTGGAAGCATTAAGACTCAAAACTTGATCAGCAGTCCCTTATAGGTATCTCAATATCTTTTTGACTGCTTTTCAGTGTTCATCTTTAGGTTCCGGCTTAAATTGACAAACTTTGTTAACACTGAATGATATTTCAGATCTTGTGATGGTTACATATTGTAATGCACCAACAATACTTCTATATTGTTTATCATTGAATATTAATTCTCTCCTATTTTTAGATAGATGATAACTAGTTATCATAGGTATAGGTAGAGGATTAGCATCATTCATCTTTGCTTTGACCAATATGTCTGTGATATAATTTCTTTGGCATAAGAACATCTTTGAATTTGATATTCTTGTGACTTCAATTCCTAGAAAATAATTTATTGTACCAAGATCCTTGATTGAGAACTGTTTGTTTAAAAATCGAATAAGATTGTTAATTTCCATATCATCATTACATGTGATAATCAAGTCATCGATATATATTAAAATATATATAGTTGAAAATTTGTTAATCCTTACAAACGATGAAGTGTCGGATTTGGTAGACTGAAAGTTCAAACTGGTGAGGGTACCTTTTAGTTTATCAAACCAGACCGTGAGAGCTTGTTTAAGCCCATAATTAGCTTTGTTAAGTCTGCACACATATTTTCAGTTTTGATCATAACCATATGGTTGTTCCACGTACACCTCTTTCTTTAGATCTCCATTAAGAAAGGCACTATTTACATCAAATTGCCTAATATTCCTTTTTCTACATAATGCTATAGTAAGTATGATGTTGATTGTTGTTGGCTTTACAACTAAAGAAAATATTTCATCAAAGTCAAAACCATGTTATTGAGTATATCCTTTTGCAACAAGCCTTGCTTTATATCTTCTAATAGTTCCGTCTGGATTTTTCTTTACTCTATACGTCCATCTGCATCCCACTATGTTCTTGTTTTCAGGTGGACAATCTAGATCCCATGTCTTTTTTCTTATGCATGCATTATACTCTTCATCCATTTCTTCCTTCCAGTTTGTATTTTTTACTACTTGATCAGAATTGTCTGGCTCTTGAGATTCAATTATAGTAGTATACAACTTAGGCTTGAAAATTCCACTCTTTGATCTAGTAATCGTATGGTACCTAGTTTGAGTCTGTTGCTTGTTTGTTTTTTCTGCTAACCTTATTTGTAGCACATATGAGTTCTCTTGATCATTATCTTGACTTGTACTTTTTGTTTGGCTATTTGTAGGAGTGTGATTGAACTGGTCAAATTGCTCTGCCTGTTCATTTCCTGGCTCAATATGCACAGTGAGTTGTGGATAAGGGTGATCTATACCTTCTTCAATCCAATCCTTCACCATTTCAGTTGGACATAGAGGTATACTTGGTATAGATGTTTTTGGATTATAATCCTTTTTTTTATTTTTATATCTGCACTAGGAAAAGAAAATTTGTTCATTAAATACTACATGTCTACTCACAAATATTTTTCCATTACTATCCAAACATTTATACCCTTTTTGATTTGTTGCATAGCCTAAGAAAGTACATGGAGTTGATCTAAAATTTAATTTATAGGTGTTATAAGGTCTTATATAGGGAAAACATAGACATCTAAAGCTTTCAAACTTTAATAATCAGGTCTTATATTAAACAAAGCTTCTATTGAACTTTTATTCTTCAAAGTTTTAGTTGGAAATCTATTAATTAAATATACTGTTGTACTAAAAGAATTAGGCCAAAATTTTAAAGGAAGAGTTGCTTGACCTGATTCAACAATATGTCTATGTTTTCTCTCATCTAACCCATTTTGCTCAGAAGTATATGGACATGTAATTCTATGAATTATTCCTTTCCTTTGAAAGAAATCATTAAGTGACTTAAATTCAGTACCACCATCTGTTTGTAATATTTTGAGCTGATAACCAACATGTTTCTTAGCTTGAGTAATAAAATGCATCACAGTTCTATAAGTTTCTAATTTAACTCTGTGAAAATATATCTAAGTATGCCTAGTGTGTGCATCAACAAATGATATATAATACTTAAACCCATAGTATGAATTGATTGGTGCTGGACCCCATAGGCCAGTTGCAACCATTTCAAGTGGATTACTATACTTGGTTTGTGAACCAGTAAATGAAAGTTTATGGCCTTTAACCATTTGATAACATGTACGCACATAATGTAGAACAATATCTTTGAAATGAACTTTTTGCCTTCTTGATCTGTTTTCTGAATTTTTCTGATTGTTTCTTCAAATTTGCTTAATCTTGATGACAAGATCTTGTTGCAACTAGACTACTTTATTCTGGTAAGGCATTGGATTTCTTTATGAAAGAGAAAATGCAAGCAAATCTAGATTCTCAAATGAGGAGATTCAGATCCATGATGAGTGAACTCAGATGATGATGTTTTATCTGATTGATTTTTTTATCACAAAGGATATAAATGTTGTTAAACAAATTGTGCTCTGATACCATATAAGAAATCGAACAATTCTGTGTTTGATCAATTTCTGATGTGAGAAATATCGAAAAGAATGAAGCAAACAATGATTTTATTTGATTGAATTCAGATAATCACTTTACACGGTGATACAATGTTTTTATAATGCATAAATTGATATTGGGTTGAGTTACAATGCTAAATGGGTTTTTACCCGACTCCTCTATATTTGACAATATTGATGTGAGAATACGTTTCGTATCCTCTTATTCTCGATAAATTCATCATCATGACTATACCCGAGATAATGTTGGTTCTCATAAGTAATGAATTTTGCCCATGGTGTCTACTATGTCCGAAAAGTAATAATAATGTTGAATCTTACTGAAAAATCAAACACGTTCAAACATAGAACTAGGAAATTGCAACAAAATAAATTAATAAAACCTTCCAATAAGTGCATACAGTTGTGGACCAAGCATCACATTGTATTTCTCAAATAAGAATATAATTTGAGTTAATGTTACTGAATTATTATTGCACAAATTGTTTCAAGGTTATTGAAATGTTTGTTTAAATGACACTTGTAATTTCAAATAAAAGGCTACAAATTTGAATAATGTGTGAAGACCCGATTCTTCGACTCCTGAAAATCGACAATGATACATCCACCGTATCAACTGCCGAACAATCGAATCCCGGAAAACCGAACCCTTAGGGTTTAAGAAGAAGAAAAAAATAGAAGAAATAAGAAATAAAGAAAAGCAACAAAAACAATGTCAGAATCTCACAGTCGCAGCGGAACAACATATAATAGATAAACGAATAATCTTTAAATCAAAAGAACTGTACATTTTATACATTACACCATCAGAATCAATATACAACCCAACACAATAATGGACAGTTATATAAACATGTCCTCACAACTGAATGCACAGCGGAAAAGATAATATCATATACAAGTAATACATTTCGCCAACCAGCTCGCCTTCTGAGCTCCACAGCACCTCATGAATTCCAGAATGACCTAATAACCTGACTTTAGGCTGCTCGTGTAGAAAATGATGGGTACCCAGAGTTTAGAAAGGGAACAATAAACTCCAGATCAGTCATGAGACTGGTGTGAGAAGTTAAAACAGTTATTTTTACAAAGAAAATAAAAAGCAGTTTGCTATGCTTTTGGAAAATGAAACTACCATAAGGCCTCCCGCCACATACATAATGCAAACGTAGAATTGGAGGAGATTTCTCCTTATGATAGTCAAACATGCTTGATACGCAAATTTCCTTGATATTATTACTATAAGTGCAAAGTGTAGGAAAACATTTCGAAAGTATAATATAAATCTTAGCCAGCATAGACATTCCGAATTATGCCTGCTATAGCAACCATGTTCAATAGCAGGTTAACGCCGCATTCCATGGCAGGTTATACAACTAAAACCGTACATGGCTCGTATTGTTTCTTTGGATTTCCAACAAATGGCCAGGCCAAGGAACTTTCCATTGCCACATAGGTAAGCCTCTGGAAGGACGCCCCGAGAAACCAACCAGATCTCTTCCAACACAAGGCCCGGTTAGCTCTGAACTAGGTAACTACTGACACGAGTATGCCATCCTCCGGTCGTAGCCAACCTTTATCCCGGGATTCACCAACAACCACAAAGAAATAAATTTTGCAGCAACCACATAGGTTAAGTATCTGGGCTCCATACCATAATACCACCTCTATCCGGATGGAAATGTACATACCCTATGGGGGCGCTATCCCTAAATAACCTTGCTGCATTTTTCCTGTTTTGACCATTACTGGGTTGTGAGGTTCGATGAAGTCTCGTCCACAAAGCTACGCTTTTCACAAAAGCCATGCTTTGATCAACAAATGATCAGCAGCACTCAGCATGCCATGTTACCAAATTGGGAATTTATCACTAGTAACCATCAACTACATAACCTTTGAGCTCGTACGTCTCAGAGAAGGGTGTTAAGCTAAGAGAATAAATTCTCTGCCACCAACAAAAATGTATTTGATAGAAACCAGCTTTACATCTCAAATTATAACGTCAGACACACATCCATACAAGTCCGTTCCGGGATCGAATGGAACCGAAGGCACTTCCAAAGAAGTTCTTGCAAATCCATATATTCACTAATCACGTCCAGACTTCCCATCACGAAGGGTGATAAAATCTCTATATTGGGGATCAGCCGATGCAGAGACATTCGACGGTAATCCTTCCGTTTTTGAAAATATCCGGTCTTCAACGCCGGTCTTCAAATGCTATCCATTACGACGTATCACTATTCGGAATGGGATTTATGGCCCAAAGTTCCTCTCCCGGCTAAATTGAGTAACAAGTGCTTATTTTAAAATAAGTGTAGCATTCAAATTCAAGTAAATCACAACAAATACCCATTTAAAGGTAAATATTGATAGTCGGTTATTTAACTATTAATAGATATGCACAACATCACCAGATTCCAAATAATTTCCCAAATTATTTTTTTTCCAAAAATATATTTACAAGATATATTTTTTCCACACTTTAGCCATTTAAAAAAAATTTCAAATCACCTTTCACCTTTACAACTTTTGAAAACAAATTTCAAATCATTTTCCTTACGCGGAAACACTTCCAAGTATTGATTCATTTTCGCTGGAAATCTGCCGAGTTCAAATACTTTAAAAATAATTTATAACACCTTTCCAAAATATATCGGGAAAAACACTTTGAAATAAAACTATTTTTCTTTAAACACTTTACTAAAAATATTAGTTATAAAAATATTATACCAATATTACATATAACTTAAGTCCAAACTAATTATCAAAATAAAAATTAGTGGATAGGGTATAACTATTTAAATAACTATTTTCTAAAACAATTATTGATTAAATCTTAGAAATAATCATTTCTATATCAACTTAATAAAATATTTACCTAAAGGTTTCAAAACAATTTAAGAAGTTAATTTCTCCATAGTATCCTTTCAAAACCAATTCTAGAATTACACACACACACACACACACACACACACACACACATATATATCTTTCACAGCTATTCAGAAATTTTATTCGACTTTCCAGGGAGAATACACTTTCATTTCAAAATGGTTCATTTAAACCAATTAAATAAATCCTTACCGATTTATTTTAAATTTACGTTCCAAATCCGTAAAAAATTTTCCACACTTCAAAAATAAAGCAATGTTTATTTTTAAACAAATTTCCCTTTCCTTTATAATTTCCATGGTGAATTTAAATTTCCAAATATCCACTCATATACGATTTTCAAATCGATTTCAAATATTTAGTTTCAATAACAATTCAATTTTTCAGTTGATTTTAAAAACAACCAAATCAAATTTCACATTGATTTTTTCCAAGAAATTAAACACCAAGTGAATTTCGTTCAAATCTCAAATTGAAAACAATTTCTACTAAACCCCAAATCAATTTAAAAATTGATTCCAAATTCTTTTCAAAACACCAAATAATTCAATCACCAAAAATCAATTCCCAAATGGATTTCAAATTTTATTTCCTTTTAAAAATAAATTCCTTTAAAGAAAATAAATTCTTTTATTTTTAAAACTCTTTAAAATCCGTATTTTGAATAAATTCTTCAACCTTTGAATAATATTACCCGAAGTCCATTTATTAAAGTTTTTCCAAAATTTTGAAATTTTATTCAATAAGATTAAAAATAAAACTTTATTATTTTAGAATTCCTTCTTTTAATTTTACCCAATTCTCAAAAATAAATTTTAATATAAACTTCCAACCTGAATTTTCAAAAATCAAATTTTAATTTATTTCTGGTATCTAACGATACCAAAACTATATTCGGCTAAATTTTAGCCTTTAACGATTTCAATCACATAGATAATCGTACAGAGATTATAAATAATCAACACGCAACATTGAAACTAATTCAATTATTTGAGGAATCCAGATGGATCGCTCAAACCTGTTTCCCTGCATCCACAGATGTTAGCACAATACCAAACCCGTTTCAGGACGGGATATCATGGTACATAGGTTTATATAAAATATCATCCGCTATTATGCGGCGCAATGGGGTCTCATCCACTATATAATGCAGGAAATCAACTCTAAGTACATATATAATACCAGTTCCACTTCAAGGTGGAATATTGTAACATTCCTGAAAATTTATCAAGTTTAAATTGGCGATTAAATTTATTTTTGGAAATAAATTGTGAATTTATTAGAAAATTTTCTAGGATAAATAAATAATTTTGATTTTAAATAGTAATTTATATTAAGAAATTTAAGGATAAGTGATTTATAAAATAAATATTGAATTTCAAAATATAATGTATTAAAAATAAAAATAGAATTTAAAATCTTGAGATTAATAAAATGATAGTGATAGTTGTTTTCTAAAATATTAATTTTATTTGGAAGATATAATAAATTTCAGAAAAGGATTTATTTTTAGGATTTAATTCTCTTATCTAAACAAATGTGACCTTTGTTAATATGAAATCAAAAATTTTACATTCTTCTTTTCTTTTAAAGGTTGTACAAAATAAGTAAATAAATAAATGTATGAATGAAAATTGTAAAAATATATGAGTATATGAACATTATGAAAAAAAAATTAAGTGTAAGCAATAATTGAAATAAAATTTTGTTTTGAAAATATAAATATAAAAATAAAAAAAAATCTTTTGTCTTTGAAAATTTTAAATGTGAATATATACATAAGGAAGTATACATGCACATGAGAGATGGAGTGTAAGAGTTAACAAAATCAAAATGTTATAATGATTTTATACAAATGGCATTCACCATATCTAATAAAATATAATAATAAGATTAAAAAATTACAAAACTCTTCATTTTCCTATGCACAATCATAAAATAACTCAGCAAATCTGAAAAGTTTAGTAATCAAAAATCTCAAACTACAACAATACAAATGTAGGAGAAAGATAGAAACTGAAAACCAGGAAAATGAAGATCAAGCTTAAAAGAAAAAAAAAAAAAAAACAAAGCCTTGAAACAAATTCTGGGAATCAACTAGGAATTCAACTCAAACAACAATCAAGCAAGGATCAATTCAAATATAAAGCATGCAAGTTCAGGCAAGGTGGGATCTGAAACAAAGTTTAAAACAAATTCAAACTGAAATACAAAAGATCAAATCTGGGAATCAAATGCAGTTCTTTGGGAATAATAAAAGGCAAGTGAATTTCATTCTGTTTAAAATTTGAATTTGAGATTAGTAGTCAGTATTAAAACAAAGTTTTAAACAAAATTTATTTAACAAAGTTGCAGGAGAACTAATCCAGTTTAACAGCTAAAGTGATTCTGGTTTGCAACTGCAGATTTTATATCCTTGTGCCCAAGAATTCAAACCTTAGGTAAGTAAATTTAATTTTTGGTTTTTGATGAAATGAATAAGCAAATAAATGGTGATTAAGAAAAGATTAATTCACGAATTCCAGATTCAAGCCTCAGGCAAGACAAATCAAAATCAAAAATATGGAAAACCTGGAAGAAACAGTCCTTTCTGGAATTAAACAAACTGTAAGTAAATTGATTCTTTTATTTGTTAATTAATGAAATAAGTAACAAATGCAATAGGAAGTTTAAACAAAGTTTATGTTAATAAACTTCTGCAGATCAAAGAAATAAATGCCTGTCTCTGTTTAACAGAAACCAAGTTCCCCTCTACTCTGTCTAAAACACTTCTCTGCCTTTGTTTTTCTCAAAATCTAGGTGAGCAACCTAGCCCTAAATTTATATGTGTTTTATTTCCTGCATGAATGTGAGTAACATTTAAAACTTGAACTAAATGTTTGAGATAAAATTATGTTCGTGTGCTATGAAATGTCTGTGGTAATTATGATTGTTATGCATGTTGATTATGTTGGGTAATGTTCCCAGAGTCACACACTGTTTAGAAAATCTTTACAAATTGATTTAATTTGAGATTTATATTTGTGTGTTAGAATAAATAAAAGAAGATTGTATATCAGAGATTAGAATTCAGTTTATAAATAATGTGTTTTAACTTCTTAAGTTAAGACTTAAAAAAAAAAAAAAAAAAAATTTCTAGGTGAGTTAATATAGTGTGACATTTCTGTAACACAAGAAATGTCATTATGCATGTTCAATTTTAATCAAACCAAATCTAATTAATAAAATAATTCAGTGATACAAATCAAAAACATAAGCTGTAACTTGATTTTTAAATCAAGTATTGGTATTTTAAAGAGTATGTTCATTTACAGTTTTGTCTGGAAAATAAAAGTATGGATTTGTGCAATACTTGCAAATTGTGATTTAAGTAGATTTAGAATCTTTCTGGATTATAAAATAAGAATCATTGATCCTCAGAAAAATCTGAAATGATTTTAAAATTTGATTAGAGTAAGTGCAGTTGGAATTCTTCAGTTAAACCTAGTTTTGAAATGGGTTTGAACATTGGATCAGTGAGAAGGGTAGGATGGATCGAGTTCAAAGATGTTTGGGGTATTGATGGATGGCGAAGTAATGAAGCTAGTGCCGGAGTTTGGACGATGATGATGGTCGTAGTTGTGAAATATCAGTGTTGACAGGTTTTAGGAAGGTGGGGTATAGGCTGTTACAGTTTTTTAGCTTTAAAACTTGATTTCAAATTCAAGTTGATCTCAGGGAGATCTGGGGTTTTGATGATGAAGTGTGGTCTCTGATAGATAGGGGATGGTCGGAGATGTAGTTTAGAGGTGGCTGGAGGTGGTTTACAAATACACAGGGGTGTGTGCATGTTTGTGATGGTGGTGGGTTGATGTTTCTGGGTTGCAGAGTTTGTGCCTCGGGTTGGTCTCGGGGAAAAGTGGGGAAAACTCGAAGTAGAAGGGATATTAACTCGAAGTAAAATAGGGGAGTGCAGGGTGTATGTGTTCAGGTTTTTACAACAGAACCTGTTCTGTTTATTTTAAAAATTTAAAAAAAATAAAGTTAAATTAAATCTGGCAATTTGAACTTAAGATTTAACTTGAATCTAAGGATGAATTCAAATAGTTTGAATTCTTATTTTGAAATAATGTAAATGCAGAATTCAAATTTGGTTTTAAAAAAAAAATATAAAAATAAAAAAAGAAGAGAAACAGGAAACTGTTTCCAGATTTTTAAAGTTTGAAATAAAATGCAAACTAAAGTTTAACTTAGGATGTTAAAACTGAATTCAAATATGAATTTAAATAAGTTTAAATTCTGGTCTTTTGAAATAGTTTAAATTCAGGGAATTTCAAAGTTTGATTTTTTTTTAAAATAAACAGAAAACTGTTTCTGTTTTAAATGTAAAAGGTGAATTTAAATTTTAGTTGGAGATTTAAAACTGGGTTTAAGTTTGAGTTTAAAAGTTTTAAAATATTTAACAGTAAGGTTTCTAAAATTTAAACAAAGATAATATGATTTGTAAATGATTAAAGTTTTAAACAAAAGTTAAATAAGTTTATATATAAAACTAGATTTGTTTCAAAATTATGTTAAATAAGTTTTATATATAATAAATATGAAAGTTTTAAAATAAAAGAAGTGGATTTTGAAACTAAGTTTGTACTTAATTTTTTTAAAAGAATTTTAGAAAGGTTTAAAAGATTTAAAAGTTCAATTTAAAATGTGTCTGATTACAATTGATTTATGAATGTTATATTTTATTTCAAATAAAGTTCAATGATTTAAATTTGGGTAATCAATTATAATAAAGATTATCTTGAGTAATTTAGAATTTGATTTAATTAAAGACAAATAAATTTGTGAAGATAATTAAATCATTTTTAATTATCAAGAGTTATGGGTTAATAAATGATTTAATTAAGATAGTGTTTTTCTTAATTAAGAATCTTTTAATATAATAAGTTAAGAATCATTTAATTAATTTTAAATGATTAAGTTAAATAGTTAATTAAGTAATTAAATTCTGATTAATTAAGATAATCACTTTGGATTAATCTAAATATAATTACTTAGGGAAGTAATTAAGTAATTAAGTGATTAATTGCTAAAGGTAATTAAGTAAAGGATAAATACTTTATTAAAGGTAATTAAGTAATGTGATTAAGAGCTAATCATTTGAGTTATTAATTGAAGAATTAATTAATAATTAGTTAAAGGTTTAAATTATTTGATTAATGATTAATGAATAAAATAGTTAAGAATAATTAATTAAGTGATTAATTACATGTTAAAGTAATTAAGTATGGATAGTTAATGATTAAAGATTTATTAATCAAATGTTTGAAGGTTAATTAATTTAAAGAAAAATTAATTAATTAATTAATTAATGAAGGTGATTAAGACTTAATCAATTGTAATTAATGATAATTAATCATTGATCAAAGATTTGTAATGAAAGTGATTATGTGGTTGATAAATTTAAAACCACACAAATTTATTCATCTTAACTGAAGATGTTTGATTATTATGGAATGCTTTGTGATGGATTGATATATTTGGTATGTGATGTGATGTTATGTGACGCTTTGTGCTGAGCTGCTATATTTGTGATGAATATACTGTCGTATGAATATGAAAACCCCTTGACCCATAAAACGACATTTGGATTTCGATGCGACAGGGAGTCGGATTCCATTTGGTTTTCCGAAACCCACATCGAATTCTAATAATTGAATCTGTGTTGATTGATGATGTGGCACTCTCATTGTGTAAAACCCTTGGACCACACTATACACACACAAATATGGATTGCACGTGGAAATGGGTTAAGTCACAGATTTTGAAATTGTTTTAAAATTGAATTTTTAAATCCAAAATAGTTTTTGAACTAGAATTGAAGCTTTTGAAAATGGTTATTTTTGAATAACTTGATGGAGTTTTGAAAATTTAAATAATTGGATTTAAATTTGAATTCAATATTTGAAATTGAATTCTATAATTTGGGAACTAGGGTTTAAAAAGTTATTCAACTTATTAATGGGTTTATATGGGTTTCTAAACCATTTTAAAGGTGATATTTTGGAATTTAAATTCAACCCAAGATTTCAACTTGTACAAATTGGTTTTTTCTGAAACGAAAACTATTTGTTTTCAAATGATTGAAGCTTTCACATAAGAATGAATTTCCAATTTGTGTTAAAGGATTTCAAGTCTAAAATGAAGATAGTTTTCCAAATTATAGATAAATCTTTGGAAACGTGTTTTGAAAGCTATAAATCTCTAATTTAAAGACTTAATTGGGTTAATCCAAATTGAATGGGAATTGTTTTGAAATCTATGAATAGATCTTTGTGAAACTGGGTGAAACTTTGTGAAATAAATCTTTTTGTTTAAAGATTAAAAATGGTAATTTGTTTAACCATTTGAAAGAAAGGTTTGGATTTTATAAGTTGTGACTTAACTAAAATCCCATATCCATATGTTTTTAAATATGGCGCTCGCTATTCGGTTTAGCCGGGAGAGGACCTTGTGTCATATAGCCCATTTCCGAATAGTGATACGACGTTATGGATTGCAATTGAAGACCGGTGGTGAAGACCGGGTATTTGTGAGAACGATAGGATAACCTATCGATTAACTCTGCACTGAGTTGCTCCGGTATAGAGTTCTCCCTAGTGATGGGAAGTCCGATCGGGATTGTGGATACCCGGATTTACAAGGGCTTCTTCGGAAGTGCCTTCGGTTCTGTTCGAACCCGGGACAGACTTGTATGGTTTTATGTCCGACATTACACTTTGAGATATTAAACTGATCTTTATCAAATACATTTCTGCTTGGTGGCGGAGAATTTATTCTCTTAGCTTAACACCCTTCTCTGAGACGTACGAGCTCAGAGGTTATGTAGTTGACATTTATCAGTGATATATTCCCAATTTGGTAATGTGGCATACTGAGTGCTGCTGTGTGATGATCATTGGTTGATCATTGTGATATGATCATTTGTTTGATCATTTATCTTTGTGATCATTGCTTTGGTCATCTGTTGACCCAAAGCATGGCTTTGTGCCAAAGCGTAGCTTTGTGGACGAGACTGCATCAGGACCTCACTCCCCGGAAATGGTCGAAACAGGAAAGATGCGGCAAGGTTATGAGGGTCGCTCCCTTTAGGGTATGTCATTCCCTTCTGGTAAAGGGTGGTATCATGGTATGGAGCCCAGATACTTACCTATGTGGATACTGCAGATCTATTACTTTGTGATACTTTGTGGTTGTTGGTACGAGCGCTCGGATAAAGGTCCCAAAGGACCGGGGGATGGCATATTCGTGTAGTAGTTACCTAGTTACAGAGGTAACCCGGCCTTGTGTTGGCAGAGATCTAACCGTAACGTTAGTTCTCGGGACGTCCCGCCAGAGGCGATCCCATGTGGCAGTAGGAAGTTCCTTAGCCTGACCATTTGTTGGAAATCCATTCATCCAATACGTGCCTTGTACGGTTTTAGTTGTAGAACCTGCCATTTACTTATGGTGGTCACCACTGTTTAGATGGTAGCTATAGTAGGCATAGTTCGGAATGTCTATGCTGGCTAGGATTTGTATTCTACTTTCGAAATGTTTTTCTACACTTTGCACTTATTATAATAACATCAAAGAATTTTCTCGTATCAAGCATATTTGTCATAAGGAGAAATCTCCTCCAATTCTGCGTTTGCATTGTGTGTGTGGCGGGAGGCCTTATGGTAGTTTCATTTTCCAAAAAGCATTGCGGATTTTAAATTTAAATTCTGTTGTTTGTTTTAAAGACCAATTGCTTTTGTTTGCTCATACCAGTCCCATGACTGATTTGGAGTTTATTGTTCATTTCCTAAACTCTGGGTGCCCACTATTTTCCCACACGGGCAGTCTAGAGTTGGGTTTTTCAGATAGTCAGGTTTAGTAGATTATCTGGAGCTAGTTCAGTCTTTGGATCTGAACTGCACTTGCTTACCTTTGTGCATCGTGATTTGGAGTTCGAGCTATTGCTGGATTGGTGCTTTGGAGATGGAGATTACCGATACTGGAGTTCTTCCTTGAAGACTATATTGGAGATTTTGTTCCGCTGTGGTGTTATCTTTTATTTCCGCTGCTATTATCTTGTATCATTACTATGATGTATAATGATTTTCATTGTACCATTCATGTTGTATCTGTTATTGTATCAAATGTTGTATATCGATATCTGCTATTCTTTTCTTCCGCTGTGTTGTACTTAATGTGTTATAAGCTCCGGCACGACTCGAATTCGACATTTGAATCTGTGGCATTCAAGTACAGTGGAGTACAGATGTCGTTTTCGAACGCTGGAATTTGAATCGTGACAAATATCGCGGTATATGTGTTTAATAAAATAACCTCCGCTTAATATGCGGCGTATAGGGTCTATTTCCAATACAACAAATAGCAATTTATCATTTAATCACACAATCAAGCAATTTTTAAATTTAACTATTTAAAATCTAAATCGAAACACAATTCGATTGAGTGAGAAGTTCTCACCTTGCTTTCAATAACAATTACAGCGCTTTATTTTGAATAAAATTAAACACGCGTTTAATTTTACCTAAAATTATCACTAGATCCAATCAATCCGAATCCAGCTCCATTGCGTAGTGCTCGTTAATATGATTCCAATGCAAGTCGTTTCGTGCGAAACGGACCTCGTATCAAAAGGATATCAATTTTTAAAATTCGTACGATTCTAAAAGATAATTAATTTACAATTTTTATTTTATTTTTAAACCCTTTTTTTCATCACAGCCGCTCATCTTTGGAACACCAGATCTGGGCCATGCATTATCCTTTCTCCTTCTTCCAGTTTCCTTCGACCGTGAAAACCCATACCAGCGGCAAAAAACCCTAATTATCGTGTCCCTTCCGATCGATTTCACGTCGATCAAGAACCACCACTCCAAAGCTCGTACAGCCGCGCGCCACTGCCTTGAATAGCTCGAAGCTCGGTTGCACATTCTTCTCGAAAAACGTATGCAAAGGTAGAATGAACGCAAGCCTATTGCCATCGATCCATCTCGTTAAAAACGATCACATCCATATGGATTGGATGCAATCGCGATCCTCTACAAGTTTCTAGTTCGAAGATTTTCAAAACAATCGAGGGATTGAGAGAGATTAGAGGGAAAAGTTTGGCAATTTCTGGCCTTGGAAACGAAAATAGCAGCTAGCCCTAATAGGTTTAGGGTTTTGTGAAAATAGTGAAATATGGAGGCCTTTTATACAAAATAGCAAAACACTATTCATCTGAAATTTTTCCGAACTCCAAACGAAGCGTCCTGCCTGGCGTTTATAATGTTTTACCCCTATTCCGAACGCAATGGAATATATATCGGGAGCCAATTCGATCATATTTTGTAGATTGGTTTTCTAATTGACTATTTAAATTTCAAATTCACTTAAACCGATTTCAGCGCGTTTTAGCTTGCCCCGGAAAAACCGTAAATCCGATTGACACGAAATTTGAAATCTTACAATAATTTAACATTACGGATACAATGAATCTGGTTTCGTTGAAATCTGAGACGGTCTGAAAAAATGAAAATTTTTACTCGTCAGTTAAATATTAAAATATTCAAGTTTTTACAATTTAGCTTTTAATTCAATTTTAGAAGTTCTATAACATCATTCTAACTCCAATATGATTTAATACAACTTTTCAAATCAAATTTAATCACTTTAAACCCAATTTCCAATTATTTCTGTAATTTCAAATATTAAATTATCGATTTAATTGTCCAATTAAATTTAGATATTCGAAATATAATTTATTCGACTTACAAATTTTACTTGTTAATATTTAAAATCAATTATATACGAATTTCAAATGACAGGAATTCTGGGTCATTACAAACTTCCTCCCTTAAAAGAATTTCGTCCTCAAAATTGCCAAGTAAGAAAAAGTTACAGAATCCATTAACTTTTCAAAACCATTTGTTCAAACTAAATTTCAAATTCATTTAAACATTTTAACTTTTCCAAAATCCATAGTTAAACTTCTTATAATAACTTTACTAAGTTTTCAAATCCTACATTTTCATTTCAATTTAGAAATTGACTTTTCGTTAACAAAAGTTTTCTAAAAATTTTCAAAATTTTTCTAACTCCCAAAATTTACGAAATTTTTTGGTAGAGTCTCCCTTGTACGGAGGAGCTTTTGCAATATCACAATAGATATAAATATATATACATCGCCCAAACGGTCGGAAAACGGAAAAACAGTTCATATTTCCTATTTTTATTGCGTAGGCGTACCTTTTAAGCATTTTTAAGCAAAGCAGTTATTTATTAGCATTCTAGCGTGACCAAATCCATCCAACTACAGCCCCGGTACCTGTACTTACTCAATTTAAACATGTAAGTGACATATATAGGAAATTCATTTACATTTCACTAATTTTCAATAGAAAACACGTAGTTTTCATAAGCAATGCAATCAAAATAATTCCCATAAGCAATTTATAAGGTTTCGATACGAATTTTAATTGCTTACAACCAATTCACATTAGTTCACTTTCAATTCAAATTCAATTACATAGCTTTCCATTTATCAATTCAATTTCATTAACACTTAATGAATTATATACAATCAACTAACAATCATATAACAACCAAATCATAACCAATATAACCAAATTATTAAATTCACATTCAGTTTGGTTTAACACTTAAAATTCCAATTGGTTGATATCAAATTGACTTCCATTCAATTATTCAATTTCCATTTTACTGTTTTTTTTATGAATTAACACTTACATCCATTATTCCATAACAATTTATTTACATTAGATTGATTTACATTCAATCCATTTATTAATTCAATTTCTAATTCATTTAACAAATAAGATTGAATTTCATTTATATAACTCAAGTTCATATTCTTCACTTTATCAATTACTTCGATACGATAATCAACTTCATTCAACATCACTTAAGTTATATTCCATTTCAAACATCATTTGTTTAACTTAACTTAAATTTCCCCTTATAAATCCAATTCAGATTCCAATTCTAAAGTAAATTCTATTTAACTTTTACCAAAGTCAAATTTCATTACTTACAAATTCCAATTCCAATTCCATTCCAATTCACAAATCAAATTCAAAATCCAATTCACAAATCAAATTCAATTCCAATTCCAGTTCTATTTACTTACAAATTCGAAACGAATTTCAACATTCAATTTCATTTTATTGCACTTGCAATTGCAAATTTTATTTATTCATTCACAATTTATTTTCCGGCTTAATAATTGTATTCCAATCATTTAGTCTATTAGACCTCTAAAATTCACCTTTATTCCAATTAACTCAAGTCAATTTCAGTTTAAATCTGAATTTACTAAGTCATCCAAACTTATTTATTATTCCATAAACATTTTACATAACATTCTAGAGTCTTTACAATCTTTCAAAAATTATTTTTGAAATCTATTCAAATTATCTTTTGAATTTCCAAAACCACACCCAATTTCACAAACAACTTCCATTTAATTATAATTAGGCAGCAATTCCTCTCATGGAAACTCGAAAATTAGCGCCGATGATGTCGCGATCATCATCGGAATTATTTTCCAGCAACCGAAAAGAGTTTAGTGCTTTCTTCCCTTCAAAACAATTTTCCAAAACCCTTGAAAATCATTTTCAAATTCCAAAGAATTTAAATTTCCCAAATCTCAAAATTTCAAATTCTTTAAATTTGTTTTCAAATATTACTCTGGAATTCCATTTCAAATTATGAATCACATTTACAATTTATATTTGCAAATCTCATTTGTATATGGATTTATTTCTCAGCTTTTGATTATGCTTTCAATTTCTTGTTCAATAATCGATGATAATAATTTAATATTATCACTTCCTAATAACCAAGCAACCATAATAATTTTTGAAAAATCATTCCTTTTATTTACGAAATAGTCTGGGTAAAATTATTTCATTTACCCTATTTTAAAACAATACCGTGTCGGTTTATCTTGTTTAAGAGTTTAGAAACTCCTATCAACACAATTGGCTAGACTGCACCGACTAGAATCTATAAATAATCAACTGATAAGTCAACACAATACAAAACAATTTTATATTCACTAACAAATACGCGCTCATATCTATTATTACACTCACACTCATTCTAGAGTACTACTAACTCTATCCCTAATGAGTAATTCCCAACAGAGCCAGGGTTGTCGCTTAACCAAAGGCTCTGATACCAAATGTGAAGACCCGATTCTTCGACTCTCGAAAATCGACAATAATACGTCCACTGTATCAATTGCGGAACAATTGAATGTCGGAAAACCAAACCCTTAGGGTTTAAGAAGAAGAAAATAATAGAAGAAATAAGAAAGAAAAGCAACAGAAACGATACCAGAATCTCACAGTCGCAGCAGAACAACATACAATAGACAAATGAATAATCTTTAAATCAAAAGAATTGTACACTTTATACATTACATCATCAGAGTCAATATACAACGCAACACAATAATGGACAGTTATATAAATCTATCGTCACAACTGAATACACAACGGAAAAGATAATATCATATACAAGTGATACGTTTCGCCAACCAGCTCGCCTTCTGAGCACCACAGCACCTCCTGAATTCTAGAATGACCTAATAACCTGACTCTAGGATGCCCGTGTAGAAAATGATGGGCACCCAGAGTTTAGAAAGGGAACAATAAACTCCAGGTCAGTCATGCGACTGGTGTGAGAACTTAAAACAGTTAATTTTACAAAGAAAATAAAAAGAATTTCGCTATGCTTTTGGAAAATGAAACTACCATAAGGCCTCCCGCCACACACACAATGTAAATGCAGAATTGAAGGAGATTTCTCCTTATGATAGTCAAAAATGCTTGATACGTAAATTTATTTGATGTTATTACTATAAGTGCAAAATGTAGGAAAACATTTCGAAAGTATAATATAAATCTTAGCCAGCATAGACATTTCGAACTATGCCTACTATAGCTACTATGTTCAATAGCAGGCTACCGCTACATTCCATGGCAGGTTATACAACTAAAACCGTACAGGGCTCGTATTGTTTCCTTGGATTTCCAACAAATGGTCAGGCCACGGAACTTCCCATTGCCACATGGGTACGCCTCTAGAAGGACGCCCCGAAAACCTAACCGGATCTCTGCCAACACAAGGCCGGGTTACCTCTGAACTAGGTAACTACTAACACGAGTATGCCATCCCCCGGTCGTAACCGACCTTTATCCCGGGATTCACCAATAACCACAAAGAAATAAATTTGCACCAACCACATAGGTTAAGTATCTAGGCTCCATACGATAATACAACCTCTATACAGAAGGAATTGTACATACCCTATGGGGCGCTATCCCCAAATAACCTTGCTGCATTCTTCCTGTTTTGACCATTACCGGCCTGTGAGGTTTGACGAAGTCTCGTCCACAAAGCTACGCTTTTCACAAAAGCTACGCTTTTCACAAAAGCCACACTTTGATCAACAAATGATCAGCGGCACTCAGCATGCCACGTTACCAAATTGGGAATGTATCACTAGTAACCATTAACTACATAACCTCTGAGCTCGTACGTCTTAGAGAATGGTGTTAAGCTAAGAGAATAAATTCTCCGCCACCAACAGAAATGTATTTGGTAGAAACCAGCTTTACATCTCAAATTGTATCGTCAGGCACACATCCATACAAGTCCGTTCCAGGATCGAACGGAACCGAAGGCACTTCAAAAGAAGTCCTTGCAAATCCGGATATTCACTAATCACGTCCGGACTTCCCATCACAAAGGGTGATAAAATCTCTATATCGGGGATTAGCCGATGCAGAGACATTCGACGGTAATCCTTCCATTTTCGAAAATATCCGGTCTTCAACGCCGGTCTTCAAATGCTATCCATTACGACGTATCACTATTCGGAATGGGATTTATGACCCAAAAGGCCTCTCTCGGCTAAATTGAATAATGAGCGCTTATTTTAAAATAAGTGTAGCATTCAAATTCAAGCAAATCACAACATATACCCATTTAAAGGTAAATATTGATAGTCGGTTATTTAACTATCAATAGATATGCACAACATCACCAGATTCCGAATAATTTCCCAAATTATTTTTTTCCAAAAATATCTTTACAAGATATATTTTTTCCACACGTCAACCATTTGAAACAAATTTCAAATCACCTTTCACCTTTACAACTTTTGAAAATAAATTTCAAATCATTTTCCTTACGCGGAAACACTTCCAAGTATTGATTCATTTTCACTGGAAATCTGCCGAGTTCAAATACTTTAAAAATAATTTATAACACCTTTCCAAAATATATCGGGAAAAACACTTTGAAATAAAACTATTTTTCTTTAAACACTTTACTAAAAATATTAGTTATAAAAATATTGTACCAATATTACATATAACTTAAGTCCAAACTAATTTTCAAAATAAAAATTAGTGGATAGGGTATAACTATTTAAATAACTATTTTCTAAAACAATTATTGATTAAATCTTAGAAATAATCATTTCTATATCAACTTAATATATCTTTACTTAAAGGATTCAAAACAATTTAAGAAGTTAATTTCTCCAAAGTATCCTTTTCAAAACTAATTCTAGAATTTTACACACACACACACACACACATATATACTTTGAAAGCTATTCAGAAATTTTATTCGGCTTTCCAGGGAGAATACACTTTCATTTCAAAATGGTTCATTTAAACCAATTAAATAAATCCTTACCGATTTATTTTAAATTTACGTTCCAAATCCGTAAAAAAAATTTCCACACTTCAAAAAGAAATCAATGTTTATTTTTAAACAAATTTCCCTTTCCTTTATAAATCCCATGGTGAATTTAAATTTTCAAATATCCACTGATATACGATTTTCAAATCGATTTCAAATATTCACTTTCAATAACAATTCAATTTTTCAATTGATTTTAAAAACAACCAAATCAAATTCCATATTGATTTTTTCCAAGAAATTGAACACCAAGTGAATTTCATTCAAATCTCAAATTGAAATCAATTTCTACTAAACATCAAATCAATTTTAAAACTGATTCCAAATTCTTTCCAAAACACCAAATAAATTTCAAAATGGATTTTCAAAAGATTTAAATTCAATCACCAAAAATCAATTCCCAAATGGATTTCAAATTTTATTTCCTTTTAAAAATAAATTCCTTTAAAGAAAACAAATTCTTTTATTTTTCAAACTCTTTAAAATCCGTATTTTGAATAAATTCTTCAACCTTTGAATAATATTACCCGAAATCCATTTATTAAAGTTTTTCCCAAATTTTGAAATTTTATTCAATAAGATTAAAAATTAAACTTTATTATTTTAGAATTACTTCTTTTAATTTTACCCAATTCTCAAAAATAAATTTTAATATAAACTTTCAACTTGAATTTTCAAAAATCAAATTTTTATTTATTTCGGGTATCTAAGTATACCAAAATTATATTCGGCCAAATTTTAGCCTTTAACGATTTCAATCACAAAGATAATCATACAGAGATTATAAATAATCAACACGCAACATTGAAACTAATTCAATTATTTGTGGAATCCAGTTGGATCGCTCCAACCTGTTTCCCTACATCCACAGATGTTAGCACAATACCAAACTCGTTTCAAGACGGGATATCGCGGTACATGGGTTTATATAAAATATCATCCGCTATTATGCGGCGCAATAGTGTCTCATCCACTATATAATGCAGGAAATCAACTCCAAGTACATATATAATACCAATTCCACTTCAAGTGGAATATCGCGGTATATGTGTTTAATAAAATAACCTCCGCTTAATATGCGGCGTATAGGGTTTATTTCCAATACAACAAATAGCAATTTGTCATTCGATCACACAATCAAGCAATTTTTAAATTTAACTATTTAAAATCTAAATCGAAACACAATTCGATTGAGTGAGAAGTTCTCACCTTGCTTTCAATAACAATTGCAGTGCTTTATTTTGAATAAAATTAAACACGCGTTTCATTTTACCCAAAATTATCACTAGCTCAAATCAATCCCAATCCAGCTCCATTGCATAGTGCACGTCAGTACGATTCCACCGCAAGTCGTTTCGTGCGAAACGTACCTCGTATCAAAAAGATATCAATTTTTAAAATTCGTACGATTCTAAAAGATAATTATTTACAATTTTTATTTTATTTTTAAACTTTTTTTCCATCGCAGCCGCTCATCTTTGGAACACCAGACCTGGGCCGCGTGTTATCCTTTCTCCTTCTTCCAGTTTCGTTCGACCGTGAAAACCCATACCAGCAGCCAAAAACCCTAATTATCGTGTCCCCTCCGATCGATTTCACGTCGATTAAGAACCACCACTCCAAAGCCCTTACTGCCGCGCGCCACTGCCTTGAATAGCTCGAACCTCAGTTGCACGTGATTTTCGGAAAAGTATGCAAAGGTATAATGAACGCAAGCCTATTGCCGTCGATCCATCTCGTTAAAAACAATCACATCCGTATGGATTGGAAGCACTCGCGATCTTCTACAAGTTTCTAGTTGGAAGATTTTCAAAACAATCGAGGGATTGAGAGAGATTAGAGGGAAAAGGTTGGCAATTTCTGGCCATGGAAACGAAAATAGCGGTTAGCCCTAATAGGTTTAGGGTTTTGTGAAAATAATGAAATATGGAGGCCTTTTATAGAAAATAGCAAAGCACTATTCATCCGAAATTTTTCCGAACTCCAACCGAAGCGTGCCGCCTGGCATTTATAATGTTTTACCCCTACCCCGAACACAATGGAATATATATCAGGAGCCAATTCGATCGTATTTGGAAGATAGGTTTTCTAATCGACTATTTAAATTTAAAATTCACTTAAACCGATTTCAGTGCGTTTTAGCGTGCCCCGGACAAACCGTAAATCCGATTGACACGAAATTTGAAATCTTACAATAATTTAACATTATGGATCCAATGAAACTAGTTTCGTCGAAATCCGAGACTGTCTGAAAAAATGTCTATTTTTACTCGTCGGTTAAATATTAAAATATTCAAATTTTTACAATTTAGCTTTTAATTCAATTTTAAAAGTTCTATAACATCATTCTAACTCTAATATGATTTAATACAACTTTACAAATCAAATTTAATCACTTTAAACCCAATTTCCAATTATTTCTGTAATTTCAAATATTAAATTATCGATTTAATTGTCCAATTAAATCTAGATAGTCGAAATATAATTTATTCGACTTACAAATTTTACTTGTTAATATTTAAAATCAATTAAATATACGAATTTCAAATAACAGGAATTCTGGGTCGTTACAAACTTCCCCCCTTAAAAGAATTTCGTCCTCGAAATTGCCAAGTAAGAAAAAGTTACAGAATCCATTAACTTTTCAAAACCATTTGTTCAAAGTAAATTTTAAATTCATTTAAACATTCTAACTTTTCCAAAATCCATAGTTAAACTTCTAATAATAACTTTACTAAGTTTTCAAATCCTACATTTTCATTTCAATTTAGAAATTGACTTTCCGTTAACAAAAATTTTCTAAAAATTTTCAAAATTTTTCTAACTCCCAAAATTTACGGAAACTTTTGGCAGTCTCCCTTGTACGGAGGAGCTTTTTCAATATCACAATAGATATAAATATACATATACATCCACCCACACGGTCGGAAACAGAAAAACAGTTCATATTTCCTATTTTTATTGCGTAGGCGTACCTTTTTAGCATTTTTAAGCAAAGCAGTTATTTATTAGCATTTTAGCGTGACCAAATCCATCCAACTACAGCCCCGGTACCTTTACTTGCTCAATTTAAACATGTAAGTGACATACATAGGAAATTCATTTACATTTCACTAACTTTCAATAGAAAACACGTAGTTTTCATAAGCAATGCAATCAAAATAATTCCCATAAGAAATTTATAAGGCTTCGATACGAATTTTAATTGCTTACAACCAATTCACATTAGTTCACTTTCAATTCAAATTCAATTACATAGCTTTCCATTTATCAATTCAATTTCGTTAACACTTAATGAATTACATAAAATCAACTAACAATCATATAACAACCAAATCATAACCAATATAACCAAATTATTAAATTCACATTCAATTTGGTTTAACACTTAAAATTCTAATATGTTTATATCAAATTGACTTCCATTCAATTATTCCATTTCCAATTTACTAGGTTTTTTTTATGAATTAACACTTACATCCATTATTCCATAACAATTTATTTACATTAGATTGATTTACATTCAATCCATTTATTAATTCAATTGCTAATTCATTTAACAAATAAGGTTGAATTTCATTTATATAACTCAAGTTCATATTCATCACTTCACTTTATCAATTTACTTCGATACCAAATTAACTTCATTCAACATCACTTAAGTTATATTCCATTTCAAACATCATTCGTTTAACTTAACTTAAATTTTCCCTTATAAATCCAATTCAGATTCCAATTCTAAAGTAAATTCTATTTAACTTTTACCAAAGTCAAATTTCGTCACTTATTCAAATTCATATCTCATTTTGCTTAACAAAATTGTTTAACCATTTTATCATTTGGTTTCACTTACATATATTACACTGGATTTCCAATTCTATATGAATACAATTTACTTTCATAAAAAAAATATTGGATTCAATTCATTTTAAACCTTATCCATTTAGTCATTCTTCAATTAGTTGCACTTACTAATTTTAGTTTAATACTTCACTTTGTTTTTGATAAATCAAATTCAATTCCAATTCCAGTTCTATTTACTTACAAATTCGAAACGAATTTCAACATTCAATTTCATTTTATTGCACTTGCAATTGCAAATTTTATTTATTCATTCACAATTTATTTTCCAACTTAATAATTGTATTCCAATCATTTAGTCTATTAGACCTCTAAAATTCACCTTTATTCCAATTAACTCGGGTCAATTTCAGTTTAAGTCTGAATTTCCTATGTCATCCAAACTTATTTATTATTCTATAAACATTTTATATAACATTCTAGAGTCTTTTCAATCTTTCAAAAATAATTTTTGAAATCTATTCAAATTATCTTTTGAATTTGCAAAACCAAACTCAATTGCACAAACAACTTCCATTTAATTATAATTCGACAGCAATTCCTCTCATGGAAACTCGAAAATGAACGCCGTTGATGCGCGATCATCATCGTAATTATTTTCCAGCAACCGAAAAGAGTTTAGTGCTTTCTTTCCTTCAATTTTTTTTTCCAAAACCCTTGAAAATCATTTTCAACTCCAAAGAATTTAAATTTCCCAAATCTCAAAATTTCAAATTCTTTAAATTTGTTTTCAAGTATTACTCTAGAATTCCATTTTAAATTATGAATCACATTTACAATTTATATTTGCAAATCTCATTTGTATATGGATTTATTTCTCAGCTTTTGATTATGATTTCAATTTCTTATTCAATAATCGATGATAATAATTTAATATTATCACTTCCTAACAACCAAGCAACCATAATAATTTTCGAAAATCCTTCCTTTTATTTATGAAATAGTCTGGGCAAAATTATTTCATTTACCCTATTTGAAAACAATACTGTGTCGGTTTATCTTGTTTAAGAGTTTAGAAAGTCCTATCAACACAGTTAGCTAGACTACACCGACTAGAATCTATAAACAATCAACCGATAAGTCAACACAATACAAAACAATTTTATATTCACTAACAAATACGCGCTCATATCTATTATTACACTCACACTCATTCTAGAGTACTACTAACTCTATCCCTAATGGGTAATTCCCAACAGAGCCAGGGTTGTCGCTTAACCAAAGGCTCTGATACCAAATGTGAAGACCCGATTCTTCGACTCCCGAAAATCGACAATAATACGTCCACTATATCAATTGCCGAACAATCGAATGCCGGAAAACCAAACCCTTAGGGTTTAAGAAGAAGAAAAAAGTAGAAGAAATAAGAAAGAAAGAAAAGCAACAGAAATGATATCAGAATCTCAGAGTCGCAGCGGAACAACATATAATAGATAAATGAATAATCTTTAAATCATGAGAATTGTACACTTTATTGATTACATCATCAGAGTCAATATACAACGCAACACAATAATGGACAGTTATATAAACCTGTCCTCACAACTGAATACATAGCGGAATAGATAATATCATATACAAGTGATACGTTTCTCAACCAGCTCGCCTTCTGAGCTCCACAACACCTCCTGAATTCCAGAATGACCTAATAATCTGACTCTAGGCTGCCCGTGTAGAAAATGATGGGCACCCAGAGTTTAGGAAGGGAACAATAAACTCCAGGTCAGTCATGCGACTGGTGTGAGAACTTAAAACAGTTAATTTTACAAAGAAAATAAAAAGAATTTCGCTATGCTTTTGGAAAATTAAACGACCATAAGGCCTCCCGCCACACAAACAATGCAAATGCAGAATTGGAGGAGATTTCTCCTTATGATAGTCAAAAATGCTTGATACGCAAATTTCTTTGATGTTATTACTATAAGTGCAAAGTGTAGGAAAACATTTCGAAAGGATAATATAAATCTTAGCCAGCATAGACTTTCTGAACTATGCCTACTTTGGCTACCATGTTTAATAGCAGGTTACCGCCATATTCCATGGCAGGTTATACAACTAAAACCGTACAGGGCTCGTATTGTTTCCTTGGATTTCCAAAAATGGCCAGGCCAAGGAACTTCCCATTGCCACATGGGTACACATCTAGAAGGATGCCCCGAGAACATAACCGGATCTCTGGCAACACAAGGCCGGGTTACCTCTGTACTAGGTAACTACTGACACGAGTATGCCATCCCCCGGTCGTTACCGACCTTTATCCCGGGATTCACCAACAACCACAAAGAAATAAATTCGTAGCAACCACATAGGTTAAGTATCTGGGCTCCATACCATAATACCACCTCTATCCAAAAGGAAATGTACATACCCTATGTGGACACTATCCCCAAATAACCTTGCTGCATTCTTACTGTTTTGACCATTACCGGGTTGTGAGGTTCGACGAAGTCTCGTCCACAAAGCTAAGGTTTTCACAAAAGCCACGCTTTGATCAATGATCAGCGGCACTCAGCATGCCACGTTACCAATTTGGGAATGTATCACCAGTAACCATCAACTACATAACCTCTGAGCTCGTACATCTCAGAGAAGGGTGTTAAGCTAAGAGAATAAATTCTCCGCCACCAACAGAAATGTATTTGATAGAAACCAGCTTTACATCTCAAATTGTATCGTCAGACACACATCCATACAAGCCCGTTGTAGGATCGAACGGAACCGAAGGTACTTCAAAAGAAGTCCTTGCAAATCTGGATATTCAATAATCACGTCTGGACTTCCCATCACAAAGGGTGATAAAATCTCTATATCGGGGATCAGCCGATGCAGAGACATTCGACGGTAATCCTTTCGTTTTTGAAAATATCCCGTCTTCAACACTGGTCTTCAAATGCTATCCATTACGACGTATCACTATTCGGAATGAGATTTATGACCCAAAGGTCCTCTACCGGCTAAACCGAATAACGAGCGCTTATTTTAAAATAAGTGTAGCATTCAAATTCAAGCAAATCACAACAAATACCCATTTAAAGGTAAATATTGATAGTCGGTTATTTAACTATCAATAGATATGCACAAAATCACCATATTCCAAATAATTGCCCAAATTATTTATTTTCCAAAAATATCTTTACATGATATATTTTTTCAACACTTCAACCATTTGAAAACAAATTTCAAATCACATTTCACCTTTACAACTTTTGAAAACAAATTTCAAATCATTTTCCTTACGAGGAAACACTTCCAAATATTGATCCATTTTCACTGGAAATCTGCCGAGTTCAAATACTTTAAAGGTAATTTATAACACCTATCCAAAATATATCAGGAAAAACACTTTGAAATAAAACTATTTTTCTTTAAACACTTTACTTAAAATATTAGTTATAAAAATATTATACCAATATTACATATAACTTATGTCCAAACTAATTTTCAAAATAAAAATTAGTGGATACAATATAACTATTTAAATAACTATTTTCTAAAACAATTATTGATTAAAACTTAGAAATAATCATTTCTATATCAACTTAATAAATCTTTACGTAAAGGATTCAAAACAATTTAAGAAGTTAATTTCTCCAAAGTATCCTTTTCAAAACCAATTCTAGAATTATATATATGTATGTATATGTTTCAAAGCTATTTAGATGTGACGCCCTACCTCTATGCTCACAATAACAAAGGTTATTATAAGGAATAACGTCTGCTATTGCGAAGACTAAGGCTTGTTAGAAGCGACCATCTGTAAGTTATGCCTTAGACGAGTGTTGATTACATCGATAGGAGTTGTGAAAATTACTCCCAAAGATATAAATTCGATCCAAATCTAAAATGAAACTACAGTGGCTAAAGAAAAATCCAAAACAACTCATAACAACAACAACACTGATAGTATAATCACATCAGAACAGAAATATCAGATATATAGCGGAAGACAAGTCTGGAATACATGCTACAACAATCGATGATTCACATGAACCAAATGTGCAGATACATATACATCAACATACACGAGATGAGAGTCAACATCAATGGTACACCTCGAAGACTAGACAAAAGATGGAGTGAAATCCCAAAAGCTGAAGATGCAACAGAATCAGAGATAGCGAATATCCTAAAATAACTCGGTCTGACCCGAGTATTATTTAAAAGAACATAATAAACGGATCGGTCTAATTTAAACTTAGATGTGAATGCATCATAAACAACATCAAGCAAAATAATAATAGTCTCGAATGAGACTATTCAACATAAGAAATCGACAGAGATTAAATGAAGAAATCACATCAAACTCCATCAAAATCAATAATCTCGAATGAGACTATTCAGCACAAATAATCACCATAGTTTAAATGAAGAAATCTCAATTTAAACTCCATCAAAATCAGCTTTTAAATTCCCAATTGATTTCAAAACAGTAATATGCAAATTTATAATCTCGGATGAGACTATACACAAAATTATAATCTCGGGAGAGACTGTACACAAAACTATAGTATCGGAAAAGACTATACAAAAGAGTAACCATCATAGTTTAAAGGAAGAAATCTCATTAAACATCATTAAAATCCACTTCCAAATTCGCAATTGAATTCAAAGCAGCAATACACAAAAATCTAGAAATCAATTAAGATAACTAAACAAATCAACAATCACAAAATCTAGAAATCAAAATAAGATAACTAGAAAATCAACCTAAAATGTGGATCGATCCCAGCAGATGGCGAGTTTTAGCTACGCCGCACATGCATCTCAGATGGCCGAAGCCTACCAAGTACAAAAAATTCTAGCGCCCATCAGATGACCCGAAGGTCCGTAGAGTGAGCCAAAGGTCTAGTACTGGTAATTGACCTGAAGGTCCATCAGATGACCCGAAGGTCCAACAAATGACCGAAGGTCCAGCAGAGTGGCTCGAAAGACAAATAAAATCATCAAAATCATCAAACATCAGATGTTTTAATTAACGAGTCCGGAATTAAGCGAAATGGTAAAATTATGGTTCCATACTCTGCACTTTTGCTAAATCGTTTAAATCTCTTCATCGTTTCCTTGAAAGTGCAAAATAGTGTATTTTATATAAATAACATTTTACGTTCTCAAACGGAAGTCCGGAATTAACCGAATCAGTAAAAGTAAGGGTTCATAGTCCTTAATTTTGCTGAATCGTTTAAATAGGTTCCTCATTCTTTTTAAAGCGCAAACTATAAAAAATTTGGAAGCAATTTTATTTTAAAAACGATTTTTAAAATACATGATTAAAACAGCAAAAACTATAGCAATTTCGACGAGGAAATTGAGCTTCACAAAATACCGTAAAAACAAATATCAAATCAGCGTTGCGGGATAACCGCTAAAAAATTTCACTTTAAAATAGACGGTTACTGAAGTTAAAATAATAGTAATTTTTATTCGTCAAAATGTCATCAAAACAGTAAGCTTCAAAAATGAAATACCTGCGTAAAAATAATTCCGTTATAAAAATAACGGCTACAGAATTCGCTTCAAAACAAAACACCGGTTCAACGTAAATTAAATAGTGGATCGCGCCACTTTATTTTCATCAAAATATTTTGAACTGCCCACTTGCACAAAATAAAGTAGACAACACTTAAAGTAACTAGAATAACCATATGCATACGGAAAACGACTTGGACAATGCATTTTTACACCAGCACACGTTGTTGATGGATAAAACAAATATGAAAATGGTGGCCAGGCTAGTCTGATGCAGGCATACAAATATGGAGTTGAATATTAAAACAACCTGTTCTTGTTTTTTTTCACATTTACACTAAAAAGAAATGCATGCACACTACAATATTTATGGCCGAAGCCTCACTATTGTTATATCCTATTTACATGCACATGATGAAACAAACACAAGCTAACATGACCTGAGCATTATTTCTGCACTTACGTGTGGAAAGGAACACACAGTAAAGCATTCGTCTGGAAATACATTTTTGCACAGACAAATGCAAGTGAAGGTGACCACTTTGCACTAAATATGAAATGGACATCCGTGTCCAACCACCGTGCACGCAAACATTATCTGAAAATACTTTATTTTTTTATTTTTGTAATCCAATGTGAGTCATCAAGTCTCATGTCTTGTGCACACATTATTTTTAGCACGCACGCAAGAAAGCAAATTGAAGGGAGAGTAAAACAGGGCTGGACATTAATGCATGCTAAATAATACACTTGCCTGGTCATGTACATATACCATGCAATGCACTTGCTTAGTCACGTAAGTCATATGCTTCACTTTGTACACTTGAAAATGGAATAAACGCAAAAAGGAATTCATGAGTGAAGCTATAGGCGCATGGTAAAAAAAAAATATAATAAGCCCAAGTTCTTTTTTTTCTTGAAATACCCTTACATGCACACGATCAGAATTGTTTTTTTTTTCGATATGTGCGCACGCACACTACCCTCTGAATGCACGCATACTACTTCACCACGCACATGCACTAATTAACACATTTATTTTTATAAAATGCAACACATATTTTCACATTAAAAAAATACACCTATCACCAATTATACTGACGCGCGAATAAGGTATACGATGTGGTCGGGACAAAGTGTACATATGACTCAATTTGCATGCAGGTGATTTGTATACAGGTAAAAAAACATTAATCAAATGAATGCAACCAAGTTACAGAATCCGGACTTAGAAGAAAAAGGAAGCCAAAACACGAAAAGCAGCAAAAACTTTCGCACGTACAAAATGCAATAATATAAACAAATGGCAACATAGTTCACACACAAAATAAAGTGGTTAATAAATTAGAGATGTGAGTTTTGAACTCACCCTTAATTTGCCTCCGAACTAGTTAGCGACAAGGAACCAATTGGAAGCAAGAATTTGAAATTGCCATTAACATTTCACTGAGCAGCAGGAAGAAAAGTGAACCAAAAGTATGACCGCTACTGGAAAATATCCCACGAAAGAATGATGCAGGTAGAGGAAATTTGAACAATTGAAAGAGATGAAGGCTAGGTGCACAAGTCAAGGCCAAAAGGTACATTAACATTTAATGAAACGTGCCTAAGTGGAAGAAAAAGTACACGGCTTGCATAATATAATGAAGATGATGGTGAAAAGTGTACCCATACTTGCTTTACAATGTGGACCAATATGTCAAAGTGTTTACATTAAGGCTACTACAGTGGGAATAGAAAATAACCTGTAGTGAGTTGTTTCATGCTTTACATGTACAAGTGATGGCCCTGGCTACACGTGTATGATGCACTTAGAAAAGTTTACATGCATTTAGCACATGGAATACGCACGCACAAGTGAATAAAAATTAGAGTGCTTGGAGCAAATTTTTTTTAAGCTTCTATTTAAAATATTTATTACGACTGTAATTCAAAAAATCACGGTTGTTACAGACTCCCCCTTATAAAAATTACGTCCCCGCAATTTTCAAACTAGAAGCAGTCAATACACAATTAATTCATCATAACAAAGATTAAAATAGAAAAGATGGATAAGAATGCTCGCCTCTACCCGAAGAGGAGAGAAAAACAGGATAAGAACGCTCGATGAATTCTCTAGTTTTCCAAGTGCAATCTTTGGGGTTTGCGGACCATTGAATTTTTACAAGCGGAACTTCTTTGTTCCGAAGGCGTTTAACCTCCGTAGCTAGCACACGAATATGATTTTGCACAATAGACAAGTCGGGTGAGATCTCAAGATCTTGCAACATATGAGGATCAATACTAGAATCCGAATCTCGAAGATATCGACGAAGCTTAGATATATGAAATATGTCGTGGCTTCTCGAAAACTGAACAGGTAGCGATACACGATAAGCAACTAGGCCAATGCGTTCCGTAATAGGAAGCGGTCCAATATAACGAGGAGCCAGTTTCTCAGAGCTACTAAAACGCACCACACCCTTCATCGGGGAAACACGAATGAATACAAGATCACCAACAGAAAATTCCAAAGGCTTCCTACGATGATCGGCATAAGATTTCTGCCTATTCTGAGGCTCCTTCATTCTCTTTCTAATAATATCAATCCTCTCCGAAGAATCACGAATATAATCGGGGCCGAGAACTAACTTTTCCTCCGATTCCAACCAACAAAATGGTGATCGACACGGCCTATCATAAAGAGCTTCGAAAATAGCCATACCGATACTGGATAGAAAAACTGTTGTTATAAGAGAATTCAACAAGAGATAAGTGGTCTTCCCAGCTACTACCAAATCAAGAATGCAAGCTCGAAGGAGATCCTCTAAAACCTGATTCACCCTTTCAGTCTGACCATCAGACCGTGGATGATAAGCTGTACAGAGATTGAGCTTAGTGCCCAAAGCTTTCTGAAGGCACTACCAGAAACCACTAGTAAAAAGCGGATCTCCGTCACTAACAATAGAACTAGGCACACCATGAAGTCGAACGACTTCCTTAATAAATAGCTTAGCCAATAAAGGAGCGGTCCGATTGGACTTCATAGGAATAAAATGGGCTGATTTAGTCAACCTGTCAACAATCACCCAAATACTAGTATGGCCCGATCTCGAACGAGGTAGACCACCAATGAAGTCCATGGAAATCTGATCCTATTTCCATAATGGAATCTCAAGAGGCTGCAAAAGACCACTAGGATGATGGTGTTCTGCTTTAAAAAGTTGACAAGTCATGCAACGACTCGCATAACTTGCAACATCATGCTTCATACCCTTCCAAAAGTATAAGCATTCATATCAGCATACATCAAACTACTACCCGGATGGATAGTATACTTAGAACGATGACAATGCTCAAGAATGTCATTTCTAAGATTAGAAACAACAGGCACGATCAAGATTCCCTTCTTCCGAATACCACCATGAATATCAATATCGAAATCCTTTAGATCATCACTATGGGATTCCGATTTACAACTCTGAATAAGATAAGATAGATTTGGATCTTTCTTATGGACATCGGCAGCACGATCCAACAAATTAGGATGAGCTTCCATGCTAAATAAAAGCACGGGAGAATCAGAAACTGAAGGACAGTCTCTAATATCATAATGAGATAAAGCTTCCAATATATTCCACTCTGCTAGCATCATAGAAACAATAAGTTGCTGCTTGCGACTAAGCGCATCAGCAACTCAATTACCCTTACCAGGGGTATACTGAATATCAAAATCATATGAAGTAAGAAATTCGAGCCAACGCTATTGTCTCAAATTAAGTTCTTCTTGAGTGAATAGATACTTCAGAGATTTGTGATCAGTGAAGAGAACAAAACGCTCGGCCAATAAATAATGTCACCAAATCTTTAGATTAAAGACTATGGCGGCCAACTTCAAATAATGAGTAGCATAGCGAATCTCGTTAGGCTTTAGTTGTCTAGAAGCATAGGCAGGTACTATCTCTTCGCACGAGAAAAGCACCGAAACCAATACGGCTAGTACTGGTACAAATAATGAAGTCTTGATTCCCTTCGGGAATCACAACGATAAGAGTATCGAAAAAGAGTTCTTTCAAATAATCTTCTTTCCTGAAAAGCTAAAACTTTCCAAAATTTCAATTATCTTTATGAAATCATTTTCTAGAAAAATTTACTTTTTATAAATTTATTGTGTCAAATTGTCTCATCAAAGCGTTTAGGAGATTCCTATCGATAACATTGATCAAGCGCATCGACCAAAATTCTTAAAGCACTCAATGGGCAATACAATCACAAAATCATCTTCTATATAATAAACACAAATCCAATTATACTTGTAAATAAATCTTATGAAAAAAAGATTTGCAAAATTTTAAATCTCAGTCTTCATCCAAAATCAATAAATACACAAATGGAGTCATCGAGATATTCGTAGAATACTCGATTCATAAAAATGGATGAAATAAGCTGGGAAAACTGAATGACGTAATAATTCATTCATAAGAATCATAACTAGTGCGGAATGCAGTAAGTGGAATGCTAACTTCCGCAACTCATAGCCAAATGAAAACCGATAGCAAGATCGAGTTGGGGAAGAGCTAGAATGAATAAAACGCTTGGCTTCAAACTCAAATAATTGTTGCTTGAGTTCCTTATTTCCTTAGCAGACATCCTCGTGGGAGGACGACTGACAGGATGAGCATCAGAAATAAGATCAATACGGAACTTAATTGCCCTCTTCGACGGTGAACTCGAAATAGGCTCGTAGACATCAAAAAAATCACAAACAACTGGAATATTTAGCTATAACAGCCTCCGACTCGAAGGAAGAAATGATAGCATTCGAAGCATGATAGATAACTACTCGATAGCATCGGGATGCTTGAGGTATAAAGTTCTTTCAGGACATAGCATTGAACTTCATAACGGACGAGCCAATCCATACCCAAAATCATACCAAAACCAAGATGATCCATAACATGCAGATTTGCATGAAAGGAGAAACCACAAAGAATAATCTCAACATCAACACATAACAAACCAAGAGTAGCGGATCCACCAATGGGATTCGCAATCCTCAAAGAGTCGCAAAGACTAACAACATCCAAAGGAATAACAACAACAAGCTCCTTTGACACGAATGAATTTGTTGCACCCGTATCGAAAAGAACTCTAATAGAACGACCACGAAATAAAATAAAACCTTCCAACACAGAAGGAGTAATACCTTTGGGCTTAGAAGAATCATCGGAATCTTAAGCAACATTAAGCTTCCCGGATTTGAAACCCTTAGGAACAGTAGGACAATCAGAAACCCAGTGTCGTACTTTCAAATCTAAGATTGAAGAGGAATTTAACAAATGGATTACTACGGAAATTTTAAATTTATTCCTAGACGCATTCCAACTTGTTAGAGAGGATAAAAGTTTTAAGTACAACGAAGGAATAGATTAGAAAGGCATGAATAAAACCCTCGACTAGTTGTAACACATGTTCCATCCTGTTATGTTCTGTGTTTATTACAATTTATTTTGAATTTCAGCTCTGATACCAAGTTGTGACGCTCCACCTCTATGCTCACAATAACAAAGGTTATTATAAGAAATAACGTCTGCTATTGCGAAGAATAAGGCTTGTTAGAAGCGACCATCTGTAAGTTATGCCTTAGATGAGTATTGGTTACATCGATAGGAGTTGTGAAAACTACTCCCAAAGATATAAATTCGATCCAAATCTAAAATGAAACTACAGTGGCTAAAGAAAAATCCAGAATAACTCATAATAACAACAACACTGATAGTATAATCACATCAGAACAGAAATATCAAATATATAGCGGAAGACAAGTATGGAATACATGCTACAACAATTGATGATTCATATGAACCAAATGTGCAAATACATATACATCAACATACACGAGATGAGAGTCAACACCAATAGTACACCTCGAAGACTAGAAAAAAGATAGAGTGAAATCCCAAAAGCTGAAGCTGCAACAGAATCAGAGATAGCGAATATCCTGAAATAACTCGGTCTGACCCGAGTATTATTTAAAATAAAATAATAAATGGATCATTCTAATTTAAACTTAGATGTGAATGCATCATAAAGAACATCAAGCAAAATAACAATAGTCTCGAATGAGACTATTCAACATAAGAAATCAACATAGATTAAATGAAGAAATCACATCAAACTCCATCAAAATCAATAATTTCGCATGAGACTACTTAGCACAAATAATCACCATAGTTTAAGTGAAGAAATCTCAGTTTAAACTCCATTAAAATCTGCTTTTAAATTCCCAATTGATTTTAAAACAGCAATACGCAAATTTATAATCTCGGATGAGACTATACACAAATTTATAATCTCGGAAGAGACTATACACAAAACTATAGTCTCGGAAAAGACTATACAACAGAGTAATCAGCATAGTTTAAAGGAAGAAATCCCATTAAAAATCATTAAAATCCACTTCCAAATTCGCAATTGAATTCAAAGCAGCAGTACACAAAAATCTAGAAATCAATTAAGATAACTAGACAAATCAACAATCACAAAATCTAGAAATCAAAAATATAACTAGAAAATCAACATAAAAGGTGGACCGATCCCAGCAGATGGCGAGTTTTAGCTATGCCGCACATGCATCTCAGATGGCCGAAGCCTACCAAGTACTATAAATTTTGGCGCCCATCAGATGACCCGTAGGTTCGCAGAGTGACCCGAAAGTCTAGTAATGGTAATTGACCCGAAGGCCCATCAGATGAGCCGAAGGTCCAACAAATGACCTGAAGGTCCAGCAGAGAGGCTCGAAAGCCAAATAAAATCATCAAAATCATCAAAGGTCAGATGTTTCAATTAACGAGTCTGGAATTAAGTGAAATAGCAAAAGGATTGTTCCATACTCTGCACTTTTGCAAAATCGTTTAAATCCCTTCATCGTTTCCTTGAAAGTACAAAATAGTGTATTTTATATAAATAACATTTTACGTTCTCAAACGGACAAGTCTGGAATTAACCGAATCAGTAAAAGTAAGGGCTCATAGTCCTCAATTTTGCGAATCTATTAAATCTCTTCCTCATTCTTTTGAAAGCGCAAACTGTAAAAATTTTGGAAGCAACTTTATTTTAAAAACGATTTTTAAAATACGTGATTAAAACAGCAACAACTATAGAAATTTCGACGAGGAAATTGCGTTTCACAAAATGCCGTAAAAACAGATATCAAATCAGCGTTGCGGGATAACCGCTAAAAACTTTCACTTTAAAATAGACGGTTACTGGAGTCAAAATAACAGTAATTTTTATTCGTCAAAATGTCATCAAAACAGTACGCACCAAAAATGAAATACCGGCGTAAAAAAACTTCGTTATAAAAATAAAGGTTACAGAATTCGCTTCAAAACAAAACACCGGTTCAACGTAAATTAAATAGTGGACTGCGCCACTTTATTTTCATCAAAATATTTTGAACTGCCCACTTGCACAAAATAAAGTAGACAACACTTAAAGTAACTAGAATAACCATATGCATACGCAAAACGACTTGGATAATGCATTTTTACACCAGCATACGTTTTTGATGGATAAAACAAATAAGAAAATGGTGGCCAGGCTCGCCTGATGCACGCATACAAATATGGGGTTGAAAAATAAAACAACCTTTTCTTGTTTTGTTTCACATTTACACTAAAAAGAAATGCATGCACACTACAATATTTATGGCCGAAGCCTCACTAATGTTATATCCTATTTACATGCACATGATGAAACAAACACAAGCTAACATGACCTGAGCATTATTTCTGCACTTACGTGTGGAAAGGAACACACAGTAAAGCATTGGTCTGGAAATACATTTTTGCACAGACAAACGCAAGTGAAGGTGACCACTTTGCACTAAATACGAAATGGACATCCGTGTCCAACCACCGTGCACGCAAACATTGTCTGATAATACTTTATTTTTTTATTTTTATAATCCAATGTGAGTCATCAAGTCTCATGTCTTGTGCACACATTATTTTTAGCACGCACGCAAGAAAGCAAATTGAAGGGAGAGTAAAACAGGGCTGGACATTAATGCATGCTAAATAATACACTTGCTTGGTCACATACATATACCATGCAATGCACTTGCCTAGTCACGTAAGTGATATGCTTCACTTTGTATACTTGAAAATGAAATAAACGCAAAAAGGAATTCATGAGTGAAGCTATAGGCGCATGATAAAAAAATAAAATTAGCCCAAGATCTTTTTTTTCCTTGAAATACCCTTACATGCAGACGACCAGAATTGTTTTTTTTTTTTTCAATAAGTGCGCACGCACACTACCCTCTGAATGCACGCATACTACTTCACCACGCACATGCATTAATCAACACATTTATTTTTATAAAATGCAACACATATTTTCACATAAAAAAATACACTTATCACCATTTATACTGACGCGCGAATAAGATGTACGATGTGGTCGGGACAAAGTGTACATATGCCTCAATTTGCATGCAGGTGATTTGTATACAGGTAAAAAAACATTAATCAAATGAATGCAACCAAGTTACAGAATCCTGGCTTAGAAGAAAAAGGAAACCAAAACACGAATAGCAGCAAATACTTTCGCACGTACAAAATGCAATAATATAAACAAATGGCAACATAGTTGACACACAAAATAAAGGGGCTAATAAATTAGAGATGTGAGTTTTTAACTCACCCTTAATTTTCCTCCGAACTAGTTAGTGACAAGGAACCAATTGGAAGCAAGAATTTGAAATCGCCATTAACATTTCATTGAGCAGCAGGTAGAAAAGTGAACCAAAAGTATGAAAGCTACTGGAAAATATCCCACGAAAGAATGATGCAGCTAGAGGAAATTTGAAAAATTGAAAGAGATGAAGGCTAGGTGCACAAATCAAGGCCAAAAGGTACATTAACATTTAATGAAACGTGCCTTAGTGGAAGAAAAAGTACGCGGCTTGCGTAATATAATGAAGATGATGGTGAAAAGTGTACCCATACTTGCTTTACAATATGGACCAATATGTCAAAGTGTTTATAGCAAGGCTACTACAGTGAGAATAGAAAATAACCTGTACGTGAGTTGTTTCATGCTTTACATGTACAAGTGATGGCCGTGGCTACACGTGTATGATGCACTTAGACAAGTTTACAGGCATTTAGCACATGGAATACGCACGCACAAGTGGATAAAAATTAGAGTGCCTGGACCAATTTTTTTAAGTTTCTATTTAAAATATTTATTAGAACTGTAATTCAAAAAATCACGGTTGTTACAGATTCAGAAATTTTATTCGGCTTTCCAAGGAGAATACACTTTCATTTCAAAATGGTTCATTTAAACCAATTAAATAAATTTTTACCGATTTATTTTAAATTTATGTTCCAAATCCGTAAATTTATTTTCATACTTCAAAAATAAATCAATGTTTATTTTTAAACAAATTTCCCTTTCCTTTATAAATTCCATGGTGAATTTAAATTTCCAAATATCCACCGATATACGATTTTCAAATCGATTTCAAATATTCACTTTCGATAACAATTCAATTTTTCAATTGATTTTAAAAACAACCAAATCAAATTCCATATTGATTTTTTCTAAGAAATTAAAAATCAAATGAATTTCATTCAAATCTCAAATTGAAATCAATTTCTACTAAAACCCAAATCAATTTTCAAATTATTCCAAATTCTTTTCAAAACACCAAATAAATTTCAAAATGGATTTTCAAAAGATTTAAATTCAATCACCCAAAATCAATTCCCAAATGGATTTCAAATTTGATTTCCTTTTAAAAATAAAATCCTTTTAAAGAAAACAAATTCTTTTATTTTTCAAACTCTTTAAAATCCGTATTTTGAATAAATTCTTCAACCTTTGAATAATATTACCCAAAATCCATTTATTAAAGTTTTTCCAAATTTTGAAATTTTATTCAATAAGATTAAAAATGAAACTTTATTATTTTATAATTCCTTCTTTAAATTTTACCCAATTCTCAAAAATAAAATTTAAGACAAACTTTCAACCTGAATTTTCAGAAATCAAATTTTTATTTATTTTCGGTATATAATGATAGCAAAATTATATTCGACTAAATTTTAGCCTTCAACGATTTCAATCACAAAGATAATCACACGGAGATTATAAATAATCAGCACACAACATTGAAACAAATTCAATTATTTGAGGAATCCAGTTGGATTCCTCCAACCTGCTTCCCTGCATTCACAGATGTTAGCACAATACCAATCCCGTTTCAAGACGGGATATCGCGGTACATGGGTTTATATAAAATATCATCCGCTATTATGCGGCGCAATAGGGTCTCATCCGCTATATAATGCAGGAAATCAACTCCAAGTACATATATAATACCAATTCCACTTCAAGGTGGAATATCGCGGTATACGTGTCTAATAACATAACCTCGCTTAATATGCGGCGTATAGGGCCTATTTCCAATACAAAAAATAGCAATTTATCATTCAATAATACAATCAAGCAATTTTTAAATTTAACTATTTAAAATCTAAATCGAAACACAATGTGATTGAGTGAGAAGTTCTCACCTTGCTTTCAATAACAATTGAAGTGCTTTATGTTGAATAAAATTAAACACGCGTTTAATTTTACCCAAATTATCACTAGCTCCAATCAATCCCAATCCAGCTCCATTGCGTGGTGCTCGTCAATATGATTCCAACGCCAGTCGTTTCGTGTGAAACGGACCTCGCATCAAAAAGATATCAATTTTTAAAGTTCGTACGATTTTAAAAGATAGTTAATTTACAATTTTTATTTTATTTATAATCCTTTTTTTCATCGCAGCCACTCATCTTTGGAACACAAGATCTGGGCCGTGCGTTATCCTTTCTCCTTCTTCCAGTTTCGTTCGACCGTGAAAACCCATACCAGCCGCCAAAAACCCTAATTATCATGTCCCCTCTGATCGATTTCACGTCGATCAAGAACCACCACTCCAAAGCTCGTACTGCCGCGCGCCACTGCCTTGAATAGCACGAAGCTCGGTTGGACGTGCTTCTCAAAAAACGCATGCAAAGGTAGAACGAACGCAAGCCTATTGCCGTCGGTCCATCTCGTTAAAAACGATCACATCCCTATGGATTGGAAGCACTCGCGATCCTCTACAAGTTTCTAGTTGGAAGATTTTCAAAACAATCGAGGGATTGAGAGAGATTAGAGGGAAAAGGTTGGCAATTTCTGGCCATGGAAACGAGAATGGCGACTAGCCCTAATAGCTTTAGGGTTTTGTGAAAATAATAAAATATAGAGGCCTTTTATAGAAAATTGCAAAACACTATTCATCCGAAATTTTTCCGAACTCCAAACGAAGCGTGCCGTCTGGCATTTATAATGTTTTACCCCTATTTCGAACGCAATGGAATATATATCGGGAGCCAATTCGATCGTATTTGGAAGATAGGTTTTCAAATCGACTATTTAAATTTAAAATTCACTTAAACCGATTTCAGTGCGTTTTAGCTTGCTCCGGACAAACCGCAAATCCGATTAACACGAAATTTGAAATTTTATAATAATTTAACATTACGGATGTAATGTAACTGGTTTCGTCGAAATCCGAGAATGTCTAAAAAAATGACTATTTTTACTCGTCAATTAAATATAAAATATTCAATTTTTTACAATTTAACATTCAATTCAATTTTAAAAGTTTTATAACATCATTCTAACTCCAATATGATTTAATACAACTTTACAAATCAATTTAATCACATTAAACCCAATTTTCAATTATTTCTGAAATTTCAAATATTAAATTATCGATTTAATTATCCAATTAAATCTAGATATTCGAAATATAATTTATTCGACTTACAAATTTTACCTGTTAATATTTAAAATCAATTAAATATATGAATTTCAAATGACCAGAATTCTGGGTTGTTACAAACTTCCCTCCTTAAAAGAATTTCGTCCTCGAAATTGCCAAGTAAGAAAAAGTTACAAAATCCATTAACTTTTCAAAACCATTTGTTCAAATTAAATTTCAAATTCATTTAAACATTTTAAATTTTCCAAAATTTAGTTAAACTTCTTATAATAACTTTACTAAGTTTTCAAATCCTACATTTTCATTTCAATTAAGAAATTGACTTTTCGTTAACAAAAATTTTCTAAAAATTTTCAAAACTTTTCTAACTCCCAAAATTTACGGAAAATTTTGGTAGAGCCTCCCTTGTACGGAGGAGCTTTTGCAATATCACAATAGATATAAATATATATACATTGACCCACATGGTCGGAAAATAGGAAAACAGTTCATATTTCCTATTTTTATTGCGTAGGCGTAGCTTTTTAGCATTTTTAAGCAAAGCAGTTATTTATTAGCATTTTAGCATGACCAAATCCAGCCAAATACAGCCCCGGTACCTGTACTTACTCAATTTAAACATGTAAGTGACGTATATAGGAAATTCATTTACATTTCACTAATTTTCAATAGAAAACGCATAGTTTCCATAAGCAATGCAATCAAAATAATTCCCATAAGCAATTTATAAGGTTTCGATACAAATTTTAATTGCTTACAACCAATTCACATTAGTTCACTTTCAATTCAAATAAAATTACATAGCTTTCCATTTACCAATTCAATTTCATTAACACTTAATGAATTATATACAATCAACTAACAATCATATAACAATCAAATCATAACCAACATAACAAAATTATTAAATTCACATTCAATTTGGTTTAACACTTTTAATTCTATTTGGTTGATATCAAATTGACTTCCATTCAATTTCCAATTTACTAGTTTTTTTCTGAATTAACACTTACATCCATTATTCCATTTCAATTTATTTACATTAGATTGATTTACATTCAATCCATTTATTAATTCAATTGCTAATTCATTTAACAAATAAGGTTGAATTTCATTTATATAACTCAATTTCATATTCAACACTTCACTTTATCAATTTACTTCGATACCAAAATCAACTTCATTCAACATCACTTAAGTTATATTCCATTTCAAACATCATTTGTTTAACTTAACTTAAATTTCCCCTTATAAATCCAGTTCAGATTCCAATTCTAAAGTAAATTCTATTTAACTTTTACCAAACTCAAATTTCTTCACTTATTCAAATTCATATCTCGTTTTGCTTAACAAAATTGTTTAAACATTTTATCATTTGGTTTCACTTACATATATTACACTGGATTTCCAATTCTATATGAATACAATTTACTCTCATAAAAAAATATTGGATTCAATTCATTTTAAATCTTATCCATTTAGTCATTCTTCAATTAGTTGCACTTACTAATTTTAGTTTAGTAATTCACTTTGTTTTTCACAAATCAAATTCAATTTCAATTCCAGTTCTATTTACTTACAAATTCAAAATGAATTTCAACATTCAATTTCATTTTCTTGCACTTGCAATTGCCAATTTTATTTATTCATTCCCAATTTATTTTCCAACTTAATAATTGTATTCCAATCATTTAGTCTAATAGACCTCTAAAATTCACCTTTATTCCAATTAATTCAGGTCAATTTTAGTTTAAATCTGAATTTCCTATGTCATCCAAACTTATTTATTATTCCATAAATATTTTATATAACATTCTAGAGACTTTTCAATCTTTCAAAAATTATTTTTGAAATCTGTTCAAATTATCTTTTGAATTTCCAAAAACAAACTCAATTTCACAAACAACTTCCATTTAATTGTAATTCGGCATCAATTCTTCTCATGGAAACTCGAAAATGAACACCGATGATGTCGCGATCATCATCGGAATTATTTTCCAGCGACCGAAAAGTGTTTAGTGCTTTCTTCCCTTCAAAACAATTTTCCAAAACCCTTGAAAATCATTTTCAAACTCCAAAGAATTTAAATTTCCCAAATCTCAAATTTTCAAATTCTTTAAATTTGTTTTCAAATATTACTCTGGAATTCCATTTCAAATTATGAATCGCATTTACAATTTATATTTGCAAATCTCATTTGTATATGGATTTATTTCTCAGCTTTTGATTATGATTTCAATTTCTTATTCAATAATCGATAATAACAACTTAATACTATCACTTTCTAACAACCAAGCAACCACAATAATTTTCAAAAAATCATTCCTTTTATTTACGAAATAGTCTGGGTAAAATTATTTCATTTACCCTATTTTAAAACAATACTGTGTCAGTTTATCTTATTTAAGAGTTTAGAAACTCCTATCGACATAGTTAGCTAGACTGCACCGACTAGAATCTATAAACAATCAACCAATAAGTCAACACAATACGAAACAATTTTGTATTCACTAACAAATACGTGCTCATATCTATTATTACACTCACACTCATTCTAGAGTACTACTGACTCTATCTCTAATGTGTAATTCCCAACAGAGCCAAGGTTGTCACTTAACTAAAGGCTCTGATGCCAAATGTGAAGACCCGATTCTTCGATTCCTGAAAATGGACGATAATACGTCCACTGTATCAACTGCCGAACAATCGAATGCCGGAAAACCGAACCATTAGGGTTTAAGAAGAAGAAAAAAATAGAAGAAATAAGAAAGAAAGAAAAGCAACGGAAACGATATCAGAATCTCGCAGTCGCAGCGGAACAACATATAATAGATAAATGAATAATCTTTAAATCAAAAGAAATGTACATTTTATACATTACATCATCAGAGTCAATATACAACACAACACAATAATGGACAGTTATATAACTTGTCCTCACAACTGAATACACAGCGAAAAAGATAATATCATATACAAGTGATACGTTTCGCCAACCAGCTCGCCTTTTGAGCTCCACAACACCTCCTGAATTCCAGAATGGCCTAATAACCTGACTCTAGGCTGCCCGTGTAGAAAATGATGGGCACGCAGAGTTTAGGAAGGGAACAATAAACTCCAGGTCAGTCATGGGACTGGTGTGATAACTTAAAACAGTTATTTTTACAAAGAAAATAAAAAGAATTTCTCTATGCTTTTGGAAAATGAAACTACCATAAGGCCTCCCACCACACACACAATGCAAACGCATAATTGGAGGAGATTTCTTCTTATGATAGTCAAACATGCTTGATATGAAAATTTCTTTGATATTATTACTATAAATGCAAAGTGTAGGAAAACATTTCGAAAGTATAATATAAATCTTTGCCAGCGTAGACATTTTGAACTATACCTACTATAGCTACCACGTTCAATAGCAGGTTACCGCCACATTCCATGGCAGGTTATACAACTAAAACTGTACAGGGCTCGTAACGTTTCTTTGGATTTCCAACAAAGGTTCAGGCCAAGGAACTTCCCATTGCCACATGGGTACGCCTCTGGAAGGACTCCCCGAGTACCTAACCGGATCTCTGCCAACACAAGGCTGGGTTACCTCTGAACTAGGTAACTACTGACATGAGTATGTCATCCCCCGGTCGTAACCGACCTTTATCCTGGGATTCACCAACAACCACAAAGAAATAAATTTGCAGCAACCACATAGGTTAAGTATCTGGGCTCCATACCATAATACCACCTCTATCCAGAAGGAAATGTACATACCCTATGGGGGCGCTATCCCCAAATAACCTTGCTGCATTCTTCCTGTTTTGACCATTACCGGGCTGTGTGGTTCGACGTAGTCTCGTCCACAAAGCTATGCTTTTCGCAAAAGCCACGCTTTGATCAACAAATGATCAGCAGCACTCAACATGCCACGTTACCAAATTGAGAATGTATCACTAGTAACCATCAACTACATAACCTCTGAGCTCGTACGTCTCAGAGAAGGGTGTTAAGCTGAGAGAATAAATTATCCGCCACCAACAGAAATGTATTTGATAGAAACCAGCTTTACATCTCAAATTGTAAAGTCAGACACACATCCATACAAGTCCGTTCCGGGATCGAACGGAACTGAAGGTACTTCAAAGAAGTCCTTGCAAATCCGAATATTCACTAATCACGTCCGGACTTCCCATCACAAAGGGTGATAAAATCTCTATATCGAGGATCAGCCGATGCAGAGACATTCGATGGTAATCCTTCCGTTTTCGAAAATATCCGGTCTTCAACACCGGTCTTCAAATGCTATCCATTAGACGTATCACTATTCAGAATGGGATTTATGACCCAAAGGTCCCCTCCCGGCTAAACCGATTAATGAGCGCTTATTTTAAAATAAGTGTAGCATTCAAATTCAAGCAAATCACAACAAATACTCATTTAAAGGTAAATATTGATAGTCGGTTATTTAACTATCAATAGATATGCACAACATCACCAGATTCCAAATTATTTCCCAAATTATTTTTTTTCCAAAAATATCTTTACAAGATATATTTTTTCCACACTTCAACCATTTGAAAACAAATTTCAAATCACCTTTCACCTTTACAACTTTTGTAAACAAATTTCAAATCATTTTTCTTACGCGGCAACACTTCCAAATATTGATTCATTTTCACTGGAAATCTGCCGAGTTCAAATACTTTAAAAATAATTTATAACACCTATCCAAAATATATTGGGAAAAACACTTTGAAATAAAACTATTTTTCTTTGAACACTTTACTAAAAATATTAGTTATAAAAATATTATACCAATATTGCATATAACTTAAGTCCAAACTAATTTTCAAATTAAAAATTAGTGGATAGAGTATAACTATTTAAATAACTATTTTCTAAAATAATTATTGATTAAATCTTAGAAATAATCATTTCTATATCAACTTAATAAATCTTTACTTAAAGGATTCAAAACAATTTAAGAAGCTAATTTCTCCAAAGTATCCTTTTCAAAACCAATTCTTGAATTTTATATATGTGTGTGTGTATGTGTTTCAAAGCTATTCAGAAATTTTGTTAGGCTTTCCAAGGAGAATACACTTTCATTTCAAAATGGTTCATTTAAACTAATTAAATAAATCCTTACTGATTTATTTTAAATTTACGTTCCAAATCCGTAAATTTATTTCCACACTTCAAAAATAAATCAATGTCTATTTTAAAAAAAATTTCCCTTTCCTTTATAAATTCCATGGTGAATTTAAATTTCCAAATATCCACTGATATACGATTTTCAAATCGATTTCAAATATTCACTTTCAATAACAATTCAATTTTTCAATGGATTTTAAAAACAACCAAATCAAATTCCATATTTATTTTTTCCAAGAAATTAAATGCCAAGTGAATTTCATTCAAATCTCAAATTGAAATCAATTTCTACTAAACCCCAAATCATTTTCAAATTGATTCCAAATTCATTTCAAAACACCAAATAAATTTCAAAATGGATTTTCAAAAGATTTAAATTCAATCACCAAAAATCAATTCCCAAATGGATTTCAAATTTTATTTCCTTTTAAAAATAAATTCCTTTTAAAGAAAACAAATTCTTTTATTTTTCAAATTCTTTAAAATCCATATTTTGAATAAATTCTTCAACCTTTGAATAATATTACCCGAAATCCATTTATTAATGTTTTTCCCAAATTTTGAAATTTTATTCAATAATATTAAAAATAAAACTTTATTATTTTAGAATTCCTTCTTTTAATTTTACCCAATTCTCAAAAATTAATTTTAATATAAACTTTCAACTTGAATTTTCAAAAATCAAATTTTTATTTATTTCTGGTACCTAACGATACCAAAATTATATTCGGCTAAATTTTTAGCCTTTAACGATTTCAATCACAAAGATAATTACACAGAGAATGTAAATAATCAACAAACAATATTGAAACAAATTCAGTTATTTGAGGAATCCAGTTGGATCCCTCCAACCTGTTTCCTTGCATCCACAAATGTTAGCACAATACCAATCCCGTTTCAAGACGGGATATCGCTGTGCATGGGTTTATATAAAATATCATCCGCTATTATGCGGCGCAATAGGGTCTCATCCGCTATATAATGCGAGAAATCAACTCCAAGTACATATATAATACCAATTCCACTTCAAGGTGGAATATCGGGGTATATATGTTTAATAAAATAACCTTCGCTTAATATGCGACGTATAGGATCTATTTTCAATACAACAGATATCAATTTATCATTCAATCACACAATCAAGCAATTTTTAAATTTAACTATTTAAAATCTAAATCGAAACACGATTCGATTGAGTGAGAAGTTCTCACCTTGCTTTCTATAACAATTGCATTGCTTTATTTTGAAAAAATTAAACACGCGTTTAATTTTACCCAAAATTATCACTAGCTCCAATCAATCCCAATCCAGCTTCATTGCGTAGTGCACGTTAATAAGATTCCAATGCAAGTCGCGTCGTGCGAAACGGACCTCGTATCAAAAAGATACCAATTTTTAAAGTTCGTACGATTTTAAAAGATAGTTAATTTACAATTTTTATTTTATTTTTAAACCTTTTTTTCATCGCAGCCGCTCATCTTTGGAACCCCAGATCTGGGCCATGCGTTATCCTTTCTCCTTCTTCCAGTTTTGTTCGACCGTGAAAACCCAACAAGCCACCAAAAACCCTAATTATCGTGTCCCCTCTATTCGATTTCACGTCGATCAAGAACCACCACACCAAAGCTCGTACTGCCACGCGCCACTGCCTTGAATAGCTCGAAGCTCGGTTGGATGTGCTTCTCGAAAAACTCATGCAAAGGTAGAACGAACGCACGCCTATTGCCGTCGATCCATCTCGTTAAAAACGATCACATCCGTATGGATTGGAAGCACTCGCGATCCTCTACAAGTTTCTAGTTGGAAGATTTTCAAAACAATTAAGGAATTGTGAGTGATTGGAGTGAAAAGGTTGGAAATTTCTGGCCGTGGAAACGAAAATGGCGGCTATCCCTAATAGCTTTAGGGTTTTGTGAAAATAATGAAATATGGAGGCCTTTTATAGAAAATTGCAAAACACAATTCATCGGAAATTTTTTCGGACTCCAAACGAAGCGTGCCGCCTGGCGTTTATAATGTTTTACCCCAATTCCGAACGCAATGGAATATATATCGGAAGCCAATTCGATCATATTTGGAAGATAGGTTTTCAAATCGACTATTTAAATTTAAAATTCACATAAACCGATTTCAATGCGTTTTAGCTTGCTCCGGACAAACCGTAAATCCGATTGACACGAAGTTTGAAATCTTACAATAATTTAACATTACGGATCTAATGAAACTGGTTTCGTTGAAATCCAAGACTGTCTGAAAAATTGACTATTTTTACTCGTCAATTAAATATTAAAATATTCAATTTTTTACAATTTAGCTTTTAATTCAATTTTAAAAGTTCTATAACATCATTCTAACTCCAATATGATTTGATACAACTTTACAAATCAATTTAATCACATTAAACCCAATTTCCAATTATTTCTGAAATTTCAAATATTAAATTATCGATTTAATTATCCAATTAAATCTAGATATTCGAAATATAATTTATTCAACTTACAAATTTTACTTGTTAATATTTAAAATCAATTAAATATACGAATTTCAAATGACCGTAATTCTGGGTCCTTACATAAGGCCAACATACCTGAATATTCATTTTTTATCATCGTTGTGATATTAGTAACTTTCAAAAGCAAAATGTTTTGCTAGTAAGAAGAAATAAGTGAATGCCACCAAGAATTAGACACAATTGAGTACATACACTAAACCTATATAAGGCATTTAAAGCTGGTAATTCCATAATAAAATCAATGTAGTAAACTATCAAAGTCCAGAATCCAAATCTTTTGATCCTATGTCCAACCAATCATATATTTTTTATAAAATTTACATCAACGCATTGCTCTATTTCAAAATATATAATTCTTTATAAAATATTGATTCTATATGTACATTGATGTTGAGGATTATAGGATCATGCGATCCACAACAGAAATTTGTGAGTCTTGAGCCTACAAAAATGAAGACTAATCAACATATAACTTTCCAAACTTAATTAGTGAATGATCATGACATGGATATACTACTGTTATAAGGCAAGCTGTGATGACTCCACTTTTCGACCCTCAAAAATCGACATCAATACATTCACTATATAGCATGTCGAACGATTGAGTTCCCGATTGTTAGGGAAAAAGAAAGAAGGTAGAAGAAAGGAGAAACTAACAAATATAGAATCTCACAGTGAACTGAATAATATATAATAACAATAGTTCTTTACACAAATGGAAATTGTAATATACATATCTCAAATCAGAGTACACAAATCAATAATTGCCAGCCTGGACAGTTATAACAGCATGTCCTCACAATTGCTGATAATTTCAACAAACACTACAGCGGAACAAACAAGTACGAGAATACGTCTTAGTCCCTAGCTCATCCCCTGAGCTCCAAAGCATTCCAAATCTATATCTATAGTTTGCTCGGTATGACCCGAGCATTATTATAAAATAATAACACACGAATCATTTTGGCAAACTAGCATGAGAAAAACACATTCAATTTGACCTATTAAGTTACAAAACCTTTTCAAAATAAAGGTATCATAACACCACGTTGTATATAAATACGGATGAGTTTTTGCCTTAAGATAAACAAAATATTTTATAGAAAATCCAGTGATATTATAATAATGTCTAAGCGTCAAAGTAATAATAATCATGTAGTTGTGATGCTCGTGTTGTATACATCACAACAGTACTATATATAAAATTAAAAATCGATAAGGCTCCTTTACTAATTGTGTAGGATTTCCACAGAGGTGCCCTTAGTACTTCGGGAACGGTCCTCCTGCACAAGGATCAAAGTTATCCTTTCGAAGCATCATACCCATCTAGCCAGGGTATCATATGAAAAACATAATAAGACTTGCTAAGACTGAGTGCATCACTCCGGCATGCCAAAAACAACTGAAGATATCCGAATTTCAAGAAAAGGGGCCGAGTACACCCTAAAGTTTTGCCAACCCTACTAGTCATGCCTCCTATCTTTGGTTTTAGTCATTTCCGCTGGTGAGGCTACGTCCGGCGTTCCATCTTATGCACCACTCTAAAAATAGCTCACGGAATCCCATATGGATTCCCATACCATAATGGCCTCGGAATCGCGCACAGATCTCCACATCTCAAATAAATCTTGGAATCACACACGGATTCCCACATTCCAATGAGTCACTGAACCACATATGGATTTCAACATCCCAAAATATAACGCATCTCCTCGATTTAACCGTTTATGGTTTCCGTATCATCTCTTACGAGTACACTTTCCATTTCCTAGGTGCTCCAAAAAAGCCATTCGCTGATTTTTGGAATGCTCAAGACCAGTTATATAGGAAATAATCAGATAATACATAAGTAGGGATTCACCCCTTATCCGTTTAAGTGGATGGATCTCCTTATCATTTATCTGAGAAGAACAACGAGTTGACATGTACAGTATAGCATCACGAATGGTAGCTCTACATATAATTCTCATGTTTCCCTTAGATATTTCCAGAGTTAAAATCCCTTGGTGTTAAGTAGGAAATCTTTTCCTACCACCAATATTAAGAAAGATTACATATTTGGGCCAAGATTTGATAGTCGTTTATTTAGCTATCAAATAAAACAAATACTCAACCAAGGTTACATTTCCCACTGAAATCACTAAGCCTCGTTGAAATTTGTTTTTGATAAATCGTGTCTTCTTATTAAAACATTCATATACTTATTTCATCGGAATAAGTATATTCACAAATCATCTCTTTCAAATACTTGAAAACTATATTATAAAAATAGTTATGGAAGTACCATTCGGTATCGACCATGGTTCGCAACTCGATGATTACGTCTCTATCCCAGAGAAATGCAAACTTAATTTAGGCAATCTCTGCCTCTCGATTTTCGCCATGAAATCAACCAAAGATCACAGTTTGCATAATGATTACATCGCTATCTTAGCGAAAATATCCCAAACTGTCAGCAATCTTTGCCCTCGAATTACGCTATGAAAATATACCATTACTTCCCAAAAATTTCTTTATTTCATAAATATTCCAGAAACTATTTATAAAACTTCTTTATAAATATCAAAGTTTAACTTAGAAACATACCCCTTCACCAATTTCAACCCCATTTGTAAACTCCCTTTTAACTTCAAATCACCTTCACATTTATAAACTCCTTTAACCAATCCTTCACATAAAGGATTTCTATTATAAACAATTTATTACAAAATTATAATAACTAAGATTTAAACGCCACAAAAATATCTTAACCTTTTTTTATATAATATAAAGTACGTTTAAACATTTGTTAATAATATAATCATTTCACCTTTAACATTTTAAAATTTAATAAAATAAACCAAATCAACCTTTAAAAAAATTAATCAACTTTTGAATTGTATTACTACGAAAATAAATTTCTAACTCTAAATAACTAATAATAGTAATAAATAATTTATTATCTTTAAACAAATCAATTGAACAATTAATTTTAAAAAAATAATTAAATTTACTAAATAAATGATTTTACAAAACATTTGTAAATAAAAATTTAAAACAAAATAATTTGTATAATAATTATTAAATAAAATCTTTTACTCCAAATTATAAAATTTGAAGTTAAACAGAAACTATATTCTTTCTAAAGTTATACAGAGGCTCGGAAATTCCAATGGTGCTTATCAATAACGTTCAATTCAATTTAACTATCATAGTTAAATTACAAGCATTTACATAACGGTCATATATATAAATCAATCCCACACTTAACGACACTTTGTTAACATGTCCAATTTTTCAATATAAGTCAATCAGCATTTTAATAGTGTATAAATCAATCAAGTAGCAGACTAAAAATCTATTCTGCTAACCAATTATCATTCAGAATCAAACTCTTTCATTTATTATCCAATTTAATTCAATATACAGTACAATTTAACAATGTAATTCCAAATACAATCCATTTATAAATTTCACACATATATGATTCAATACTAGGAATAAGCTTAAAAATAAACATAAACAGTTTATTAGTAATTCGAGAAGCTATATCGTGAACCTACATCCGGTTCAACCAATCTAATAGCATTTTAAGATGTTATATCATCATCCTAAATTAATTTCAACAATTACCAATTCCAACAATCCAAAATAGCGTAAATAAATTTTATTTCTATAAAACATTACTGATTAACCAAACAAGTGAGTTTAACTCATCTTGAATTTTCAATTTGCCAAACGTTCCAATTTTAAATTAAATCGAACCCGTTCGATTTAATTTAAAATTTGGCTATCTTCGAACGACTCCAAATCAGTTCTAGAATGTAGTGCTCGTCACTGCGATTCCATCGTCGCTTGTTTCGTCTAATTTTGACCTCATTGTAAAGATATACAATTCATAAGAATTTATAATTTATAACATAATAAATTTATTTTTTCCTTTTATTTTTTAGCCTAATTTGTTTTGGCCGCACGATCTAGCTTCAGGCAAATCAAGGTCGTTATTTTCATCTTCTCGCGTATGTTCTTCAGGAAAGAATGAAACCCATCGCCGTTTACAAAATTCGATCGCTGCTTCCCTTCCAGCCCACCAGACAATGATCCACGACCACCATGTTGAAGCCTTAGCCACCTCACATCTACGCCAGAGGCCATGCGACGCTTTGTACCCCTTCACCTCAAAAAATGCATACAAAACCACCACAAACGCAAGTCCTTTCCCACAACCACATCGCTCTGATCTAGATCGTGACCGTTGATCTGGTCGAGCTCGACCAGCTCTACGACTTTCCAGTTGAATGTCTTCGATAATATTGCTTGGAGGAGGAGATAATCGAGGAGAAACGTCATTAACATTCGGCTATTAAATATCTGGTGGCTGCCGTAGAAGGATAGGGTTAGGGATAAAGTGTGTACGCAAATATACGTGAATGTATAATATTCTAATATTATTTCGATTATCCACGTTCTTTTCTGGATGAAGTCCAAATGAAGCATGCCGTCTGGCATTTATAATGTTTTATCCTTATTTTGAACACAATGGAACATGTTTCGAGGCCTGATTCGATCTTATATGGAAGATAGCTTTTCAAATCGAATTATAACATTAAATTTTCGATATTTAATTCAACGCATTTCTATCCTGTACGACCAAAGGGTAACTCCAAACGCTATGAAATTTGACATCCGATATTAATACACAATTACAGATCCAATGAAACTAGTTTCATCGAATTTCGAGACTGTGCCGTAAAAGGCTTTTTTAACGTGTCGATTAAATCAAACGATTTTCAAAATCGATGAAATTACTTGGAATTCAAATTTTAAAAAATTACCAACTCAATTATAATTCAAACAAAATTTATATTCATATTAGAAACCATTTTGGTTCGTAATAAATACCAAATTCAATTATTTACACAATTCTAAATATTAAATTTCACTATTAAATTAATATGTAAAATTTCAAATTCTAATTTATCAATTTTTAATTCCATTCAAAGGTCCACTATCCTAACTCTAATTCAAATAGAGCTTAAATAAATTTTAGAAATCATTTTCATTCACATTAAACTCCAGATTCACATATTTACCAAATTTCAAATATTAAATTTACTATTCACCAAATCCTTTTAATCGCTATGTTTGAAATTTTAAACCATTTCACTAATTCAACCAAAATCTCCATATTCAAAATCAATTAATATTTCAAATTCAACATTAAAAATAAATTAAACACTCAAAACCAAATGACCAAAATTCCGGGTCGTTACACAAGCCGTAGGATGTAACATGCAAATTCATTATCATTATTCAGATTTCACCATCATAAATATTGAACACTGCATTGTCAAGAATGCAGCAATAAAAGCTTTTGTACATTGATTAAACCGTAGTAACATACATACAGTCTTCAGTCCGCTATCTATTTGTATTGGTATATTTGTAAATGGGCTTTTATAACCGCTACATAGTTACACAGATTTATACTTATTCATTAAACAACTCTCTGTACTCATTCGATACTTCCCATAACCCCCCCCCCCCCCCACAAACCTAACTAGGGTTAGAGTTTGCAATTTTCACACTTACGCCCCTGCTACTTCAGTTCATCAAATCTCATTTGAAGATCTTGAAAATATCTTGCTTATGCTTCAATTCTTCAGATCCTAACCATATTGAGTGAATTAACTTAATTTGTGATAGCAGTTGCGTGGGCAGTCACTGATTTGAGTGGTGTAACAACAAAATCAGATTTTTAATCTGGTTTTGTAGTCATAGAAGCCTTCTTTTGGATAATAATCTGATGATTGAGCTTGAGACTCTGTATGAATGGTAAGTTGTTGCTTGCTTCAGCAACATTCAAATCTAGCTTCAATCGAAGAAAATTCTTCTTCGACGGAGGCTTTGTGAGTATATCAACCCTTTGGTAAGTTATTGGTACGTGATTTACACTGATATTTCCTTTCATGACTTCCTCTTTGACAAAGTATATGTCCAACTCCATTTGTTTTGTCCTTGAGTGTAAGACTGGGTTGGCTGTGAGAGCGATTGTGCTCATATTATCACACTGGATTATAACTTTGTTATGTGTTATGATTTTTAGTTCGCTCAATAGTGATTTGATCCACATGATCTCTACTATAGTGCTAGATACACTTCTATACTCTGCTTCAGTGCTTGATTTAGATATTGTTGATTGTTTTTTTAAGCACCATGAAACTGGATTTTGACCTAAATAAATACAATAACCTATTTAGATCTTCTGTCATCCAAGTCTGTTTCCCAATCTGCATCTGCATATGTTGTGATGTTGATTGTTTTTCTTGATTGTTGAATTAGACCATGATTCAGTGTTCCATTTAAGTACCTCGATATTCTTTTCACTTCTTTCCAGTGTTCATCAAATGGATTTTGCATGAATTGGCTTGCTTATTTACACTGAATGAGATTTTAGGCCTCGTAATGATTGCATATTGTAAAGCTCCCACTATACTTCTGTATTGCTTGATATTTAAAATTGGTTCTCCTTTGTTTTTGGATAAGTATAGATTGCTGATCATGGGCGTAGTAGTGGATTTGTATTTTCCATCTCGGCCTTCACAAGAATCTCTGTAATATATTTTCTTTGACTTAGCTGCATTGTTGTAGTTGACAATCTGTTCACTTCAATTCCTAGAAAATAATTCAGATTGCTAAGGTCTTTAATAGAAAATTCTTTATTTAACCGCTTTGTGATGTTTCTGATTTCCAGCTCATTGCTTCCTCTAATTAGAAAATCATCAACATATATTAGTACATATGTAGCTTCATTATCATTAAATTTGGTGAATAAGGAGTTGTTAGATTTAGTTGAAGTATAGCCCATTTTGACCAAGGTTGAGTTTAGCTTATCAAACTAAATCCTTGGTGCTTGCTTCAACCCGTAAATTGCTTTATTCAACCTGCACAAAAGTTGTTTTGTGTTGTGTTTCCAGTACCCAAGTGGATGCTCCATATAAACCTCTTCCTATAAATCACCATTTAAAAAAGCATTATTCACATCAAGTTGTCTTATGATCCAATACATACGCACGGAAATAGTGAGAATTATTCTAATTTATGTTGGTTTCACAACAGGTGAAAATGTTTCATTGAAATCAAATCCATTCTGTTGTGAATACCCTTTTGCCATCAATCTTGCCTTGTATTTAGAAATTAAACCATTAGCATTTTTCTTTAGTTTGTAAGTCCATTTGCATCCTATGATATTTTATATTTTGGTAATAGAACAAGATCCCAAGTCTTATTTTTTAACAGTGCTTCATATTCTTCATTCATGGTAGCTTTCCATTTTTCATTTTGAATTACTTGATAATAAGTACTTGGTTCTTCACTTTCAGCAATTATATTGTATATTTTTGGCTTGAATATTCCCATTTTTGCTCTTGTGATCATTTGAGGATCAGTATTCTTAGGAATGACTTGTTGAGTAGTATGTTGAGCAGTGTTGCTTATTGAGCCTTCCTGCTAATTAATTGGTGATTCTGAATCATCAATTGATTAGCTGGATTTAGACTAGCTGCTGCCATGCTGTATGATTTAATGTGGGCTTTTAAAGCTATTTCTTTGACCATCACCTACTTCTGAATTTGGTGTACCTTGCTGTGGATATGATACCCTTTGACCAATCCCAGTGGCTTTTGCATTATTAGAAGGTAATAGTGGAATAGAAAACTTTGAATTGTGCACCTTTTGTGAACTTTTTATATTTATGTCATTGAATGGGAATATCTGTTCATTAAATGCCACACGCCTTGATATAAATATTCTCCCATTATTTTCTATACATTTGTAACCTTTCTTATTAGCTGCATATCCTAAGAAAGTACATGGTGATGATCTGAAATCTAATTTATAAGCATTATATAATCTTAGACAAGGAAAACACAACCACCTAAAAACTTTTAGACCATGGTAATCTAGTTTTATACCAAATAGAACTTCTATAGAACTTTTAAATTGTAGAACATTTGTTGGCAATTTATTTATTAAGTACACACTGGTAGAAAATCATTAGGCTAAATTTTTTATGGTAATGAAGCTTGAACAGGTAATGTTAACCAATTTCAACAATGTGTCTGTGTTTCCTTTCTATCAAACCATTTTTCTCAGAAGTATAATGATGCAGCTCAGGGGATAAGTCGTACACAACTTAAGGAGGAAGACTTGGGTCGTTATCGAGTTAAGGAAGTTTTGTTTTTAAGTCTTAAGTCGTGCACGATTCAACCAGGGGAGGAAGGTCTTAAGTCGCAGGAAGCTTCGGTTTTAGGTCGGCAACGACCTAAGGACTTAGGTCGGCAACGACCTAAGGACTTAGTTCAGCAACGACCTAAGGAAATGTGGCTGAAGGAAGAGGCAATACTTGACGCTGCTGATTTGAGTCGCTCCATATGTCGTAAGTCGGCATGTAGTTGAGTCGGCCGAAGGCTGTTGAGATGTAATTGCTTTGAGTCGCCTATGTGATAAGGCACGCACTGTGTTGTGCGACAAGTCGCTAACGACTTAGGTAAGTCGTAAGTCGTGGGTCAACTAATATTGAGTTGCGTTTAATTTTAGGTCGTGTGAAGGTATTGTGATGTAATTAGGTCGGTAACGACCTTGTCTAAGTCGTATGTGTTGTATATATGTGCTGTGTTGCAATTGAGGCGAGTAGTATCTGTTAGGTCGGCAACGACCAAGTTGAGTCATGAGTCATGAGTCGACAACGACTTAAGGAAGTTAAGTCGGCAATGACTTAAGGGTCAGGGTGTGAAACTTCTATAAATAGCGAGTGTGTTGTAACTTTTGAGGTTGTTGATTTTGGAATAAAATTCTTGATTGATTACTGTGTGCTTTCATCCTAAATTGGTAGTTGAGTGTAATCTCCTATCTCCACTTTCGGTTATTCGAGTGCGCTCGAATCAACGATTGTTGAAGCCGATTCGCGGAATCAAGTGCGCTTGATCAACGCTTGAAGAATTGAAGATCTTCTTTCACGGTATCGTGTGCGATCAACGTGTCGAAGATAGCTAGAATTCGGTATCTTTGTGATCAACGAATTTGGGCATTCCAGTATCTTCAATCCACCGTTTGCTACTTTCATCGATCTATATCGTTTGTTAATTACCCGCTGCGCCAGTTTTTTGGTATCAAAGCTAGACTTAGCCAATCATAGCTAAGCCGAGTCTTGGAGCCAAGGAATTTGAAGGTGAAGTTTATCGTGTTAATCTTGAAGTTGCAACAAGTTAGAAGCTTTCGATCCATTTAATTTTGGATCAAAGTTGGAAAGGTGTTTGAGTTAGAGCCGAGAGTTGAAGCATCACTTTGATATCATTTATTGAAGTATTGTTGAAGTGTTTGTGATTGAGTAATCATGCCGCCGAGAAGAGCTAATCGTCATCAGAATGTTGAAGCGTTGTATAGAAGAGAAGAAGCCGAGCAAATGGAACAACGTATCAATGAGAAGTTTGATGAAGGCATTGGAAAGTTAGAGAGGTTGATGAATGATTTGAATCAAAATCAAAGGAGGAGATCACCAATCTCGAACCATGGAGGAAACAGAGTTTCACCATCGGTTACGGAAGCGAGGAGGGTATCACCGCAATCTTTTAGAGAAAGAAGAGAAACATCAATTTCATCAAGGAGAGATCACCATGACTATGGACGTGAAGAGAGAAGAACTCCACGAGAATTTGTAGATGAGCCATATAGAGATGAAGAGAGACATAGTAGAAGGGACATGCGTTATCGAAGGGATGTTGATGGTCGAGATCGATATAGACATGCATTTGATTGTAATGAAGAGGGTGATAGAGCTAGCATTCATTATCGAGATCGAGGCCAAGCTCGAAATTCATATCGAGATGTGGATGATGATCATCGATGGGAATCGGGTATGAAGATGGAAATTCCAGAATTCAAGGGTGGAATGGTTGCAGAAGAATTCTTGGATTGGTTGTCTAATGTTGAAGAAATCTTTGATTTCAAAGAGATTCCGGAGAATCGTCGAGTGAAGTTGGTTGCTACTAGGTTGAAGGGAAGAGCTTTAGCATGGTGGCAGCAAACTAAACTTACGAGAGAGAGAATGGGGAAGTCAAAGGTTGAGTCTTGGGATAAGATGAGGAAGTTGATGAGAGCTACATTTTTACCTTACAACTATCAATCACTTATGTACCAGAGGCTGCAGAACTTGAGGCAAGGGACGAAGACTGTTAATGATTATGCTAACGAATTTTATCAATTGATTGCTCGAAATGACATTATGGAGACAGAGGAACAATTGACTGCTAGATTTGTTGGAGGGTTGAGGATGCAGATTCAAGATATGGTGAATATGTTTGATCCTAGATCTGTAGCAGAAGCACATCAGAAAGCGTTGGCTTGGGAGAAGCAGGGAAGGCGTGGATGTGGTATGTTTACTAATTCCAACAATCAAGTGAAGGGTGCTAGTAGGAGTTCTAATGTTTCGAAAGCTATTAGTAAACCAGTTGTGAATGAAGTTGCGAAAGCAAAGGTCAACAACAGTTTCAAATGTTACAATTGCCAGGAAGTGGGTCACAAGAGTAATGAATGTCCGAAGCCGAAGAAACGAACTATGATTGCTGAAGTTGAAGGTGAGGATGTTGATGAAGGTTATCCTAGTCCAGTTGAGGAGGAAGAACAGGATGTCGCGTCAGGAGATGAAGGATGTAACCTAATGATGAGGAGGTCTTGTTTAATACCGAAACAGGAAGAAGAGGCTAGTTGGTTGAGGAGTAACATCTTTCAGTCCACGTGCACTATTCTGGGAAAGGTTTGTAAGTTTGTGATTGATGCAAGAAGTTGTGACAATATTCTTTCTACTGAAGCCGTGAGGAAGTTGAAGCTGAAAACGGAGAAGCATCCAAATACTTACAAATTAGCGTGGTTGAGAAAAGGAGGAGAAGTGAAGGTGGTCAGGCGAGTTCGAGTTCCATTTTCTATTGGAAAGAAGTATAAATACGAGATGTGGTGTGATGTAGTTGAGATGGATGTTTGTCATTTGCTTTTGGGAAGACCATGGCAATATGATCGAGCAGTGTAGTATGACGGTCGGACCAATAGCTACAGTTTTATGTTTGAAGGTGTTAAGATTATTTTAGTTCCAAAGAAGAGACAACAGGAAGAGAGTAAATCTGAAGAGATTGAGGAGCTGAAGACTTTATTGACCTTGAAGGAATTTATTGAAGAAGTAGAAGAGAGTCCAGAGGTATTTTTATTAATTGGACATGAAGCCACTGAATCTGTAGAAGTTCCAAAGGAAGTCAAGCCGGTATTGGAATAATTCAGAGATGTATTTCCTGAGGAGTTACCAATGGAGTTACCACCGTTGAGGGATATTCAGCATCAGATTAATCTTGTGCCAGGGGCAGTATTACCATACAGGCCACATTACAGAATGAGTCCTAAGGAGCATGAGGAACTGAGAAGGCAGGTGGAGGAGTTGTTAGAACATGGGCGTGTTCAGGAGAGCTTGAGTCCTTGTGAAGTGCCTACTTTATTGGTGCCAAAGAAGGATGGTTCGTGGAGAATGTGTACGGGCAGTCGGGCTCTAAACAAGATCACTGTGAGATACAAATTTCCTATGCCAAGGTTTGATGATTTGATAGATCAGTTGAGTGGAGCTGTTGTGTTTTCAAAGATTGACTTGAAGAGTGGATACCATCAAATTCGTATTAGACCGGGTGATGAATGGAAGACTGCTTTCAAAACCAGGGAAGGTTTATACGAATGGTTGGTTATGCCGTTTGGTTTATCGAATGCACCGAGTACTTTTATGAGAGCGATGAACCAGATTTTCAGACCATACATCGGGAAGTTTGTGGTAGTATACTTTGATGATATTTTGATCTACAGTGGAAGCATGGAAAAGCATGTCCAGCATTTGCGTGAAGTACTGTTGATTCTACGACAGGAGAAATTTTATGCGGCAACAAAGAAGTACGTGTTTATGACGGACAGTGTTTTGTTTCTGGGATATGTTCTATCGAAGGAAGGAATTCAAGTGGATGAAATTAAAGTAGAAGCTGTGAGGAGTTGGCCACAGCCAAAGACAATTACTGAAGTGAGGAGTTTTCATGGATTGGTATCTTTCTATCGAAGATTCATTCCACATTTAGTAGTGCGATGGCACCTGTAACCGATTGCATGAAAGGAAATAAGTTTGAGTGGTCAGAGGAAGCAGGGGTTGCTTTTGAGAAAATCAAGACACTATTGACGACAGCACCAATTCTAGTTTTACCGGATTTTCAATTGTTGTTTGAGTTACGTACTGATGCATCGAAGGTTGGAGTTGGTGGAGTTTTGATTCAGATGGGCAGACCAGTTGCTTATTTCAGTGAGAAGTTATCTGGAGCTAAGTTGAGATATAACACTTATGATGTTGAGTTTTACGCAATTGTTCAAGCAGTGAAGCATTGGAGACATTATCTATTTCAGAAGGAGTTTGTTCTCTATACGGATCATGAAGCTTTGATGCATTTGCAAGGGCAGGATAAGATTTCATCGAGACATGCATCGTGGATTGCCTATTTGCAGCAGTTTACTTTTGTCGTGAAACATAAGTCAGGGGTGGCGAATCGTGTGGCTGATGCTTTGAGTAGGAGGAGTCATTTATTAATGACAATGAAAATTGAAGTGATAGGATTTGAATTATTGTCGGAATTGTTTGAGGAGGATCCTTACTTTGCAAAGTTCGTTGAGAAAGTTAAGGATGGGGATACTGATGAATTTGTGTTGGTTGATGGTTTCTTATTCAAAGGAAATCGATTATGTATACCAGAGAGCAGTTTGAGAATGAAGATTATCAAGGAGCTTCATGAGGAAGGACATGTGGGTAGAGACCGAACATTTCAGTTAATCTCTCAATCCTACTATTGGCCGTCGATGAGGAAGGAAGTTGAAAGGTTTGTTCAGAGATGTCATGTTTGTCAAGTTTTGAAAGGAACAGCTACAAATGCGGGTTTGTATATGCCTTTACCCGTACCTACAAAACCTTGGGTGGACGTTAGTATGGATTTCGTATTGGGTTTGTTGAGAACTTAAAGGGGAAATGACTCGATATATGTTGTGGTGGATCGTTTCTCGAAGATGGTACATTTTATTGCTTGCAAGAAGACGGCGGATGCTGTTCATGTTGCTCAGTTATTTTTCAAGGAGATCTATCGACTTCACGGGCTGCCAGAATCTATTGTTTCGGATAGGGATACTCGTTTTCTGAGTCACTTTTGCTTATGTTTGTGGAAGATGGTTGGAACGAAGCTGAAATTTAGTAGTGCTTATCATCCGCAAACAGATGGACAGACCGAAGTTGTTAACAGATCGTTGGGAAATTTGTTGTGATGTCTTGTGAAGGATAATCTGAAGAGTTGGGAAATGAAGTTATGCCAAGCAGAGTTTGCACATAATCATGCAGTTAATAGAAGCACAGGTTACAGTCCATTTCAGATTGTATATTCGAATCTACCCAGGGGACTGTTGGATTTAACGGTAGTACCACAAACGAAGCGGACGGTTAAACGAGCTGTAGATTTTGTTGATGAGTTGACTGAATGTCATAAAATCGTTCAGGAACGATTGGAGAGAGCAAATGAGAAGTATAAAAGATGCGCAGATATGAAGCGAAGAAGTGTTGAGTTTAATGAGGGAGATTTGGTATATGCTGTGTTAACAAAGGACCGTTTTCCAGTAGGCGCTTATAACAAGTTGAAAGCTAGGAAAATTGGTCCTATAGAAGTTGTGAAACGGATTAATGAAAATGCTTATAAGTTGAAGCTGCCGGAGGATGTGTACACTTCTGACGTGTTCAATGTTAAGCATCTTGTACCATATTATGGAGATGGACAATCTGATGTGGAAAGATTTACAAATTCGAGGACGAATTTTTCTCAACCAGGGGAGAATGATGCAGCTCAGGGGATAAGTCGTACACAACTTAAGGAGGAAGACTTGGGTCGTTCTCGAGTTAAGGAAGTTTTGTTTTTAAGTCTTAAGTCGTGCACGAGTCAACCAGGGGAGGAAGGTCTTAAGTCGCAGGAAGCTTCGGTTTTAGGTCGGCAATGACCTAAGGACTTAGGTCAGCAACGACCTAAGGAAATGTGTCTGAAGGAAGAGGCAACACTTGACGTTGCTGATTTGAGTCGCTCCATATGTCGTAAGTCGGCATGTAGTTGAGTCGGCCGAAGGCTGTTGAGATTAATTGCTTTGAGCCGCCTATGTGATAAGGCACGCACTGTGTTGTGAGACAAGTCGCTACCGACTTAGGTAAGTCGTAAGTCGTGGGTCAACTAATATTGAGTTGCGTTTATTTTTAGGTCGTGTGAAGGTATTGTGATGTAATTAGGTCGGTAACGACCTTGTCTAAGTCGTATGTGTTGTATATATGTGCTGTGTTGCAATTGAGGCGAGTAGTATCTGTTAGGTCGGCAACGACCAAGTTGAGTCCTGAGTCATGAGTCGGCAACGACTTAAGGAAGTTAAGTCGGCAACGGCTTAAGGGTCAGGGTGTGAAACTTCTATAAATAGCGAGTTTGTTGTAACTTTTGAGGTTGTTGATTTTGGAATAAAATTCTTGATTGATTGCTGTGTGCTTTCATCCTAAATTGGTAGTTGAGTGTAATCTCCTATCTCCACTTTCGGTTATTCGAGTGCGCTCGAATCAACGATTGTTGAAGCCGATTCGCGGAATCAAGTGCGCTTGATCAACGCTTGAAGAATTGAAGATCTTCTTTCACGGTATCGTGCGCGATCAACGTGTGGAAGATAGCTAGAATTTGGTATCTTTGTGATCAACGAATTTGGGCATTCCAGTATCTTCAATCCACCGTTTGCTACTTTCATCGATCTATATCGTTTGTTAATTACCCGCTGCGCCATATAAGGACGGATTGTTCTATGAACAATTCCCTTTCTTTGAAAATATTCTTTTAGTGGATAGATTGTTGTCCCTCCATTGGTTTGAAAAGTTCATACCTGACGGCCAGTTTGTTTTTCAGCAAAATTAGTAAATTGAATTACTGCATTTTGTGCTTCAGATTTTGATTTCAAGAAATAAATCCACACATATCTAGAGTAAGCATCTATAAATGAAATATAGTATTTGAAGCCATAATCAGTGTCAACTGGTGCAGAACCCCATAAATCAGTAGCAACCAATTCTAATGATTTGGTGTAAATAGTTGTAGAATCTGAAAAGGCTAGTTTATAACTTTTTCCCATTTGACAAAATGTGTATATCATTGTGTAGAAATATTTTCAAAAGAAACAACATTGCTATTTAGTACTTGTTTTACAATATTTTCATTGGCATGTCCCAATCTGCAATGCCACTTATTAAAAGTCTTACAAATACTTGCTTGAATTATTTCTGAATTGTTACACCACTTATCTATGTACACTTGATTTCTTGTGTTGTCAACATTAAACTTGTAATGCCCTCTACAATCCTTACCATGTAGAAGAATTTCATTAGTTAGAAGATCTTTGACTAGGTAGTATTTAGGGCAAACTCAAAATACACATGATTATCTTTAACTAATTGTGAAACACTTAGCACATTTTCTCAGATTAATGATACTCTAAGTAAATTATCGAGATACAGTTTTCTTGCACCTTTAATATAAGCATTACCAACATGAGTAATGTTTATGGCCTTACCATTTCCCATGTGTATACCTTGGTTACCTTGGTATTCTTGACTGCCAAGATTTAGATTCCCATGATTGTTGGTTACATGATTGGTTGCCCCCAAGTCTGGAAACCAACTTTCATCTTGAATATCCTCAATCTTTGTAGTGTTTTCTTTTTGATTCTTTGCATCTTGCTACATATTAATCATATTTGCACTTTGATACTTCCTTTGACATTGATTCCTTACTGATTTTTAGTGTAGTAATCTGAAATAACATTTGTTTTTGCATTGTGATCATATTTTTCTCAAATTTGGTATCTCAACCTGTTGCTGTTGTTGTGCCATCTGCCATCTCTACCTCAGGATCTTTTAGATGGCCCACCTCTTTGATTTTTGTTATTGTATCCTTTTTATTGATTCTTCGATGCATAGTTGGAAGAGAATTCATTGATAACTGGCTTGGTTTGCTCAATTCTTCCTCCATGAGAAAGAAGAATAGAGTGGACATACTCAATAGAGGGTATCCTCTCTTTAGATGAGATCACAGCCATAACAACCTCAAATTGATCATCTAAACTGCTTAAGATTAACAACACTTACTCTGACTCGGAGATTTTATGGCCTGCAGTAGCCAATTGGTCACACGATGTTTTGATTTTAGTTGAATATTCTCTCATATTCATTCCTTCCTTCTTTAAATTTTGAAGCTGTCTTTTGTAATGCAAGACCCTTGCAGCAGATTATATGTTGAATGCTTGATCTATTGAGTGCCATATTTCATGAGATGATTTGCACCCTATGAGTTATGGTAAGATATTGGAATTGAAGGATGATAACAGACAAGAACGATGTGGATATCTTGTATTTGATGATTCATGTAATCTTTATTCACAACCAGTTTCCCTTTGTTGTCAATAATATATTTTGTTGGTGTAACAAGTGTTTCAAGAACATATTCTTCAATATCATATCCTCTGATAGCCGTTTCGATTTGAAATTTCCAAAGTAAATAGTTGGATTCGCCTAACTGAATCGTGATTACCTGACATTGTGGTTTTATTATTGTCTTCAGCATATCTTGATTTGCTGAATGCTGAGATGTGGCAATTCTTGAATTGTTTGGAGAATTTGCTGCCTCATTGTCATTGTCTTTGGCTATGGTGATTATAGATGGTTATGAGAAGAAGAATGATGTTCAGATGATGAGCTACAATGTTCAAAGACCAAAAGGGATAGTGCAGTCAAAGAAGATCGGGTGATGAATCTTTTCTGATGATGTTCTCTTGATGTGACACATCAAAGATAAAAATTGTAATTGGATGATGAACAAGTACAGGTATACAGTTCTTGAAATAGAACTGTAAACTTGGATTCAATAAGTAGGGACAGAATACTTCTTCGATGATGATTGATTATCTGAGAAGAACATCAGTGCAGCCACCTTCAGATGATGACTGGCCGCTGATGAGGGTATAGTATAACACTTTTGTTATAACCATTAGGTTGATGAAGAGCTTTGGTACCATGTAAAGAATGCGACAATAAAAGCTTTTGTAAATTGATTAAATTGTTGTAACATTCATATAATCTTCAGTCCACTATATATTTATATTGGTATATTTGTAAAGGGGCTTTTATACCCGCTACATAGTTACACAGATTTATACTTATTCATTAAACAACTCTATGTACATATTCGATACTTCTCATATGCATGCATGGCAAAACATCTATTAATTAGTAGTTCCAAACGAGAACCTCTACAAGAATGATAATGTATAGCGACAACACATTTCCGACAGGAGTCGACGGAAATTTTTGACGGCCAGCAACGGCTCGTCATCTTCATGTCATTTCTCTAATTAAAATACAATAATCATTATAGGCCGAAAAAAACCGACGCAAATACAGCCATAAGCGGTTATCACAGCCGTCGAAAATAAACGTGTTTACACGCCAGCTTGGCCGAGAGCTGCTTCATTATCTCCCTTTCAACCGAATCAATCAAATTCCCACTGCCTTACCTCCCCCTACGACAACCAGCCTCCCACGTCTTCCAGAGCATCTCCAACATCATCAATCATCACTTCCAACAACTCTAGCCTCTCCATCCCTCTCCAAATCAGGTTTTTCCTAAACCCTAATTGATTTAGATTTGTTAATTCAGGGTTAAATTGCAATTCTAGTTGTTTATAATAGCTGATTGATTGTTTGTTTGCATTAACTAACTAGTAATTTGGTTAGTTTATTTACATAAATCATAAACCCTTATTACTAATTTCCTAAACCCTAAACCCTAATTAATAATTTGATTTGTTTATTTACATTAACCAATTAGTGTTTATATACGTTGATTATTTAGTGAATATGTGCATTTTAGCTAGCATTTAGTTAGCATTTGGTTAGCATTTGGTTTGTTAGGATTGATATGAATGATTGTGTTTATGGTTTGTAAAATTTTGAAAACTATAATTAAAATATATTAATCATAGTTAAACCTTTAATCATTTATATAAAATCAAGTTTTGTACAATATTGTGTGGCCTATTTTTAATAAAATATAATCAAGAAATTGCTATCAAATCCCTATAATTGAAAGATGATGAAAAAAAAGCCCCTCCCGAAAAAGTTATGAAAATTTGGTTCTTATTTTTAGTTTTTGGCTACTCTATGCCACTTTTGCGCCTGATTTCAATGTTGGGCCATTCTAAAAAGGAATAATTTGATAAAAAATAACAAAACAGGAACCTAGTTTACATGGGTATATTAGTGGGGACTTTTTGTGCATGAGCTTTGAGAATAGTGACCTTTGGTCCAAAACCCCATATATAATACTATATACGTAATTCGTTAAATTTGAAGACATGAATAATATATATTTTCAAAATAGTAAAAATCATATTATATATTATATATTTAATAAAATAATAAAATGCAAATAAACTATTGTACAAATGCTTATATATGTTATATAATTATTTAATCGTGCATATTATTGATATGTAATGCTAATATGATAATCTATAAACAAATTAGACGTGCATAATGTGTTTTATTTTTTATAAATTCCTTAGAGATTTTTTGGCCCCGTTTAATAAGTATTTTATATGATCATTATATGAATATTCGTTTTTATTACAAAATGGACATTCATATTCATCGGATATAATATTTGTTTGATTTGTCCCCATATTGGACAAGTGACAAACACTATAAAGTAATTACATTTCGTAAATCATTTCATTTCACCAAATTTCAATAGCACTTCCTTTTTCTTCCTTATGTACACACATTTGTGTACGATACAGGAAACACGGTGGAAGTGCTGCCGCAATTTTGTGAAATCGTTTAAAATGAACTGATTTATGAAATATAATTACTACTACGTTTGCAATGGAAAGTAGGAAGACCGACCAATGAAGCAAAAAATAATATAAAAGCTAAAAGTTTAATATTATATTCATTTCAAGGTGCAAAACCAATTCTAGATGCAAGAAAGCGCAAAAGGCGCAAAAAGTTGCAAGAAGACGCAAAAGTCGCAAATTAGCAAATCTAATAACATTATAAATAAATGCTTTTTAATTAAAATTAAAATTAAAATGTCAATCCATAAAATTAAATGATTAATGCTAATTTTAATTTCTATCATAGGTTTTAGAGTAGGAAAAATGGTCTATTATCTTACTGATTGGAGCTAGATGTATGAACAACGAAGGGAAATTAGAGTCTCAATAAGTGAATATGTTTGTAATAGGGTACATGTGTTTATTGAATCGCTTTAAGTAATAATGGAAATGACGAAGAAACTCGTTGTCCATGTAGTAGGTGCAAACAATTGAAGCATTTGATACCGGATATAGTAAGAGTTCATTTGGGCCAATACGGTTTCGTGGCGAATTATTTGGTGTGGAATCATCATGGAGAAATTGTAGCACCTAATCAAGAAAAGTTAGTAGAGGAGGTTGGTGATGAAATTGGAACGACGAATCTCATAGAAAATATGATTGAAGATGCAACACGATCAATGTTCCCTATCGTTGAATTTGATAATGATGATGTTAACATGGAAGAGGAACCAATTGTTGGAGCGAAAAAATATACGATTTATTGGATGCGGCTAAGAAACCCTTATGGAATGGCTGTACAAGCGACACTCAATTATCATTAACTGCAGAGTATATTGCGATGAAGTATTTTTGAATTGAAATAAGTAATTTTCTATTAGGTACTTAAATCGTTTAAAGAAAAAAGTGAGATAAAAGGCTCGAGTTAAAGGTTCAATTTGCAAATCATATATCGAAGAACAAGCTTCGTTCTTTTTTCTTATTATTTTAGTGATCATGTGAACTTATCATTTAAAAGTGCTACGCATAATGATGAAGCCGTTGAACAAGATTGTTCTTCTGAGGCAATGTTATCTATTTTTAGACAACATGATCGACCTGTTGGAAAATGTATGGAAGTATGGTTAGACGATAAGATTACCATGTAGCACACACATATATTCTTCTTAATTGTACTAAAGTTACACCATTTATTAGGTAATATTAAATTATAAGTCTGGATATATTTATTTAATTTAATACTATACGTGCACATTAATTATAATGCAATGTATTATCTATGTTTGCAGTGTTTATGAATCACAACATCAAAGCGGCGATATGAGCAAATATTTTGCTGCTTGGTTTTCGAACTACGTTAATGATCCGATAAAATTGTGTGGTTGACGAAGGATTGAAACATCAAGCGATGGGACCAAAAAGAAAAGTTATCCAATATTCTTCGTTAATGGATATAAATTCAATTCCAAAGAATATGGAGCTGAAAAATTAACTAATAATACTAGTGTGTTTATTAAAGGCAGTGATGATCCAAATGATCATATAAATGAATTTTATGGCGTGTTAACCCAGGTTTTGCAATTGACATATTTCACTAAACTTGTGGAGGAATTTTTTTGTCCAGATGCAACTGGTTTAGCAATGTTCTAGGTTTTGGAGTTATCATGCATCAAAATTATAATCTTATAGAAATAAAACATATCTCGCATTATCAAAAGTACGATTCTTTTGTACTAGCTAAACGAGTCCTACAAGTTTATTATACCTCTTATCCATCTTTAAAAAGAGATAAAGTAGACTGGTCGGCAGTTTTAAAATGAAGTCAGGATTTACGTTTGATGGAAAGAAATTCCAGACGAACAAGCCTATCAAGCAAATATCGAAGAAAATGTTGAAATAACAATAAAGGACGATCATACGGATTTTTGATCTCTAAATGATGAATCAAATGTATTAGTAGAATCATTTGAAACTATAGAGGAAAACAGTATAGAGTACGAAACTGATTCCAAATCAAAAAATGACAAGGACTGATTACTAGTATATAATTTAATATAAGGTAATTTATGCGATTATTCATGTTACATTTTTCTCATCAATTACGATATCTTTTCTCATAATTATTATGAATTATATGTTCCACATAATGAAATGATATGCACGTGATAGGTATTATGTCTTTTTTTTGAAGACGTGGCTCTTCCCACTTCGGTTTCCCCTCTTCTTCTCGAAGAGGGAATAAAGGTGGTGATAGTGGCCCTTTAGAGCCAGCAGCATGACTAGTAGTGTATTTACAGCCCAAACCCGATGGATCATAAGTATTAAAATTAGTAGCATAGCATTAGAAATATTATGTACGATATATATAATAGTCTAAATCTATGTTTCAAATTTAACATAGCAGATTTCAGCTAAAGCCATCGGGAGTGGTTCTTAGTACTTCCAAGTAGGAATATATGAGTAGGATGATTGGTTGTTGGCACCGATGGAGTAAGATCCATAACCTGATCAGAGAGAGCATCTAGCAGGACTTTTTGGTGAGTTTAAATTTACATATCTATAAATTACCATTTTATAATATGTGGACTACTTAAAATGTACGAGTTATATTTAATTTTCTCAATGTGCAGGGTTCCGTCGATCTGTAGGAAGCAGACATTTCCCTTGTGCAATGCTAATGGAATTCTAAGATATCAAAGAATTATCGAGACACGATATCGGTCCTTAGGAGAGCTGGGAAGAAATTATGGGTGCCAGTGTATGGGATGCTTGGATTGCCTGGTGGAACAACGATGAGTTCAAGGTAATTAATCTATCATATATGTCTCATTACTTGGTTTTACCGCTATTAAATATATTGTTCAATTATTTAAATTTGTAGGTGGAGCCATAGAGGAACTTTGCGAATAGAAATAAGAATCCAGTAACACATCGTGGTGGTTCCTTGTCATTCCAGCATCATCGTGAGGATTTGGTAAATTTATTAACTGCGATTATAAACAATTATTACATTTATATTGTTTATGTTATAAGTTATTAATAAACAGCTATAGAAACGATAACATATATAAATTATTTATTGCAGGAAAGAGTGTGTCGACGTCCGGTCTCATACACGAAAGTATTTTCTCATACCCATGTGATAAAGCAAACAGACGAAGCTGGCAACCTTACATATGCATGGGAAGATGGGAATAAGGCAATGGTTGCATATGTATGCATATTTTGATTTTTAAGTTATAAATATTGATTAGTTTAAGTAATTAGCTTTGAAGAATTAAAATAATGTTTTGTTAATTTCAACTGTAATTTTTTTAACATTGTAAGAAAAGTTTCAAGAGGCACAGGCACAGATGCTAGAGGGATCGAATCGCGATAAGTTGACCCGCGACGAGAAAGACGCTTTTTTTGACTCCATCATGGATCTGACGCATCGAAATTGGCATTTTGGTCATGAAAACCAAGTAGTAATTTATAAAAATAAACTATCTTATAAAAGTTCCATAACTGTTATAAAAGTCGTCGAAAAGTTCTACAACAGTTTTTTCGATTCGCAGGCTAGGGCATTTCAACAAGCATGTCAAAAAGAGAAGGATAAAGCCGAGATAAAACAGCTAAGATCCACGGTCGAGCAGCTGCAGGAGCAAGAACGTCTTCGCGCTATACAGTTGAAGCAGTTGAATCAGCGCTTGGTCAGAGTATGTGCAGCAACATGATTCATTTCCTTTGTCGTCTAGCGCTTCCAGAGGCAAGGACGACTCTTGGTAGGTACGTTTTTCTATGTTTGTGCTTGGATGTTGTATATGTTGACTTGAGTATTTAGAGTATTGCAGTATCAGGTGCTCATACATATTAATGTGCACATGAGTACACATATTAACCAAGCAGAAGAAAGAGAAGCTTCGTAAAATAAGAGATGCGTTGATTAAAACAAGTTGGTTGTGTTGAACAAGTCAATATCATTGTGTGTGTGTGTGTGTGTGTGTGTGTGTGTGTGTGTGTGTATATATATATATATCATTACCAAAGTTTGTAACTATGTATCTCTCTGATGTAATTCATTTGTTCAGCTTATAATAAAATAGAAGTTTATCCATTTGTTAACTGGAGTTGGTGAGGATGATTTGTTTTGGTATGTTTGATACACTTTGATGAGAGATTGGATGTGTTGTATTGATTTGGTGCATTTTGTGGAGTTATTTGATGTTTAACGTTGATTGGCCAGTGTTTTGTTAGATGTTAGAGGATATTGAATGATTGATTTTATATATATTGAAGTTTATGATGTTGACTTTGTATATATTGTAGTTTATGATTTTGTATATTTTGAAGATTATGGTGGAAGTCAAATAGGTGCAGAAATAAATAAAAAAATCCAGATTTTTTAGGGCTACCGACGACTTAGGAGTTCTAAATTTTCGACGGCTATCCACGGCTACCGATGGATTATCGGTTACGAGTGGATCCATGTGTACCTCGTTGATCATCGAAAGCTATCGCTATTTTTTCATTAGAAGCCATCGAAAGATTGTCGTTGATAGTTGACAAAAACCGTGTACGCTATTCCGATGGCTATACCGTCGGCCGTCGACGGCCGCCAACGGCTATTTGCCGGTAAAATATCCATGTATTCCTGAAGTGAACAGACTTATGCATATTGACAAACGGATAGCTAGTAAATTTAATGCATGACTTTTATCAGTAGAAGACCATGTCTGAGTAGACAAAAACAAAATTTAGTACCCCAAACCATAGGACACTGCTATGAAACACTTGAGAACAGTCAATATGAAGAAAAATAATCATTTGCGTTCTGGTTCCTATGAATCGTCCAAATCAAAGTACCATGGGTGTTTTCATGATCAAATGAGAATTCCACTCTTTTTTCTGCTAACATAATCTAGGTGCTGATATGCTTATGTAGACTTAGTACATGTATTACAACGGCAGTAAGAAATTTTGAATATGTTGGCATGTATGTAACCGACTGTATTGGACTATTGATTTAAAGTAAGACTCCTTCTATACTATACTTCATGTAGTTACAAAGTATGCTACATTTTTACATGAGACTGAAGTGTGTGGAAATCAATGTGTGATCCTTGGATTCAAGATGAATTAAAGTTGTGTACAAGGATTTTTAATTTGAGAGTCTGGATCCTAGTTTTGATGATCAGCCTATAAAGGTTACAAATACGAACTAAGCTAATAATTTAACATGTTGTTTGGCTAGTTGCAAAAATAAAGAATTTTAAACCTGAACTAACTATAATAAGGCTTTATTTTAAGAAAACTCAAATATATGACCGGCAAATTCTGCACTGGACGTGCAATGATTTTGAAACGGTTCAAGCTTGTCCAAAATATATGTTGAATATGCATAACTATTGCGAAACCCATGCTTCGCACACGAATTGGCCGCAAGTGGGTGTACATGTTTAAATCATTAGTGATTAAAAATTTGAAGCACATTGATCTGCTGCCAAAGAAGTGATAATATTATTATACACGGATCAAAGTGATGGAGAGTCCATATTTCATTAACTGATTTGTAAAAAAAACTATGCATTAGTTGATATTTTGAAAACAATTAACTTATAGTAAATTGTGGTCAGTAATTATATTAAAACTACTGTAATATCAAACGTCAATTTCAATGCCGTAGTCATCGAGCACTGGAGAACCAAGAGTAATAAATGTTGCAAATGTTACACGCATCATAATTATAGCTATTCAGGTGTTAAAATAAAATAACATAATTAATGAGATAGGAATCACATTTTTCAGTTTAAACCCAGACATTTCTGAGAAAAGTAAAATGAACTTAGAATAATCTGGCTGTTATTGGTCACTGAAACGTACAAAAGGATAAAACATTGTCTTAGAGTCAATTAGCCAATGGCAGATGACTTTATTACAAATAAATAAATGGTTTAATATTTTATATCAAACAAAGCATCATTGAATCAAAGTAAAACAAAGACAGTTGAATTTAGGAATGTAAATCTTGAATTGTTCATTATCATGACAGTTGAACATTTTGTCATGTCTCATTATCATGACAGTTGAACATTTTATCATGTCCCTGGACATGAACGAAATATATTGAGTATAAAATAACTATGACCAAAATCTATAATATAGAAGTTTAATTTTAATTTCAGTACAACAGTGACCGTAAAGGAAGGTTAAAAAAAATATCAGAACGGAACAGCTGCATACAATTCTTTTATGCTATCGTGTCTTCTACTATCAACTGCTACTACCATACTGTCGTGATCTTGCATTTGATCAACCATGACTACAAAATTTCAATACAGAAATAAGCAGAGAAAACTATTAGTAATAAGTGAAATAATCATGGTCTAATTTTATCGAAATGGGCTCTACAGTAGAATAAAAGAATGATGATTACATTGATAGAGCATAAATACATTGTAAAAGAAAGGCATCAAAGAAAGTAATACTGTTATACATAACTTCTAGATATGCTAAACACATGGTTGGGCATGAAACGTAAAAAACTCTAAATAGGTTAAGATTGTAATAATGTATGATTTATTTGTATATGACTAGTTGCTGGAACAACCAACATTAATTAAGCCAGTTTGTTCTGGAAAGGTCAATGATAACAATAGATCAAAAGTCAAACTAAAACTTAAGCCCAAGTTGGATTGGAAAAATTAATCCAAAAGTAAATGAAAATGATCGCCTATGAAAGAAGTTGTACGTGAACGTCGAGGTAGCAATATTAAAGCAAAAAAAGGTTTTGTACATAAAAATTTATCAAAGGTTCAATCTAAGTGACCTCACTGCTTCATGTAAGTTCATCAAGAAGTTAACTCCTTTTTTGCTAGTATCAATAATATTAAAAACATATAACAACTTATTTATGGATATTGGACATTTTCTACCGATTGGTTAGTGGATATTGGTCGAAGAAAACTAAATTTCTTCTAAAGGTAGCTGCTCTTCTTACTTTCTTATCAAACCATATTTTTACTGACATCGCATCAGTTGCAGCCAGATTTAATACATTAAGAAACTCGCTCTGTGACTTCAGAACAAAACTGCAGAAAACTCAAGAAGAAAAATTAATTGGTAGGCAAAGATATATGAAAATTTCACATCTACACAGATAATTTTATTTGTTTTGGATAATACATTTTCCTGTGGGTTTCAAACTTGAGATTCTTGTTTACACAAACTTCTTCCCAATAAGGGAGGCAGTATATTGTGAGATGTTGCAGATATACCCAATCTTAAAATTTAAACTTCTTTTACATTTTTTCCCTAATATGATTTAGGCCTATATAAAGTGAAATTTCTGTCCTACCTCAAGTCGTGGACCAACTTCTTCATTGAACTTACCATTATTACCTATGATCATCACCAATGCTGTAATTACTAAACTTACCTGTTGGAAATAATAGATTGAAGACTAGATATGCCAATAGCTAGAATAACAAAATCAGCATCATACTTCTTTAATCCAACCATTAATCCCAACGCACACTCTTTATCGTCATCCAGTATAATATCTGTTACATTTTTTTGCTCAAGAAATTTGCATCCTTTTGATTTCATGGATTCGATCCATGGGATAAATATTTCATCCTTAACCGTCCTACGACACCGTATAGCATCAAATTTTGCTACCCATCAATAGAAAGGAAAAGGATGGTCAAGCATTGAACACAGTCGAAAAACCCGATGAGCCAGAACATAATAGTACAACACTGCTATATTTTACAGAAAAATATAATTAGTTATTCCAGAAATATATTTTTTATCATAAAATTTTCTATTAAATTTGAAAAATAAGTGAGTGCAAGATTATGAATAATTTCATATTTTTCATATTCAAATGAAAATACACTTGTATCATTTTCAATCTAAATAAATACAAAACAGTCATATTATTCTACTTGTATAAATAAATAAAAAAATGTAAGTAAAATAGATAGTTTCATGTCTTCTTTTAAAACTTGATCTAAGAAACCCTTCAAAGGAATCATTGAAATTTTAAATAGAAGGAAAGAATTCCATATCCATACCTTCTTGTTCAGATGAAGATGTAGATGGAGACTGAGATGAGTAGTCCTATATGATTTTAACATTAGGGAATTATGGTTTAATTTAGAGAAATATGATTTATGGTTTGTGGATGGAAAGACGGTAAGATTTGGTATAATAAATGTACGCGTAAAGAAAGAAGAAAGATGATTATAAAAAAGGAAACTTGATCATTACAACCTTCTTTATAATAGGAGAATCAATTATTTGATTTCATCTTAGCAAAATCATTTCATTAAAGAAAAGTTTGTTCATATACCCCTTAGTCAGACTGATTCTCCATCTAAAAAATTCCTTTAATGCTAATAAATAAGATATAGTGATGGTGAAAAAACCTAATGGTGACAAATGGGGCATGTTAGCTCAAGATATAAACCATCATATAGTCTTGCGTAAAATATAACCTTAATATAAGATGATTACTATACTGCATATGAACCCATGATTTTCATTCAAGAATTGAGTCAAAGAGGTTTGAACATATAGTGCAGCAAAGCCATATGTACAAAATAAAGTAATGAATCCAATTAAACCATCTATTAAAATACCTAAAAATTCCTTTAATGCTAATCAATAAGATGAGTGATGGTGGAAAAACCTAACGGTGACAAATGGTTTATGTTAGCTCAAGACATAAACTATCTATATTCTTGCGTAAAATATAGCCTTAACATATGATGATGACTATACTACATATGAACCCATGATTTTCATTCAAGAATTGAGTCAAAGAGGTTGTAACATTTTGTACAGCAAAAACATATGCACAAAATAAAGTAATGAAACCAATTAAATCATCTATTAAATACCTAAAAATTATAACTTTATCAACTAAACCTTAAAGGCTGGTAAGGAGTAATGAATCCAAGGTAACTATCAGGAAATTTTTGTAATATTTACAATTTTGAAATTATAGGTTATACAACATAACATAGAGTTTTATTTTGTAGAAAATATTTTTAGTTTCTGAAAATTCTCTCTTAAGAGTTCCACCTTTAGATCCATTTTTTAAGGATAGATTCTTGTCCCAGAAAACTTCAAATTTGACATGATGACAATTATGATTCCTTTTATACTTCATAAGAAAAAGAAAAAATGTTGCCCATATGTTCATTAAATAATACGATGGTGTATGCTCGCCGGCATGGTATGTCGTTGATTACTGGATCATATAACTTGTACTTAGAAAACAAACTTGAGCAATCAACATTAAATTAACTTTTAGGCGAGTTTCGACAATAAGTAAAATCGAAAGAAAGTTTACATCATAAGTTTATAACTTAAACACATCGGAGTATGCGGAAGAATAGAAATTGCTCAAGAGAAAGGAGATCTGATTCTAGCATCAGCTTCATGCTAAGTCCAATAGATGATACCTGAAACAACTCGGTCTGACCGGAGTATAAATACACAGGTTAGTCTAGCTACACAAATCAGTCAATTTCGGCTATATGAAGCAGAACAGACATGAAGATACTTCTTCTCGAAAGAGAAGAATGAATCCATAAACTCATAAGCTCAACACTTAAGTAACAAACGCTACTTAGGTGAACAAATACCTCGAAGGAGGTGAATCAAACTCAATACTCAAATCAAACACAAGTTCCTCATATTATAGGCGACATCCCAAAATGTCAACATGGTTTCCATGAACCATATCTCCTTAAAAGGAGAAATATCAATACAAACTCTCGCCAAAATGGCAAACATAAAACATTCTCAAATAGGATGATCCAAAAAAATAATTATAGATGAATCTACGAACTCAATTATACCTCATCTCATTGGTATAAATGTATATAAATCTCAATTTCAACTCGCCAAAGTGGCAAAACCCAGAATATCCTATAATACCCTGAAATTATCCAAACTCATAACTCAAGGAACTCGATAAGAGTTCAAAACATCATAATTGAAATAGCCATACATACATACATACATACATACATACATACATACATACATACATACATATATATATATATATATAACATTTCATATAATACTAGGCTATCAATGAAATAAAACATCTTAAAAAGATGAAATCACAATAAAACGAAAAACTCAGAAAATCCGGATTGGCCAAATCCTCGATTGTAATGCCGAAGCAATGCTGCACATGCCAAACTCAGATGACCGAAGCCTCGGACAAGGTCTCTAACATCTTCCAGAGCAGTTTGTCCTCATGACAAGGTCGCTAACACCTCTTCAAGCCATTTTGTCTGCCTTAACAAGGTCGCTAACAGCCCCCAAAGCAGTTCGTCCTCATGACAAGGTCGCTAACACCTCTCAAAGCGGTTCTGTTAGGTAAACATCGTGAATGTGCCACAAACTCATGGATAGGAACCCAAAAAGTGTTAATGTGTGTCCCATACCACACATTCGCACTTAGCGGTTTACTAGCCGTTAGTCGACGCCACACTAGAAACACCATAAAACTCAGAAAATTATATCTCGTCTAGTCTCATTGGCGAGTGATAATGAGACACCACTCTTGTCTCATCTCATCGACAAGTGTTAAATGGCATCGTAACTTGTCTCATATCATCGACAAGTGAAAACATCATAATGGTTCCTCACAAACCATAAATCTCAAAATATGAAATCATAAACTCAAAACTTGCCTTTTATCATTGGCAAGTAAACAAAATATCGTGATGGCTCTTATCGACAATACTCTTGCATAGTAGATCTCAAACTATAACACTTGCCAAATATTGGCCATCTTAAATAATTCCAATAAAAAGAAATTATAAAACTCAAAATATGCCATAAAATGGCAAAACATCTCAGAATCAATAATCTCAAATAGCTTCGATCGTACAAGTCCGAAATTAACCGAAATAGTAAACTCACATGTCCCATACCACATATTTTACTAAATCATTTAATTCTCTTTCCCATACGTTCGAATAGTATAAAATTGTGTATTTTATATATAAAATAATTTATTTGAGAAACAAGCTTTTAAAACCATTTTTTTGAAATTAATTTTAAAGATGAAATTTGAAAATTCCCTTATTGTAGAGAATAAATAGATTTTACAGCTTAAAATAATTTAAAAATATTACATAATAATTTTTTTAAATGCCAACTCGTTTTAAAATTTATTTCAAAATTGTTTGGAAAAATTTGTGCTCGAAATCAAAGAAATCACTCAAAACCGTCATTCAAATTTAATTCAAATTCAAATTCAAATCAATTTTGAAATTCAAATTCATTAAAACTTTGCTAGCATATTGATAGGCATAATAGCCCTTAAAACTTTTCAAAAATTTCACAAAAACATAAGTATGTGTTTATGCCAAAATTGGTCACAAATCCCGAGTGTTGTGAAAACACTAAACTATGAATATAAGTCAGCAATATCCCAGAGATAAATCACAGATCAAAGCAAACAACAAATAGCAATCCAGAAATAACGAATAGAAACACAGAGTTTATAGTTGTTTGGCTATTTCCGGCCTACGTCCATTTCAAAGTTTTATCTTTTATTGATGTTCTTTGTTGGTTACAGATGATTATAGCAATAGCAATGAAGAATTTCGAGTATAATGGTCGTAGTGAAGTGTTGAATTGAATCCGGCAGAGTCTAGGTGTTGAGTAGGCAAAAAGATCCTTTTTCTGTAGGCTCCAGGGGCTATTTATAGGTGTAAGAAGCCGATATCACGCTCTAACTTCTAGAGACTTCTTCTGGCACGTGAGGGGGCCCACGCGACCGATCCCGCCAAGTTTTGACTCGATCCGTGATCGATACGAATTGATTTCGTATCCATCAACAAATGATCCAATTGGGCAGAAACTAGACAAGAACATTCTTTACCTTGTATGTAAGCTCCTGTGAAAATTTCGTAGTATTTGGATCTATGGTTTAGGAGACATGATCGATGCAAGTTGTGATTTTTTGGTAGGCCGTGTGGTTCGAATCGATAGGTTCGCATCGATACATTCGAATCGATCAGGGCACGTGAGCATCGATGACGTGTCGCTACTTCCATGGCTCGATCCAATTTCTTCGCCATTTTGAACGCTTCCTTCCTTGAATCATGGTCGATCTTTGCGCGCATCCACGCTTCACGTTCGTTCGTGTCCACTGCTTCTCCATTATATTCATACTCAGTTGATTGCATCAATACTTCATGTTCTTTCTCGTATCAATTCCAGGAATGTGTTTCGTATTGATCTATGAGCCGTCCGATACGAAATGGTGAATTATTGATCGATACGAACAGCGCATGATGGGCCAAAAGATAGGTAGGAAACTAGGCATGATTATGGATACGAACGAAGCCTTACCTGATGGATACGAGCGAGGCTTTAACTAATGGATATGAAAGTGTCAAATCCTTCAATTATTGATATGAGAGCATCGGTTTGAGATATGCCACCTCCTTTCATCCCGACTGATACGAAACCATCATGTCGAACCCACGTTGATCGATACGTAATCCGTCAATTTGAACCACTGCTGATCGATACGAACAGTATCGATTCGAAACCTTGCTTGACAATCGATACGAAATGTATCGACTCGAACCAACATCCACATATTTTGATCCGTCCATATCTCGAGCGCATGAAGTCCGATTATAGCTTCCCCTAGCCTTGATCATCGTCTCCAATCGATTCCGTCCTGATCGGATGTAACAACCCTAGTATTGGAGATTACTGAAGATATTAAATTATAATGATGGTTATAATTTAATATGGTAAATAGAATGTAATGGAGAAATAAATTTGGTTTAAATTGTGTATTTAAAATAAACAATCGTATGGAGTTAAATATTGGGTTTAAAATTCATTGTTTGGTGTTTTGGTTAAATAAAATGGAAAATATTGGAATTTAGGTAAATTTGAGTTAATAAATTTACCAAGTGATGTTTCAACATTTAATTGTTGAAATAAATGCAAATTGATGTAAATAAAGTTTTAAAAACTTTATTTTGAGGTATTGGAGTGAAATTATTCATTTACTGTATTTTAATTTAGTCAATGTGATAATATTGATAATAATTGCCAATATTAGCCTTTTATTGAATATAGAAGGAAAAATTTGAAGAAAACATGTCTTTTAATAAAATAAATGATGAAATATTGTGGCAAAATATTATTTTGTGGGATGGGTGTATATGTGATTCAATAGTCCATCTTACTTATATATGATGTATTATTATGGAGATGTATGGTGATGTATGTATTTATATATATACTCTGATCTGGTTTTGCTGTTCTGTGATCGATGTTTTCTATGTGCATGTTTATTACATTATTTCTGAAATGGTCCGAATCCACCATAGTGTGCATTAATTAGGGACTAAGCGTGTCTACCACTTATGAGGTAATGGAAAAAAAAATCAAAACATGATTGACATGCTTAGCTCTTAACTAATGTATTACTATGATGGTCGCCCTTAACCAGCCCTATTCTCTACATTAGTAGACATTAATGTGCATTATAACTTCAAAAGCAAAACCTGAGATAAAAAAAAGAAATATAAATAACAACATACTTTCAAGCTCAAACAAAATTCAGGAAGCAAGAAAAGTTTACAGGAACTCAATTCTTCAAACAGTAGTATTCTTTCATCATCAAATACTTCTCTGTTTCAACAGTATATGGTGAGTAAACTTATTTTAAATTTAACTCTATTTAAGTAGTTCATGAAGAATTGTTATGTGGATGTTTAAAGTTCTGGAATGTTTTGTTAAGTACTGTAAGTTCTGTATATTATGTTGTTCCAGGTTTCAAATTTTTGCTGAGGCAAAGAAAAAAACCAGAGAATATATCATACTTTTTATATAAAATCATTTTCTTTAATTAGTAACTTAACTAAATGAATTTGTTTAAGCTAAAGATTAAGGTTTGGAAAATTTTTTTAGGCAGCTGTGAAATATAAGAACAGTAAACTCAAATTTACAGTAAAAATAAAACAAAGGTCAAAATTCGAATAACTTGAATTGTAAACTTGAACTTATAAATTGAAACAACATACAAAGCTATGATTTTTAAGACAAAAATCATAATTTTTAATTAACTATTCACAGAGCAGTTTGTTAGTGAACCAAAAATGCTTTTATATGAATATCAGATAATTCATCCAATTATTGTTGATGAAATTTGACATGAAGCTAGGGAATTGATGTGAGAACAACAGAAAAATTTTAAAAAAAATTCGAATTGTAACAACCCTGCTTTTGGAGATTACCTGTAAATATTAAATTATAACGGTAGTTATAATTTAATATTGTGAATTAAAATAAAATTGGAGAAATTAAATTGTTATTTGGAATAAACAATGAATTTTGAAACTAAAATGAGAAAATAAAGTTTGAAACTTTATTTTATTTATTTGGGTTAAAAAATAAATAAATAAATGGGAAATGGGTTCTATTTGGAGAAAATGCAATAATTGTATTAATTATTGCCAATTACTTCTTTTAATAACTTTTAAAAGAAGTTTGTGTTTTTTAAAGGATATTTACTTAAATAAAAATGTGGAAATTGGTTTAAAATTGTGTTTTAATTATAAAGTTGAGTTTAAGATGGTTTTTAATATTTTTCTGAGTAAGAAAATAATTTTTGAGGAATTTTAAAAGTTAAAAATGTAGACTTCCGCATTTAGTTGTGAAAATAGTGCATTTTTGTAAAATAAAATATTTTAATATTAACAATGTTTTAAAAATATAAATTTATCTTTTTATATGGTGGAAAATGTTTTATTATGTAAGTGTTTAAGTCTACATATTTATCTTATGTAAAAATATGAAGAAAATGCATTTTTGTTTTGGTAATTAGTGTAGATATGAAGCCTTTATAATATAAGTGATGTTTATTTAACATAAGCCATGTTATTTTCTTTTAATTTTTGGGTCCAAGCCAATTAGTGTTCATAGCCTAATTAAGAAAAGGGGGAACTTACTGTACGTTCATTTGCTTTGTCTTCCTCCTTCTCAAAAACCAGTAAAGAAGATAGTAGAAACCCCTCTTCACCAAATTGCAAACTCAAACCAATTTCTTCAAGTAAAATCGTCAAATTAAAATCTTTTGCAATCTAGAGAATCCAACAGGTAATTAACCCCAAAATACAAATAATTTCATCAAAATCTAATTTTGAGATTGGGTTTTTTAATTTAATCTCTTCTTTTGGGTTTGCATGGCTCTTTTTTGTTTTTTATAGGGTTCTTGAAGCCAAATCCATCTCAAAGCTTCAATCTTTTTGCTTAATCCGGGTATTTAGGAAAATCAGTAAGGTGAGAACAATATCTCACAAATACTAGCTAAATCGCTTGTGAAATTGCTCGAATTTACTGCATATGTAAACGTTTATTCAATGTAAACTCTATTTTCGTTTCTGACCTGAAGTGCCAACTTTGGCTATTCGTAACTTTCATCTACGGCAACGAAATGCTGCCGGATCTTTTTTTGAGTCAAGTTTATATGTTAAACTTCATTTCTGCAAATTTTGGTTGAATAATATGGTCATTTAAAGGTTCAAATCGTCACTGCAAAATCAATGCACAGCCTGCAAATATTCTGTGCACATTTTGTTTTCCGAATTGTTGCAAACATGGCCTGAGTTCATGTTTGGGACATCATATCTCTTTCGTTTCTTTCTCAAATTGCACGAGTCTTTTTTTTTATGAAAGATGAAATTCTCTTCTTCACGGTTACCAAATTTCCGGTCATTATGGCATAGATAGCTTATATAAATCTGCTTCCAAACTTGGACCTGGACCATGTTTTTGCCCAGAGTCCAATAGTGAAACACTGTCTGGGTACAACTTTGAGCGATCATATCTTTCTCATAATTTTTCCAAATTGCATATTTCTTTTTTTGTTTAATAGATGACGTTTTGTACTATAGGTGTATTAATTTTTAGCTCAATCTGAAATAATTTGATCTCCTGTTTTATGCCTGAAAGTTGAGTGCAGGAGTGTTTTTAGGCCTGCACCTTTATTTGGTTTTTGAACTGTCGCAAATATGGTCTGAGTCCTTATTTGAGACAGCATAACTCATTCCTTTCAAATTGGATTTGAATGATTCTTTTTTCAGATTGAAGTAGGAATGTTGAACTACATTACTACCAAATTCCATGTTATTTGGACTCGGTTCGCAGGTCCAAACCTGCTGTCGAAATTGGGTTCGCAGCCTGTTATCACCGGGTTTTTATACTTGAATAATTTTCTGTTTTTTCTGATATTTTCCGATTTCTTTGAGATTTTTCTCTAGATTTCGTACACGGGTTTTATAAAGCATTACAAAGTGTTTTTTAAGCAAATTGAATTTTAAAATTATTATTTAATATTATTTTTAAGTATTAAATTAGTTACTTCATAATAGGAGAATTCCAAATGCAATTTCTAAAGCGATTTTGAGGCGTTCCTAAAACTCGTTTTCTTCAATTTAATTTCTATATAAAACACACAATTTTGCACTTCGAGAGAAGAGAGAGGAGAATTAAATGATTAGATAAAACGCGTGCTATGAACACGTGCGTTTATCTTTTCAGTTAATTCCTAATCTATTCGTTTGATTGTTTTGACCTTTGGGTCTGGTTTACCGATGAGATGAGGTAAACTTTGTACTGCTTTAAGTGTGGAATTGACTAACGGTTAGTAAATCGTTTAGTGCGAACGTGTGGTATGGGACACACGTTAACACTTTTCGGGTTCCTTTCCGAGAGTTTGTGACACATATTGCCAGTTAGTGGTGTCCAGTACTGGGCCTCCGGACCTTCGCCACTACGGTTTGTTGCCTTCGGGTTTGTGCCTTCGGGTTTGTTGCCCTATAGTATCGCTTTTGGAGTTGGTCCTTCATCACCGCTCGGGAGATACTTGGGTTTGTCACCTTCGGGCTTGTGGATCCTTGTTTATACAGTACTGAGCACGTGCATCTTTTGTTTAACTGATATTTATATTTCCCTAGAGTATCGCCTTTCGGAGTAGGTCTTTTGAACCACTCGATACATAGCGATTACCTTGTGGAAACTTGTGTTACCTTCATTGGTATTTGTTGTTTGCCTTTTTGGCTTGATTTGGGATATTCATATCCTTTGTTTATTGAGTTGCCGATGATATGAGGCTTGTTATGATTCATCTTTTGTCGATGATTGAGTTATCTCTTTTAGAGATATTTGTGGTACTTTATGACCTTGCATGTTCATTATTGTTTAGCTTGTCTAACTGATTTGTTTAGCTAGACTGACCCGTGTATTTTATACTCGGGTCAGACCTAGGTGTTTCAGGTTAGGTACCTTTGGACTTAGCCTATTCTGCTTCCGCGTGGACTATTCTGCTAGCCTCTTTTGTTATACCTTTTTGTGTAGTCCCTCTTGGTTGTAACTCTGAGATGTATATTCTTTTGACTCGCCTGTATATTGTGGTCGCTATACCACTTGACATGTATCATTTTGTATACTCTGTGATGTATCTGTATATGTGTATGTATGTGATGATCTACTGTTCTGTGATGTGGTTTACATTTGAGTTGTTATATTTTGTTCTGTTAGATCTTATAGCGATTATAGTTTTGTATTAAGTATCTATTGGATATGTCGATCCACATAAATAAATAAAAAATGCTACAGTTTTCGACGTATTCAATAGATAGTTAAGACAAGGTTATAGATGGTCGCTCCTATCCAGCTCTATTCTCCGTATTAGCAGACGGTATTACTTTGTAATACTCTTTGCTAATGTGGGTCTCGAAGTGGGGCGTTACAGCTTGGTATCAGAGCTGAGCTCGGAACAAAATATGATAAACACAAAATAGAAACACATATTACAGTACATCCAAGTATAATACAAGTGATAATATAGTTTCCACTATCGTATTCCTCAATCATGCCTTTAGTCTTTTAATTTTCTTAGAATGAATAATAAGTTTGAAAACATTATAAGGGTTTTACATATTACTATTTTTTTTTTAAAAAAAAGTAGTAGAAATTAGACCTAAGATGGCTTAGTTTTAAATTATGTGTTTTAAACCTTAGTGATTAGAGTTGCGCAGCGGAAATGGTGTGACCGTTGTCGCTGGGCACATTAAATGCTTTGTTTTAAGTAAATGCTTGTTTGATTGATAATTGCATGAATGTGTGTTAGCATAGTAATTGTTGAAATAATATTGAGTAGGTGATATAATTGAGAGTTAGAAACCTACTCAACGCAAATGATAAGAACTTGCGGTGTCTTCAAGTTGTAGATACCGCAAGAATTATTAGAAAGATTAAATTTTGAAAATGAAATTTAATTCATAAGTGGTATTTAACCAAAGGTTAAAATGAAATAAAAATTTAATTTTTTTAAGAATTTCATGGATGCATTTTAAAGAAGTAAAATTACTTAAAGAATTTTCCAGAAAGAAAGCATCCATGTGAATGGAAAATCTTTCTAATAAGAGATATACTTATGTATATAACTTGATTATTTTATGAATTGATTGAATGATTGTATAATAACAAAACGTTTTATGTTTTGAAAATAAACATTGTTATAACCAAGTTTAAGGTTCCTTAAGAAATCAAAACGGGTTTTTATAATTTCTTGTGTCAATTGGCTAATAAGTTTTTAAGAATTCTGGTCGATGCGTCCGATCAGCGTTATCGATAGGGATTCCTAAACGCTTGCGAGGTGATGTGATACATGCTTTTGAAATGACAATAAATAATATTTACTAGTATGGATATTGAATGAAAAAATATATAGATGTTGCAAAGATTTTGAAAATTTTAAATTGTCATTTGAGATAAGTATTTTATATATACTCAAGGACTTATGAAAATAGTGTGACATAGAGGGCAATGAAGAGGCAATGTTGATCTTGGTCAACTTTGCAGTCCTTGATAATGTCATTCACTATAAATATATTAGTTGGATGTTTTCATTTTATAAATTGGTAATGAATATGGTTTCATTTAAATAAATTTTATTCATTATTGATTATATTACATGTTTGTGAAAGTTTACATACATGAAAAATTTTAAATGCTTAAGTAAGATTTTGGGGAAAGAATTTTGGAAAATATTACCTTATGGTAATTTATTTATATGGCCAATAATTTTAATTAAGGAAATACCTTAATTGGATGAAACTATCATGTGATAGTGATTATAAAACAAAGTATTCAAATTAAGAAAATGAATTATTTAGAAATCTAAAATATAGATTGGAAGCAGGTTTAGTAAAAAGTAAAAGGATAGTTATGAAGATTAGTTTAAACATTTAATCATTTGATTAATAACAAGTGAAAAAAAAGTATGCCTCCGGGAAAATTTAAGAAAATGCTAATTTAGTGCTTTTGAATTAGCATGAAATTTAATAAGGAGCAAAATCCATTAGAGTAAGTTTGGTTTTGAATTTAAATAGTGTTAAAAACTTGTTAATTATGTATTTGTAAAGTTCAATTGAAAACAAGTTTTAATTAAGTATCAAACTTGGCTAGTTCTAAGTGATAATAAAATAAATGTTTAGCTTTATGGATCAAGTGAAAATTGAATATAAAAGATTCATTTATTATAAAATGCAAATTTTTGTGAAAAGCTAGAAATAATAATAAATAGAGCAACAAGATAAGATTTCTTTTTAATTGTGAAAGCAATTTAAAAATTAAAAAAAAAATCAATATCTAATTCCAAAATCTAGTTTGGATAGATAATTGTTTCTTACTAATGTAAGAAAGTAAGTATTTTAATTAAATTATGGGTCTTCTTTCAAAAGATTTTGTTTGTTAATTGAGAAAAAGTTTTCTTTGTAAACCATTTTGAAAGTTTGTTGTATGTATTATAGTGTAATTCTAGATGTCTAGGCTTTTCTGAGAAAAGGATCATGTAATAAATGTTTCAGAGAAAAGAGTTTTGATCTTAAATTATGTAGTTTGGATTTAACAATGATTTAAATTTTTTGACAATTAAAGGTCTTGTGTCGGAAAATTTTAATTGAAAAGTGATGTTTTAAAACAGCAATAACTTGTGATTTACAAATCCAAATGGGTCCATTCTTTTTGCAAAAGAGAGTACTTTCAGTAAGCTAGAAATCATCATTATGACATTTTTCAAAATTATGCAGTTCGGTTATTCAAAAAACGAGTTGAAAATTGATGGACATCTCTGTCCTCTTTTATAATTTCTGAGTTTAAAGCTGAAAGTAAATTGAGCATAACTTTCAAAGAGTAAATCTGATTTCGAAGATCTTTATATCGCTGGAAATCATGGACTGAGTAGAATAACTTTTATTTTATGAGTATTTTTAGATTATGGGTTTTACTATGTCAAAAGCCTGAGTTTTTGTAGCAGGCCTGAATTTGAAAATTTGAAGTTTTGAGTTGTGTTTTATTTTAAACTATGATTTTAATGCTTCATATGTTTATAAGTGCATGCTAATATATTTCAATAAGTTAAGTGCAGGTGCAATAGGATATTTGAATGATTAATTAGCAGAATAGTAAGTATAAAAGTGGGCATGCTCGCATTTTAAACGTTAAAAATGAAAGGTATGAATTGCAAGGTGTTTATGTGTTAAATATATATATTATGTTCTGACCTTTTGGTCGATGTATATCTATAATTCATACTTATGAAATTGTAAAAGGCTCTTCATGCAAAGGAGACCCTGCCGAATTTTTCGAAAAATTAAAGACTTAGAAAAATTTTGAGAAAATTTAATTAGTGAATATTTAGAGCCATCAATGAAGGGTCTAATAAGTGTCCTTTTAAATCATAAAGTAAAATGGTTTAAAACTTGATATATTCAGTGGAGAAAAAAAAATTGCTTATTGTGGTATATTTATTTTTGGAATTGGAGTATGGAACAACTCCAATTTAATTTACTTTAAATTTAATGTAAAGAAGATCGAATTGAAAATTTAAGTAAGAGACTTTAAAAATTTTCAAGTATTGAAGTTTGAGTTTTGTGTATTAATAAAAATGGATTTGAGTGAAAACTCTTATAACAAATTTTTGAGAAAATTTCTTTTAATCCATTCTTGTGTGTCTTGCCTTAATGTGATTCTTGTGATGACTTGCATTCATGCAGTCATGTGTTATGGTGGTAGCTTGAAATACCACCTATCTTTTGTTGAATCCTCTTTTTATGATTGTGCTTATTTGTGTTACCCCTTTAAATGAGTTAAGTGCATTTCAGTATATTCGGAAAGTTGGCTCCTAGTTATATAGGACCATCTACTATTACTGAACGTCTTGGTTCGATTGCTTTCATACATCGTTTTCTGTTCAGTTATGGGTATTCATGATATGTTCCAGGTAACCCAATTTCATTGTATCTTTGAGATTTAATCTCGATTGTTAATTCTCTTGTGTTGCATGATCACGAGTCTCACCGACTTGTGTATTATGCCGAATTCTATTCGTGTAGTTGTTTCGAAGATTAAACACCTTCGAAATAAGAATGTTCCGCTTATGAAATTCTATGGTCCGCTAACACTAAGTATTGTACTTGAGAAACCATAGGATTTGCCAAGCAAACTTGTCCTGATCCTTTCATCCTCTGTTGAGGGTGGATATTTATAATCCTATCTTTTGATTTGAATCTTGTTGTGATGAAATAGATGTTATAGATAACTTCCATTATAGAAATTGCGTGGACGCAATTTTGTTAAGGGAGGGAGTCTGTAACAACCCTGCTTTTGGAGATTACCTGTAAATATTAAATTATAACGGTAGTTATAATTTAATATTGTGAATTAAAATAAAATTGGAGAAATTAAATTGTTATTTGGAATAAACAATGAATTTTGAAACTAAAATGAGAAAATAAAGTTTGAAACTTTATTTTATTTATTTGGGTTAAAAGATAAATAAATAAATGGAAAATGGGTTCTATTTGGAGAAAATGCAATAATTGTATTAATTATTGCCAATTACTTCTTTTAATAACTTTTAAAAGAAGTTTGTGTTTTTTAAAGGATATTTATTTAAATAAAAATGTGGAAATTGGTTTAAAATTGTGTTTTAATTATAAAGTTGAGTTTAAGATGGTTTTTAATATTTTTCTGAGTAAGAAAATAATTTTTGAGGAATTTTAGAAGTTAAAAATGTAGACTTCCGCATTTAGTTGTGAAAATAGTGCATTTTTGTAAAATAAAGTATTTTAATATTAACAATGTTTTAAAAATATAAATTTATCTTTTTATATGGTGGAAAATGTTTTATTATGTAAGTGTTTAAGTCTACATATTTATCTTATGTAAAAATATGAAGAAAATGCACTTTTGTTTTGGTAATTAGTGTAGATAAGAAGCCTTTATAATATAAGTGATGTTTATTTAACATAAGCCATGTTATTTTCTTTTAATTTTTGGGTCCAAGCCAATTAGTGTTCATAGCCTAATTAAGAAAAGGGGGAACTTACTGTACGTTCATTTGCTTTGTCTTCCTCCTTCTCAAAAACCAGTAAAGAAGATAGTAGAAACCCCTCTTCACCAAATTGCAAACTCAAACCAATTTCTTCAAGTAAAATCATCAAATTAAAATCTTTTGCAATCTAGAGAATCCAATATAATTTCATCAAAATCTAATTTTGAGATTGGGTTTTTTAATTTAATCTCTTCTTTTGGGTTTGCATGGCTCTTTTTTGTTTTTTATAGGGTTCTTGAAGCCAAATCCATCTCAAAGCTTCAATCTTTTTGCTTAAATCCGGATATTTAGGAAAATCAGCAAGGTGAGAACAATATCTCACAAATACTAGCTAAATCGCTTGTGAAATTGCTCGAATTTACTGCATATGTAAACGTTTGTTCAATGTAAAGTCTATTTTCGTTTCTGACCTGAAGTGCCAACTTTGGCTATTCGTAACTTTCATCTACGGCAACGAAATGCTGCCGGATCTTTTTTTGAGTCAAGTTTATATGTTAAACTTCATTTCTGCAAATTTTGGTTGAATAATATGGTCATTTAAAGGTTCAAATCGTCACTGCAAAATCAATGCACAGCCTGCAAATATTCTGTGCACATTTTGTTTTCCGAATTGTTGCAAACATGGCCTGAGTTCATGTTTGGGACATCGTATCTCTTTCGTTTCTTTCTCAAATTGCACGAGTCTTTTTTTTTTATGAAAGATGAAGTTCTCTTCTTCACGCGTACCAAATTTCAGGTCATTATGGCATAGATAGCTTATATAAATCTGCTTCCAAACTTGGACCTGGACCATATTTTTGCCCAGAGTCCAACAGTGAAACACTGTCTGGGTACAACTTTGAGCGATCATATCTTTCTCATAATTTTTACAAATTGCATCGTTCTTTTTTTGTTTAATAGATGACGTTTTGTACTATATGTGTATCAATTTTTAGCTCAATCTGAAATAATTTGATCTCCTGTTTTATGCCTGAAAGTTGAGTGCAGGAGTGTTTTTAGGCCTGCACCTTTATTTGGTTTTTGAACTGTCGCAAATATGGTCTGAGTTCTTGTTTGAGACAGCATAACTCATTCGTTTCAAATCGGATTTGAATGATTCTTTTTGCAGATTGAAGTAGGAATGTTGAACTACATTCCTACCAAATTCCATGTCATTTGGACTCGGTTCGCAGGTCCAAACCTGCTGTCGAACTTGGGTTCGCAGCCTGTTATCACCGGGTTTTTATACTTGGAATAATTTTCTGCTTTTTCTGATATTTTCCGATTTCTTTGAGATTTTTCTCTAGATTTCGTACACGGGTTTTATAAAGCATTAAAAAGTGTTTTTCAAGCAAATTGACTTTTAAAATTATTATTTAATATTATTTTTAAGTATTAAATTAGTTACTTCATAATAGGATAATTCCAAATGCAATTTCTAAAGCGATTTTGAGGCGTTCCTAAAACTCGTTTTCTTCAATTTAATTTCTATATAAAACACACAATTTTGCACTTCGAGCGAAGAGAGAGGAGAATTAAATGATTAGATAAAACGCGTGCTATGAACACGTGCGTTTATCTTTTCAGTTAATTCCTAATCTATTCGTTTGATTGTTTTGACCTTTGGGTCTGGTTTACCGATGAGATGAGGTAAACTTTGTACTGCTTTAAGTGTGGAATTGACTAACGGTTAGTAAATCGTTTAGTGCGAACGTGTGGTATGGGACACACGTTAACACTTTTCGGGTTCCTTTCCGAGAGTTTATGACACATATTGCCAGTTAGTGGTGTCCAGTACTGGGTCTCCGGACCTTCGCCACTACGGTTTGTTGCCTTCGGGTTTGTGCCTTCAGGTTTGTTGCCTATAGTATCGCTTTTGGAGTTGGTCCTTCGTCACCGCTCGAGAGATACTTGGGTTTGTTGCCTTCGGGTTTGTTGCCCTATAGTATCGCTTTTGGAGTTGGTCCTTCGTCACCGCTCGGGAGATACTTGGGTTTGTCGCCTTCGGGCTTGTGGATCCTTGTTTATACAGTACTGAGCACGTGCATCTTTTGTTTCATTGATATTTATATTTCCCTAGAGTGTCGCCTTTCGGATTAGGTCTTTTGAACCACTCGATACATAGCGATTACCTTGTGGAAACTTGTGTTACCTTCATTGGTATTTGTTGTTTGCCTTTTTGGCTTGATTTGGGATATTCATATCCTTTGTTTATTGAGTTGCCGATGATATGAGGCTTGTTATGATTCATCTTTTGTCGATGATTGAGTTATCTCTTTTAGAGATATTTGTGGTACTTTATGACCTTGCATGTTCATTATTGTTTAGCTTGTCTAACTGATTTTTTTAGCTAGACTGACCCGTGTATTTTATACTCGGGTCAGACCGAGGTGTTTCAGGTTAGGTACCTTTGGACTTAGCCTATTCTGCTTCCGCGTGGACTATTCTGCTAGCCTCTTTTGTTATACCTTTTTGTTTAGTCCCTCTTGGTTGTAACTCTGAGATGTATATTCTTTTGACTCGCCTGTATATTGTGGTCGCCATACCACTTGACATGTATCATTTTGTATACTCTGTGATGTATCTGTATATGTGTATGTATGTGATGATCTACTGTTCTGTGATGTGGTTTACATTTGAGTTGTTACTTTGTAATACTCTTTGCTAATGTGGGTTTCGAAGTGGGGCGTTACACGAATGCACGGATTTTTGGGGATGATTGAAAGTAGGGTTTGTGGGTTCTATGTTTTTGGGTTCGGTTCGTTGATGCTCGCGACGCCGTTGTTCAACCGAGTGCCATGAAACTTGGGACGGTGTTAGAGTGTGTTGTCGGCAAGGTATGGCCGAAGCCATGTCGTTTCAGTTGGTCGCGATCGTGAAAACGTGGCGAATTCGTCCATCGTGTTTGACTAGCTGTGTGATTTTTCACGTGTATTTTGATTTCGAGGGTATGGAGTTGAACTGGGCTGTGATTTCGAGTGAGGGGAAGCCGAGTGGTTTGTTGGTGGCGTCGTGTGGCGCCGGAGCGGTGGCGAACCGCCGTCCACGTGCACGGTGGCGGGGGAATACTTGTTGGTGTCGACTCGAGTGAAACTCGAGTTTGTTCGCTTGTAGCTTCGGGTTTGTCTCTGGGTCGAGATTTGAGTGTGCGCGTGTGTTAATAAGTTTCAACAGTTTAATCTTAAACTTTATAAAAAAACAAAAGAAAGAACATAGGAAGAAGAAAAGGGAGGCATGGATTGACGCGAGGAAAGTACTGGGTAATCTCGAGTTCGACCCGAATTAATTGCGATGTTTACTTCGGGTTTTAAAATTCCAGAAATTTGGTAACTGTAACATTAACATTAAAATTGAAGGTAAATAAGCTAAGTATAAATTATATTATTAGTGTTGACCAATTTGTTTTAGGCTGAGATTAACTTTAAATTTTATTAAGGAAGTTTTTACAGTAACAAAGATGAGTAATTAATTTAAAATCGAAGTTAATTATGAATGTAATAAATTTTATAATTTTAATTTAATAAGTAGTTCAAAATTTAATCAAATTTGTAATTAAAGATTTTATGATAATCTTGTGTAAAGCCATTTGTAATTAAGGATTTAATTGAGAGTTAATAATTTTACAAATTATAGTTAATTAATTAAATAATTAATTAAGGATTAAACGATTAAGTTAATTAATAATTAATGATTAATTAAGAAATTAGTAATAGTTAAATGTGTAATTGATTTTTATAAATCAAAAATCAAGGTTATTGATTAATAATTAAGAATTAATTAATTAATCAAGTGAATAATTAATAAGTAATTAATAAATTGAAATAAGTTAATTAATTAGTAATTAACTAAGCAAGAATAAAATATAGTTTATTTTTAAGAAAGTAATTAAGTTTAAAATAAATCAAACTAAATGTTGATATGAATCGATGATTCTATTTGATTGACTCTAATGTTTATTTATATCCTGTGATGTTCTGTGATATTCTGGATATATCTGTGATGACTGTGTATGATTCATCTGTGTTGAATTGATATGTGAATTCAATTGTTGAATTTAAATTGTATAAGTTAATTACACAACTTGGCCTTTAAAATGGCGTTTGGATTTCAATGAGACCGGGATCGGGTATCAATTTGATATTTCGAAAACCACATCGATCCAAATTAAACGTTAGGTCGTGTAATCGCAAGTGAAGATCGCGATGGTGTTTTCAGGATGGAAGGGTTATTGTCGTTAACTCTGAGGGTGATTCCAAAACGAGTGTAATGAGATAATGCCTTCGGTTTCGTTCGAACCCGGAACGAACTTGAATGGATTGAATGCTTTCAGCACATCATCAGGCGGATGATGAGCATTCTAAGATATATGTTCTATAAAGGTAAACGCAGCCTCAATCCTCATCAACTGGAAATGGCTAAAACAGGGGATGTGCAGCAAGGTTAGGTGGGTCATGCCCAAGCAGGACGAGGTATACCCCTGTTTAGATGTCCCTTTTATTGGGCTGTGTGGGCGGTTGGTCTGCAGCCAACTTCGGGATTATCTTGTTCGGGACTGTTCAGTAAGGAATGGTTCCAGCCTTGTGTTGCAGGGGAGTTAGAGTGGCTCCTCTGTACGGTGATCTAGACCACGTATTGTGACGGGCGGTACCCCAGTAGCCCTGCCATTGTATGGGATCCAATTTCCAATAAGCATCGTACGTTTTGATTGTGCCCAACTACGTTGGAATGTGAGATGTAAGCATTTCAGCTATTTCTGTATTTTACTTGAAAACCCTAGACACTATTATAATATCATTGAATTTCCTATAAAATGTTTTGGTTAGCATAAGGTAAAAACTTACCCGTATTTATGTGTGGGAAGTTTTACGTGATACCTTTATTTCAAATGATTTTCAAAGTTAAACAACTTTAACCCGTTTACTCTTACCAGACCAATGTCTGACCCGGAGTTTATATTTTGTTTTTCATAAACTCTTGGGTACTCAAATTTTTATGAGTAGCCAAGTGATAGGTAATCAGAGTATAAAGTTTTCTGGAGGAGTTGGAGCAGAAGACAAAACGTATGTATATATCCATATAGTTCCGCTGTGTTAGATAGTATATAATGTATTTTGGATATAAGTATGGAAATATATGTATATGACTGTTATGTTGTATGATATTGTCTAACTCTGATCTGTATATAACTATGTAATAGTTATGTTGATGTATTATATTTTGTTCCATTCCGCTGTGAGATTATGATGTTGTTATTCTTTCTTTCTATTCTTTTCTATTTCTATCCCTTTCTTTCTTATCGATGACACGTCTTTCTGGAGTTAGAAGGCCGGGTCGTCACAGCTGGTATCAGAGCCAGGTTGAGCGAGTACCTAGGCTCTAGAGTAATATTTATCATGGGAGTGCGTATTTGTATTTTCATATAATTATATACCTATCTAAATTTGTTGAGTTACCTGTTCAGGTGGCCAACATGAGTTCTGGAAGAAGAGGCAGAGTTAGGACCAGTACTTCAACTGATAATGGTCGAAGTCAAATTGCTAGAGAGGTTGTAAATCTAGTACCGCCTCAAGTTAGTTTTGCAACCTTATGTAAAGATTTTATCCATCTGGGAGGCCAACCATTTAAAGCATCAGAATCGATAATTGAATTTCGAGCCTGGTTACGCTCTTGTGAGCGCATTTTCAAGAGTATGAGATTGTCGGATGATCAGAATAGGGAAATGGCATCATGGCAATTGGAGGGAGGCGCAGCAGCATGGTGGGATGCAACAATTGCAAATGTTCCTGAAGAAGATATTTCATGGAAAAGATTTAAGGAGTTATTTGAGGAGAAGTTTATGCCAACAGCAAGGAAAACTCAATTGTACTAGGATTTTCTGAATTTGAAGCAAGAAAGCATGACTGTTTCTGAATATGAAACCAAAATCAACGAACATTCGTGTTATGGGCCAGGACTCATTGATACTCCCCTCAAGAAGAATGGAAAGTTTGTGCAAGGATTGAGGTCCTAATTTCACGATAAGATGACGGTGCTCTTGAAAGGATCTTTTGTTGATTTAGTTGATATGGCTTTGAGGTATGAAAATTTGATGAGCAAGAAATTGGAGGCAACAACAGCAGTTTCAAAAAGGAATTTTGTTAACCCAAATAAAAGAAAGTTTAATCCACTTTGGAAAAGGCAAGGAAAGGGAAAGAAATCGGGAGGAAGCAATAACGGACCTCGCAAGTGTTATAATTGTCAGCAAAGTGGACATTTGGCAGATCAGTGTTCTCAAGGAGGATCTCAGCAACTGCAACGAACGAGTGGTCCAGGATTGGCAGTACTTCAGAGATCGTTGTGTTTTAATTGTCATCAGCTGGGTCATATGATTAAGAATTGTCCACTTTTGCAGAGGACACTGCAGAATAATTTTTTTGCTCTGGAAGCAGGTCCATCTTCTTCTTCTCAAGGCAAAAGGGTTTTGGAAGGTACCTTACTCTTGGATGGTAAATATATTAAAGTTTTGTTTGATTCGGGTGCTTCTTTGAGTTTCATATCTCTGGAATCAGTAGAAAAGTTTTCTCTCAACCCCAGTACGGTGGACCGTGCCATTATTGTATCTAATCCTATAGGTGGAGCAACCAAATTGGATACAATCTGTAAGGACTTGAAGATTTCTTATTTGTCCCACAGCTTCGCTTGTGACCCATATGTGTTAAATTTTAAGGAATTTGATCTTATATTTGGAATGGATTGGCTCGATAAGTATAAAGCAGTTTTGAATTGTGATGAGAGGACAGTTTCATTGGAGACTGATTTGGGTAGGATTGCCAAAGTGTTGTGCGATAGTTCTGGATTTCACTTGAGTAGTCTTTTGCTAGGAATTGAGACTTCTCAAGAGAAAGTTGAAGAAATCGATGTGGTTCAAGATTTTCCTGATGTTTTTGAAGAAGTTAAGTGTCTGCCGCCACATCGGGAGATTGAGTTTCGTATTGATTTGATTCTAGGAGTTGTGCCGGTGATTCAGCCTTGTAGGAGGATGTCTCCTAAAGAGAGAGAAGAGTTGATTAAGCAGACACAGGATCTTTTGGAGAGGGGTTTGATTAGACCCAGTTTTTCTTGTTGGGGCTCTGCTGCGGTGTTTGTCACCAAATCGGATGGTTCGCTAAGGCTCTGTGTTGATTATAGAGAATTGAACAAAGTGACCATTCGAAATAAATATCCTTTTCCTCGCATCGATGGCCTTTTTGACCAGTTGCATGGAGCTTCTATCTTTTCTCAACTGGATCTAGCTTCAGGTTTCCATCAATTGAGAGTAGCTGAAGATAGTATTCCCTTGACAGCATTTAGGGGACCGAATTGTTTTTATGAGTGGTTGGTTATGCCTTTCGGGTTAACCAATGCTCCTGCCTATTTTGTTGACCTCATGAACCGTGTCTTTAGAGATGTGTTGAATAAGTTCGTGCTGGTATTCATTGATGACATCTTGGTCTACTCCAAATCGAAAGAGGAGCACAGGCAACATTTGAGAATTGTATTGGAGACTCTGAGGAAGCATGTGTTGAAGGCAAAGTTTTCAAAGTGCCATTTCTGGAAATCAGAAGTTAAATTTTTAGGGCACATTGTTTCTGGTAAAGGCATTTCCGTAGATCCAACAAAGGTTGAAACTATTTTGGAATGGAAGCAGCCGGAGGCACCGACTGAAGTTCGCAGTTTTCTAGGTTTGGCTGGCTACTACAGAAAATTTATCAAGGATTATTCCAAAATTTCTTCGCATTTGACTATGCTGACTAGCAAAGGAGCCAAATTCAAATGGACATCTCAGTGTGAACAAGCTTTTCAAGAATTGAAGATAAGGCTAACCAGTGCTCCAGTACTTGCTATTCCGGATGGGAAGAGAAAATTTAAAGTATGTACAGATGCATGTTTAGTTGGGCTGGGAGCAGTTCTGATGCAGAATGGCAGAGTAATTGCGTATGCTACTCGGTAATTGAAGTCACATGAGAGGAACTATGTTACGCATGATTTAGAACTGTTAGCTATTGTTTTTGCTTTAAAGATCTGCAGACATTATCTTTTGGGAGAAAATTTTGAGTTACTCACGGATCACAAACCGTTGAAATATATTTTCTCTCAAAAAGATCTTAAATTGAGACAGCAGAGATGGGTCGAATTTTTGGCATCTTATGATCTGGGTGTTTTGTATACTCCGGGGAAAGCGAATGTCGTGGCTGATGCTCTTAGTAGAAATGTGGTCTTATCTCTTTTGGAAGTCATTCCATCTCTCCAAGAAAGAATCGTTAGTAAGCAAACGGAGGATAAATCTTTTGAGGAAATAATTCTTGGAACTAAGGACGGTCGATATTCGGATTTCAAAGTGGACGATCAAGGTGCTTTAAGGATTAATGGTCGTTTGTGTGTGCCTAATATAGATGGACCGAGGCAAGAAGTCTTAGCTGAGTGTCATCGATCCAAACTGAATATTCACCCGGGAATCTCGAAGATGTATAAAGATATGAGGAGGGTTTTCTGGTGGCCGAATATGAAGAAGGATGTAGCAGCTTTTGTAAATAGTTGTGCCATCTTCCAGCAAGTGAAGGGAGATCAACAGAAGTCTGCCGGACTATTGAAACCTTTGGAAATTCCAGATTGGAAGTGGGAGATGATCTCGATGGACTTCATCAATGGTTTCCTAGATCCAGGAAAGGAAATGAAGGAATATGGGTTATTGTGGATCGTTTAACGACGAGTGCCCATTTTATTCCGGTTAAGGCGACTCGTAATACAGTTTCCCTGGCAGAGATTTTCTTGAAGGAGATAGTCAGATTGCATGGTGTTCCTGTCAGCAAAGTAAGTGACCATGATCCTATTTTCACTAGCAAATTCTGGGAAGCTATGCAATCAGCAATGGGAACAAGTTTGAGATTAAGTGCAACCTATCATCCTCAGACGGACGGACAAACGGAGAGGCTTAATCGAATTCTGGAAGATATGCTGCGAGCTTGGGTATTAGATTTTGGTGGATAATGGGAAGACCATCTTCATCTAGTGGAATTTTCTTATAACAACAGTTACCAAGCGAGTATTAAGATGGCTCCTTATGAAGCTCTATATGGAAGGCCGTGTAGATCCCCATCTTGTTGGATTGAATCGAAAGATTGACTTGTACTCGGACCCGATCTAATTCGTGAAGCTTCTGCAAAGGTTGAGCTTATCAAGAAAAGGATGAAAGCTGCTCAAGATCGTCAGAAGAAATATGCAGATAAGAGACGAAGACCATTAGAATTTGAGATCAGAGATTTAGTTTTTATCAAAGTTTCCCCAATCAAAGGTGCTATAAGATTTGGAAAGACGGGAAAACTTGCTCCGAGATATATTGGTCCATTCCGAGTGCTGGAAAAAATTGGAACTGTAGCCTACAAGATTGAATTGCCAGAGCGAATGTCTGGGATTTACAATGTATTCCATGTGTCTCATTTAAGGAAATTTGTTTATGACCCATCATTGGTGGTAGAACCAGTTGTTCAGGAAGATGTAGAAGTAGAATCCAACCTGACTGTGGTTAGAAATCCTGTTCAGATTGTAGATCAAGACGAGAAGCAACCCAGGAACAAAGTGGTGAAACTCGTCAAAGTGCAATGGAGTGAGGATCCCAGAGATTGTACATGGGAAACTCTTAATAGTTTTAGAAAAGCTTATCCAAATTTATGTCCGGATAGCTAGTGATGGTTGTTAGAATAGACTGTTTGATTGTTTGTTTTTTGTATGGATGATATATATGTTTAGATTGTTAATATTAAGCTTTTGAAATTAACTCTTGTTTAAATTTCGGGGACGAAATTCTTTTAAGGGGGGAGGAATGTGACATCCCAGAATTTTGACCCTATTATTATGATAAGTTTTTAATCAAATTTAAATAAAATACAAGATTTTCATTTATAAATAAATAAGATTTTGGACATTATTAGTTGTATATGTGTTATAAAGGAATTTATGATTTCAAAATGTAAAATAGACTCTTTTAACAACATTTAAAATAAATCTGTTTTATTCAATTAAATAAAAAAGTTATGTATTAATGACATTTAATGCCAGATATATAAATGAATGAAAAAAATAATAATAGTACAATAACATAATTCTATTCATATTAAATATAAATATAAAGGATACTAATGCAAATATAAGTTACAAATCAAATATTTGGAAGATTTAACTTTAAATAAAAATACGATTAAGAAGTGTTTCTAACAAAAATTTTTATAATCAAAATAAAATAAAGCTTATAAATATTTAGCATAAGTATAACATAAAAATATGGATATTAACATAAGTAAGAAGACATAAGGAAACCATAATATATGAACATAAGTACAAAACTTTGATATCGATATAATTTATAAATAGAAATGTAACTATGTAAATACAAAAATATGAAATCAGACAAAGCAGAATTCGTATATAAAATAAAATTTGATAGTCTTGCAGCATGTAGAATTAGACAGGTAAGAGTAACCTGAAACATTCTTTTGTACAATGAAAATTCTTTAATATAGGTTATAATGGCTGTTGTAAAGTTTTGTATATATAACAAAGCAAGTATTCACATCAAACAAAACATCTTAGTTCAAACACAAAATCTGCAAATATCTTTATACATATTCATGTGTCAACAAACATTAATGTTATGTTAACATAAATGTAAACATAAGCATTTAATTAGCACTAAAAATTGTCATTTCAGGTTTTATAAAAATCTTTCAGCCTAAATAGTTTGCTCTAGCTCAGATTGCAGTACCTTATTAGAAATAAAATATGATTAAAGCTTGTTCCAGAAGACATCTTTGTTCATGGTTATATATATATATATATATATATATATATGTATATTCATCATTCTATTTGTTCATATCCTTTAGTTCGTTTATAACGTCAAAAACAAAACCTGAGATAAACAAAAGAAATATAAATAACAACATATTTTCAAGCTCAAACAAAATTCAGGAAGCAAGAAAAGTTACAGGAACTCAATTCTTTAAACAGCAGTATTCTTTCATCATCAAATACTTCTCTATTTCAACAGTATATGGTGAGTAAACTTATTTTAAATTTAACTCTTAATAAGTAGTTCATGAAGAATTGGTATGTGGATGTTTAAAGTTCTGGAATGTTTTGTTAAGTACTGTAAGTTCTGTGTATTATGTTCTTCCAGGTTTCAAATTATTGCTGAGGCAAAGAAAAAAATAATAGAGAATATATCATACTTTTTATATAAAATCATTTTCTTTAATTAGTAACTTAACTAAATAAATTTTTTTAAGCTAAAGATTAAGGTTTGGAAAATTTTTTTTAGGCAGCTGTGAAATATAAGAATTGTAAACTCAAATTTACAGTAAAAATAAAACAAAGGTCAAAATTCGAATAACTCGAATTGTAAACTTGAACTTATAAATTGAAACAACATACAAAGCTATGATTTTTAGGACAAAAATCATAATTTTTAATTAACTATTCAAAGAGCAGTTTGTTAGTGAACCAAAAATGCTTTTATATGAATATCAGATAATTCATCCAATTATTGTTGATGAAATTTGACATGAAGCTAGGGTATTGATGTGAGAACAACAGAAAAATGTTAAAAAAAAAATTCGAATGCATGGATTTTTGGGGATGATTGAAAGTAGGGTTTGTGGGTTCTATGTTTTTGGGTTCGGTTCGTTGATGCTCGCGACGCCGTTGTTCAACCGAGTGCCTTGAAACTTGGGAAGGTGTTAGAGTGTGTTGTCGACAAGGTATGGCCGAAGCCATGTCGTTTCAGGTGGTCGCGATCGTGAGAACGTGGCGAATTCGTCCATCGTGTTTGAGTAGCTGTGTGATTTTTCACGCGTATTTTGATTTCGAGGGTATGGAGTTGAACTGGGCTGTGATATCGAGTGAGGGGAAGCCGAGTGGTTTGTTGGTGGCGTCGTGTGGCGCCGGAGCGGTGGCGAACCGCCGTGCACGTGCACGGCGGCGGGGGAATGCTTGTTGGTGTCGACTCGAGTGAAACTCGAGTTTGTTCACTTGTAGCTTCGGGTTTGTCTCTGGGTCGAGATTTGAGTGCGTGCGTGTGTTAATATATTTCAACGGTTTAATCTTATACTTTATAAAAAAAAGAAACAGAAGAAAGAACATAGGAAGAAGAAAAGGGAGGCAGGGATTGATGCGAGGAAAGTACTGGGTAATCTTGAGTTTGACCCGAGTTAGTTGCGATGTTTACTTCGGGTTTTAAAATTCCAGGAATTTGCTAGCCGTAACATTAAAATTGAAGGTAAATAAGCTAAGTATAAATTATATTATTAGTGTTGACCAATTTGTTTTAGGCTGAGATTAACTTTAAATTTTATTAAGGAAGTATTACAGTAACAAAGATGAGTAATTAATTCAAAATCGTTGTTAATTATGAATGTAATAAATTTTACAATTGTAATTTAATAAGTAGTTAAAAATTTAATCAAATTTGTAATTAAAGATTTTAATGATAATCTTGTGCAAACCCATTTGTAATTAAGGATTTAATTGGGAGTTAATAATTTAACAAATTATAGTTAATTAATTAAATAATTAATTAAGGATTAAACGATTAAGTTAATTAATAATAAATGATTAATTAAGCAACTAGTAATAGTTAAATGTGTAATTGAGTTTCATAAATCAAAAATCAAGGTTATTGATTAATAATTAAGAATTAATTAATTAAGTGGATAATTAATAAGTAATTAATAAATTGAAATAAGTTAATTAATTAGTAATTAACTAAGCAAGAAGAAAATATAGTTTATTTTTAAGCAAGTAATTAAGTTTAAAATAAATCAAACTAAATGTTGATATGAATCGATGATTCTATTTGAATGACTCTGATGTTTATTTATATCCTGTGATGTTCTGTGATATTCTGGATGTATCTGTGATGACTATGCATGATTCATCTGTGTTGAATTGATATGTGAATTCAATTGTTGAATTTAAATTGTATAAGTTAATTAGACAACTTGGCATTTAAAATGGCGTTTGGATTTCGATGAGACCGGGATCGAGTATCAATTTGATATTCCGAAAACCACATCGATCCAAATTAAACATTAGGTCGTGCAATCTCAAGTGAAGATCGTGATGGTGTTTTCAGAATGCAAGGGTTATTGTCGTTAACTCTGAGGGTGATTCCAAAACGAGTGTAACGAGATAATGCCTTCGGTTTCGTTCGAACCCGGAACGAACTTGTATGGATTGAATGCTTTCAGCACATCGTCAGGCGGATGATGAGCATTCTAAGAGATATGTTCTATAAAGGTAAATGCAGCCTCATGCCTCATCAACCGGGAATGGCTAAAACATGGGATGTGCAGCAAGGTTAGGTGGGTCATGCCCAAGCAGGATGAGGTATACCCCTGTCTAGATGTCCCTTTTATTCGGCTATGTGGGCGGTTGGTCTGCAGCCAACTGCGGGGTTATCTTGCTCGGGACTGTTCAGTAAGGAGTGGTTCCAGCCTTGTGTTGCAGGGGAGTAAGGGTTGCTCCTCGGTACGGTGATCTAGGCCACGTACTGTGACGGGCGGTACCCCAGTAGCCTTGCCATTATATGGGATCCAATTTCCAATAAGCGCCGTACGTTTTGATTGTGCCCAACTACGTTGGAACGTGAGATGTAAGCATTTCAGCTATTTCTGTATTTTACTTGAAAACCATAAACTATTATAATATCATTGAATTTCCTATAAAATGTTTTGGTTAGCGTAAGGTAAAAATTTGCCCGTATTTATGCGTGGGAAGTCTTACGTGATAACTTTATTTCAAATGATTTTCAACAACTTTAACCCGTTTACTCATACCAGACCCATGTCTGACCCGGAGTTTATATTTTGGTTTTCATAAACTCTTAGGTACTCAAATTTTTATGAGTAGCCAAGTGATAGGTAATCAGAGTATAAAGTTTTCTGGAGGAGTTGGAGCAGAAGACCAGACGTACGCATCTATCCATATAGTTCTGCTGTGTTAGATAGTATATGATGTATTTTAGATATATGTATGGACATACATGTATATGACTGTCATGTTGTATGATATTGTATAACTCTGATGTGTATATAACTATGTAATAGTTATGTTGATGTATTATATTTTGTTCCATTCCGCTGTGAGATTCTGATGTTGTTATTCTTTATTTCTATTCTTTTCTATTTCTATCCCTTTCTTTCTTATTGATGACACGTCTTTCTGGAGTTAGAAGGCCGGGTCGTCACAACGATGGACACGAACGAAGCCTTACCTGATGGATATGAGCGAGGCTTTACCTGATGGATACGAAAGTGTCAAATCCTTCTATTATTGATACGAGAGCATCGATTCGATATATGCCACCTCCTTTCATCCCGACCGATACGAAACCATCGTGTCGAACTCACGTTGATGGATACGTAATCCATCAATTAGAACCACTACTGATCGATACGAACGGTATCGATTCGAAACCTTGCTTGAAAATCTACATGAAATGTATCGACCCGAACCAACATCCACATACTTTGATCAGTCCATATCTCGAGCGCATGAACTCCGATTAACCTGAAATTTGAAATTCAGCTTCCCCTAGCCTTGGTCATCTTCTCCAATCGATTTCGTCCTGATCGGAGCTTGGCCAAATTTTAATGACGGTGATTGCAGCCTTGTTCCTAATCGATCTCCATTCCTGATATCCATTCTTCCTTTCCAATTTGTTGATATTCCAGCCTTGACCAAAAGGTGGGATAACATTTGCCCCCCAAAACATGCCTTGTGATAATAAGGCGTGTTTAGAATAGTTCCGAATCCGATATCCGTAGTCCATAGCCATATCGTCAGAGTACAACATCCTCGACTGCTCCGAGTCGATTACCAATTCCAAATTCAATAACCAAAGCCTTAGCCAATTCCATACCCATTCAAACTCAACAACCGCGTCCTAATCCATCCTTATCCAATAGCCAATAATCGAATCCAGGACCTCTCCGGGTCGACATCCAAATCCATAACCTCTCTGGGTTCTTGCCAAGCGCAATCCACACCTGACGACCATGGTCAAGTGTCCCTGGACGTTGAGTTAACCTCTCCAGGTTCTTGCTAAGCGCAATCCACACTTGACAACCGTGGTCCAGTGTCCCTGGACTTTGAGCTAACCTCTCCGGGTTCTTGCCAAGCGTAATCCACACTTGACGACCGTGGTCCAGTGTCCCTGGACATTGTACAATGGCGTGGCTTAAGTCCTAAGCCTAATCTTGGTCACTCCGGACCCTCGTCGAGCATAGTCCATACTCGACAACCTAAATAAACCAGTTCGCTGCATGTGGACGAAGAGACTTACCCCTTTCCAGATATAATCCATACCCGACGGCCATTTACCAAAATCCAGACAAAAATTCAATTTAAATCCAATCCAAAATCCAAATTAAATCAGAAAATTAGAAATCCGAATCAACATCCAAAATAGAAAACAATTATCCAAACGAGAATCCAAGCCAGAAAGCAAACAAAACCAGGAGCTCAAACCGAACTCCAAAACCAAACCAGAAAAACAAATGTCCAATCCAAAAACAACAGACAGATTTCGCAAACCATAACATCGCGGTTTATCATCATTCAGAGCATGCTTAGGGGCTATCTCCGTCCACGTACATTAGTAAATGACTTGGTCGTTTACCAACAGCTGCTATTATTTCATGTTATCCCAGTCAATTGATAACCAATCGAACGTCATTCCTGGGACTCGCACCATCGTTGATTAAGGTAGGCGGTGCTTGCTCCTGCTCCACCGCTGCATACCTAGTCCCGACATATTGCCGCAACTGCCCATTCCTTACATGTTCCTCGATTATATCCTTCAGGTGCGTGCTGCTGTTGGTATCGCGTCCATCCAAATGATGGAAGAGACAGTGCCTTCCTGATCCCTTTCACATTCAGAAGGTTCTCTCCTAGCTGGCCATCGGTAGGGAAGGCGATTCCGGGTTTCCATGTACATCCGCTCTAGCGTCTCATTTAATCCTGTGTAAGTGGAAAACTTTGGGTCCCTCCATCGCTTCCTAGCTTTTCAAGAATCATTTTACAGCTTCCTTTTTCCTTTATTTTATCCGAGCTTCCACTGGATGGACCTCCATTCGCAGCTCGAATCACCTCCTTTAACTTCAGATCTATACATGCATCTTCTTGTCGAAGGAATCTCTCGGCTTCGTGAAAGAATTCTCCGAGATCTAGTGGTGGGTCCTGCATCAAAGATACTTTAAAATCTGAATCCTCTCTTACTCCTGACACTGCTGCCATCAAAACTATCGATGGATCCAACCGATCCATCGAAGCGACCGCCGCGTTAAATCGAGTTAAGAAAGCTCTGAGCTACTGAACCATTCTTTGATTTACGGACGTTAGCATCATCAAGTTATTAGGCCTCTTAATATGAACCCGAAATTGCCTCAGAAACCTATCCACCAACTCCATCCATGTTCCGATAGATCCTTCGTCTAGTTGCCTGAACCACATCGCGGCTATATCCATCAAGTACAGAGGGAAACATCGGGCCAGAACTTCCTCCGATGCCCCCAGCACTTCCATGTGTCTAGTGTATCTCATCAGATGAACCGTCGGATCGGCCTAGCCATTGTACACTTCTACGCTAGGTAGCTTGAAATCAGGCGGATTTCGAGCTATCCTGATTTCCCGTGTGAATGCACTCTTGTTCACTCCTTTCAAATCTCTATTAGTCAAACCTCTACGCATGGTTCTCTTAATAATCTCAGCTAATCCAGCATTATCGGTCAAAACTCGCCCCATGCCCCTGAGGGAATTCGGGTACATATTCCTCATGCGGTTCATTAATGTTAGCGCTCGCTCTAGCCTGTTGAGCTCCCTCCAAAGGCCTTCCAGTGTCAGATCCTGCAGGCTTCCCCCAAGCATTTGTTTATTGCCCTTTGGTTCGGTATTCTGTCCCCTATTGGGTTTCGCGACCGTAATTCCTTGTTCCACATTGGCAGTCACTGTAGTCGGTCTAAGGGTTTGTGTTCTGCAGCTCTCATCTGTTTAAAAAAAGTACGCATTATGTCCTGTCGACTCTTCAACAATCTCTCACCTGCGTCCTGTCGACTCTTCAACAATCTCTCACATAATAAATTAGCAATAGCTTCCATTTCATCCCTGGTAATTTAGATCGAAGCTTGTCCTTCTCCAGCTCCGAAGGATGCTTCTTGACTTCCTTCCTGTTGGCTTCTCTCAGCTCTTTTCCTATGCTTGTTTGTCGAGTCATCGTCTTTCAAATCTGAACACTTTACACTTTTCAAATATGAACTTCAATCCGATGTAGCAGGTGCTAGTCCTTCTCAGTGAAAGCACCAAAGTGTTTGCGCCAAAATTGGTCACAAACCCCGAGTGTCGTGAAAACACTAAACTATGAATATAAGTCAGCAATATTCCAAACACAAATCATAGATCAAAGCAAACAACAAACAACAATCCAGAAATAACAAATGCAAACATGGAGTTTATAATGGTTCGGCTATCTCCGGCCTACGTCCACTTTAAAGTTCTATCTTTTATTGATGTTCTTTGCTGGTTACAGATGATTACATTAATAGCAATGAAGAATTTCGAGTACAATGGTTATAGTGAAGTGTTGAACTGAATCCGGCAGAGTCTGGGCGTTGAGCAGGAAAAAAGATCCTTTTTCTGTAGACTCCAGGGGGTTATTTATGGGTGTAGAAAGCTGATGTCACGCTCTAACTTCGGGAGACTTCTTCTGGCACGTGAGGGGGCCAACGCGACCGATCCCGCCATGTTTTGACTCGATTAGTGATCGATACGAATTGATTTCATATCCATTAAAAAATGATCCAATTGGGCACAAACTTGGCAAGAACATCCTTTACCTTGTATGTAAGCTCCTGTGAAAATTTCGTCGTATTTGGAATATGGTTTAGGAGATATGATCGAGTGCAAGTTGTGATTTTTTGGCAGGTCGTGTGGTTCGAATCGACGGTTCGCATCGATACCTTCAAATCGATCATGGCACGTGAGCATCGATGACTTGTCTCTACTTCCAAGGCTCGATCTAGTTTCTTCGCCGTTTTGAACGCTTCCTTCCTTGAATCGTGGTCGATCTTTGTGCACATCCACACTTCACGCTCATTCGTGTCCACTACTTCTCCATTACATTCGCACTCAATTGCTTGCATCAATACTTCATGATCTTTCTCGTATCGATTCCAAGAATGTGTTCGTATTGATCTATGAACCGACCGATACGAAATGGTGAATTATTGATCGATACGAAAAGCGCATAAAGGGCCAACAGATAGGTATGAAACTAGGCACGACGATGGATACAAACGAAGCCTTACCTGATGGATACGAGCGAGGCTTTACTTGATGGATACGGAAGTGTCAAATCCTTCTATTGTTGATACGAGAGCATCGAATCGAGATATGCCACCTCCTTTCATCCCGATCGATACGAAACCATCGTATCAAACCCATGTTGATGGATACGTAATCCGTCGATTGGAACCACTTCTGATCGATACGAACGGTATCGATTCGAAACCTTGCTTGACAATTTACACGAAATGTATCGACTCGAACCAACATCCACATACTTTGATCAGTCCATATCTCGAGCACATGAACTCCGATTAACCTGAAATTTGAAATGTAGCTTCCCCTAGCCTTGATCATCATCTCCAATCGACTCTGTCCTGACTGGAGCTTAGCTAAATTTTAACGATGGTGATTGCAGTCTTCTTTCTAATCGATCTCCAATCCTGATATTCATTCTTCCTTGCCAATTTGTTGATATTCCAGCCTTGACCAAAAGGTGCGATAATAGTATGAGTAAAAAATTGTACGAAAAAGGAACATAAAAACACTTCGCCAAAATAATACACAGGTCTGAATGTTCTTTGGGTTCAACATTCGAATATCAAACAGGTAGCCGAACTACCTTTGATTGAACTGAAAATTAGTGCACACAAACTAGAAAACTTCATATTTCAAATAAAAAAAATCAATGAATTCCGACTCGAAATAAAAAAGTTACGATGTCTCAAATGTGGACTCAGGCCATGTTTGCTACAGTTCAAAAACCAAAAATGCACAGGCCTGAAAACCCTCTGGGTTCAACTTTCAAGCATGAAACAGAGGACCAAATTTAATCGGATTAATCTAAAATTTGCTGATCCTATAATAGAAAAATTCATCTGTCAAATAAAAAAATAATCACGCAATATGGATAAAGTGTGAGAAAGTTATGATGTCTCAAAGTTGGACTCAAGCAGTGTTTTCACTGTAAAATCTGGGCAAAAACATGCTCCGAGTCAAAGTTCGGCAGCATGTTTCTATAAGCTATATAGGTCCGAATGACCTGAAATTTAACATGCATAAAGGCCAACAACAACACTTTAAACTTCACCAAGAATCATTCAATTTAGAAAAAGCATGAAAAAGATATGATATCTCAAATTTAGACCCAGACAGTGTTTTCACTGTGAAAATCTGGGTTAAAACATGCTTCGAGTTAAAGTTCGGCACTATGTTTCTATAAGCTATATTGGTCAAAATGACCTGAAATTCAACATGCTTAAAGACCAACAACAACAATTTAAACTGCACTAAGAATCATTCAATTTAGGCAAAGCATGAGAAAGATATGATGTCTCAAATTTGGACCCAGACAGTGTTTTCACTGTAAAAATCTGGGCAAAAACATGCCCCAAGTCAAAGTTCGGCAGCATGTTTCTATAAGCTATATTGGTCGAAATGACCTGAAATTTGTCATACTTAATCTAAGAAACACGGTCTACAAAAAAAAAGAAAATCAGGCAGCATTTCGTTGTCGGAATAGGAAGATATGACTGCACAAAGTTGCAACTTAAGACAATTTACACAATCAAAATAGTTCAAAAACGAATTTTTTTGCAAATTTTAGATTTCAATTTGCGATTTTTGGCATTGCATGAGCTAGATATTGCGAGATTGATACTCACCTTGCAAAACACTTGAGCTAAAAGATCGAATTGGCGAAAAGGAGCAAGCTTTAGCATTGAAAGTTGCTTCAACAAACTATAAATGGAGTTTACAAAGACATGCAAACAAAAAACCAGCATTACCTACAATCAAACATCTTAAAAATCAAAATTTGACGAAGTATTTTTGGTTTAGAGATAGATTATCTGGCTAAATAGACTTTTAATTTGTTAATTTGAGCAAGGAGTTGGATAAAATTGGAGAATTAGGTTTTTGTTGTGAAAGAGGAAAGGTGGGTTATGCTTTCTTAGTTACAGGGAGAAGAAGACTTCTTTGTGTATGTACAGGAAATGAGAAAGAGGCATTTTCCTCTTTTCCTCATTAAGTTGCTAAATGGGCTAAGCCCAAAACCGATTAACTTTGCCTCTAATTGAGATTAATACACCAAATCCTATTATACACTAATATATACAAGTTACCACAAATATATGAACGTGTTTTCACTTTATAAAAATTATAATACACATACTTACTTTCTAAAAATTATTTTACAACTAAAAAAAAGATCATTTATCTTTAGAAATTTATTTTCATTATTAAAAAACCTTATTTTAATTTAAATGCTTAAATTACACAATTATTACTTAAAATTCTATTTTTAACTTCTAAAATTACATAAAATTTATTTCCTTGTATAGTAAAACATAATAAATCTTATTTTCAAGAGTTTAAAACCAAAAATTATTTTTAAACCAAATTTTCCATTTTATAATATATCACTTATTAAATGAAATGTTTCTTTTAAAAAAATATAAAAGAAATGTTTGGCAATAATTATCAAAATTATTGCATTTCTTTATATTAAAATCATGATTAGCTCATTTTTAACTTAATTAACCAAGTACAGTTTCAAAAAATTATTTTGCACATTTTATTCCCCAAAATCCATTGTTTATTCCAAATAAATAATTTAAATCTCCAATTTATTCTTAATTCACAATATTAAATTATAACTACCATTATAATTTAATATTTACAGGTAATCACCAAAACCAGGGTCGTTACACCTACAATATTGATTGTGTCCAATTTTTCTACATTTTATGCACTTAGATTTTACTTGATTAATTTTGCTTCTTACAAGTTCAGATTGATTATATCTAAGTCCTTGTCTATCTATACTAACAGTTTGTTTTTCTAATAACATATTTAACGATCTTTCTCCTTTAGAAAATTTTCCTAAAGTTGTAGACAATTATTGGACTTGTGTTTTGAGAGATACATTTTCATTCAATAATCGAGTGTACTTTTTAATAGAATTTCTCTCCTAGTATTTTCACTTTCTTTCAAAATTAGAATTTCATTTTCGAGTGATTTTATTTTAATTTATGATTTTTTAATTTCTTCTTCAAGTGATGGACACTTATCAAACTTAGGGCTCTTGGTTTGATAGTTTTTAATCAATTGATCAAGCTGTTCGTTTAAATCTATTAAAGTATCTCTTTGTGATTCAATTTTAGCGTATTTCTCCCTAAGTCTTTCGAAACAGCCATTTACTTCATGAAAATATATAAGTAATTCTGAATGAGTAAGTTTTGATACCTCACTTGGCTCATCATCATCACTCTCAGTTATATCACATCGAAGGCACGTATCTGCTTTTTCACTCTCACTACTAGTGCTTTTTTCATCTTCATCGGTTTCATCCCATATGGCTGCAAAACTTCTCCTTTTCGGTTTCTTTCCTTTGCTGAATTGATTCTGAAGACAACTGGGCATGATACGACCAAGTTTGTTGCACTTGTGACAAATGATCTCCTATTCTTCTAAGTTGTCTAGTACTTTGACTATTTTTCTTTTCAATTGTTGATTTTAGAGCTAGATTTCTGTATTAGCGGTTTCACTTTTTGAATCTCTTTATTAGTAGTGCCAGCTCAGCTGCTCCATCATCATCATCATCACCATCACCATCACTTTTCGTTGTTCCTTTAAGAGCTATCAATTTCTATCGAGTATCACCTCCTTCACACTCTTTCTTGAATTTTATTTCTAGCTCATAAGTGGTGAGATTTCCGGTGAGTTCTTCAAATTAGATTTGTTTCAAATCCTTTGATTCTTGAATGGCAGTGATTTTGGCTACAAAATTTCATGGAAGGACTCTAAGGATATTTCAAACTACTTCCAACTTTTTGTATGATTTTCCGAGAGCTTTTGATTTGTATACGATATTGAAAAGTCGTTCATATATCTCTTAGAATTTTCATCCCTGGCCATTGTGAAGTTTTCGTATTCACTAATGAGCATGGCAAGATCAGATTCTTTGACTTGAGATGTTCCTTTGTGAGTCATATCAAGTGTGTGCCTGATTTCCTGCGCAGTTAGACAATGTGGGATATGATTAAATTCGATTTGATCCAATAAATAAATAATAGAATTCATAACTTTAGCATTAGCATTAGCATTCCGTAGTCTATTTTCAAGATATGTCCATTGATCCATTGGTTTTTCAATTTCCTAATTGTTTATCACTATAGTCGGTGTCCTATAACTAGTCTTAACAATATTCCAAGCATCAATGGTTTTCAGAAGAAAAAAATTCATTCTACTTTTCCAGTAAGCATATTCACCATTAAACATAGGTGGTCTAACTATGGATTGACCCTCAGCAAAGGCATTATCAAAAGAAGCCATTTAGAAATTTTAAAACAAAAATTCGTTTTTGAAAAATCAATTTTTTTTAAAAACAAATATTAGATTTTGTTTCTAGCTCTGATACCACTTGTAGGATTGATTTCACCCTAGAAGGGGATGAATAGGGTGATACTAATAATTATAAATATTAATGCGAAAACATATAAAATAATTGTAGCACTGATAATAGCAGAATAATAGCAGCACGGATAATAGCAGAATATTAGAAGTAGAAATAGAACAACACAGATTTACCCAGCTTCAGCAAAACCCTACCTACGTCCTGCCCCAAGGTTTCTACTAGAAACTAAGTAGTCAGATGCTGGCACATGTAATCTCACGACACTCGCTATCGGCTAACCTAGTCTACGCTTAAATCCTTGCCACAACTCACCCACTGAGTTGCAAATTCTCGAACTACACCACTGTAGTTCGTTCCCTTGTCATACGACTAGACATTAAAAAGTTTAAATGATAAATACAAAATAAAAAAAACCAAACAAAAATAGAAATCCTAGTTTAAAATAAAAGCCCAAAGTATTACTTTTTGCCGGCTAAAAACAAAAACTCAGTGACAAAAAAATAGTCCCCTTTTCTTTTATTTCTTCTGCCTGTATCCTTGCTTTGTTAAAATGGCTGCCTCGTTTCTTCTTCAATCTAGCTTCGTTTCTCTTCGAGAAAGTAGGGCTTCTGGAAATAGAGCACTACCGATTCTAGTTGATCGATTGAATAGATATTTAGCGTCGATTGCTTCATCGATCGATCGTCTCTTTGATTTTCACACGGCTGCTTTAATTCGTCGAGTTCGATTGAATTGGTATGTGATTTCCTTAATTGCTCTCGTTGATATGCTTGAACTTAACTGATTTTGATTTTTCGATGATGATTTGGTTTAAACTGGGTTCAAGTTCCTTAATTATCATTCGAATATATTTTTGAATTCTTCTGTTACTTTTTCCTCTGCCGTTCGATTTTGCTTGATTGCTTGTGATTGATCCTGACCGCTTCAATTTCGTATATTTTCTGTTATGGTTGCTAGGTCACCACGGCTTCATGAGTTTTCTTTAGATTTTGTTCCGTTCTTTTCTGCTTTGACTTTAGCCACTTTGAATTTGTGATAATTAACTTCAACTTCATGAATTTTCTTTGCTGGCAATTAATACTTCTCTGAAGTTTGCTTAAAACCTGCATTTGAATGTGACCTTGACTACATTCGAATTTTGTTCCTCTTTTTAATGCTACAACTTAATTTGCTTTCGAAAACTGTCTGGGTATATGTATACATGTGTGAATGCATATGTGTGTGTGTGTGTATGTTTGTTGCATCATGTATATACTAGACTTAATAAATTCTGATTGATTTCGGCCTTGACTCCTTTGTGTTGAATTTCTCTTGTTTACCTGTACACTTTTTTGTTGCATGATGGACTCTGGTAGTTGCAGTATCATGTGGTTTTGTTGTCTTTGGTGCATGTGTGCTAGTTCCTGTATAATTTATGGGGACTGGTCTAGTTTCCACTGAAATATAAAAAATTTGAACTCTACACTTGTACCATTTGATGTCAGGTTTCGATACATTTTTTCATGTGTATTCATTTACATTACTTAGAAAACTTTTGTTGTTATTGTGCATGCCCCTGATGCAGCTTGATTGCTTGCACATGGTTGTTGCCTTTGAACTGATATATGTGTTTACATGTATATGTTCATATATGTATATATGTTTATGTGGTCTTCAAGTAGCCTTCTCTAGCTCAGCATACATTGATTTCAAAAAAACTACCATGTATTTGCATTCATTTGATGGTCTGACCATTTTGTGGTCGCACATTTCCTTGATTCTAAGTACGGTTCATTGAAACTTGTACTCAACCATTTGTATCTGGTTCCATATCTGACCATGCTTCATTATTTTCTTTGACCATCATATATACTTGTTTTTATCTTCGTTCACTGCATGGTGATTCACATGTGCATGTTGATGTTCATCTCCACTTGTATACATACATATATAAATGTGTGTGTGTGTGTTCGCCTCAGTTGCATTCCATTGTTTACTATTTTTGCATATGAACTCAAATTTCTTTCTATTTTTACCAGATCTGGTTCAATATGAAATTTTTCATGCATAGCATATATGTTTCAGTGTTGCTCCTTTGTGTATTATCCACCCCTTTTTGTACCAGTTCATTGTAATTTTGGAATTTATCTTGCATTGAATTGTGGCCTCGAGCTTGTTTGCATACACACACACACACACACACACACACACACATACATACATACGCAAACACACATGTCTAAACTATTAAGTCTGGTCTAGTGGAAGCTTTGCATTCATGTTATGTTGACCGATTTCACATTGTATGCAGTATTTGCATTTGTATTTGAGTAACACACTATCTTGCTGTCTGGTTCTTTCTTCTGGACTGACCTTGGTTATTTTTGCATTTTCTTCGAGTTATTTCATTTCCTGGTCTATGTTGCATTGTGTGGTGAGTTTCAATCTTGGTTGCATAAAGTTGGGTTCCTTTTGAAGCTGACATGTCTGAGGCTTTTTGCATTCATGCACATTGTCATTGCATTTGTGAGTCTGACAATTTAAGGTTTTGTTTGTTCTTAAAGTCACTACTATTGACATGTGCATTTTGGTCCCTCCGACCAGTCTGGGTTCAAGTGCATATTTAATTTATGGTCGAGGTTTGTTTTATGTGGGTTTTTGAATTCTTGTACTCGACAATTTTGTGATATTTTTGTAATGCACCTGAGTTGAACCTAGCTTTGGCTCTGGTTTGACCTTGTGCTCATATCGTGACATTATTTTTATTGCACTTGAGTTGAACCTAGCTTTTGATTTGGTTTGCCCTTGTGCTCACATGTCCCTGCAATTTTATTAAGTGTATATCGATGTGCATGACCTTGTGGCATGTACAGTGATATACTGTGCATGTCATAAACTGTTCATGTAAGATGAACTCAAAATAAATATGATGACAAACAACCTAAAAAACTGAGACAAATAACATTTTCAAAGATATATTTTATTTTACATTGCAAAAAATATTTCATTTTCTATTTTTGTTGTAATTTAAAATTGTATTGTTTGAAAATTGTGTATATAGTGAGAGCTCAAATTTGTACTATTGAAAATTGTAATAAATATTTACTTAAATAAAATATCTTTTTGAATTTAAATTTTGTGTTATTTATTTTATTCAGCAAATATTTATTTAATTATGTGAAAATAAAATAGTACAGTAACAAATACATTTAAATTAATATATATGTCTGTTATCATCAAACAAAAATCATATACTAGCATGTTCAACAGAGGGTAATCCTCAAATCCCCTCTTTACGATGCTAAGATGTCATGATATGTTAAGATTATGACCAAATTATGATTTGAATGGTTTCGTTGTATTTTTGGTCTAAAAGCCTCGTAACCAACTAATAGAAACAATAACAATAGATAAATCAAATGGATATAGACTACAGATTATCGAACCACCATAGTATCTTATGTGCTGTTTACTTTTCTACATCATTATTGCTTCCTTTAATCTATTTTTTCTTTCTGGTATAAGTTGTTTGGGATTTATGATCTGAATTAGAGTAGAATCCGGTATTTCTCACATGTTGTCTCTTGTTCGGATAGTACGAAAGCATTAGAACACATTTTTTCGCTAATTAGAGTGATCCATTCCGTCTTAAAAACTAACAGTAGGATCACATTACAAGTCTACGCTCTACCGGATCTCTAATTGAGGTATTTGGTCTTTTTTGATGCAACAAATAATTTTAAGAAGTTGATTGTAATATCCCGGAATTTCCAGGAGTTTAAAATACTGATAATCGTTTAATTTAATTATTTGAAATTGATAAAATTTGTTATTTTCAAAAATAATTAACCAAGTAATATTTTAATTATGGTTATAAATTGGTTTTGTAATAAGATTAATTATTTTATTTGTGTAAATAAATTCTAAATTGGTATATTGTTTTCGAAATTTATAAGTATGTTTAAATACATTTATATCTGTGTATTTAAATATGTGTGTTTTAAATTAATTTTAAAATAGGTTATATTATTTGTAAATAATAAAGAACTTATTTTAAAATAGTTGTTCATATTTATTTAAATTTATTTTAGATTTGACTTTTTAATTTGACTTTGAAATGAATATAAAACTTGAATTCAAAGATATACATGCATCTTAAAATAAAATAATATATATAATTTGATTTTAACTATATAGATAATATTTTAATTTAAAGATAAGATTTTGATTTATTTTTATTTTATAAGAAGTTTATCTAAACAAGTTTGATTTGTATTTATTTAATAAAATGAATGTAAGGCTTTTGGTATAACATTTAAAATAAGCTTGCAATGTTTTATAATTTTATTTAAATTATCATTGATTTTATTTTATGTTCTTTTTAAAAGATTGTATTTTATAAACTAAGCATACATTTGTAAATGTATAAGTGTATTTGTTTACTTGATACTTAAAAAGAAAAGCATTTTTAAAATTTAGAAAAAAAACATATTAGTAATTAGGAAATTCAATTTAAAAAAAAGGGAGAGTTTTAAAATCATTTTACAACAAATGTAAATAAATAATTACAAGTGTTATGTTATAAACCTTTTAATGTAACAAGTGTTAAACATTTACGTGAATTAAAGACAAGTGTCATATTTGTTTCCTCTTTTTCTTTAATTTTGATAAATCGCAATTTAAACCTATATACACAATCACCTTCTTGCTAAAATCCTTTTCTCAATTCACTACTCAAGAGAACTACATGTAAACTGATATCAAAAATCAATCCTCAAAACAAATCAAATATCTGAAATCCTTCAAAACTCAAACACATTCAGTAAAACAAAAGCCTACAGTTTTTCTTAAATCAAAAATCTGCATTTACTCCTCAAATTCAAACCCTTTTCTGTGATCAAGGCCTGCAGTTTTCCTCAAAACAAAATCACAGGGAATCTTCAATCCATGTCTGCATCATTTCCATATGCACGCAAGTAAATCTGTTGAAAGAAAACCTGAAGCAATGCAGTTAAACAAATCTGGGTCAAAACATGATGTTTCAAAGTATTTCAAGGTTTTAGAAGAAGCATAGCAAGATTTTCAAAAATGCAAATCTGGAAAACAATTTTTGTTTAGAGGCTTCCTGTGCTTTTTCAAAATTCTGCATTCTCTTCTTTTGATTGAGGTGAGTAAACTTAACTATAATTTGTTTTAGATCTGGTTGCTTGATTTAAATCATCGGTGCTTGTTATATATTGTGTGCATGTGTTTGGTAAATGAAGTAAGCATGCTATATATACTGTTATCTTTGTTAATTCTTTCACAACTATAATGAGCACTTTAAACTCTGGATTTAGAATTTTGATGATTGGAAGCTTGTTTAAAGTAGGCTGGAATTTTTGCTTGCATGTATATGTTTATATAAATAGTGCCACTGTATATAGATGATTGAATTCATGTGTGTATGTTTTAATGTATACTCTTCTCTGTTTCTTATTTCTCCAGGCTATAATTAATAACTCAAGATCTTTGTATTTAACTACTGTTTGGACTTAGATTCCAAACATAATAGTTTAGTTTATTAAGAATCTAAGTGCTTAAATCAGATTCATCTGATGTTTAAAAAAAAAAGATCAGAGTTTTCTGGATTTTGAAGTTTATCTGAAAACCAAGCATGCAGTAAAAACTTGACATCAATATATGATACCAAGAATTAAATTTGGTTAAAATGATTATGGAAACTTAAGCGTCATTGAAAATTTTGAATTTTGAAAGGAAATTCACAATTTTTAAATTTGTATTATGTTAGAAATTGGGATTTTACTGGAATTTGGGTTTATGCAAATCTCTGTTAATATGTGAATCTGGATTGCTTAAGATTCTTTCTGGAGCTAGTATTTGCATCATAGAGTATAGTAAAAATTGTTGATGAATTTTAAAATCACTGGGAAGTTTTGAATTTTCTAAAATTGATTTTAAACCTAGTTTTTTGAATTCTACTGTAAATCGAACCACGGCATCTTCAAAACTGAATCGAGCTTGATGAAACTTCTGGTGAGGGAAGCATGGAGGATCATCGAGCTATGGTCGGAGTTCTGGCAGCTATAGTCGATCGGAGGCGATGATCAAGGGGGGTTTTTCCTGATGGTTTTTGAGTTATGTTCATCCTGGATGCTTGATTTTGGGTTAAGGCAAAAATCAGTGATTGGTTGATCGTGGAGGCTTGTAGGGGCTTGGAGTGACTCGGCGGTGGGTTCGCCGTTGGCCATAGGAGGTCCGTCGTTGGTGCAGGTTGCACGAGAGGGGGTGGGTGTCTGAACGTTCGGGTTTGTTTGGTTTGTGTTTCTGGGTTGTAGCTCGGGTAGAAAGGGGGTAGGACTCGGGAAGGGCACGAGTAATTTTAGTTATGGCTCGGGTTATAGCTCGCGTGGACTCATGGTTAAGCGGCAGTGTTTAACTGTTGTATTTCAACAGTTTGAAGTTTTAACTGGAAACCGTTTTTTTTTTAAAAAAAAAGAAGAAGGGAAGATGCACTTTGTTTCTTAGTTTCCAGTAAATATAGGTTGAATCCAAACTAAAGTGTTAACAAAAAAAATTCAAATTTAAATGAATAAGTTTTAAACTTTAAATAGTTTAAATTAAAGTAAAATTCTTGTTTTTGAAGTTTAATTGTTTTATAAATGAAATTTATATGATTTGTTTAAATGTTTTAGCTAATGTTGTTTTCAGACTTATTTTGGAAATAATAAAGTAATTTATGATTGTTTTTATTGATTAACAAATAAAGTTTAAGATAACATATTAACTTGGAATTAGATTTGTTAATTAATAATTAGAGAAAGTAATTAATGATTTCTTATAATTTAATTAAATTAAGGAATTAAGTTAAATAAAGATTTCAAGATTTATTTAAGATAATATTTTATCTTAAATAATAATTAAGTATTAATAATTTGTAATTAGTTAGTTAATTAAAGAAGTTTAAGTTAATTAATTTAGTTAATTAATTATTTAAAAGGGGTTAATTAAGTAATTAAGTATAATTATTTATTTAATTAACTGTTAATTAAGATGATGATTTAATTAATGACAAATGATTAATTAAATTGTAATTACTTATTAATTAAGTAATTAAGAATTAATTAAAATAGTAATTAACTAATAAAGATTTTATTTAGTTTTAATTGGGTTTTCTCAATTAATAATTAAAGGAAAATGCTAATTAATTAAGAATTAATTAATTATTTTTATTTAAGGTTAATTAATTATATTTATGAATTAATTAATTTGTAATTAAGATTGTTAATTAATAATTAAGTTTATTAATTAATGATTAAGAGATGATTAATTTATTAATTTTAATTAATTATAAAGGTAATTAGTGAATAATTACTTTTATTTAAAGGATTGATTAATAATTAAGGTTTATTAATTAATAGTTGGAGATAATTAATCTGTTAATTTAAGATTAATTTGGGTTAATAAGTAATTATGGATGGATTACTCAATGTTGTTTTATGAGATGAGTGTAATCAAGTAAGTTAATTAATTTATTACTTAATTAAATATAATCACTTGATAAAAGATTAAGTATGTTTACTTAATAAGTTTTGGGTAAGGTTAATTACTTAAGATAAGTAATTGATAAATTACAGAGGGAATTGAGATAGGTAAATTACTGATTGGGAAGTAATTTTAAATGGGTAATTACTTGTTAAAGTAATTAAAGGTTTATTACTTGGTGTAATAAATCAAAGAATTTATAAGTAATTCGAAGTAATTAAGAATAATTAATTACTGTATTTAAGTTGATTAATTAAAAGCAATTAATCTAAGCTTGATTAATTAATTAAGGTTCATTAGTTGATATAATTAATGAGAATAATTAAGAATTAATTACTTGATTAAGAGTTAATTAATCATGGTTGATTATTTAGGATGGTGATTTAGTAATTGATTTAACTAATGGTTATTTAAGCAAGATTTATTTTGATGAAGGTAATTAATTTAATTAACTTTAAATTAATTAAGTGATTAGGTAATTAATTTAATTCACTTTAAATTAAATAGAGATAGTTAATTTAATTCAGTTTAAATTAATTATATTGTGGTTTGAGTTAATCATTGCTTATGAATGATTGGATGACATTGATTGTCTTGAATGCTTTGTGATCTCAGTGATGAGATAAGTATGGTTGTGTGGTATGGATGTTTGATTTGATTGTGATATAGATTATCAATTGGAATATTGATATATGAATTATCTATTATGATATGGAGTATGTGGATTTCCTGTTATTTGATAATGTTGATTATCAATTATGATTTGTGAATTATCTATTCTGTGTGTATATAGATAGTTGAATTGATTTGTTTTAAAACCTTTAAAACAACTTGGCCCTAAAAGACACGCTTTGGATTTCGATGAGACCGGGATCGGGTTTCCATATTTGGATATCCAAAAACCACATCGATTCCAAATAACATTAGGTCGTGAATCCAAATGGAGCTTTGTGAAGACTCGAGGTGTAAGGGCCATACGTCAGTATAACTCTGTGGGTGATTCCGTAATGAGTTGACGGAATAGTGCTTATAGATTCGAGATGGTGGTTTAGAGTGCAAGGGTTATTGTCGCTAACTCTGAGGGTGATTCCAAAATGAGTGTAACGAGATAATGCCTTCGGTTTCGTTCGAACTCGGAACGAACTTGTATGGATTGAATGCTTTCAGAACATCGTCAGGTGGACGATGAGCATTCTAAGTGATGTGTCCTATAAAGGTAATCGTAACCTCAAGCCTCATCAACCGGGAATGGCTAAAATAGGGGAGGTGCAGCAAGGCTTCGTGGGTAGCTCCCACTGGAGAGCAAGATTGATCCCTGTCTAGAAGTCCCTTTATATTCGGCTGTGTGGGGCAGTTGATTGCAACAACTGCCGGGGTTATCTTGTTCAGGACTGTTCAGTAAGGAATGGTCCCGGTCTTGTGTTGCAGGGGAGTTAGGGTGGCTTCTCGGTACGGTGATCTAGGCCACGTACTATGACAGGCGGTACCCCAGTAGCCCTGCTATTGTATGGAATCCAAAATCCAATAAGTGCCAACGGTTTTGATTGTATTACCCACTTTTGTGGCTAGTTGCTGGAATTTAATTATGTAACAATTTCGGCTATTTCCTATTTACTTGAAAACCCTAGACACTATTATAATATCATCGGATTTCCTATCTAATGTTTTGGTTAGCGTAAGGTAAAACTTTTCCATGTTTATATCTGGGAAGTCTTACGTGATACCTTTCCTTTCAAAAGATTTTTAAAGTTAAGCAACTTTAACCGTTTACTCACACCAGACCCATGTCTGACCCGGAGTTTATTTTTGTTTTCATAATCTCTTGGGTACTCAAATTTTTATGAGTAGTCAAGGGATTCAGGTTAAGGAATTAAGTTGGCTTGACGAATTCTGGAGGAGCAATTGGAGCAGGAGGCTTATACGTATAACTATAGAGTATTCCGCTGTGTGTTCTCTGAGGTGTTGTTTGTATTGAGTTGTCTAACTAGACAGGTGTTTATAACTGTCTAGTGTGTGTTGATTATGCTGTGTATCTCTGATGTATATGATACTATGTAAAGTATTATGTGATTAATATAATTTATTTGTTCCGATGTTTAGATTCTGATATGTTGTTTCTTTCTTCTTCTCTCGCTTTTCTATCCCTTTCTTTCTTAAAAGATGATGCGATTTTCCAGGAGTGGAAAGTCGGGTCGTCACATTTGGTATCAGAGCGTTAGGTTGAGTGAATACCTAGGCTCTATAGAGGTGTCTTTCTTGAGAGAGCGTACTTGTAATTTTTATATATAATTAGATATATATATACACACACACACACATATATATATATATATATATATATATATTCTACCTATCTGTTGGGTTACCTGTTCAGGTTTCCCAATATAAGTTATAAAGGTAGATGGGGTGGTGGTGTGTGTAATACGATTACTACCATTGGTTGGAGTTTGAATGTTTGAGGATGGAAGTGTTTTGTCGAGACTGTAGACCTAATACCGTCTCGAGTGAGTCTTGTAGTGATGAAGAACTTCATTGATCTTTGAAGAAAACCTGTTAAGGTTCGGAGTTTATTCTTGAAGTTGGATGAGTAGTGTTTGGATCTGTTGGTTGGGCAGAAGCGAGTGATGGTATCTTGGAAACCTCAGGAAGTTGTAGCTGCGAGATGAGATGCAGTGACTATGGATGTCTCCAAAGATGTTTTCTTTTGGAGCAAGTTTAAGGAAGTGTGTTTGCTTCGGTGTTATGGCTGAGTTTAGCAGGATGTTTGTGTTTAGTTGGAGGTCCGAGTTTCTCGGAGAACTTTGTTTTAGAAGTCCTTGGCATCTGTGTTAGCAGTGCAGCTCAGGAGTGTTTTGTGCTTCAGTAGGAAGATCTTTTTGGCCTAGCGTTTCCTGGCAGTGGAGTTTAGAAGCAGCAGTGAGGATCTGTTTCTTCGATGGATTAGTTGGTCAAGGATAAACTGTTCTGATTAGTGGAGTGAGAACAGTATCTTGGATATTGGATTGGTTGATCGCAAAAGTGACTTGCGATAGTTGGTGATTATCTTAGATAGTTTTTGCCTGGATTTGTGGCATCTCTAGAGGATGTAGGAGTTATGGGATTGCTGAAGATTTTTCTGGATATATCTTCAAGATAGTTAGAAATTTGCCGCATTGGAGTTTGAGTTCTGAATCGACTTGATATCAGGAGTGATACGAGTGATTCAGTTGGGTAGAAGGTTGTTTCCTAGGTTGGTTGTTTTGTGTAGCAGCTCTGTATCTTTTGGAATTTCTATTGAACCTTATTTCCGAGATGTGATGTTTAGTCTTTGCCTGTGTTCTTCTACGGCATTTTCATCTGCTCCAGATCAGAGTTGTGCAGCGGAAGCAGAGGTGGCTGTTGTTCTTGAGTAGAAGCAACTGGGAATTGCAGTGTTTTGGATTAGAGAGTTCTTCTGAATTTATTTTTCAGAATCTGAGGCAAGTTGGCAAGTGATTCTGTTCTGTCTTTTCTGGATAGGTGAAGCTGTTTTCTTCTGTTGATAGTGAAGTTTGGTTTTGATTTTGGATTGATCTTGTGAGGATCAGTTTGTGAGTTGATCCAGTTTGTTTGTAGAAGTATCAGTGAAGGTTGAGCTGATCAGGAAGGATCTGTTGGCAGCCGGGTCATCCTGTAAAGTTTTGAGGGTAAGTAACAGAAGAATTTGGAATTCGAAGTTGGAGACTTCGATGTTGTTGAGTTTCCTCTGGTAAAGGAAGTAGTAAGTTTTGGTGAGCTTCGAAGTATATTGGATTTTGAGGTGATCTTCGAGGTATTAGATTCTTCTGAGTTTTGTAGAGATTAGTGCTTTGGTTTGAAGAGTTGAATTTCCAGTTTGGAAAATTGGAATTCAAAATCATTCCACGTATCTCTGAGGGAGTACGTGTTTGGTCATCACTGGTTTTTGAGACTAGTAGTTCTGTGAGGGTTTTAGATGTTGATCAGACTTATCTATGGTCTGGAATCTTGGGTAGATTATAGATCTAGCTGAATAGGAACTTAGTAGCTTATAAGTATAGCTAGTTTGGATTTAGTATAGCGAGTATCCCTGTATCTGTACTTGGGAAACTCGAGATAATTTTAGGAAGTTTATCCGGATCTGTGTCCGGATAGCTAGTGTTGTTTGGTTGGATTGGTTGTTTGGATGAAATTGTTTGTTTGATTGATAGTGTATGGCTGTTATGGATATTTGAATTGGTTGAAATAAAATAAAACTGTGGATTATCTTTTTTTTAAATTTCGAGGACGAAATTCTGTTAAGGGGGGAGGATTGTAATATCCCGGAATTTCCAGGAGTTTAAAATACAGATAATCGTTTAATTTAATTATTTGAAATTGATAAAATTTGTTATTTTCAAAAATAATTAACCAAGTAATATTTTAATTATGGTTATAAATTGGTTTTGTAATAAGATTAATTATTTTATTTGTGTAAATAAATTCTAAATTGGTATATTGTTTTCAAAATTTATAAGTATGTTTAAATACATTTATATCTGTGTATTTAAATCTGTGTGTTTTAAATTGATTTTAAAATAGGTTATATTATTTGTAAATAATAAAGAACTTATTTTAAAATAGTTGTTTATATTTATTTAAATTTATTTTAGATTTGACTTTTTAATTTGACTTTGAAATGAATATAAAACTTGAATTCAAAGATATACATGCATCTTAAAATAAAATAATATATATATAATTTGGTTTTAACTATATAGATAATATTTTAATTTAAAGATAAGATTTTGATTTATTTTTCTTTTATAAGAAGTTTATCTAAACAAGTTTGATTTGTATTTATTTAATAAAATGAATGTAAGGCTTTTGGAATAACATTTAAAATAGGTTTGCAATTTTTTATAATTTTATTTAAATTATCATTGATTTTATTTTATTTTCTTTTTAAAAGATTGTATTTTATAAACTAAGCATACATTTGTAAATGTATAAGTGTATTTGTTTATTTGATATTTAATAAGAAAAGCATTTTTAAAATTTAGAAAAAAAAACATATTAGTAATTAGGAAATCCAATTTAAAACAAAAGGGAGAGTTTTAAATCATTTTACAACAAATGTAAATAAATAATTACAAGTGTTATGTTATAAACCTTTTAATGTAACAAGTGTTAAACATTTATGTGAATTAAAGACAAGTGTCATGTTTGTTTCCTCTTTTTCTTTAATTTTGATAAATCAAAATTTAAGCCTATATACACAATCACCTTCTTGCTAAAATCCTTTTCTCAATTCACTACTCAAGAGAACTACATGTAAACTAATATCAAAAATCAATCCTCAAAACAAATCAAATATCTGAAATCCTTCAAAACTCAAACACATTCAGTAAAACAAAAGCCTGCAGTTTTTCTTAAATCAAAAATCTGCATTTACTCCTCAAATTCAAACCCTTTTCTGTGATCAAGGCCTGCAGTTTTCCTCAAAACAAAATCACATGAAATCTTCAATCCATGTCTGCATCATTTCCATATGCATGCAAGTAAATCTGTTGAAAGAAAACCTGAAGCAATGCAGTTAAACAAATCTGGGTCAAAACATGATGTTTCAAAGTATTTCAAGGTTTTAGAAGAAGCATAGCATGTTTTTCAAAAATGCAAATCTGGAAAGCAATTTCTGTTTAGAGGCTTCCTGTGCTTTTTCAAATTCTGCATTGTCTTCTTTTGATTGAGGTGAGTAAACTTAATTATAATTTGTTTTAGATCTGGTTGCTTGATTTAAATCATCGGTGCTTGTTATATATTGTGTGCATGTGTCTGGTAAATGAAGTAAGCATGCTATATATACTGTTATCTTTGTTAATTCTTTTACAACTATAATGAGCACTTTAAACTCTGGATTTAGAATTTTGATGATTGGAAGCTTGTTTAAAGTAGGCTGGAAGTTTTGCTTGCATGTATATGTTTATATAAATAGTGCCACTGTATATAGATGATTGAATTCATGTGTGTATGTTTTAATGTATACTCTTCTCTGTTTCTTATTTCTCCAGGCTATAATTAATAACTCAAGATCTTTGTATTTAACTACTGTTTGGACTTAGATTCCAAACATAATAGTTTAGTTTATTAAGAATCTAAGTGCTTAAATCAGATTCAAATATATGATGTTTAAAAAAAAGATCAGAGTTTTCTGGATTTTGAAGTTTATCTGAAAACCAAGCATGCAGTAAAAACTTGACATCAATATATGATACCAAGAATTAAATTTGGTTAAAATGATTATGGAAACTTAAGCGTCGTTGAAAATTTTGAATTTTGAAAGGAAATTCACAATTTTTAAATTTGTATTATGTTAGAAATTGGGATTTTACCGGAATTTGGGTTTATGCAAATCTCTGTTAATATGTGAATCTGGATTGCTTAAGATTCTTCCTGGAGCTAGTATTTGCATCATAGAGTATAGTAAAAATTGTTGATGAATTTTAAAATCACTGGGAAGTTTTGAATCTTCTAAAATTGATTTTAAACCTAGTTTTTTGAATTCTTCTGTAAATCGAACCACGGCATCTTCAAAACTGAATCGAGCTTGATGAAACTTCTGGTGAGGGAAGCATGGCGGATCATCGAGCTATGGCCGGAGTTATGGCAGCTATAGTCGATCGGAGTCGATGATCAAGGGGTTTTTTCCTGATGGTTTTTGAGTTATGTTCATCCTGGATGCTTGATTTTGGGTTAAGGCAAAAATCAGTGATTGGTTGATCGTGGTGGCTTGTAGGGGCTTGGAGTGACTCGGCGGTGGGTTCGCCGTTGGCCATAGGAGGTCCATCGTTGGTGCAGGTTGCACGAGAGGGGGTGGGTATCTGAACTTTTGGGTTTGTTTGGTTTGTGTTTCTGGGTTGTAGCTCGGGTAGAAAGTGGGTAGGACTCGGGAAGGGCACGAGTAATTTTAGTTATGGCTCGGGTTATAGCTCGCGTGGACTCAGGGTTAAGCGACAGTGTTTAACTGTTGTATTTCAACAGTTTGAAGTTTTAACTGGAAACCCTTTTTTTTTAAAAAAAAGAAGAAGAAGGGAAGATGCACTTTGTTTCTTAGTTTCCAGTAAATATAGGTTGAATCCAAACTAAAGTGTTAACAAAAAAAATTCAAATTTAAATGAATAAGTTTTAAACTTTAAATAGTTTAAATTAAAGTAAAATTCTTGTTTTTGAAGTTTAATTGTTTTATAAATGAAATTTATATGATTTGTTTAAATGTTTTAGCTAATGTTGTTTTCAAACTTATTTTGGAAATAACAAAGTAATTTATGATTGTTTTTATTGATTAACAAATAAAGTTTAAGATAACATATTAACTTGGAATTAGATTTGTTAATTAAAAATTAGAGAAAGTAATTAATGATTTCTTATAATTTAATTAAATTAAGGAATTAAGTTAAATAAAGATTTCAAGATTTATTTAAGATAATATTTTATGTTAAATAATAATTAAGTATTAATAATTTGTAATTAGTTAGTTAATTAAAGAAGTTTAGGTTAATTAATTTAGTTAATTAATTATTTAAAAGGGGTTAATTAAGTAATTAAGTATAATTATTTATTTAATTAACTGTTAATTAAGATGATGATTTAATTAATGACAAATGATTAATTAAATTGTAAGTACTTATTAATTAAGTAATTAAGAATTAATTAAAATAGTAATTAACTAATAAAGATTTTATTTTGTTTTAATTGGGATTTATCAATTAATAATTAAAGGAAAATTCTAATTAATTAAGAATTAATTAATTATTTTTATTTAAGGTTAATTAATTATATTTATGAATTAATTAATTTGTAATTAAGATTGTTAATTAATAATTAAGTTTATTAATTAATGATTAAGGGATGATAATTTATTAATTTTAATTAATTATAAAGGTAATTAGTGATTAATTACTTTTATTTAAAGGATTGATTAATAATTAAGGTTTATTAATTAATAGTTGGAGATAATTAATCTGTTAATTTAAGATTAATTTGGGTTAATAAGTAATTATGGATGGATTACTAAATGTTGTTTTATGAGATGAGTGTAATCAAGTAAGTTAATTAATTTGTTACTTAATTAAATATAATCACTTGATAAAAGATTAAGTATGTTTACTTTATAAGTTTTGGGTAAGGTTAATTACTTAAGATAAGTAATTGATAAATTACAGAGGGAATTGAGATAGGTAAATTACTGATTGGGAAGTAATTTTAAATGGGTAATTACTTGTTAAAGTAATTAAAGGTTTATTACTTGGTGTAATAAATCAAAGAATTTATAAGTAATTCAAAGTAATTAATAATAATTAATTACTGTATTTAAGTTGATTAATTAAAAACAATTAATCTAAGCTTGATGAATTAATTAAGGTTCATTAGTTGATATAATTAATGAGAATAATTAAGAATTAATTACTTGATTAAGAGTTAATTAATCATGGTTGATTATTTAGGATGGTGATTTAGTAATTGGTTTAACTAATGGTTATTTAAGCAAGATTTATTTTGATGAAGGTAATTAATTTAATTAACTTTAAATTAATTAAGTGATTAGGTAATTAATTTAATTCACTTTAAATTAATTAGAGATAGTTAATTTAATTCAGTTTAAATTAATTATATTGTGGTTTGAGTTAATCATTGCTTATGAATGATTGGATGACATTGATTGTCTTGAATGCTTTGTGATCTCAGTAATGAGATAAGTATGGTTGTGTGGTATGGATGTTTGATTTGATTGTGATATAGATTATCAATTGGAATGTTGATATATGGATTATCTATTATGACATGGAGTATATGGATTTCCTGTTATTTGATAATGTTGATTATCAATTATGATTTGTGAATTATCTATTCTGTGTGTGTATAGATAGTTGAATTGATTTGTTTTAAAACCTTTAAAACAACTTGGCCCTAAAACACACGCTTTGGATTTCGATGAGACCGGGATCGGGTTTCCATATTTGGATATCCGAAAACCACATCGATTCCAAATAACATTAGGTCGTGAATCCAAATGGAGCTTTGTGAAGACTCGAGGTGTAAGGGCTATACGTCAGTATAACTCTGTGGGTGATTCCGTAATGAGTTGACGGAATAGTGCTTATAGATTCGAGATGGTGGTTTAGAGTGCAAGGTTATTGTCGTTAACTCTGAGGGTGATTCAAAAATGAGTGTAACGAGATAATGCCTTCGGTTTCGTTCGAACCCGGAACGAACTTGTATGGATTGAATGCTTTCAGAACATCGTCAGGTGGACGATGAGCATTCTAAGTGATGTATCCTATAAAGGTAATCATAACCTCAAGCCTCATCAATAGGGAATGGCTAAAACAGGGAAGGTGCAGCAAGGCTTCGTGGGTAGCTCCCACTGGAGAGCAAGATTGATCCCTGTCTAGAAGTCCCTTTATATTCGGCTGTGTGGGGCGGTTGATTGCAACAACTGCCGGGGTTATCTTGTTCGGGACTGTTCAGTAAGGAATGGTCCCGGTCTTGTGTTGCAGGGGAGTTAGGGTGGCTCCTCGGTACGGTGATCTAGGCCACGTACTGTGACGGGCGGTACCCCAGTAGCCCTGCCATTGTATGGAATCCAAAATCCAATAAGTGCCAACGGTTTTGATTGTATTACCCACTTTTGTGGCTAGTAGCTGGAATTTAATCATGTAACAATTTCGGCTATTTCTTATTTACTTGAAAACCCTAGACATTATTATAATATCATCGGATTTCCTATCAAATGTTTTGGTTAGCGTAAGGTAAAAACTTTTCCATGTTTATATGTGGGAAGTCTTACGTGATACCTTTCCTTTCAAAAGATTTTTAAAGTTAAGCAACTTTAACCGTTTACTCACACCAGACCCATGTCTGACCCGGAGTTTATTTTTGTTTTCATAATCTCTTGGGTACTCAAATTTTTATGAGCAGTCAAGGGATTCTGGTTAAGGAATGAAGTTGGCTTGACGAATTCTGGAGGAGCAATTAGAGCAGGAGGCTTCTGCGTATAGCTATAAAGTATTCCGCTGTGTGTTCTCTGAGATGTTGCTTGTATTGAGTTGTATAACTAGACAGGTGTTTATAACTGTCTAGTGTGTGTTGATTATGCTGTGTATCTCTGATGTATATGATACTATGTAAAGTATTATGTGATTAATATAATTTATTTGTTCCGCTGTTTAGATTCTGATATGTTGTTTCTTTCTTCTTCTCTATCTTTCTCTTTTCTATCCTTTTATTTCTTAAAAGATGATGCGATTTTCCGGGAGTGGAAAGTCGGGTCGTCACATTGATCAAAATAAAGAATGTATAAAATGTGTTCTAAAGGAAAATTGATATTTTAATATATATTTTCTTTAAATAAATATGAATTTAAGATAGGATTCGCCTTGAGTTTTAACTAATGGTAAATTTTGTTTAGAATTATTACTTTAATAAATAAAAATGCAGATTGGTACATTATGATTCATTAATTGTGGATTATGAAAGTAGGGAGAATGTAGAAAAACATGGTTTTGCTTAAATGAACCTAAAGAGGAGGGTGTAAGCCTCAAATCCCCTGGATAATATGTTCCAATCATGATATATATCACTTATGTTCTTCACAATTGGTTTGCAATTATTTGCTAATTTCATTTGCTTAATTAGTAAAATTTTCATCAAATTAGATATAATAATGCTCATTTGAGATTTATTCCATTATTATGTTTTTCAAATTTTCTGGAAAAATATTGTGACTTTAATCTGTTACAGTTAACTCATTATGAACATTCATCTTTACTAATCTAACTAAATACAATAAGATATGTTGTAATCTTTTAAGATAGTTATGGTTTAAATGATAATCAATTACATGAACTGAATCTCGTATATAGATTATCATCATATGAGTTTTCTACATGTATAAAAGCAGCACTAGATTCTTATATTTGCAACATACACATATTCACTTTTTTTTGCTTTATTACAAAGATATGGTCCGTTGTTACTTTTTCCTCTTCACTAAATTTTTTTGAACATATTTTAACTTAATCTTTCTTTTCATTTTTCAGGAGTTAACAAGAGTAATAATATTATCATTGTTATTTTGCACCATTGTTCGAATAAAACTTGATTTACCAGGAGTTAACAAGAGTAATAATATTTTCAGGAGTTAACAAGAGTAATAATATTATCATTATTACGCTTGATTTACCAAAATATGGATTAGTTTCTTATATAATTAAAAGGGAATAAAACTTAATGTTAAAACTCATTTGCAGTGTTGTCAAAATAAATTGCTTTTCCCCTACATTTGGGCATGCATGATGGAAAAATTAAAGTGGAAACATTCTTGCATATATTGATTTTTATTTTGTAAAGCTTTTAAATGAATAATATTTATTTTACCAGGCGTTTATAAATGCTTGGAACAAAGGATGTAAAAAAGGTGGATCTAGCACAATTCTTATACCACAAGGTCGAGATTTTGTAATGTCACCAGTAAAATTTCATGGACCTTGCAAGTCGAAAATGCATTTTGAGGTATAATCATGCGATTTTGTAATGATATATATCCCTTCCAGCGAATATCATTTGATATTATTTTATTTTTATGTTGGTTAACCGAAAAAAGTATTTTTATTCATGGAAAATTGTCCCAAAATATTATTTATCTTTTCCTTTTACAAAACACTAAAGTTACCTTAAATTTTCTACGCGTTTTTTCAAACTGTCTAGACACTTCAGTTGATTTTGTAGGTTAGTGGATCTATTATAGTGAATCTAAAATGCAATTTAAATTTATGTGAAAACATGTCAAAGCCAAATAATACAATTAATTTTGCAGGTTAGAGGATCTATTAGAGCACCTGCAAAAATGTGGGATCACTCAAGCAAAATGCATTGGATCGAGTTTTAACTTACCACAAGGATTAACAATTAATGGAGGTGGTAAGTTCAACGGTAATGGCCAAGTATGGTGGAATTGTAGAAAGAACAAAGTAAGATTTATTATTATTTTTATTTTAGTTGACAACCGAAATAAGTAATTTCATCAATTAACAAGATAAACAATGCATTTTCTCATGTCGAAAATTTTAAACTAGCTAAAATGCATTGAACCTCTGCCATAGTTTATCATATCTGATCATATTTCAATCTCTTTGTTGGTTGCAGGGATGTAGTGTGTCCCCTAATGTAAGTACAGTCACTCTTATTGAAGTGTATATACAACTGTTTTACTAGTAATAAAATAACTATGATATTTCTATTACAGTCTCTAAACATCTACGATGTCTGTGGTCTTGAAATGAATAACTTAGGATTTGAAAATAGCCCTCAAATGCATATTGGTGTCCATGGATGTGTGGATGTAACTATAAGTAAATTGAAAATCAAAGCTCCTGAACGCAGCCCTAACACAGACGGTATTCATGTTCAAAACTCTCAACGTGTTCGCATTGTGGATTGTGACATTGGAACAGGTAAATTTTGTTGTGCAAGCAAATGGTTTACACTCAATGTAAAAGATAACAACTCCATGTAAGTGGTCAAAAATACTTATAAATAGCTTATTTGAGAACTCTTTAGCATAAGTAGCTTAGAAGTTAACTTTGGAGAATCAACTATTTCTATTTTATGACATATGATAAAAAAGTAAATGACAATTAATATCCATCTTATTCGAAATAACGTAAAGTGAAAATGCCATTATTTATAATATCAATCGTAATTCATTACTTATTGGTCATTGTATTCAATCAGGAACAAAACTAACTAATTTTAACAGCAAATCAAATTACATATGCAACTTTCATGTTTCATTATTCAATTAAAAATACTTACAAGTTACAATTCTCTTTTGTTTTCTTTATCTTATATATAGGGGATGATTGTATTTCTGTTGGGACCGGGGTAACCGATCTTACTATTTCAAAGATAAATTGTGGACCTGGACATGGAATAAGGTTAGCTTATAATAACCGATCCACTTACTCATGTTTCAAATTTGAACAATTTAGTAATTCATATAGTACAGAAGAAAGAAAAAAATATATATATACAGCACTAATTTGAAAAGGGAAATGCATGCTTTGTGCAGTATTGGAAGCCTGGGTCGTAACGGTGAAAACGCAAGAGTCAGTCAAGTTCATGTATCGAATTGCAAGATCCATAACACACAAAATGGCGTGAGAATTAAGACATGGGTGGTAATTACACTTTTATTCTTACATTAGTATGTCACTGCTAGCAGTATTTATCAAGGAGTATAATATATAGTCTTATGTTTTCTATTTTTTTAATCACTTCTTATATTATGTTTCAGGGAGGTAGTGGTCTTGTAAATAGCATAACCTTCGAAAACATTACTTTCACCTCTGTTCAAAATGCAATAATTCTGGATCAGTACTACCATGCACTCCTTCTTGATGAATATTTACTAGCAAACGGAGTAAGTTTTTGACCTTCTATGTATTCTATACGAAATATTTTTGATGAATATAAAAGTTAAAAGCCTCATATTTTTGACTTCTTCATCGATAGTAATCTCATCTATTATAATTTTGTAACTAGCAGGGAGCGGTTAAAATTCAAGATGTGAAATATAAAGGGTTATCAGGATCGACGACAAGTCGTTATGGAATAAATTTCAACTGCAGTGCAACAACACCTTGCACAGGCATCGAAATGCAAGATATAAACATTTTTAATAATAATGGACAAAAATCCGAATCATTTTGCAGAGGTGCTAAGATTGTTAAGAAAGTTTCTGTTAGGCCTAAAGTATTATGCTAGAAATTATACACAATGTACGTTTTCATTGCCAATAAGGTTCTTCCTTGTATTCTTGTTGGTCATCTATCGATGAGATGACATATATTCAATAAATGAAATGGCAAAGTTTTTATTTATTTTTACTGGGTTTGTTTACATGTTCACTTCTTTCATGTATACTTTAGTGAATTTTTGTGATGACAATAATCATCAATAGTCTTGGTCTGAATCATGACAATAATTTTTATGATGCCTTAGCCCACAAATCAAAATCGATGATCAGAATCATGACAACCATTTACATATAACGAAACAAAACCATGAATAAGTAAAGAATCACTTGCGGTTATTGATTTTTTCTTTCAGACGTCATGAAACAGCGAGCTCCATTTTTTATGGTATTAATGAAATCGGGGGAAACAAATGAGTAGATTAATCTATTTCTGTAAGCATATATTAATGATATGTTATATGTATTCCCGTACAAAAAATCCAATTTTGAAAAGCTTCCCTATAAGGGGTGAATGTTAGTATAATATCATTTGTAAAAACATAAATTGTTTTCAGCACCAAACAAGATAATAAGTTATACCTGCATTTGATGTAGCCACGAATGCATTGTGTTATTATTAGTGAGAAAGAAGAAAAAGGACGGAAAAAAAAAGAATAGAAATTCAAGATGCAAAAATAGAATTGCTATAAGGGAAAAAAAATTAAAGGACAAATTAAAGTAAATAACTAATCACAAGGACACGCACACAGAATTTTTACCGCTAGGACAAAGCCCAGATACAATTTCAAACAAAACAAAGTATTTCGTTTGTCTTCATCCTCCTTCCTTTCACTCAGAATTTGAAGAAACTTTTGCTCGAAAGAAAAAATGGCACGCAAACCATAAACAAATCAACATCTCCGATAGAACCACAAAAATCGACAGTCGATGATCATAGAGCACAACAATCTACAGTTGATGAAAACCTAACTATGCCGGAAGTTAAGAAACAAAGTGAAAATCGAAATGTCAAATCACTTCAAATAGCAGATATTCACGAAGAAAATGAAATGATAGAAGAGGAAAACCTACCTCTAGTGCAAACGATGCCGACGACAATAAAGGGAAAAAGCACAAGTTAAAACTTAAAAAACCTACATCAGTAAAAGAGCAAAAACAAAATAGAGAAAAAAGAAGAAAGGGAAGACATGAAAAAAATATAACAATCGAAAGCAGACCAGAAACAAGTCAAAGTATATCAGAGAAGGTAACTAGTACTATAGAATAAAATATAACAAAGTTAGTATAGTTTTGTTATAATAGCATTATTATTTTTTGCATAGAACAAAGAAGAGAACATGTAGCAACAAATGCCTGCGGAGAAAGCAGCTAAAGACAATTTGCAAAAAAGGGAACAAAGAACAAAAAGCAAAAATGAAAAAATGATTCAGAACAAAATACAAACAGAAACTGAGGTAATTGAAATTGCAAAATTATAAAACTAGTACTAACAATTTCATATTGTTAAATGTATTCTAAAATTATCAAAAATGTTAAAGAGGAAAAATCTCAGAAAAAAGAAGGGAAAAAAGTTGCAGATGAAGAATCAGAAGAAGAACAACTCAATTAGATAAAATAAGAAACATAATAACTTTATAGCATGATAAATATTGCAAAAATAATACATGTAAATCATTAGGTAAAAGAAAAGGCTGATAATTACAACAAATTGATACCTAAGTACAACAAATAATAGTCATTATCATCTAGCGTAAATTGTTTCATAAAATAATAATAAGTATCATTTAGTTGAAATCTGATATGTACAAAAAACTTATACCTATTTACGAAAACAATGATACATACTTATAAAAAACTGACACCTACTTGAAAAAAATGATACCTGGTTGCAGAAAACTGATAATTACTTAGTATAAACTGATACCTATTTACTGCAAACTCATATCTACTTATTGCAAACTTGGAATTGTTACATATTTGACAGAAGATATTTCACTGCTGCTAATACCCAACCTATTGTTGTGTTTCAGCATTATTTGTTTCACAAATAACTTATTGTTTTTGTTTTGAAATAATAGGATGAAGATGATTTTGTTAATCCACATCCAAAATGCATAAAGAAAGATCACAAAAAAATAGCAAAAAGTATCAAAATATGAAGATAAAAAGCATGAAAGTGCTTATAGATGTGGATTGCAAGCAGTATTCAAAATGATAAAACTGATAAAACAAAAAAATGATCTACCTAAGAAGTAGATGGACATATTGAAGAGCGCTCCTTTCTACAATTTCTTTAGAGTTTTTAATGAAGAGAAAATTTTGATAAAAGAATGTAAAATGCATCAACACAATTTGGATGCTTTATACAAATGCTACTCAGTTGAGGAAGATGCATTTTTATTTTCCAAAGAAAGGATGAAAGTTACGGCAACAAATATAAGTTTGATTTTTGGCCTATCATTAAAAGAAATTAACATTGAGCCAACTCAGAAAATGACAAACAAAACAATCCCAATGCAGTGTAGGGAATTTGCAAAGAGAAACTTTGGCAATTGCACTTATATAACAAGAAATGTTGTGGAAAAAAGAATAAACCAAGAAGTAGCAAAGTAGAAAAAAGAGTATGAAGAAGACTTGCCAACTTTAATAGTAATAGAAATACTATTAACATTCTTCTTTCCAAAACCAGCAAAAGTTAAGATGGGGACTTCTACCATACTTAATTAATGCAGAGATAATGCAATTGGTTTCTTGGCCACTAACGATAGAGAAGAATTTCAATAAATTTGTTAAGAAGTTCATCCACAAGCCAAGAAATATGTCGAGATGCTTCCATTGGTAAGATAAATTAATTAAATTTTTTTTTTAACAAACATATTTAATCAATTCTTTTTATATTAACAGTATTGCATTTGTGAGAAATTGCATCTCATTCAACAAAGACAATATTATACTGAAGCTTTACCAATTTGCAAAGTGGGACTTAAGGAAACTAAAAGACAAAGCAATCAAAGAAGTTTTTGATAATGTAAAAGAGGGTGATGTAAGTAAAAATTCGATTTAATTTTTGTTAATCAATATGCTTTAACTTTTATGTAGAATAAAGTTTAATTTTATGTACTTTCTTCTATAACATAAACTGATACTACACTAAGAAAAAATTGATACTATATCAATATGTAGTAAATAGTATCCAAAACAAAAAGAAGAATGCAAAAACTAATACCAAATGTTTACTTGCTTGAAACTAATACTAATAGCATCATAAACTGATACAAAAATACAAAAACCGATACCATATGATTACATGCTTGAAACTAATTGTGGAAGTATCAAAAACTGATACTAGAATGCAAAAACTGATACCATATAATTTCACAATTGAAACTGATACTAGAAGTATAACAAACTAATACTATCAAAAACTAATACCATAGTTCTACATCCTTGAAGCTAATATTAATGTTATAAGAAAATGATACTAATATTATTAGAAAATGATACTGGAATTCAAAAACTGATATCACAGTTTTACATAATTGAACCTGATACTAAAAGTATCAGAAATTAAAAAATTAGCTATTTGTTTTATCGCATAGTATTTCCTCTTTTCATTACAATAAAAATTCAGTTATCATTGCAAATTAAAATCATAGCTTAAAACTAAAACAAATTTTCCAATACCAATTTTGTAGGTGAAAGAAATCAAAAATCTTAGACCATATGAAGAAGGTCTACTTCAAACAGAAACTATTGAACAAAATTTCACCAAAATTCAAAAAGAAAAGCATGGAAAAAAAGAAAGTTTGAAGAAACCAAAGAAAGTGCACATTCGTTTGAGGAAGACATAAGCACCAGGATCTTCCAAATGCATATAAAAGACTTGGAAGAAGAAACAAAGGAAACAAAAAAAGAATTAGAAGTAGAAAATAGAAGAAGAATTAAAGCAGAGCAAGAAATTTTAGGGTTGAAAGAAGAGTTGAAAGAAATTAAGTTGAAGCTGAAAGAAAATAAAGAGAAAAGATCACAGGCTGAAGACAACACCAAGAAATTTGATGATGATTGAATGACAGTGAAGAAAACGACGAAAATAAAAAAAGAAAATTTCAATGTACAAAGCGACATTTTACAAACCGAACTAAATGCAGATACTTTTGTAGAATTGGAAATAGGAAGAAATGTAGAAAATAAAGAAACAAAAGCTAAAGAATGTTGTAACAACCCACCTTTTTGGATGGTTCAAATCGACAACAAACCACACATGTCAAAATCAAACCATTCAAAAGGGAGGATTGTTAATGCGGTAAATAAGGAAAAAAAAAAGAAAAAGGAAAGAGAAAAACAAAATACAGAATCTCGCAGCGTAACGACAAAATATAATAATCAAATAAACAGTTCATGAAGCTATTTTACAAATAACATTCGATTACACTTTTACAAATTCAAATCAGAGTTATACATGTATCATAAATAACCAAATAATGCAGTGGAACACAGAATGTAGTGGAATAATAAATAGCAATAATATACCGAATCTTCGTCTTCGTCCACCAGAAATAGTCTTCAATGTTGAAAAACTGAGGCTGACCCAAGCATAAAGGAAAATAATATACTCGAGTCAGAACTATAATTCTTATGCGAATTAAATCAAAAGTATATGAAATAAGGAATACAGATAACTACATTTTTGAAGGTTCAAATTTCTGGAAATGTTATTGTTTCCATATTCAAAATAAAATGGGTTTCACAATAGATCCATTCTAGTATATTACAAATTTACATAACAATTCCCAGTTAAATTTCATAGTTTTAGACATTTGATTTATAAAAATGTTCCAAAGTTTAAATATTCACTTTTTTTGGAAACTTCCAAATGTTTCAAAATTTAATTTTGAAAAATTTCAAGTAAGGTAACGATAGTTTACTTCCCAAAATCGTTTTTATGGTTCAAATAGTAATCTAAACATAATATTTTTCCTCTGATGTAAATACTTGAAATTCATGGGTTTTACATCCTTATTTAGTGTGCAAAAAATCAATATGAAAAATTAAATAATTACAATAAACTATAGGGTGATAACAAGGATATATCAAATAAATGAACAAATATACATTCAATCACAATAGCATCCATCACAACATACAATCAACATTCAAATCAATCAATTCAACAAATCAACCAATTCAATAACATGTCACAATAATTATTAGTCATCACATATTGGAATTTAGCTATTCAAATTAAATATTAATAAATATTCCAAACCAACAATCAAAAATTTATCACTACATGACCTGGTTTAACTTGCAATAAAATTTTAGTATTTCATGAGTGAGTTTAAACACTCACCTTCTGGATTTCCCTTTTGTAGTCGGATTTGGATCCGCTACTGCTTCCTCTTTTCGATTTGTTTCCTTCTATCTTAATCTTTTTTTAAGAATGTTTTGGAAGAGATAGAGAAATTGTTAAAGATCTGGCCTTAAAGAAAAAGATTTGGAAAAAAGAATAATGTTTGGAAAAGAAGAAGAAAATATAAAGAAGACGATGAATTGAAGAAGAAAAGGAAGCTTTCAAAAAGAAGAAGAAGAAACAAAAAGATTAAAAATGAAGCAACAAAAAAAGAATAAGGAGATTTAAAGAAGAGAAAAATATGAAAACGGAAAAAGGAAGGTGAAGAGAGAGAGAAAAAATGAGATGGAAGTTTTATTTGGAAAATGAAGCTATAGAAGATGAGATTAGAAAATGAAATATGTCTAAAGGAATGAGGATGGAAACAAATGAAAAGCTAATAAGGTATATATAAACAAACTAGGAATTGTAATAAAGTAAAATATGAACAGCTCTAAAACGTAGTATTCAAAGATATGAACTAAATGAATATGAGGTGATAGAAGAATTAAAATACAAATGAAGAAATGAAATTATACATTATTTAATAATAAGGAAATAAAGGTGGAGGGACAAAATGCACGTTTAGTTTTAAATGCTTTAGGCATTGATAATGCATAAGGAAATGTATGTAGGAATGAGAAAATTTGCAAACCAAAGGGAAATAAAAATTATAATAACCAAAAATGAGATGGAAAGAATTAAATATACCGTAAAAGTTTAGGCTTAGGCATTAAACCGAAGGAGAAATGAACGGGCCAAGTTTTAATAACGTGGTAACTATTTTAAAATGTACATGCAATAAATAAATAAAAAAGAAATGAAGGGACCACATACACATCTTGAAATTCAATATTTTCGAAACGTAACCAAATTAATTTCATTCACTCATATAATACTCAATTTGTACATATATAAATTTTTATCTACGCACAATTAATAAAATTATACTTACCTTAAAATGAAAATGTTCAGTTCTTTTATTTCCAATTAAAGCACCATTTCTGTTTAACATAAAATGTACGTTTCGTTTATTAAATCTATTATTGCAACCAAAATTTTCTTTTGTTTTAATCGAAATATTTCCACTACGTTAATTGCAATTAATAACAAAGTTAAATTTCAAAATAGATAAACCAAAATGGACGAGAAATAGGATAATTGTATCCTTAAGTCATTTAAACATGTTTATAAATTTGCTGTTTTACACCACCATAATAAATAACTTACTTAAATTATAATCCTACTCTTGAAATCAATCTGTATGCTAAAACAGCGTTCAAATAAATATATATTTCATTTTTTTAACAAAACATTCTATTCTTTACTCTAATGAAATTAAATCTACATTCACAAATTGTGACGACCGCCCATGACTCCTGCACCGAAACAAGGAAATAGTGCGCTGAAGGTGTGCCAGGCAGCCATGGACGATTGTCAGGGTAAGGTAAAAACATCAAACTCTATCGTAAAACTCACAGCGCATGGATAAAATACAATAGAGAAATATAATATAGTGAAGCTCCCATAGAACAGAATATCATCATCTAATCATAATAGCTTTATACATGGTCTGAATCATGAATACAAGAAGCCTCACTACATAGCACTCAGAGTAATCGACAATCAGCGGAATATCCAGTACATAGAATATGAAAAATATATGTAAAGCCTCCTGCTCGTCTTCGTCATCATCAGCGTGAGCCACTAAGATCAGCACCTGCCACCTGTCACCTAGTCTGCCCATCCCAAACATGGATGAACAGCCCAAGGTAATAAGAGGAGACATAAAACCTTGAGTCAGACAAAGTCCTAGTGAGCAGTAAATCAACAATCAAACATACCAAAGGAATATAAAGGATAAAAGGAATAGGAACCCAAATCATCCCACTCCACCTCTTTCTACAGTGATAGCCCCCAGACACACACTAATAAGAAGCAAGCATAGCAACAGGTAACTAAAGTAAAGCGATAACCACTCGAGTCAAGGTCGATGTTTTCCAAATACAAACCCCCAAGGCCTATACCAAGATCAGATAAGCACCCAGAAAACACCGTTCTTGAGACCGAATGATGATATAACCAACATCCATGACTCTGGCTATCACTGTTATCATTGCCTTGATTTCATCGTTAGTTGAATGAACGGCACATTCTTTCATCCGTCAGTCAAGGGCTAATGGTAACCCCGGTTCTAGACATAACTCCGCACGTCATCGTGACCCGTGCCTAGGATATCAATGCTGCCCAGAGTACTAGCACGTCATCATGACCCGCGCTTGGGTATAACGGATCTACCCAACGTACTCTTGCTTTGAGCTTGCTAGAACCTTCAATAACGATAAGATCTCAGCCTTCTAGTCATCCTCCTCGACGACTATTCCCATTATAGCTCAACCACCTCTCGAGCCCACCATTGTCCACCAACTCGAACCGCATCATCGAGTAATCAACATGCTTGGGATGATCCCGTCTGGATTAAACCAAGGCTTCCACATCATGCTTTGCTCCAACGCATCTTAGAAAAGTCCATCTCATCATCATACTTCGCCTCAACATATCATGGCAAAGTCCATTTCGTCATCATACTTCGCTTCCTCTAACTATAGCAAAGTCCTCGAACCCATCCATATGAGCTTCATCATCCGCTTCATATGCCACAGCAGCATTCAGCATTCAAGAGCTTTCCACTTAGCTTTTGAATCATCTTCAACCATCTTGTCCCAAATCAACTACAAGCTAACTCGAGACAATCAAATCAATCATACATCCAAACAATCAAGCATTCAAACAAGATCTAATCAAGCAATATCAACTAAAATGGCAATTTCGTAAATAAATGAGCATAAGTCTAACATATATGAAATCATGGATTTTAGCATAGATCTATCAAATATAAAACATGGGTTTTGTCTCTATAACTTGTTAATTGCACTTGCATAGGTAAACATCTTCAAAAGTAATGAATCTAGTCTTGGAACTAAGAAAAATGCATGAAATCTCTAACTTTAACACTCAAACAAGCCACCAATCCAATATACTCCTTTGGGTCCGCGTGAGAGATAATTACCACTCACCGAATCACCCAAACACTTCAACAACTATCAACTCCAGATCTGGACAGCGAAGATTCAAGCTTGATTCGTCGAAATCCCGCTTGAAACGATGAAATCTAGCTTCGTTGGATGAAGATCTTCAACTTTGGCTCTTCAATCTTCAATCTTGATCTTCGATCTTGAATGGATGTTAGCACTCGATTAAAGTGGAGAAAAGAAGTGAAGAAATGTTGTAGTCGAGTTCCCAAAATGGTAGCACTTCGTTGCTTCAAAAACCGGTGCCAAAAAGTGAGCCAAAACCCTCTATTTTTAGGCTGATTTCACCCTTAGGTCGTCGCCCAGTTTTAGGTCGTTGCCGACCTAAAGATCCCCGACCTAACTTAGGTCGTTTACGACCTAAATCTCAATAGTACATGCGACCTAAAATACAGCCGCCTTCCTTAACTCGAACCAACGACCTACGACTTACTCAAACACACAAGATCTCACGACCTAACTCCTATGCGACCTAACAAACAAGGCCGACTTAGCACACACATGCACTTACACGACCTACCTAGCTGCCGACTTAAAAGCTTACGACCTAACACATAAGCCTCTATACGACCTAACCTAGTCACGACCTATCAAGCAACACGAGTTACAACCTAACAACTCATAGCGGCCTTCCTTAGGTCGTCTAACGACCTAACTAACCTACCGACCTAACTATGCTATGACCTAAAACATGACGACTTAACCACCAAGCCTTAACTCGTCTACGACCTAGCTTACTTAGGTCGGTCTAAACTTAGGTCGGTCAGAAATCATAACTCGTAACTGTTAGGTCGTTAACCCTATGTCGCTAACTATCTTAGGTCGCTCTACCGACCTATCTACCTTAGGTCGTAAAACACTAAACTCGGTCAAACGACTCATCCTCCTTAACTCGCTCACACACTAACTCGTTAGCCCATAGCCTTCTTAGGTCGGTCACATCTACATCCTATAGGTCGTTTATGACTTATAAGCCCAGCAACTTACCAACCCGTTCCAGCCCCTAAGTCGTAACTCGTAGTCAACCTAAGCTAACTTCCACACGAGTTAAGCTATCACACGACCTAAGCACTAAGTCGGTCACGACTCAATTCCGAACGACTTAGGCCACTCACGAGCTAGCTATTGCATAGACTAACCCCCCTTAAGCCGTAAACCCTACCACCTAGGTTCAACACGACTCAAGCAATACAAACGACTTAATGCAACTATTTTACGACTTATCGACACGTAAAATACGGGTCGTTACACAAATGAAACATTTCAAGGCAAGGCTCGCGTGTAAATAAATAAAACTTACTAGAAGACCAACAGAGGCATGTATTTAATGAAAGAAAATAGTAATAAAATAAAATAAATGGAAGCGACAGATTCAAATTTGAGAATGTAGTCCGTACATAGAAATCACAAATCAAATATACTTAAAAAACAATTCATTTTAACATATTTTATTAACCCTAATATGCTTAAATTTACACACATATATGTATTTTTATTTAGTAAACAGTAAATAAAATTAAACACTACAATTAACATAATGAGGACCGCCACCCCACACATTAAATGATGAACTGAGACCCCAAAGTCAAATTTGAAACGGAATAAATCTCCTATGTTAATATGCTAACTATTCCAAATCAAAAACTTAACCAACTCTTCTAGTTGTTTTCTTACCATTTTATTATTGTATATTTTTTTAATTAAATTCAAATTAAGGAATATTTAAATAAATAAAATATTCCAACTAGAAACATACGGCAAAATTCAATTCTTTGTTTAAATGAAATTAAATTAACATTCATTGATGAAATATTCACTTTATTTGATAAGAATATTCTTATCAAGAAACCTTCCTTTTCTTTTCTTTATATCAAAATGTATTATTTTTTATTGCACATTCATTTACAATTAAAACCTCCCCCTTTAAAACCAACTTATATTTAAAGATTATCCCATTAAAGAGTCACAGAATTAAAACTTCGTACAACCACATCATTTCTTTATCAATTAATTTCATATTATCATTATATTTGTACCAAATTTAAGTGCTTACAATTTGAATGTAATATTTCTCAATGAAATTCTCATTATATTTTTAACACAAAACATATGTTCCACATATCATTAATTAATTACCATTTACTTCTATCTCTTATTAATGGCAAGATATAATTACTATTACTTACAATGATTAAATCTCAAAACATAGCCTAATACAGGGAAGATAATTAATCCAATTGTCTATGTTAAACCCAATATCTATATACTAATTTAATTCCAACATTTAATTACAAATGTAATAAAACCTGTTCATTATATATTTAAATTTCAAACAAATCCTTTTATTTTGATTTACATTCTCATTATTAAATCAAGTATTCCCTTATGCAATTGATTAACATAAGTTTTACACTCACCACTCAACAGTTAACGTTTCTTCTTATATCCATTGTAATATTTCAATTACATTAATTCCCCATTAATTACCAAATAAATTTCTAACGGATTTAATAATAAGAAAATAAATAAAACAACGGTTATACATTAATAATCCATATTTATTAACTTATTGTTTACAAATGAAGGTTAATAAATTTACGTACAAAATAATTGATTTCATACTCCATATTAAAACCAATTGCAATTAATAACATAAGGTTACATAATTTATTATATTCCTTTTTAACCTTTATTATTTCAATTGATTGAAATTATGTTAACATAGTATAGTAGTCAATTCAATCAATATTAGCCAATTATATGTGTTATCTCATTAAATTATTTGTTTTAAGATTTATCTTAAAGTCAAAATTTCTAATCTAATAAGATTCAATTTAATAAATCATAAATTTTAATTTCTGACAATATTAAAGCCCAAAACCTTATTAAATTTAATATTTTTAATTATCAAAATATGGGTTGTTACAGTCTCCCCTACTCAAACTTTTTCGTCCTCGAAAAGGAACAAGAGGGAATTGAGGAATTTGAAATTTTTTATTCAAAATGATAAATTTATAAACAATTTAACTTACATATTTAAATTTAATATAAATTTGAAAATAACTCCATTCGATTATTGAATATAAATATAAGTTTTTGGTATTTACCCTTGAAGAGAAAAGAAATATTTCAACATATCTAAAAATTTAGTTAAAACATTTAACCTCATTCACTTAGTAAAAATATAAGATATATTTGAAACATCCTCATGGCATTATGCAAAGATTTTTCAAAAGTCTAAAACAATGAGAAATTTATATCAAAGCATTATAATAATCTTTAAAATAAGGTTCCTTAAATCCAAAAAATTTATTAAACTCATTATTTTTAAAATAAGTATAAACTCATTATTATTGAACTGAAACTAATAATATACTCAAATCTTTAATTAAATTTCTTAATCAAAGTATAAAATTTCATACCTTCATAATTAATTTAAACACTTGTTTCAAAATGAATATTCTAATACAAAATTCAAATAGTAAATAAACCTATAAACTTTACGATTAGTATTTTGAAATCAAGTAAATATTTCAAGCTATACTTCCAACATAGGGATTCAAATTTATTTGTCAAGTATATTGCTATAAATAAACTTATCAAATCAAATTTTTTTTCCATTTATATAGTATCTTTAAATTCTACATTCAAAGAAACTTATATATATTTTACTTGCAATATTCATTTGAAAGCTTCATCTGCAAATAAATCGTCTTTAATACTTTATTACTTTACAAAAATTCATTTGTAAAATTTCTTGCTTCATTTTTAAATACCATTTAAATAAAAATTTTATAAATATATGTAAAATATTTGAAAATAATCATTTACATCATTACTTATATTTAAAAAGAAACTATTGAAACACTTAAATCCATTATTTATAAATTTATTAATTTTATCTCAAGATACTTTCCAAATATTATTAATAAATCAATAATCATTTACTTTAAATATATTTTATTTAATTATTAACTTCTAAAATATTTACAACATTGATAATTTACTATTAAACCATGTTGTAAGTTATTAAACAATAATTTAAACATTTAAAGTATATAGAATTGACAAAAAATGACCAAAATAGTGACGACCCGGAATTTTCTAGCAATATCAATTTAATAATCTGCATTAAATATTAAATTGATTTGATATATTTTTGTTAATTAGATCTGAATTGATACTTTTCTTTTAATAAATATCTAATTGATAAATTTTATCTGTTAAAATTAATTCATTGTTTTCTATCTATAAATGTATATATTTGTATACATTGCAAATAGATGAAATTTTGTTTTAAAGTTTAACTAATAAATTATGTTTTAAATACTAATATATATATATTTTAGTGAATTAGAATTATGATTTATTTAATATAAAATTTTCAAAGCTAATAAATAAATAAATAAATATAGGGTTTTAAATACATAAGATAATGTTTAAATAGTTTAACAACTTGTTTTAACTTAAGTTTAAATTTAGAATTATTAACAAAAGGATTTGTTTACTTTTCTTTTTAGTATAGCTTGGTTTAAAAATATGAATTTAAGATTTTATATGAGTTTTAAATATAATTTTGTCAATCAATACATTAACATACATTAATAAATATGTAGTTTATGATAAAAACATAATTTATTCTATCTATCATTTCAAATTGATAAATGTGTTTTTATAAAATAAATAAAATAAAAATGCACATATAAAAATACAAGATACAAGATAAATTAGAAAAGGAATATAAGTTAGTACATTAGTTAAATTACAATAATATAACAACTATAAAATTAGTTTTCAAACAACAAAACAAAAATGCTAACATTCACATACTTTTCAAATACATTAACAAGTCAACAATGAAACTAGAAACAAAAGAATTTTCAAAGTTGTAAACTAACATAAAAGCAAACTGCAGGCAAGTAAAGGTGAGATAATAAACAAAGCAAAATCTAAAATATGTGCAGGCCGAATTAACCAAAAACATATATATATATATATGAAAGCTTGCTTAGGAAGACAGCATTTGATATTTTGTTTGGACAAACAAAAGCAAAGTAAAGTGTGATTTGTGTAGGCTGTAGGGTATGCGGGCTTGTGAAGGAAGGTAATTAACAAAGTAAATTAAAACATAAAGCACTTAGCATTTAATGCAAACCGCATTATTTCTTGTATCAGCCTCCATTTATAAAATATCTTTGTTTTAAAATCTTCACAAATAAGATTTTCATGCCATATTGTACAAATATTGTTACAGTTCTATGAAACATAATAATATACACTGTCTGTATAATATTACCTGTCTACATATGCCCTGTATATTTGTTTATAAATTAGCTTCATCTGCATATCAGTTCGAACTAAGTAAAATCTAGAATAAACTTCATTTTAAACTAAAAGTAGCTTCTACTTGAACATCAACCAAGAATAATACAACTGAGAATCAAAGGAAGTGTAACCTGTAAATTTTCAAGCTTGTTGCTTAATAAAGGAACCTCTGTCTTCTCTGCAAATCGGTGAGTAACAATTTTACTTGAAGCTTAAGTAGGATTTTGTTGCATGATCTATATCTGGAAATATATATTGTGTGAATATATATAAGTATCTTTGTCTGTGTATATACGAGTGAATGTATATATCAGTGATATCCTATTATGGTTGTCAAGCTCAAAATTTTGGTTCAAAAAAAAATCATACTCTCTAAAACCAATTACTGTTAGAACTTGGATTTAAAAAAAAAGTTGTTTGAACCTAAATCATGGCTTAGGATTTATTTTAAGCTAGATATTGAAGTATGGGTTCTGTAAATCAAGTTTTACAGTAAAAATATGAACACATGGAAATTTCGAATGTTGTAAATTTTGGATTTGTTTATATAACTTGTATAACATACAAAGTTGTGATTTCTAAAATCAATACGATGATTTTTAATCAAGTATCTTATGTGCTGTTCATATTTGAATAGAATATGCTTTTGAATCGATTACTGCTAATTGAACAAATGTTGGGTGTTGAAATTTTGCTCGAAGCAAACTTGGCCATCGATGAAGTTGCGAAAATTATCACATGTTTTTTCTATTGCGTGAGATATTAGAACGAGGCGCAACTAGGGTTTGGGTTCCATTTTTTTGTGTTCTGTAAAAATTTGATTTTTGCTACCGTGATGTGATCGAGTGCAGCGAGCTTCAGAGGGATGAAAGGAGGTGAGGTGAAGCGTGCGTGTCCGGAGTTTCACGACCTCTGATGGTCGAGGCGGCGAAAGGGAGGCGATGACAGGTTTGGTGATGTTTCCTGTTGCTATTTCCAGGTTCTGAGTCGAACTCAAATTTTCGATCTCGAGGGGGTGACGAAGTTCAAGGGGTCGGAGTTGGGTCTGGAGAGAATGGTCGACGTGATCGAAAATGCTGCGACGCCAGCAGATCGCCAGAGGCGATGTGCACGTGCACAATGGAGTTGATCTGGGGTTGTTCATCTGGGTGCTGGGTAGTTCGCGTTTGCTCGAGTGATACTCGAAGTTTTCCAAAGCTGACTCGAAGTTGGAGAGGGAACAACTCGAAGCATTTTTACTTTCCCTCGGGTTAGCTTGTCAGGTTTCAGGTTTTTTTGTAAACCTGATTGTGATTTGAATCTAAAGCAAAGCTAAATGAAATTTAAACTGTGAGTTAGATTTAAACAAAGATAACACCCAAATTGAAATCAAAACTTAAATTCTAGATAAGAAATAAAAGTAAAGTTTTATGATTTAAATTAATAAGTTTTAAATGTTAAATATGCTTTTAAACATGTGAGTTTAAGAAGGGTTTTGAAAATTTAGTTTTAAAGCTTTATTAAAGATAAAATTAGAATTTGTTTAAGAAGTAATTTGAAACCAATGTTTTATACATATTGGAAGTAAAATTAATCAATAATAAGATAATTTACTTTAAGTAATGAAGACTTAGAGTTTATATGCATTAACTCTTAAGTTGATTAAGTAAGAATAATTAATGATTGATATTAATTAAACTAGTAATTATTGTTTAAAATAGTAAGTAAAGCTAATTAATAAATTAATTAACTAATATGTGATTTAGAACTATAGATTAGATTTTTAAATTAATAATGGTTAATTAACTTATAATTAATAATAATTAATATAAGTTAATTATGTTAGAAGGAAATAATTAAATAATTATTAATGAACTTCATTAACCAGATTATGTTATAATTAATTAATATGATTGATTTTTTAATAAATTAATTAGATTAATTAATTCAATAGTGTAAATGAAATTATTTATTGAGAAGTAATTAAGAAATTAATTACTTATTGAATAAATTGATTTGATTTGAGTTAATTAATTTAGTTTAATTAACTGATATTTTGGAATTAAATTACTTAGAGAAGTAATTGAAGGATAATTACGGGATGTAATAAATTAGTTGATGTTGGAAGTAATTGGAATATAGTTACTTGAAATTAATCAAAGGGTTGATGAAGAGAGTTATTGAGAAGTAATTAATTATGAATGGTTAATTACTGTTTGTTATTAATCAAGAGGATTGATATTTGTAATTTGAAGATTTGTATTCTTAATATAAATTAACAAATGAAATGTAATTAGAAATCATTGATTAATATAATTAATGAGGGGATTAGGGATTGATTTGAGAATAGTAAATCAACAAGATAATTAAATGGTAATGAATCGATATAGATGTAATTAATTAATGGATTTATTCAAGTTTAATTTACTATAAATAAATTAAGGAAAACTACTGGAATGCAGTCAAGTATATTTAAATCAAAGATAATTAATTTGAATATATAAGTAATGGATAATAAGATTTAAATTGATTTAATCAATTAATTTAATAAATCATTTGATGATTTGGTATGTGAAATTACTTAGTGTAATTAATGGAGTATAATTACTTAGAATAGTAATTAGATGATAATTACTTGATGAAATTCATACAAGATGATTTGTAAGTGAAGTAATTAAGGGGATCAATTACTGGTTTGTTATTAATCAAGGGTGATTAATAATTGTGTTTAAGTAAGGATTAATCACTTAATTAATTTAAATAAGTAATTTAATATAAATTGAAGATCATTAATCAATATAATTAATGATGTAATTAAAGATTGTTTAATTAAGGAATAATTAATAGGAAAGTAATTAAATGTTAACTGCTATGAATGTTTTAGAATAATTCATTTGAGAAATAAATTTAAGACTAAATTATTCTTGTAATTAAAGAATGATTAATTAATTAATTAATGATTGTGAGAGCAGGATTTATGAAATGAGTAATTAATTTAATTTATTTTAAATTAATTAAAGATGGAAGTAGTTAATTTAACTTATTTTAAATTAATTATACATTGTGATTCATAAATCATTGTTGATGGATGATATTGATATTTCATTGTTTGATTGTGATCTCAGATATGAGATGGCTAATATCTATGTGATATGGATGTATGTTTTAAGTATGATAATATTTAATTATCTGTTTGGATGATGATATTAGTTATCTGTTTATGATGATGTGATTATCTATTATGAGATGTGTATTATCTATCTGTGCATATTGATAATATTGAATTCACTATTAAGACTAAATAGACAACTAGGCCTTAAAAGACACGTTTTGGATTTCGTTGAGACCGGTGTAACGACCCAGTATTTTATTTAATTAAAATTTGAATATTTATTTAATTTTAAATATTAATAAGTGAATTTATATGTCGAATAAATTTTATTTCGAATAATTGGATTTAATTGAATAATTAAATCGATAATTTAATATGTTAAATTATGGAAATAATTGAAAAATCGACTTAAATATGATTGAAAATGATTTGTAAAATTTTATTTGATCATATTGAAGTTAGAAAGATGTTTTAGAACTTTTAAAATTGAATTAAGAGTTAATTTGTGAAAATTGAATATTTTAATATTTAAATCGACTAGTGAAAATAGTCAATTTTTGAACAGTCTCAGAATTGGACGAGACTAGTTCCATAGGATCCGTAATAGTTAGTTATTACCGGATTTCAATTTTCGTAGCAATCGGAGTTACCGTTTGATCGTGGCAGCTCGAAACGCATCGAAATTGTTATAATATTAATTTAGCGAGTTAAAATAGCCATTTTTCAAAAAGTCTCGGATTTCGACGAAAATAGTTTCATCGGATCTGTAATGTGATATTATTGTAAGGTTTAAAATTTCATGTCAATTGGATTTACCGTTTGTCCGGTACAAATTAAAACGCCTAGAAAATCGTTTAAATCGGTTTAATTTAATGTAACGTTTCGAATTTTGCCCGGTCGAAAATCGACATCCATACTTCATATCGTATTCGAATGCCATAGATTCGATCGTTCAAATCCGATTCGCCGGAGCTTATAACAACATTAAGTAAACAACACAGCGGAATAAAAGAATAATACATTGATATACAGCTTTGATACAATATCTGATACAGATAATCCAATAGATATCAATATACATCAGAGATACGATACAATAAAATAGCAGCGGAAAAGAAAAATAGATAACATCTAGCAGCGGAACAATATAACTCTAAGGCAGTCTTCAACGAAGAACTCCAAATCGGAACTGTAACTCCATTTCCAAGAACCAACCCAGCAATAGCTCGAACTCTCAATAGCGATGCACCAAGATAACCAAGACTGGTGCGATCCAAAGACTGAACTAACTCCAGATAATCTACTAAACCTAATTATCTGAAAAACCCAACTCTAGACTGCTCGTGTAGAAAATAATGAGCACCCAGAGTTTAGGAAAGAAAACAACAAAATCCGGATCAGTCGTGGGACTGGTGTGAGCAACAAAAACAGTTTGTCTTTTAAAACATTAAACAAAAGATTTTCAAAGTCAATTCGCAATGCTTTTTAGAAATGAGACTACCATAAGGCCTCCCGCACACACACACAATGCAAACGCAGAATCGGAGGAGATTTCTCCTTATGATAGTCAAAGATGCTTGATACGCATTTAAAATAACATTTGATATTATTACTAGTGCATAGTGTAGTAAAAATCATTTCGAAAATAAAGATATAAATCTTAGCCAACATAGACATTTCGAACTATGCCTACTATAGCTACTATCCAAACAGTGTTGCGACACCATAAGTGAATAGCAGGTTCTACAATTAACACCGTACAAGTTTCGTATTGTTTCTTTGGATTTCCAACAAATGGTCAGGCCAAGGAACTTCCCATTGCCACTGAGAACGCCTCTGGAAGGACGCCCCCGAGAACCAAACCGGAACTCTGCCAACACAAGGCCGGGTTACCCCTAACTGGGTAACTACTGACACGAGCACGCCATTCCCCGATCGTAAACGACCTTTTTCACGGGATCCCGATAACCAACAACCACAAAGTAATAAACTCGTAGTAACCACATAGGTTAAATATCTGGGCTCCATACCATGATACAACCTCTATCCAGAAGGAAATGTACATACCCTAAGGGGAGCTACAGCAACCCCTAATAACCTTGCCGCATCTTTCCTGTTTTGACCATTTCCGGGATGTGAGGCTCGATGAATTCACGTCCACAAAAACATACTTTATACAAAAGCCGTGCTTTGGGTCAACAAATGATCAACACAATGATCACTAAGATAGACGATCAAATAAATGATCCTATCACAATAATCAACACAATGATCATTTCAGCATCACTCAGCATGTCACATTACCAAAATGGGATATATCGCTGATAACTTCAACTATATAACCTTTGAGCTCGTACGTCTCAAAGAAGGGTGTTAAGCAAAGAATAAATTCTCCGCCACCAACAGAAATATATTTGAAAGAAATCGGCTTTATATCTCAAATTGTAATGTCAGACATACAATCCATACAAGTCTGTTCCGGGATCGAACAGAACCGAAGGCACTTCCAAAGAAGTCCTTGCATCCGGATATTCACAATCCCGATCGGATTTCCCATCACTTAGGGAGAACTCAATACCGGAGCAACTCGGTGCAGAGTCAATCGACAGTTCATCCTATCGCTCTTGCAAATACCGGTCTTCAACACCGATCTTCAAATGCAATTCATAACGACGTATCACATATTCAGAATGGGTTATACGACCCCATGGTCCTTTCCCGGTTAACCCGAATAGTGAGCGCAAATATTTTAAAAATATCTGGATATTGGGATTTCAATTAAGTCACAACTTAATAATTCAAAACTTTTCTTCAAATGGCTTAACAAATTACCATTTTCAATCTTTAAACAAAAAGATTCACTTTCACAACCTTTAACGGTTTAAACAATTTTCACATTTTAATCTTTTAAACAAAAGATTCATTCACAGATTTTCCAAATCAATTTCCATTTCAATTTGATTAACTCGTTAAATCTTTAAATCAAAGATTTAACTTATAGCCTTCAAAACAATTTCCTTTCAATTTGATTTAAACAAATCATCAATTTAAATCTGTTAAAAATAAACAGATTTAATTTATAGCTTTCAAAAAGAATTCATTCATAACTTAGGAAAATCGTTTCTCTATTCAATCTTGAAATTCCCCTAATTAACTGGAATCTCAGTTCTTATCTAAAAGTGTTTATCATTTGAAAACAACAGTTTTCATTTTGGAAATCTGATTCATTTATACGAGTTGAAATCCTTGGGTTAAATTCAAATTCCCAAAAATAATGCTTAAAAGTGGTTTAATCCCTATATAACCAATATAACATCTTTAATCCCCAATTTCAAATCATAGAATTCAATTTCAAGTATTGAATTTAAATTTAAATCAAATTATTTAAATTCCAAAACTTAATCAAGTAATTTAAAAATAATAAATTTTATTTTGAAATTCCATTCCAAAAGCTTTTCACATTTATTCCGATTCCATTTCCAAAACATTTGAATTTAAAAATTCAAATTTAAAACTATTTCAAAATTTGTGACTTAATCGATTTCCTCGTGAAATCCATATTTGTGTGTGTATGGTGTGGTCCAGGGTCTTAACACAATAGTGCAACATCACTTCAATCATCATAGATTCAAATACAACAATATATTCGATAAGCGATATAACTATAACGCTTATCTTTTATACACAGATTCGCAGATATATATATCACAAATAATAAACTATATCATAGATCACACCACAAATCAGGATAATCATAAAGCATCATATATCAGGAATATCAAACAATTCCACCATTAAATAAAACCCAAACATCCATAAGTAAAATTTATTAATCAACTGATTAATTTAAATCAGATGTATTCCTTATGAATAATTTAATTAACCCTTAAATAAATAATTATTCTTAATTAATTATTCTTACTTAATTAAAATGAGCAATTAATTTCTTAATTACTTTCATAAAGTAATTATTCTTATCCAATTTCATAAATGGTTATCATTAATTAATCAATCCAATTGATCATTACAATTATCATTTTAGTTTATTATTTAAATAATCTTAGTTAAGGACCTTCATTAACAATTAAAGTTTCTTTAATTACCGTGTTAAAGAAATCATTATGAACTATAAATTTGATCAATCCTTAACAATCCATTAATTTACAAATTTATTATTCCTTACTTAATAAATCTTTAAATCTTTAATTAATTCAAATCATTAACTTATCGATTGATAGCTGACGAAATAATTATTTTACGTAATTAATTGTCCACTAATCATATATTAATTAATAGCCAATGAGTAATTACAAATCTTTATTACTTAATTATTAATTAACCCAAACTCTTATTATAATGTAATTATCCTTGATTGTTTACCAAAGGAAATTAATTTATATTAACTCCTTATCTTAATTAACATTACAAGTCTTCCTTAAATTTTGAAAACTAATTTGTTATTAAGTTCGACTTTAAGTGATAATAAATTTCATACTTACTAATATTAATTACTTAATTAAAATATTAATTAAGAGTTTAAACATCGTTATATCTTAACTAGATAATTAACTAGGATAAAGTTTTTATTTAAGTTTGTTGAGTTATTAAATCTTACAACGTTTTAAACCCTGATAAATCACAAGATTTGTTAACAGTTTTGAAGAAACCAAGCCTTCCCTGTTAAAAACCCGAGATCTCCCCAGAAAATTCAAGTGCTGCTTCGGGTGTTCGCCCCCAATTCCCCGAGACACCAACCCAGTAACGCAAACTCACCTTCTTCCCTCTTTCAATTTACAGCAAGTTTTCATGTGAACTTAATTATAAAAATAAACAACAGAGAATACTCACACTCGAACATAAAGGAAAACCCGAAGCATCCAAACGAAATTTTCGAGCATAACTCGAGACAGTTCCCTCCCCTGCAAACGCTAACACGCCGCCGTGTCGTGCACGTGCACGCCACCACATCGCCGTTCCGGTGGCCATCGCGCCCTCGAGCAAATCGCGCTTCATCCATACTCTCGAAACCACTGATCGATTCAACGCCAAAAACTACAGAACAAAATCGAGCTACTCGAATCGAAAGTACTGGAATAACAAAATCAGAGAAACACGCCGCCGCCGATGATCGAGATGACCGGAACTCACGGCACTCGTCCTAGAGCACCCCCACAATGCCACGCCGCTAACCTTTGCCTCGCGATCCATTCCGGTCTACCATAACCAATGCCATCACCTCGCAAAGACACTCAACCGAAATACTCAGTAAAACCCTAAATTCCACTCGTGCTATCAATTCTTGCATTAGAAATTTTCTTTAGCATTTTTCCTATACTCGAGGATCATCAAGCTAGCTTTACATCAAGTTGCAGCAATTAAGAATTGTTGAATCTCCAGAATTTTACAAAAAAGCATTTTTGGTTCAAAACTGAACAGCACCTAGAATACTTAACAAAAAAATCATCATCTTTGTTTTAAAAATCTTAGCTTTGTATGTTAAATCAAGTTATGAAATCGAATCAACAATTTACAACATTCGAATTTTTCACATTAATTCCTTTTTACTGTAAATTCAAAGATTTTGAACCAATTATTCATTTTAAAAACCTATAATTATTTTTAGATGAAATGTTACATGATTTTAAACAACCTTTATTTACAAATCATACCCCAATTTGAATTCAACATTAAGTTTTTTAATTTGTTTTGAAAATGGAACCTGTTACTAACACACAGAGCATATATGTAAAACATGATTGAAACCTGTTGCCTGTAAACAGAACTATGTTACAAACATGCTCTCCATATCTACATAAATATATCTAAACATACAGACATTTTAACAGCTAACAACATTGCATAATGCACTCAAGTATCAACCACAATATTGAGATATAGAAGTAGATCATGGATGGAAAGTTGCTCACCTGTGGGATGAAGGCAGAGAACAAGAACAAGGAACAGAGAAATGAGCCTGTTTTGATTTTTTTTTTTTTTATTTGTTTCCATGAACTCTGCAGTTTGCTTGCTTGTAATTTGAGTTGAAACTTTACTTGAGGTTTGATGTATATAAAGAGAAGTATATGCAGGCTGATATCAATATTTGTACAGGTAAAAATAGGCATGGTTGAAGTATGTTGCATTAATTGTTGAGGTGTATGGCATTTATTGCCTGCTACATATATACTTTCCTCTCCATACTTGTTGTTATTATTTTTATTTATTTGTTTTCTACTTGCATGTTTTCTTCTTTAGCTCGGCTTGTACAAACATTAGAGATAGTGGTGGCTGATATCTTGCTTTTGCTCATGTACTTGATGTTAATATACTTTATTTCTTTTACTTGCATGTATTTGCTCAGCTGAAAACATTTATTTGTTTTTATATTTTCTTGTCTTGCATACTTGTATTTATTTTATTTTTAGTTTACTATGGATACTTACTTTCCTTATCTTATACTTTAATAAATATGTTTCTATGTTAAATTTTTAATCATTTATTTTAACTTGGTAAGTGCATTTGTTTCTTATTTTGTTTACATGCATTGTTATTGTTTTATATATCAATGTTCTTATTTTTATTCATAACTTAAAATTATTATTACTTTACAAAATAAGTGAACTTCTATTTTTATTTTGAGTATTTATTTTATCTTACATACAAATTGTTTTGTATCTTTCTATATATTTATTTCAATAGTTTATATTTTAAAAGATATTTTGTTTTGTTTATGTTTGTGTTTTATTACTTTATAGTATGAATAACTTCTGTTTTAACATGTTGTTAAAATTTATTTATGAGTTACTATATATATATATATTTCTTAATTTATTTTATAACCCAAATATTTATTAAATCATGCATCTAAGATTTAAATTCAAATCAAAAAATATATATATACACTCAAGATTTTATAATTTCAAATTGACTCATATATATCCAAATATACATATACAGATATATATTCACATATATACATATATATATATAATATTTAAAAATTTAAATGATTTATATAGAATATACTTGAACTTGGGGAAACTCGCTTCCATTTATAAATCAATTTCCCTTACAATTTCATTCAGAAATTCATTTAATTATCAATTTAAATTAAATTAAAATCTAGGGTCGTTACAAACTTCCCCCCTTAAAAGAATTTCGTCCTCGAAATTTGCAGGCACGAAAACAACACAGATAGATGAAAGATAGAGAAATATCTTTTCAGATCAAACTGGATATCAATTCTGTATTTGGCTCACCAAATCAGAATATCAACAATAGATACAAGAAATTATAATAAAATTTCAAATTTTGGTTTTAAACAAAATCATTTTATCGATACAATTCTAATCATTCTTCATATTCTATTTATCAATTTAATTCAATTAAAAATTTCTAATTTATTCAAAATTTTAATTCTAAATTTCAAATTCATTAAAGTTTAAAACGAAAAACTGATAAGAATCGATGAAGATACGAAGTAAGAATTTTCTACAACGATTCGTAGAGCCATCACCACACCGAAACATCTTCTTGTAGCTGGTACGAAAAAATCAAAAGAATTTGGAAACGAATCAAAGAAAATTGATAGAGAAAGTTATTTCCACTGTTGTTACAGAGTTTTGACTAATTATAGTCGTATTTCCCTGTCCTCTATCTCGTTCTCTTCTTGCACTCATACTTACTATCAGTGGATAGTAAGAGATTTTACTGAGGCCTTCAAACGGATATCTTAAGGATTACTCATTCTAGGGTATACTTCACCCTATCTCTAATGAGCTACTTAATGTGTTACACTCCTGAGCTAAAGTTTAACCCTTAGCTCTGATACCAAATGTAACGTTTCGAATTTTGCCCGGTCGAAAATCGACATCCATACTTCATATCGTATTCGAATGCCATAGATTCGATCGTTCAAATCCGATTCGCCTGAGCTTATAACAACATTAAGTAAACAACACAGCGGAATAAAAGAATAATACATTGATATACAGCTTTGATACAATATCTGATACAGATAATCCAATAGATATCAATATACATCAGAGATACGATACAATAAAATAGCAGCGGAAAAGAAAAATAGATAACATCTAGCAGCGGAACAATATAACTCTAAGGCAGTCTTCAACGAAGAACTCCAAATCGGAACTGTAACTCCATTTCCAAGAACCAACCCAGCAATAGCTCGAACTCTCAATAGCGATGCACCAAGATAACCAAGACTGGTGCGATCCAAAGACTGAACTAACTCCAGATAATCTACTAAACCTAATTATCTGAAAAACCCAACTCTAGACTGCTCGTGTAGAAAATAATGAGCACCCAGAGTTTAGGAAAGAAAACAACAAACTCCGGATCAGTCGTGGGACTGGTGTGAGCAACAAAAACAGTTTGTCTTTTAAAACATTAAACAAAAGATTTTCAAAGTCAATTCGCAATGCTTTTTAGAAATGAGACTACCATAAGGCCTCCCGCACACACACACAATGCAAACGCAGAATCGGAGGAGATTTCTCCTTATGATAGTCAAAGATGCTTGATACGCATTTAAAATAACATTTGATATTATTACTAGTGCATAGTGTAGTAAAAATCATTTCGAAAATAAAGATATAAATCTTAGCCAACATAGACATTTCGAACTATGCCTACTATAGCTACTATCCAAACAGTGTTGCGACACCATAAGTGAATAGCAGGTTCTACAATTAACACCGTACAAGTTTTGTATTGTTTCTTTGGATTTCCAACAAATGGTCAGGCCAAGGAACTTCCCATTGCCACTGAGAACGCCTCTGGAAGGACGCCCCCGAGAACCAAACCGGAACTCTGCCAACACAAGGCCGGGTTACCCCTAACTGGGTAACTACTGACACGAGCACGCCATTCCCCGATCGTAAACGACCTTTTTCACGGGATCCCGATAACCAACAACCACAAAGTAATAAACTCGTAGTAACCACATAGGTTAAATATCTGGGCTCCATACCATGATACAACCTCTATCCAGAAGGAAATGTACATACCCTAAGGGGAGCTACAGCAACCCCTAATAACCTTGCCGCATCTTTCCTGTTTTGACCATTTCCGGGATGTGAGGCTCGATGAATTCACGTCCACAAAAACATACTTTATACAAAAGCCGTGCTTTGGGTCAACAAATGATCAACACAATGATCACTAAGATAGACGATCAAATAAATGATCCTATCACAATAATCAACACAATGATCATTTCAGCATCACTCAGCATGTCACATTACCAAAATGGGATATATCGCTGATAACTTCAACTATATAACCTTTGAGCTCGTACGTCTCAAAGAAGGGTGTTAAGCAAAGAATAAATTCTCCGCCACCAACAGAAATATATTTGAAAGAAATCGGCTTTATATCTCAAATTGTAATGTCAGACATACAATCCATACAAGTCTGTTCCGGGATCGAACAGAACCGAAGGCACTTCCAAAGAAGTCCTTGCATCCGGATATTCACAATCCCGATCGGATTTCCCATCACTTAGGGAGAACTCAATACCGGAGCAACTCGGTGCAGAGTCAATCGACAGTTCATCCTATCGCTCTTGCAAATACCGGTCTTCAACACCGATCTTCAAATGCAATTCATAACGACGTATCACATATTCAGAATGGGTTATACGACCCCATGGTCCTTTCCCGGTTAACCCGAATAGTGAGCGCAAATATTTTAAAAATATCTGGATATTGGGATTTCAATTAAGTCACAACTTAATAATTCAAAACTTTTCTTCAAATGGCTTAACAAATTACCATTTTCAATCTTTAAACAAAAAGATTCACTTTCACAACCTTTAACGGTTTAAACAATTTTCACATTTTAATCTTTTAAACAAAAGATTCATTCACAGATTTTCCAAATCAATTTCCATTTCAATTTGATTAACTCGTTAAATCTTTAAATCAAAGATTTAACTTATAGCCTTCAAAACAATTTCCTTTCAATTTGATTTAAACAAATCATCAATTTAAATCTGTTAAAAATAAACAGATTTAATTTATAGCTTTCAAAAAGAATTCATTCATAACTTAGGAAAATCGTTTCTCTATTCAATCTTGAAATTCCCCTAATTAACTGGAATCTCAGTTCTTATCTAAAAGTGTTTATCATTTGAAAACAACAGTTTTCATTTTGGAAATCTGATTCATTTATACGAGTTGAAATCCTTGGGTTAAATTCAAATTCCCAAAAATAATGCTTAAAAGTGGTTTAATCCCTATATAACCAATATAACATCTTTAATCCCCAATTTCAAATCATAGAATTCAATTTCAAGTATTGAATTTAAATTTAAATCAAATTATTTAAATTCCAAAACTTAATCAAGTAATTTAAAAATAATAAATTTTATTTTGAAATTCCATTCCAAAAGCTTTTCACATTTATTCCGATTCCATTTCCAAAACATTTGAATTTAAAAATTCAAATTTAAAACTATTTCAAAATTTGTGACTTAATCGATTTCCTCGTGAAATCCATATTTGTGTGTGTATGGTGTGGTCCAGGGTCTTAACACAATAGTGCAACATCACTTCAATCATCATAGATTCAAATACAACAATATATTCGATAAGCGATATAACTATAACGCTTATCTTTTATACACAGATTCGCAGATATATATATCACAAATAATAAACTATATCATAGATCACACCACAAATCAGGATAATCATAAAGCATCATATATCAGGAATATCAAACAATTCCACCATTAAATAAAACCCAAACATCCATAAGTAAAATTTATTAATCAACTGATTAATTTAAATCAGATGTATTCCTTATGAATAATTTAATTAACCCTTAAATAAATAATTATTCTTAATTAATTATTCTTACTTAATTAAAATGAGCAATTAATTTCTTAATTACTTTCATAAAGTAATTATTCTTATCCAATTTCATAAATGGTTATCATTAATTAATCAATCCAATTGATCATTACAATTATCATTTAGTTTATTATTTAAATAATCTTAGTTAAGGACCTTCATTAACAATTAAAGTTTCTTTAATTACCGTGTTAAAGAAATCATTATGAACTATAAATTTGATCAATCCTTAACAATCCATTAATTTACAAATTTATTATTCCTTACTTAATAAATCTTTAAATCTTTAATTAATTCAAATCATTAACTTATCGATTGATAGCTGACGAAATAATTATTTTACGTAATTAATTGTCCACTAATCATATATTAATTAATAGCCAATGAGTAATTACAAATCTTTATTACTTAATTATTAATTAACCCAAACTCTTATTATAATGTAATTATCCTTGATTGTTTACCAAAGGAAATTAATTTATATTAACTCCTTATCTTAATTAACATTACAAGTCTTCCTTAAATTTTGAAAACTAATTTGTTATTAAGTTCGACTTTAAGTGATAATAAATTTCATACTTACTAATATTAATTACTTAATTAAAATATTAATTAAGAGTTTAAACATCGTTATATCTTAACTAGATAATTAACTAGGATAAAGTTTTTATTTAAGTTTGTTGAGTTATTAAATCTTACAACGTTTTAAACCCTGATAAATCACAAGATTTGTTAACAGTTTTGAAGAAACCAAGCCTTCCCTGTTAAAAACCCGAGATCTCCCCAGAAAATTCAAGTGCTGCTTCGGGTGTTCGCCCCCAATTCCCCGAGACACCAACCCAGTAACGCAAACTCACCTTCTTCCCTCTTTCAATTTACAGCAAGTTTTCATGTGAACTTAATTATAAAAATAAACAACAGAGAATACTCACACTCGAACATAAAGGAAAACCCGAAGCATCCAAACGAAATTTTCGAGCATAACTCGAGACAGTTCCCTCCCCTGCAAACGCTAACACGCCGCCGTGTCGTGCACGTGCACGCCACCACATCGCCGTTCCGGTGGCCATCGCGCCCTCGAGCAAATCGCGCTTCATCCATACTCTCGAAACCACTGATCGATTCAACGCCAAAAACTACAGAACAAAATCGAGCTACTCGAATCGAAAGTACTGGAATAACAAAATCAGAGAAACACGCCGCCGCCGATGATCGAGATGACCGGAACTCACGGCACTCGTCCCAGAGCACCCCCACAATGCCACGCCGCTAACCTTTGCCTCGTGATCCATTCCGGTCTACCATAACCAATGCCATCACCTCGCAAAGACACTCAACCGAAATACTCAGTAAAACCCTAAATTCCACTCGTGCTATCAATTCTTGCATTAGAAATTTTCTTTAGCATTTTTCCTATACTCGAGGATCATCAAGCTAGCTTTACATCAAGTTGCAGCAATTAAGAATTGTTGAATCTCCAGAATTTTACAAAAAAGCATTTTTGGTTCAAAACTGAACAGCACCTAGAATACTTAACAAAAAAATCATCATCTTTGTTTTAAAAATCTTAGCTTTGTATGTTAAATCAAGTTATGAAATCGAATCAACAATTTACAACATTCGAATTTTTCACATTAATTCCTTTTTACTGTAAATTCAAAGATTTTGAACCAATTATTCATTTTAAAAACCTATAATTATTTTTAGATGAAATGTTACATGATTTTAAACAACCTTTATTTACAAATCATACCCCAATTTGAATTCAACATTAAGTTTTTTAATTTGTTTTGAAAATGGAACCTGTTACTAACACACAGAGCATATATGTAAAACATGATTGAAACCTGTTGCCTGTAAACAGAACTATGTTACAAACATGCTCTCCATATCTACATAAATATATCTAAACATACAGACATTTTAACAGCTAACAACATTGCATAATGCACTCAAGTATCAACCACAATATTGAGATATAGAAGTAGATCATGGATGGAAAGTTGCTCACCTGTGGGATGAAGGCAGAGAACAAGAACAAGGAACAGAAAAATGAGCCTGTTTTGATTTTTTTTTATTTTTATTTGTTTCCATGAACTCTGCAGTTTGCTTGCTTGTAATTTGAGTTGAAACTTTACTTGAGGTTTGATGTATATAAAGAGAAGTATATGCAGGCTGATATCAATATTTGTACAGGTAAAAATAGGCATGGTTGAAGTATGTTGCATTAATTGTTGAGGTGTATGGCATTTATTGCCTGCTACATATATACTTTCCTCTCCATACTTGTTGTTATTATTTTTATTTATTTGTTTTCTACTTGCATGTTTTCTTCTTTAGCTCGGCTTGTACAAACATTAGAGATAGTGGTGGCTGATATCTTGCTTTTGCTCATGTACTTGATGTTAATATACTTTATTTCTTTTACTTGCATGTATTTGCTCAGCTGAAAACATTTATTTGTTTTTATATTTTCTTGTCTTGCATACTTGTATTTATTTTATTTTTAGTTTACTATGGATACTTACTTTCCTTATCTTATACTTTAATAAATATGTTTGTATGTTAAATTTTTAATCATTTATTTTAACTTGGTAAGTGCATTTGTTTCTTATTTTGTTTACATGCATTGTTATTGTTTTATATATCAATGTTCTTATTTTTATTCATAACTTAAAATTATTATTACTTTACAAAATAAGTGAACTTCTATTTTTATTTTGAGTATTTATTTTATCTTACATACAAATTGTTTTGTATCTTTCTATATATTTATTTCAATAGTTTATATTTTAAAAGATATTTTGTTTTGTTTATGTTTGTGTTTTATTACTTTATAGTATGAATAACTTCTGTTTTAACATGTTGTTAAAATTTATTTATGAGTTACTATATATATATATATATTTCTTAATTTATTTTATAACCCAAATATTTATTAAATCATGCATCTAAGATTTAAATTCAAATCAAAAAATATATATATACACTCAAGATTTTATAATTTCAAATTGACTCATATATATCCAAATATACATATACAGATATATATTCACATATATACATATATATATATAATATTTAAAAATTTAAATGATTTATATAGAATATACTTGAACTTGGGGAAACTCGCTTCCATTTATAAATCAATTTCCCTTACAATTTCATTCAGAAATTCATTTAATTATCAATTTAAATTAAATTAAAATCTAGGGTCGTTACATTTAAATTGAACGTTTATTGCCATAACTCGCACAGATGACCGAATTAGCTTCCGAAACCTATTCCATTGTGTCCGGAACGTGGGGTAAACCCCAGAAACGCTGGTTACGGTGCGTGAATCGGAGTTTAGAAAACCCGGATGAATAGTGTCGTTCGTTTTCCTATAAATAGGGCCTAAATTCACAAAAATAAAATAAAAAAAAATTATAAAACCCTAATTTGCTTCAGCCGCCACCCTCTTAAACTTCAATGGCCGAAATTTAGTTTCTTTTCTCCTCCAATTTCTTCAAATCCAAGCCCCGTTTCAAGAAACTTTCAACTACAAAATCGAAGAGGCCGATGTGTACTTCGAAACCAACGGCCGTGATCGGAAAATATGAGGTGGATTGGCGGCAAAGTGGTCTCGAACGGCCGGAAGTCTTTCACGTTTTTTGAAAACATGGGGGGGCCGAGCTCGAGGTCCTTCCAGCCGAGCATGGTTCTCGCGTAGACGGTCAAGATGGCACTAACTGATCGAATTATCATCAAGCGTGGAGATGGTAATTTGGAACCCTAGTTTCAAAGCTTTATGGGTTGTGCGTGTATCGTGTTTATCTGTGGGCGTGAATTTGGGGAAGGAGAAGCACGCACGGCCAAGATGAAGGAGGCAGTGAGATCTAGCGGCCACGATTAGTTAGGGTTTATAAATAATTTAATTATGTTGTAAATTTAGTTATAAAAATTCGTGTAACTTGTAAAATCCATATCATTTTCATACGAGGTCGAAAATGCGTGAAACTAGTTGCGTTGGAATCGTATGGACGAGCACTACGCTATGGAAATGGATTGGAGTCGTTTGGAGAGAGTGATAATTTTGGGTAAAATTAAACGTCCGTTTAATTTTATTCGAAATAAATCGCTAAAACGAAATTGAAATCAAGGTGAGAACTTCTCACTCAATCGAATCGGTTTCGATTTAATTTTAAATAATTAGATTTAAAATATTTGAATGCATGTTTGAATGATGATTGTTATCTATTGATTGTTAAAATAGACATTATGCGCCGTTAGTAAGCGGATGTTATTTATTAAAAACATATACCGCGAATATTTCATAAACAGTGAAATTGATATTATATATAATAGCAATATATATATATTGGCATATGTATATATTGCAGTTGTTGATTTCCTGCATTTTTTTAGCGGATGAGCCCCTATTGCGCCGTCTATTAAGCGGATAATATTTTAAATCGCATATACCGCGATAATTTCGTACTGGAACGGAATTGGTATTGTGCTAATGTTTGTGGATGCAGGAAAACAGGTTGGAGGGATCCAACTGGATTCCTCAACAGTATTTATTTGATTATGGATATTTTGATATTCGTTGATTATCATATACGATATATGATGTCGTTGTTGTCGTGATTGACTATTTGGTTTGTAGCATCATTGGACCAAATTTTGGAATTTTAAAATGATTTTTTAAAGTGATTTTTGAAAATATACTATATGTTTGGAATTGATTCATTTTAAATAAATAAAAGATATAATTTTAATGTTATAAAAATTTTGATTTTTGGGAAAAATAGTTAAAAGTTGATTTGTGAAAATATGGGGTTAATGATTTTATAAAATAGTTAAATTGGGATTTTTGAATTTATTATAAAAAGTTAAAAAATAAGATTTATAAACTTAACTATTTTATAAATCAGAATGGTGAAATTATAAAGGAGATTAAAGATGTTTTAAAATAATAGTATAAATTGATTTATATAAGAGATTTGTAAATTGATATTTATAAATTAGAAATATTGGAATTATAAAACGAGTTTTTATAAGTGTTAGAATGAATTGTGAATGAATTTCATAAATGAATGAAATTTATAGAATTATAAACGGTGAAGTTATAAATGGAATTTTATAAGCAGTAGGTTTATAAAATTTATAAAGTTATTAAAAGAATGGTTTTGGATAAATAATTGAATCTTATAAGTTATAAGATTTATAATTATGAAGTTCAAAGGAACGATTTTTGCAAACAAATAAATTATAAGTATTTCACTTATAATATGAACTTTTTGTATATCACTGAGATATGAATTGAGATAGGTTAATAAAGGAATTTATAAAGGAAGTTGTGGTAAAATAAATAGAAATGGAATTTATAAACGTTGTTTTATAAATCCGCAAACGACTTATTTTGATAAGTAAATTGTTGAAACCTATTAATGGAGTTATATTCACGTTTTTGACTGTGAATAATCCTTTGAAATAAAAATGTATAGAAATGATGAAACTTGTTAACGTAGTATATTCACGTTTTTGAATAGTGAATAATATGTTAAAGAAAATGTTAAGGGTGTGATGTTTTAAATAGAATTAAAACGATCTAACGATGTTTTAAATGTGTTGAGATTCAAAACCATAGATTTCAACATTTATTGTTGAAATAGATGTTTTCGAAAAATAGAAGGAAATGGTGGACTATAACACTATTGTTATAGTAAATGATTTCCGAAAGGAAATGTTTTGTATAGTATTGGGATTTATATATCTATTTAAACTTTGAATCCCTATACTAGTGATTTTGGGTTGTCGTAACGATGTTTTACGCAACATTCGTTTTGGCCCAAATAAATATGGTTAAGAGCATGATTTCCTTAAAGAATGAAATATGTACTTAATCTCGATTTAAGTATATTGAATATTTTCCAAGTGTTGAAAATAAATGGATTGAGAATTACTTAATAGGAAAGTATGGAAATATTTTCCGATATAAAGTGAATATTTTGAGAATTTATCTTTTTGAAGATAAATTTAAAATGAATAATTGAAATCGTATATTCATAGATATTGTAAAATATAAATTCACTATGGAATTTATAAAAGAAAGTGGAATTTTTTAAAAATAAATATTGATTTATTTTTGAGATATTGAATTATATATCTTGTAAAGATATCTTTGGGAAATAAATAATTTGGAAAATTATTTGGAATCTGGTGATGTGTGCATGTCCATTGATAGTTCAATAACCGACTATCAATATTTACCTTTGAAAGGTATTTGTTGTGATTTGTTGAATTTGAATGCACACTTATTTTTAAATTATTGCGCTCGTTATGCGGATTACCCATTCCGAATAGTGATACGACGTAATGGATATCATTGATGACCGGTGTTGAAGACCAGATATTTTTGAAAGCGAAAGGACAACTCGTCGATTGTCTTTGCACCGAGTAGCTACGGTATAGAGACTCCCTATGTGATGGGAAGTCCAGACGTGATTAGAGATTATCCGGATTGCAAGGACTTCTTTGTAAGTGCCTTCGGTTCTGTTCGAGCCCGGAACAGACTTGTATGGATTGTATGTCTGACATTACAAATTGAGATATAAAGCAGATTTCTTTCAAATATATTTCTGTTGGTGGCGGAGAATTTATTCTTTTAGCTTAACACCCTTCTCTGAGACGTACGAGCTCAGAGGTTATGTAGTTGAATGTTATCAGCGATATATTCCCAATTTGGTAATGTGACATGCTGATTGTTGCTGTGAAATGATCATTCTGTTGATTATTTGGGATAGGATCATTTATTTGATCGTCTATCTTGGTGATCATTTCTATGATCATTTGTTGACCCAAAGCATGTCTTTTGAATAAAGTATGTTTTTGTGGACGTGACTTCATCGAGCCTCACACCTCGGGAATGGTCAAAACAGGAAAGATGCGGCAAGGTTATGAGGGGTAGCGCCCTTTAGGGTATGTGCATTTCCTTCTGGAAAAGGGTGGTATCATGGTATGGAGCCCAGATACTTACTCATGTTGAAAACACTTTATGATTGTGTGAATTGATTACGAGCGCTCGGTTAAAGGTCCCAAAGGACCGGGGATGGCATATTCGGTCAGTTGTTACTCAGTTAGGGGTAACCCGGCCTTGTGTTGGTAGAGATCCGGTTTGGTTCTCGGGGATGTCCTTCCAGAGGCATTCTCATGTGGCAATGGGAAGTTCCTTGGCCTGATCATTCGTTGGAAATCCAATTCCCAATATGAAACCTTGTACGGTATTAGTTGTAGAACCTGCCATTTACTTATGGTGGTCACCACTGTTTAGATGGTAGCTATAGTAGGCATAGTTCGAAATGTCTATGCTGGCTAAGATTTATATTCTACTTTCGAAATGAATTTTTCCTACACTATGCACTAGTAATAATGTCAAATGTTCTTTTTAATGCGTATCAAGCATCTTTGACTATCATAAGGAGAAATCTCCTCCGATTCTGCGTTTGCATTGTGTGTGTGTGCGGGAGGCCTTATGGTAGTCTCATTTTTAAAAGCATTACGAATTGACTTTAAAAATATTCCTCTATTTTGATTTTAAAGATAAATAAACTGTTTTGAGTTCCCACACCAGTCACATGACTGACTTGGAATTTATTGTTTTCCTTCCTAAACTCTGGGTGCCCACCAATTTCCACACGGGCAGTCAAGAGTTAAGGTTTATCAGGATATTTTGGAGTTGCTGGAAGCAAGCTGGATGGCATGACGTATTACTAGTATATAGTATTTCTTTTTCCGCTGTTTGATATTGTTGTTGTTGTACACTCTGATGCAATGAAATGTAATGTAATGTATAAAATGTAATAGCTGATATAGTTCTTTGTTTAAAGATTATTCATTTATTTATTATATGTTGTTCCGCTGCGAATTGTGAGATTCTGTTATTGTTCTGTTATTGTCTGTTCCGTTCTATTTTCTATTTTCTTTCCTCTCTATTTTTCTATCTTCTTCTCTCTCTCTTCTACCTTTTTTCCTTTTTCTTAAACATTGAGAATTCGTATTTCTGTTCATCTTGAATTAATCTACGGAGATTAGTGTATATTCAAGGAGTACGGATTTGCGGGTCTTCACATCTGGTATCAGAGCATATGGTTAAGCGACAACCATGGTTCTGTTGGGTATCACTCATTAGAGATAGAGTCAGTAGTACTCTAGAATGAGTTTGAGTGTAATAATAGCTATGAGAGCGTATTTATTAGTGAATATATAAAATTGTTTTATATTGTGATGATTGGTTTATTGAGTGGCATATGAACCTTCGTTAGCAAGGTCTCGACAACTATGCCGAAGGGGTTTCTAAACACTTGAACAGAACAATTCGACACAGTATTGTTTTAAATTGGGTAAATGGAATAATTTTACTTGATTATATTTTATATATAAAGAAATAATTTTTCAGAATTATTAAAGTGTATATAAGTTGATTGTTTAGTTGTTTGAATAATCTAAATAAAAAAAATAATTGTATAAGCAAAAGAATTATAAGAATGGAATTATAATTAAAGTGATTTACAATTGTGAAATAAAACTTATATATATAAGAAGTGAAACTGTATGAATATATTTATGAATATGAGTTGTAAATAAAGATGAATTTAAAGTTAAATGGAAATTTACTTAGAATTGGAATCTGAATTTATTTATAAGTGGGAATTTAAGTTAAGTAAAACCAAGTGATGTTTATAAAATGGAATTTAACTTAAGTGATGTTGAATGAAGTTGATTTCGGTATCAAAGTAAATTATTAAAGTTAAGTGATAAATGTGAACTTGAGTTTTATAAATGAAATTCAACTTTAGAAATTAAATTTGATTAAATGATTGAATGTAAATCAATTGAATGTAAATAAAATTGATATGAAATAATGAATGTAAGTGTTAATTCATTAAAATCTAATGTTATTATAAGTTGAATAATTGAATGAAAATCAATTTGATTAAACCAATTGAAAGTGATGGTGTTAAACCAAAATGAATATAAGCAAAGGAATTTGGTTGTAATTAATAAACATTGGTTGCTATTTGATTGTTAGTTGATTGTATATAATTCATTAAGTATTAATGAAATTGAAAGCTAAAGTAATTGAAATCCAATTGGAAGTTAAGTGAATCTTGAATAGAATTGAATTTGATTTGGAAGTGAACCAACTTGAATATGAATTAGTGAATATAAACTAATTGAAAATGAATGTTAGTAAGAACATCCACTGTTAATGAATCAAATGTGATTTAAATTGAAAACCTATTTCATTGAATATTAATGAGAACATGAATGAATATTTATTGGTTATGAATGTTAGTTGGTTGATGGTTGAATATATTGTTTTTGTTTCAATTGCTATGTTGACATATATAGTTATTATGTTGCAATATGTTGTATATCGATACTATTGTCTATATACATGTTTCTCATGTTGTTGTTGAGTGTTTAGTAGGTGTGGATCGCGTTTGCTTCGCATTTGGAGCTCGCTTTCGCGCTATATTAGCCGTATATGCTTGCTAATAAAATATAAGGTACATATCTCGGATTACATACCGTACTTTTATACTTTTTTCCCTGCGGGATGCCTCATTACTTGATGAGATGTATATTTGTGATATATATTGTCATTTTTTTTCGGATCGAGCCGCGCAAAGGAAACTATGGAGAATTTTTCCGAAAATTTAAGGCGTTAGAAAAAATTTGAGAAAATTGGAAAATTTTTGAAAATTTTAACTTTGATTTGGAATTGAAAGTTAAACAATAGTAGTTGTTTTTGAAAAGATAACTAAGTATGATTTGAAAACTTAGTAAAGTTATTGTAAGAAGTTTGACTATGGATTTTGAGAAAATTAATAAATTCTATAACTTTTCTTACTTGGTGATTTCGAGGACGAAATTCTTTTAAGGGAGGAAGATTGTAACGACCCAGTATTTTATTTAATTAAAATTTGAATATTAATTAATTTTAAATATTAATAAGTGAATTTTTAAGTCGAATAAATTTTATTTCGAATAATTGGATTTAATTGAATAATTAAATCGATAATTTAATATGTTAAATTATGGAAATAATTGAAAAATCAAGTTAAACATGATTGAAAATGATTCGTAAAATTTTATTTTATCATATTGAAGTTAGAAAGATGTTTTAGAACTTTTAAAATTGAATTAAGAGTTAATTTGTGAAAATTGAATATTTTAATATTTAAACCGACTAGTGAAAATAGTCAATTTTTGAACAGTCTCAGAATTGGACGAGACCAGTTCCATTGGATCCGTAATAGTTAGTTATTACCGGATTTCAATTTTGTGGCAATCGGAGTTACCGTTTGATCGTGGCAGCTCGAAACACATCGAAATTGTTTTAATATTAATTTAGCGAGTTAAAATAGCCATTTTTCAAAAAGTCTCGAATTTTGACAAAACCAGTTTCATCGGATCCGTAATGTGATATTATTGTAAGTTTTAAAATTTCGTGTCAATTGGATTTACCGTTTGTCCGGCACAAATTAAAACGCCTAGAAAATCGTTTAAATCGGTTTAATTTAAATTGAACGTTTATTGCCATAACTCGCACAGATGACCGAATTAGCTTCCGAAACCTGTTCCATTGTGTCCGGAATGCGGGATAAACCCCAGAAACGCTGGTTACGATGCGTGAATCGGAGTTTAGAAAACCCGGATGAATAGTGTCGTTCGTTTTCCTATAAATAGGGCCTAAATTCACAAAAATAAAATAAAAAAAAATTCTAAAACCCTAATTTGCTTCAGCCGCCACCCTCTTAAACTTCAATGGCCGAAATTTAGTTTCTTTTCTCCTCCAATTTCTTCAAATCCAAGCCCCGTTTCAAGAAACTTTCAACTACAAAATCGAAGAGGCCGATGTGTACTTCGAAACCAACAGCCGTGATCGGAAAATATGAGGTGGATTGGCGGCAAAGTGGTCTCGAACGGCCAGAAGTCTTTCACGTTTTTCGAAAACATGGGGGGGCCGAGCTCGAGGTCCTTCCAGCCGAGCATGGTTCTCGCGTAGACGGTCAAGATGGCACTAACTGATCGAATTATCATCAAGCGTGGAGATGGTAATTTGGAACCCTAGTTTCAAAGCTTTATGGGTTGTGCGTGTATCATGTTTACCTGTGCGCGTGAGTTTGGGGTAGGAGAAGCATGCACGGTCATGATGAAGGAGGCAGTGAGATCTAGCGGCCACGATTAGTTAGGGTTTATAAATAATTTAATTATGTTGTAAATTTAGTTATAAAAATTCGTGTAACTTGTAAAATCCATATCTTTTTCATACGAGGTCGAAAATGCGCGAAACCAGTTGCGTTGGAATCGTATGGACGAGCACTACGCTATGGAAATGGATTGGAGTCGTTTGGAGATAGTGATAATTTTTGGTAAAATTAAACGTCCGTTTAATTTTATTCGAAATAAATCGCTAAAACGAAATTGAAATCAAGGTGAGAACTTCTCACTCAATCGAATCGGTTTCGATTTAATTTTAAATAATTAGATTTAAAATATTTGAATGCATGTTTGAATGATGATTGTTATCTATTGATTGTTAAAATAGACATTATGCGTCGTTAGTAAGCGGATGTTATTTATTAAAAACATATACCGCGAATATTTCATAAACAGTGAAATTGGTATTATATATAATAGCAATATATATATATTGGCATATGTATATATTGAAGTTGTTGATTTCTCGCATTTTTTTAGCGGATGAGCCCCTATTGCGCCGTCTATTAAGCGGATAATATTTTAAATCCCATATACCGCGATAATTTCGTACTGGAACGGAATTGGTATTGTGCTAATGTTTGTGGATGCAGTAAAACAGGTTGGAGGGATCCAACTGGATTCCTCAACAGTATTTATTTGATTATGGATATTTTGATATTCGTTGATTATCATATACGATATATGATGTCGTTGTTGTCGTGATTGACTATTTGGTTTGTAGCATCATTGGACCAAATTTTGGAATTTTAAAATGATTTTTTTAAAGTGATTTTTGAAAATATACTATATGTTTGGAATTGATTCATTTTAAATAAATAAACGATATAATTTTAATGTTATAAAAATTTTGATTTTTGGGAAAAATAGTTAAAAGTTGATTTGTGAAAATATGTGGTTAATGATTTTATAAAATTGTTAAATTGGGATTTTTGAATTTATTATAAAAAGTTAAAAAATAGGATTTATAAACTTAACTATTTTATAAATCAGAATGGTGAAATTATAAAGGAGATTAAAGATGTTTTAAAATAATAGTATAAATTGATTTATATAAGAGATTTGTAAATTGATATTTATAAATTAAAAATATTGGAATTATAAAACGAGTTTTTATAAGTGTTAGAATGAATTGTGAATGAATTTCATAAATGAATGAAATTTATAGAATTATAAACGGTGAAGTTATAAATGGAATTTTATAAGCAGTAGGTTTATAAAATTTATAAAGTTATTAAAAGAATGGTTTTGGATAAATAATTGAATCTTATAAGTTATAAGATTTATAATTATGAAGTTCAAAGGAACGATTTTTGCAAACAAATAAATTATAAGTATTTCACTTATAATATGAACTTTTTGTATATCATTGAGATATGAATTGAGATAGGTTAATAAAGGAATTTATAAAGGAAGTTGTGGTAAAATAAATAGAAATGGAATTTATAAACGTTGTTTTATAAATCCGCAAACGACTTATTTTGATAAGTAAATTGTTGAAACCTATTAATGGAGTTATATTCACGTTTTTGACTGTGAATAATCCTTTGAAATAAAAATATAAAGAAATGATGAAACTTGTTAACGTAGTATATTCACGTTTTTGAATAGTGAATAATATGTTAAAGAAAATGTTTAGGGTGTGATGTTTTAAATAGAATTAAAACGATCTAACGATGTTTTAAATGTGTTGAGATTCAAAACCATAGATTTCAACATTTATTGTTGAAATAGATGTTTTCGAGAAATAGAAGGAAATGGTGGACTATAACACTATTGTTATAGTAAATGATTTCCGAAAGGAAATGTTTTGTATAGTATTGGGATTTATATATCTATTTAAACTTTGAATCCCTATACTAGTGATTTTGGGTTGTCGTAACGATGTTTTACGCCACATTCGTTTTGGCCCAAATAAATATGGTTAAGAGCATGATTTCCTTGAAGAATGAAATATGTACTTAATCTCGATTTAAGTATATTGAATATTTTCCAAGTGTTGAAAATAAATGGATTGAGAATTACTTAATAGGTAAGTATGGAAATGTTTTCCAATATAAAGTGAATATTTTGAGAATTTATCTTTTTGAAGATAAATTTAAAATGAATAATTGAAATCGTATATTCATAGATATTGTAAAATATAAATTCACTATGGAATTTATAAAAGAAAGTGGAATTTGTTAAAAATAAATATTGATTTATTTTTGAGATATTGAATTATATATCTTGTAAAGATATCTTTGGGAAATAAATAATTTGGAAAATTATTTAGAATCTGGTGATGTGTGCATATCCATTGATAGTTCAATAACCGACTATCAATATTTACCTTTGAAAGGTATTTGTTGTGATTTGTTGAATTTGAATGCACACTTATTTTTAAATTATTGCGCTCGTTATTCGGATTACCCATTCCGAATAGTGATACGACGTAATGGATAGCATTGATGACCGGTGTTGAAGACCGGATATTTTTGAAAGCGAAAGGACAACTCATCGATTGTCTTTGCACCGAGTAGCTACGGTATAGAGACTCCCTATGTGATGGAAAGTCCGGACGTGATTAGAGATTATCCGGATTGCAAGGACTTCTTTGTAAGTGCCTTCGGTTCTGTTCGAGCCCGGAACAGACTTGTATGGATTGTATGTCTGACATTACAAATTGAGATGTAAAGCAGATTTCTTTCAAATATATTTCTGTTGGTGGTGGAGAATTTATTCTTTTAGCTTAACACCCTTCTCTGAGACGTACGAGCTCAGAGGTTATGTAGTTGAATGTTATCAGCGATATATTCCCAATTTGGTAATGTGACATGCTGAGTGTTGCTGTGAAATGATCATTGTGTTGATTATTTGGGATAGGATCATTTATTTGATCGTCTATCTTGGTGATCATTTCTATGATCATTTGTTGACCCAAAGCATGTCTTTTGAATAAAGTATGTTTTTGTGGACGTGACTTCGTCGAGCCTCACACCTCGGGAATGGTCAAAACAGGAAAGATGCGGCAAGGTTATGAGGGGTAGCGCCCTTTAGGGTATGTGCATTTCCTTCTGGAAAAGGGTGGTATCATGGTATGGATCACAGATACTTACTCATGTTGAAAACATTTTATGATTGTGTGAATTGATTACGAGGGCTCGGTTAAAGGTCCCAAAGGACCGGGGGATGGCATATTCGGTCAGTTGTTACTCAGTTAGGGGTAACCCGGCCTTGTGTTGGTAGAGATCCGGTTTGGTTCTCGGGGATGTCCTTCCAGAGGCATTCTCATGTGGCAATGGGAAGTTCCTTGGCCTGATCATTCGTTGGAAATCCAATTCACAATACGAAACCTTGTACGGTATTAGTTGTAGAACCTGCCATTTACTTATGGTGGTCACCACTGTTTAGATGGTAGCTATAGTAGGCATAGTTCGAAATGTCTATTCTGGCTAAGATTTATATTCTACTTTCGAAATGAATTTTTCCTACACTATGCACTAGTAATAATGTCAAATGTTCTTTTAAATGCGTATCAAGCATCTTTGACTATCATAAGGAGAAATCTCCTCCGATTCTGCGTTTGCATTGTGTGTGTGTGCGGGAGGCCTTGTGGTAGTCTCATTTTTAAAAGCATTGCGAATTGACTTTAAAAATATTCCTCTATTTTGATTTTAAAGATAAATAAACTATTTTGAGTTCCCACACCAATCACATGACTGACTTGGAGTTTATTGTTTTCCTTCCTAAACTCTGGGTGCCTACCAATTTCCACACGGGCAGTCAAGAGTTAAGGTTTATCAGGATATTCTGGAGTTGCTGGAAGCAAGCTGGATGGCATGGCGTATTACTAGTATATAGTATTTCTTTTTCCGCTGTTTGATATTGTTGTTGTTGTACACTCTGATGTAATGAAATGTAATGTAATGTATAAAATGTAATAACTGATATAGTTCTTTGTTTAAAGATTATTCATTTATTTATTATATGTTGTTCCGCTGTGAATTATGAGATTCTGTTATTGTTCTGTTATTTTCTGTTCCGTTCTATTTTCTATTTTCTTTCCTCTCTATTTTTCTATCTTCTTCTCTCTCTCTTCTACCTTTTTTTCTTTTTCTTAAACATTGAGAATTCGTATTTCTGTTCATCTTGAATTAATCTACGGAGATTAGTGTATATTCAAGGAGTACGGATTTGCGGGTCTTCACATCTCGGGATCGGTTTTCCTTATTTGGAATATCCGAAAACCACATCATTTCCAAATTAACGATAGGTCGTGAATCTGAAGTGAAGATGAAGATTCAGAATGCAAGGGTTATCGTCGTTAACTCTGAGGGTGATTCCAAAATGAGTGTAACGAGATGATGCCTTCGGTTTCGTTCGAACCCGGAACGAACTTGTATGGATTGAATGCTTTCAACACATCGTCAGGCGGACGATGAGCATTCTAAGAAATATGTTGTGTAAAGGTAATCGTAATCTCAAGCCTCATCAACCGGGAGTGGCTAAAGCAGGGGAGGTGCAACAAGGTTAGGTGGGTCATGCCCAAGCAGGACGAGGTATACCCCTGTCTAGATGTCCCTTTATTCGGCTGTGTGGGCGGTTGGTCTACAGCCAACTACGGGGTTATCTTGTTCGAGACTGTTCAGTAAGGAATGGTTCTGGCCTTGTGTTGCAGGGGAGTTAGGGTGGCTCCTCGGTACTGTGATCTAGACCACGTACTGTGACGGGCGGTACCCCAGTAGCCCTGCCATTGTATGGGATCCAATTTCCAATAAGCGCCGTAGGTTTTGATTGTGCCCAACTATGTTGAAATGTGAGATGTAAGCATTTCAGCTATTTCTGTATTTTACTTGAAAACCCTAGACACTATTATAATATCACTGGATTTCCTATAAAATGTTTTGGTTAGCGTAAGGTAAAAACTTTTCCATGTTTATGTATGGGAAGTCTTACGTGATACCTTCTGTTTTCAAAGGATTTTTCAAAAGTTAAGCAACTTTAACCTGTTACTCATACCAGACCTATGTCTGAGCCGAAGTTTATTTTTGTTTATCATTAACCCTCGGGTACCCAAATTTTTACGGTAGCCAAGGGATTCAGTTTTAGCTTTGACGAATTCTGGAGGAGCAATGGAGCAGGAGGCTTCAGCGTTATAGATATATATATATATATAGTTCCGCTGTGCGATATCTATGTGTTGTTTTGTGCATTGAGTTGTATAACTAGACAGGTGTCTATAACTGTCTAGTGTGTGATGTATTATATGTATCACTCTGATTGATGTTATATATTATGTAAATACTTATGTGTTTATTATATTTTATTCGTTCCGCTGTGAGATTCTGATGTTGTTGTTCTTTCTTCTCTATCTTTTCTATTTTCTCACCCTTTTCTTTCTTAATAATGATACCTCTTCCTGAGAGTAGGAAGTGAGGTCGTTACAGTGGTATCAGAGCGCTAGGTTGAGTGAATACCTAGGCTCTTAAGTAATTTCTTTCCTGAGAGAGCGTATTTGTAATTTTGATATATATATATATATATATATTCATTTTTATCTATTTGTTGGATTACCTGTTCGGGTTTTCCAATATAAGTATAAGAGTAGATTTGGTAGTGGTGTGTAACAGGACTACCTGTGGTTGGAAGTATATTTGACGAGACTGTAGACCTAATACCGTCTCGAGTAAATTTGGGGTGTAAGGATTTCACCTAATCTCTTGAGGAAACTGTTAAGATGCGGAGTCCATTTTTGTTGTACAAGTGGATGAGTAGAATTGGATTTTTGTGAGTTGAGCAAAAGCTAGAATATTATTTTGGAACCTCAAGAAGTAGTGGTTGTATGTTGAGATGCAGTAGCGGTGGATTGTTTTCGAAGAAGTTCTCAAAGATCTTTGGATAAGGAAACGTGTCTGCATTAGTTTTGAGTTTGAGTTCAGCGGAATATTGTGTTTGGCTTTGAGGCCTGAGTTTTCCGAGGAATTTTGGATTAAGAAATTTTTGGGCATCAGTAGAAGTGTTGCAGCTCAGATTGTTCTACCGGCACGCGAGGAGGTCATTTGTCAGCAGTTCTTTAGAGGTGAAGTCAAGAGGCAGTTTTGTGAATCCATTTCTTCAATGGATTGGCTGGATAAGCTTAAGCTGTTCAGGTTGGTAAGGTGAGTACAGTTTTCTTTGGATATTAGCCTGGGTTGATCGCAAAAGTGACTTGCGATAGTTAAGTATTCTTTGGGATGGCAGAAATTTTTATGGATATCTTTGAAGAGGTCAGTGGTTTTCCTTAGCATCTGAGGAGTTGAGTTTGGTATCGACTGGATTTCAGACGTAGTGCCGATGGACCAGCTTAGTAATAGAATAGTTTCTAGAGAGAGGAATTGGTAAAGCAGCTCAGAGTTTTGGAGGAACTTCTGGATTTTTATTTTGAATCTGTTGAACCATATTTTTGTAATGTGTTGTCCAGTTTGTGCTTATGAGTATCATCAGCATTTTCATCTACCCAAATCAGAGTTGCGCAGTGGAAGCAGTTAGAAGTGCGTTTGTTTCCTTTGCTGGAAAAAGAGAAATTGTTTTCTACTGAGGATAGAAAAGGTTGAGTTCTTGGTTTTGGTTGATTCTGAGAAAATCATTCTACTGGATTGTTTTTGGATTCAGATTTGTTTTAGGAGTTATCAGCAAAGGATGAGTTGATCAGTTAAGTTGAAGGCAGCTCTGGATTATCAGAAGTCTTTGGTGGATAAGAGACGAAGGAATTTGGATTTGGGAGTCGGAGATTTCATTTTGGATGAATTTTATCTGATTCAAAGGAGTTCTGTAGATTAGTAGTATAGACTGCTTAGATTCTATAGATCGAGTATTTCGGTATTATACTGGGAAACTCTAGGGAGCTCTATCCAGAATTTTATCTGGATAGTTTGCTTGTTGATTGAGTAGATTGGTCGTGTTGATTGTTAGCATGTGATTGATATATGCTTATGACTTAAAAAAATTAATTAAAATTTAAATATATTATTAAATTACCTTTGCTTGTAAATTTCGGGGACGAAATTCTTTTAAGGGGGGAGGAATGTGACGACCCGGAATTTTCTAGCAATATCAATTTAATAATCTGCATTAAATATTAAATTGATTTGATATAGTTTTGTTAATTAGATCTGAATTGATACTTTTCTTTTAATAAATATCTAATTGGTAAATTTTATTTGTTAAAATTAATTCATTGTTTTCTATCAATAAATGTATATATTTGTATACATTGCAAATAGATGAAATTTTGTTTTAAAGTTTAACTAATAAATTATGTTTTAAATACTAATGTATATATTTTAGTGAATTAGAATTATGATTTATTTAATATAAACTTTTCAAAGCTAATAAATAAATAAATATAGGGTTTTAAATACATAAGATAATGTTTAAATAGTTTAACAACTTGTTTTAACTTAAGTTTAAATTTAGAATTATTAACAAAAGGATTTGTTTACTTTTCTTTTTAGTACAGCTTGGTTTAAAAATATGAATTTAAGATTTTATATGAGTTTTAAATATAATTTTGTCAATCAATACATTAACATACATTAATAAATATGTAGTTTATGATAAAAAGATAATTTATTCTATCTATCATTTCAAATTGATAAATGTGTTTTTATAAAATAAATAAAATAAAAATGCACATATAAAAATACAAGATACAAGATAAATTGGAAAAGAAATATAAGTTAGTACATTAGTTAAATTACAATAATATAACAACTATAAAATTAGTTTTCAAACAACAAAACAAAAATGCTAACATTCACATACTTTTCAAATACATTAACAAGTCAACAATGAAACTAGAAACAGAAGAATTTTCAAAGTTGTAAACTAACATAAAAGAAAACTGCAGGCAAGTAAAGGTGAGATAATAAACAAAGCAAAATCTAAAATATGTGCAGGCCGAATTAACCAAAAACATATATATATATATATATATATATATATATATATATATATATATATGAAAGCTTGCTTAGGAAGACAACATTTGATATTTTGTTTGGACAAACAAAAGCAAAGTAAAGTGTGATTTGTGTAAGCTGTAGGGTATGCAGGCTTGTGAAGGAAGGTAATTAACAAAGTAAATTAAAACATAAAGTACTTAGCATTTAATGCAAGCCGCATTATTTCTTGTATCAGCCTCCATTTATAAAATATCTTTGTTTTAAAATCTGCACAAACAAGATTTTCATGCCATATTGTACAAATATTGTTACAGTTCTATGAAACATAATAATATACACTGTCTGTATGCCCTGTATATTTGTTTATAAATTGGCTTCATCTGCATATAAGTTCGAACTAAGTAAAATCTAGAATAAACTTCATTTTAAACTAAAACTAGCTTCTACTTGAACATCAACCAAGAATAATACAACTGAGAATCAAAGGAAGTGTAACCTGTAAATTTTCAAGCTTGTTGCTTAATAAAGGAACCTTTGTCTTCTCTGCAAATCGGTGAGTAACAATTTTACTTGAAGCTTAAGTAGGATTTTGTTGCATGATCTATATCTGGAAATATATATTATGTGAATATATATAAGTATCTTTGTCTGTGTATATACAAGTGAATGTATATATCAGTGATATCCTATTATGATTGTCAAGCTCAAAATTTTGGTTCAAAAAAAATCATACTCTCTAAAACCAATTGCTGTTAGAACTTGGATTTTGAAAAAAAGTTGTTTGAACCTAAATCATGGCTTAGGATTTATTTTAAGCTTGATATTGAAGTATGGGTTCTGTAAATCAAGTTTTACAGTAAAAATATGAACACATGGAAATTTCGAATGTTGTAAATTTTGGATTTGTATATATAACTTGTATAAACATACAAAGTTGTGATTTTTAAAATCAATACGATGACTTTTAATCAAGTATCTTATGTGTTGTTCATATTTGAATAGAATATGCTTTTGAATCGATTACTGCTAATTGAACAAATGTTGGGTGTTGAAATTTTGCTCGAAGCAAACTTGGCCATCGATGAAGTTGCGAAAATTATCACATGTTTTTTCTATTGCGTGAGATATTAGAACGAGGCGCAACTAGGGTTTAGGTTCCATTTTTTTTGTGTTCTATAAAAATTTGATTTTTGCCACCGTGACGTGATCGAGTGCAGCGAGCTTCAGAGGGATGAAAGGAGGTGAGGTGACGTGTGCGTGGCCGGAGTTTCACGACCTCTGATGGTCGAGGCGGCGAAAGGGAGGCGATGACAGGTTTGGTGATGTTTTCTGTTGCTATTTCCAGGTTCTGAGTCGAACTCAAATTTTCGATCTCCAGGCGGTGACGAAGTTCAAGGGGTCGGAGTTGGGTCTGGAGAGAATGGTCGACGTGATCGAAAATGCTGCGACGCCAGAAGATCGCCAGAGGCGATGTGCACGTGCACAGTGGAGTTGATCTGGGGTTGTTCATCTGGGTGCTGGGTAGTTCGCGTTTGCTCGAGTGATACTCGAAGTTTTTCCAAAGCTGACCCGAAGTTGGAGAGGGAACAACTCGAAGCATTTTTACTTTCCCTCAGGTTAGTTTGTCAGGTTTCAGGTTTTTTTGTAAACCTGACTGTGATTTGAATTTAAAGCAAAACTAAATGAAATTTAAACTATGAGTTAGATTTAAACAAAGATAACACCCAAATTGAAATCAGAACTTATATTCTAGATAAGAAATAAAAGTAAAGTTTTATGATTTAAATTAATAAGTTTTAAATGTTAAATATGCTTTTAAACATGTGAGTTTAAGAAGGGTTTTGAAAATTTAGTTTTAAAACTTTATTAAGGATAAAATTAGAATTTGTTTAAGAAGTAATTTGAAACCAATGTTTTATACATATTGGAAGTGAAATTAATCAATAATAAGATAATTTACTTTAAGTAATGAAGACTTAGAGTTTATATGCATTAACTCTTAAGTTGATTAAGTAAGAATAATTAATGATTGATATTAATTAAACTAGTAATTATAGTTTAAAAATAGTAAGTAAAGCTAATTAATAAATTAATTAACCAATATGTGATTTAGAACTATAGATTAGATTTTTAAATTAATATTGGTTAATTAACTTATAATTAATAATAATTAATATAAGTTGATTATGTTAGAAGGAAATAATTAATTAATTATTAATGAAATTCATTAACCAGATTATGTTATAATTAATTAATATGATTGATTTTGTAATAAATTAATTAGATTAATTAATTCAGTAGTTTAAATGAAATTATTTATTGAGAAGTAATTAAGAAATTAATTACTTATTGAGTAAATTGATTTGATTTGAGTTAATTAATTTAGTTTAATTAACTGATATTTTGGAATTAAATTACTTAGAGAAGCAATTGAAGGATAATTACGGGATGTAATAAATTAGTTGATGTTGGAAGTAACTGGAATATAGTTACTTGAAATTAAACAAAGGGTTAATTAAGAGAGTTATTGAGAAGTAATTAATTATGAATGGTTAATTGCTATTTTTTATTAATCAAGAGGATTAATATTTGTAATTTGAAGATTTGTATTCTTAATATAAATTAACAAATGAAATGTAATTAGAAATCATTGATTAATATAATTAATGAGGGGATTAGGGATTGATTTGAGAATAGTAAATCAACAAGATAATTAAATGGTAATGAATCGATATAAATGTAATTAATTAATGGATTTATTCAAGTTTAATTTACTGTAAATAAATTAAGGAAAACTACTGGAATGCAGTCAAGTATATTTAAATCAAAGATAATTAATTTGAATATATAAGTAATGGATAATAAGATTTAAATTGAGTTAATTAATTAATTTAAGAAATCATTTGATGATTTGGTATGTGAAATTACTTAGTGTAATTAATGGAGTATAATTACTTAGAATAGTAATTAGATAATTACTTGATGAAATTCATACAATATGATTTGTAAGTGAAGTAATTAAGGGGATAAATTACTGTTTTGTTATTAATCAAGGGTGATTAATAATTGTGTTTAAGTAAGGATTAATCACTTAATTAATTTAAATAAGTAATTTAATATAAATTGAAGATCATTAATCAATATAATTAATGATGTAATTAAAGATTGTTTAATTAAGGAATAATTAATAGGAAAGTAATTAAATGTTAACTGCTATGAATGTTTTAGAATAATTCATTTGAGAAATAAATTTAAGAGTAAATTATTCTTGTAACTACAGAATGATTAATTAATTAATTTGTGATTGTGAGAGCAGGATTTATGAAATGAGTAATTAATTTAATTTATTTTAAATTAATTAAAGATGGAAGTAGTTAATTTAATTTATTTTAAATTAACTATACATTGTGATTCATAAATCATTGCTGATGGATGATATTGATATTTCATTGTTTGATTGTGATCTCAGATATGAGATGGCTAATATCTATGTGATATGGATGTATGTTTTAAGTATGATAATATTTAATTATCTGTTTGGATGATGATATTAGTTATCTGTTTATGATGATGTGATTATCTATTATGAGATGTGTATTATCTATCTGTGCATATTGATAATATTGAATTCACTGTTAAGACTAAATAGACAACTTGGCCTTAAAAGACACATTTTGGATTTCGATGAGACCGGGATCGGTTTTCCTTATTTGGAATATCCGAAAACCACATCGTTTCCAAATTAACGATAGGTCATGAATCTGAAGTGAAGATGAAGATTCAGAATGCAAGGGTTATCGTCGTTAACTCTGAGGGTGATTCCAAAATGAGTGTAACGAGATGATGCCTTCGGTTTCGTTTGAACCCGGAACGAACTTGTATGGATTGAATGCTTTCAACACATCGTTAGGCGGACGATGAGCATTCTAAGAAATATGTTCTGTAAAGGTAATCGTAATCTCAAGCCCCATCAACCGAGAATGGCAAAAACAGGGGAGGTGCAGCAAGGTTAGGTGGGTCATGCCCAAGCAGGGCGAGTTATACCCTTGTCTAGATGTCCCTTTATTCGGCTGTGTGGGCGGTTGGTCTGCAGCCAACTGCGGGGTTATCTTGTTCGGGACTGTTCAGTAAGGAATGGTTCCGGCCTTGTGTTGCAGGGGAGTTAGGGAGGCTCCTCGGTACTGTGATCTAGACCACGTACTGTGACGGGCGGTACCCCAGTAGCCCTGCCATTGTATGGGATCCAATTTCCAATAAGCGTCGTACGTTTTGATTATGCCCAACTATGTTGAAATGTGAGATGTGAGCATTTCAGCTATTTCTGTATTTTACTTGAAAACCCTAGACACTATTATAATATCACTGGATTTCCTATAAAATGTTTTGGTTAGCGTAAGGTAAAAACTTTTCCATGTTTATGTGTGGGAAGTCTTACGTGATACCTTTTGTTTTCAAAGGATTTTTCGAAAGTTAAGAAACTTTAACCTGTTACTCATACCAGACCCATGTCTGACCCGAAGTTTATTTTTATTTTTCATAAACTCTCGGGTACCCAAATTTTTACGGGTAGCCAAGGGATTCAGGTTTAGCTTTGACGAATTCTGGAGGAGCAATGGAGCAGGAGGCTTCAGTGTTATATATATATATATATATATATATATATAGTTCCGCTGTGTGATATCTCCGTGTTGTTTTGTGCATTGAGTTGTATAACTAGACAGGTGTCTATAACTGTCTAGTATGTGATGTATTATATGTATCACTCTGATTGATGTTATATATTATGTAAATACTTATGTGATTATTATATTTTATTCGTTCCGCTGTGAGATTCTGATGTTGTTGTTCTTTCTTCTCTATCTTTTCTATTTTCTCACCCTTTTCTTTCTTAATAATGATATTTCTTCCTGAGAGTAGGAAGTGGGGTCATTATAAAAATGACTTTTATATAATATTATATCGAGGTACTTTTATTACTCGATGTCTTAAAAGGTTTATCCTTGTTCTTGCAGACTCTGGCCATGCGTTGATCTGGCGCAAAGCTAGAATTCTTCAAGTACTTAGTAGACCTATTTCAACACCCAGTGAAAATACTTGAAAAACCTTTTGAAAACAGATATGGAAAGTACAATCCAAACAAAAAAACCAAACCAAAACCTTTGTCCAACCATAGTTCGAAGATACACAATGGTTACGCCTGGATCCCTCAGGAAATAATCCGTATCCGTAAGCTTTCTCAGCCAAGCGAGTAACGCCATGATGACTAGTAGGGTGCAGGATACACAATGGTTACGCCTGGGTCCCCCAGGAAACAATCTGTACCCCTAGGCTGTCTCAGCTAGGCAGTTTCGCTACTAATGCGACCAACACAGATTGCAGGATACACAATGGTTAAGCTGGATCCCCCAGGAAACAATCCGTACCCCTAGGCCAGACTCAGCCAGGCAGTTGCGCAATGCAGTCGCGAGAGAAAAAAACCATGGGTTACGCCGCCACGGTGGGAACACTCGAGTATCGCATTCGAAAAACCAAAAATGAGAGAGAATAATATTAATAGAATGAATCCACAATGTGGCCACAAAGCGGATATCAAGCAGAAGGCACTTTCCATATCTTTACTTCGAAAATATGTATCATATAGTACCTTTTCAAATCACTTTCAAATATCATACTTGTATAAAGTCCATTATATGTAGGATTCCATTTTCAATCGAATACTTTCCAAATTGAGTACCTTTCAAATCAATAGGTTTCAAATCAATTTCCTACTATACAAATCAGTTTTATATAAGTTCGATAACTCCCAAATCAAGTATTTAGTAAATCAAGGTTCTCAAAATTTTCTCGTTTCAAAATCATTTCAGTTTCAAGATCATATATGATTTCACAAAATTTTCTTCCAAATTAAATATATTCAGTTTCAAAGTTTCTTAAACAAGAGGTTTAGAAAATAATCCAAATTTCCAAATCAACAAAATTTAGGTCAAACAAATTCATTTCCAAAATCACCATATAAGTACTGGCTTTAATTCCAATCTAATTTCAAAACCAAATATTCTTCTCAAAATCAATTATACTCAAAATGGTTTCTAAATTTATAATTATCCCTTTAAAACCTTTAAACTATTTATTTCTATGTGAAAAATCCAATTTTCCTTTTTCAAATTATTTATTTAACAAAAGTTTCAAATTTACTTAAGTCATACTCTTCATACATTAAGCATACAAAACTAAACTTATATTCTTTACCAAATATTTTATACTCTTCGAAATTTCTTAGTTTTAAAATTTTAAACCTTGATTTGGAAATGCTCAAACCTTCAAAATACTCAGTGAAATCAAATTTCAAATCCAAGAGTTGGAAATCAGCAACAAATCAGTAAATCAATTTTTTTTTATAAATAGAGTTATACTAAATCAAATCGAAAACTCGAGAATTGAACACCGACTTACTTTAAATTATTTCAAATATATATACCTATATCTTTCGAATATCAAATCATGCTTCGGAATTTGAAATCAAAATTGGTTTCTCAAAGTCACTCGCATATCAAAGATATTAAAGTGCCCTCTCCCCACTTTGAAACTCGAAAATCAATGTCGATGATGCATGCACTCATCACCGAAATTATTTTCCAGCGACATAAGTGAGTTCTGGACTTCTATTTTCTTGAAAACTTCTTTGAATTTTTTTTTCTTTCGAAATCCTTGGAACTCACTTGAAGTCATTTGAAACATTTGTTATTCAGGAAATACTTTCAAATCTTATTATTATATATATTTCAAAATCTTAAACCAATTTTCAAAAATACTAGAGTCCAATTTCTCGAATTTCAAATTCAAAACCTTTCGGTTATAAATCATTTTTATATAAATCAATTTTCTTATAATATTTTCAAAATTTCAAATCTTTTCGAAACTTCAAATTCTCCTTTTTTTTATAGGTATATAATCCTTATCGAAAACATTTTCTCTTTTATATATAGAATAAATTCATAGTTACCCGTATATAAATTTCGGTATATAAAAAATTTTTAAAATACAAACACATTACCGATAACTATATTAGTCATAAAATATTACTCCTTTAAATATATCATATAATATTAGGAAAAATAATTTCATTTCAAAATTTATGCAAAACATTTTTATAACACTAACAAATACGCGCTCTCGTATATACACTCAGACAACTCATTCTAGGGTATTACTGCCCTATCTATAATGAGTTAACCCCAACAGACTAAGGTATGTCTAAACCAAAGCTCTGATGCCAACTGTAACAACCCACCTTTTTGGATGGTTCAAATCGACAATAAATACACTGGTACCTGTGTTCTGCCTTTACGGCCAGCCTCTCGACTGCACCACCAACCCCCGCGGGGACATGTAGGAGTAAGAGTCAACCGTTCACTGCCAAACCAGGAAGCGAGAACCCCCTACCGTGCTGTACCCTCCAAGTGCAATGACAGACACACATGTCAGAATCAAACCATTCAAAAGGGAGGATTGTTAATGGGGTAAATAAGAAAAAGGAAAGAGAAAAACGAAATACAGAATCTCGCAGCGTAACTACAAAATATAATAATCAAATAAACAGTTCATGAAGCTATTTTACAAATAACATTTGATTACACTTTTACAAATTCAAATCAGAGTTATACACATATCATAAATAACCAAATAATGTAGCGGAACACAAAATGTAGTGGAATAATAAAAAGCAATAATATACTGAATCTTCATCTTCGTCTACCAGAAATAGTCTTCCATGCTGAAAAACTCAGGCTGACCCGAGCATAAAGGAAAATAATACACTCGAGTCATAACTAAAATTTTTATGCAAATTAAATCAAAAGTATATGAAATAAGGAATGTATATTACTACACTTTTGAAGGTTCAAATTTCTGGAAATGTTATTGTTTCCATATTCAAAATAAAATGGGTTTCACAATAGATCCATTCTAGTGTATTACAAATTTACATAACAATTCCCAGTTACATTTCATAGTTTTAGAGATTTGATTTATAAAAATGTTCCAAAGTTTCAATATTAACTTTTTTTGGAAACTTCCAAATGTTTCAAAATTTAATTTTGAAAACTTTCAAGTAAGGTGACGACGGTTTACTTCCCAAAATCATTTTTATGTTTCAAATAGTAATCTAAACATACTATTTTTCCTCTGATGTAAATACTTGAAATTCATGTGTTTTACATCCTTATTCAGTGTGCAAAAAATCAATATGAAAATTTAAATAATTACAATAAACTATAGGGTGATAATAAGGATATATCAAATAAATGAACAAATATACATTCAATCACAATAGCATCCGTCACAACATACAATCAACATTCAAATCAATCAATTCAACAAATCAACCAATTCAATAACATGTCACAATAATTGTTAGTCATCACATATTGGAATTTAGCTATTCAAATTAAATATTAATAAATATTCCAAACCAACAATCAAAAATTTATCACTATATGACCTGGTTGAACTTGCAATAAAATTTTAGTATTTCATGAGTGAGTTTAAACACTCACCGTCTGGATTTTCCTTTTCCAGTCGGATTTGGATCTGCTACTTCTTCCTCCTTTTGATTTGTTTCCTTCTATCTTAATCTTTTTTTAGAATGTTTTGGAAGAGATAGAGAAATTGTTATAGATCTGGCCTTGAAGAAAAAGATTTGGAAAAAAGAATAATGTTTGGAAAAGAAGAACAAAATTTAAAGAAGATGAAGAATTGAAAAAGAAAAGGAAGCTTTCAAAAAGAAGAAGAAGAAACAAAAAGATTAAAAATGAAGCAAAAAAAATGAAGGAGATTTAAAGAAGAGAAAAAATGAAAATGGAAAAAGGAAGGTGAAGAGAGAGAAAAAAATGAGATGAAAGTTTTATTTGGAAAATGTAGCTACTGAAGATGAGATTAGAAAACGAAATATGTCTAAAGGAATGAGGATAGAAACAAATGAAAAGCTAATAAAGTATATATAAACAAACTAGGAATTGAAATAAAATAAAATATGAACAACCCTAAAACGTAGTATTGAAAGATGTGAATTAAGTGAATATGAGGTGATAGAAGAATTAAAATACAAATGAATAATTAAAATTAGAGATTATTTAATAATAGGGAAATAAAGGTGGAGGGGCAAAATGCACGTTTAGTTTTAAATACTTTAGGCATTGATAATGCATAAGGAAATGTATGTAGGAATGTGAAAATTTGCAAACTAAAGGAAAATAAAAATTATAATAACCAAAAATGAGATGGAAAGAATTAAATATAGCCTAAAAGTTTAGGCTTAGGCATTAAACCGAAGGAGAAATGAACGGGCCAAGTTTTAATAACGAGGTAACTATTTTAAAATGTACATGCAATAAACAAATAAAAAAGAAATGAAGGGACCACATACACATCTTGAAATTCAATTTTTTTCGAAACGTAACCAAGTTAATTTCATTCACTCATATAATACTCAATTTGTACATATATAAATTTTTATCTACGCACAATTAATAAAATTATACTTACATTAAAATGAAAACATTCAGTTCTTTTACTTTCATTAAAGCGCCATTTCTGTTTAACACAAAATGTACGTTTCTTTTATTAAATCTATTATTGCAATCAAAGTTTCTTTCCTTTTTATCGAAATCTTTCCATTACGTTAATTGCAATTAATAACAAAGTTAAATTTCAAAATAGATAAACCAAAATGGACGAGAAATAGGATAATTGTTTTCTTAAGTCATTTAAACATGTTTATAAATTTGTTGTTTTACACCACCGTAATAAATAACTTACTTAAATTATAATCCTATTCTTGAAATCAATCCGTATGCTAAAACAACGTCCAAATAAATGTATATTTCCTTTTTTTAACAAATCATTCTATTCTTTACTGTAATGAAATTAAATCTACATTCACAAATGAAACATTTCAAGGCAAGGCTGGCGTGTAAATAAATAAAACTTACTGGAAGACCAACAGAGGCATGTATTTAATGAAAGAAAGTAGTAATAAAATAAAATAAATGAAAGCGACGGATTTAAATTTGAGAATGTAGTCCGTACATAGAAATCACAAATCAAATATACCTAAAAAACAATTCATTTTAACATATTTTATTAACCCTAACATGCTTAAATTTACACACATATATGTATTTTTATTTAGTAAACAGTAAATAAAATTAAACACTACAATTAACATAATGAGGACCACCACCCCACACATTAAAAAATGAACCGAGACCCCAAAGTCAAATTTGAAAGGAATAAATCTCCTACGTTAATATGCTAACTATTCCAAATCAAAAACTTAACCAAACCTTCAAGTTGTTTTCTTACCATTTTATTATTGTATATTTTTTTTAATTAAATTCAAACTAATGAATATTTATATAAATCAAATATTCCAACTGGAAACATACAACAAAATTCAATTCTTTGTTTTAATGAAATTAAATTAACATTCATTGATGAAATATTCACCTTATTTGATAAGAATATTCTTATCAAGAAACCTTCCTTTTCTTTTATTTTTATCAAAACGTATTACTTTTCATTACACATTCATTTATAATTAAAACCTCCCCATTTAAAACCAACTTATATTTAAAGATTATCCTATTAAAGAGTCACAGAAATAATACTTCGTACAACCACATCATTTCTTTATTAATTAATTTCATATTATCATTATATTTGTACCAAATTTAAGTGCTTACAATTTGAACGTAATATTTCTCAATGAAATTCTCATTATATTTTTAACACAAAACATATGTTCCACATATCATTAATTAATTACCATTTACTTCTATCTCTTATTAATGGCAAGATATAATTACTATTACTTACAATGATTAAATCTCAAAATATAGCCTAATACTGGGAAGACAATTAATCCAATTGTCTATGTTAAACCTAATATCTATATACTAATTTAATTCCAACATTTATTACAAATGTAATAAAACCTGTTCATTATATATTTAAATTTCAAACAAATCCTTTTATTTTGATTTACATTCTCATTATTAAATCAACTATTCCCTTATGCAATTGATTAACATAAGTTTTACACTCACCACTCAACATTTAACGTTTGTTCTTATATCCATTGTAATATTTCAATTACATTAATTCTCCATTAATTACCAAATAAATTTCAAACGGATTTAATAATAAGAAAATAAATAAAACAATGGTTATATGTTAATAATCCATATCTATTAACTTATTGTTTACAAATGAAGGTTAATTACAAAATAATTGATTTCATACTCCATATTAAAACCAATTGCAATTAATAACATAAGGTTACATCATTTATTCTATTCCTTAATGACTTTTGTTATTTAAATTGATTGAAATTACGTTAACATAGTATAGTAATCAATTCAATCAATATTAGCCCATTATATGTTTTATCTCATTAAATTATTTGTTTTAAGATTTATCTTAAAGTCGAAATTTCTAATCTAATAAGATTCAATTTAATAAATCATAAATTTTAATTTCTGACAATATTAAGGCCCAAAACCATATTATATTTAATATTTTTAATTATCAAAAATTAGGTTGTTACAAGTGTGTACAAAAAAGAGTAGATAAAACAGAAGAAATGAAGAAGCATATGCCCATCGAAATAGAAAGTGAAATGGGTAAAAAAAACAAATAATGAAAAAATATAATGTGAACATGAAGAAACAAAACAGACTCCAACTTAAGTGCATCAAAAAGAAGAGTTGAAAAAATAAAGTCAAGTGTAGAGAGACAAAACAGAAGATACTCAACATCTTCAAGAGGATATAGATGTAATAAATCATAATGCAACATACGTCATTTCAGTGCTTGACTTTACCCCTCCATCTTTCAAACTTTATGACACACAAGACATTGAAAGTGAAAAAACTGAAGAAAAAAAGATGCAGAAGAACCTGTGCAACCAGCTATTAGAAAATAGAAAGAAACAACCACAAAATTAAGTGACAAAAAAATCAAAGCAACACAAAAAATGACAACTTCTTATGTTCAAAGATTGAAGGGAAGAACAAGAGTGAAAAACAACATGATAGCTTTGAATATGGGATGAAACAAAAAAGTTGCTAATAAACCAAAACCTAAAAAAAAAGATGTTGAAAACAAAAGTGAACAAGAAAATATTCCAACGCCACTTGCAATAACAGGACCAACACTTTCAGAGATAGGGCTTGGACATTGCAAATGTTTTATCTATCTCAACGGTGAGCAAGAAAACGTGATCAAAACTTTCTTTTCATTAATGATATCATCACAAAAGTAAGTGTACAAATATGTATACTAATTTTATATATGAAATTAAGTTTATTTATCATATACAAATTGTTTTTGTTAACATAGTGTAGTGGCATGGGAAGATAAGGACACAATCAGAGGTGGTTGTGTCATAACAAAGAATGCGCTAAAACATGTACTAGAAGGAAACGAGACACACGGGTAGGTACATTTTTTTTTTCTTTACATCAAAACTAATACCAAAACAAAAGCATAAATGATGCCCAAATCCACAACATGTTTAAAGAGACTTGATGCTTTATTATTTTTATAGTTATCAACATACATAGCCAATATTAACATTACTGATACTATTTACAATTGAATATTGCTTCACCAATAAAAAAAATATATTTTTCTGATTTCAATACAGATTATAGATTGGTATGTTTCAAAATGTGAACTGGAAGAACACAAATATGCTTTCACAACTACAATGACGGTAAATAAAACTTTAATATCCAAGTACATAATAATTGCTTCATTTATTAAATCATAACTTATTTTCATATTAAATAGAAAGCAATTGTGTGTGATATAAAGGGTGTGAAAAAAGTCTTGTCCTCCCTATGCTAGAATCCATTGTACAGGATAAATTTGCCGAAAGTATATATTTTCCTTTGCATTGTGAGAAGCACCCAACATTAGTGACTTTAACATACCCAACAATGTAATGGTGCCATGTTGATTCTAATCGCCCTAGAAGATCAAATGAAAGATACAATTCCAATTTAAAAGAAGCTACAAAATTTGTATGAGATTTCTCTTTCCGTTTAAAAAAATACTTATGACGGTGAATATGACATAAATTTTTAATATATTACCTGTTTTAGAGACATGAAATAGAGGACATGCTCAAAGAAATCGGAAAAAGCAATAACATAACAGACATGGAGGTGAAACCAAATGATATGCATCAAATAAAGTGTGCACAGCAACTAGAAGACACGTAAGTTTTTTGGGTCAAAATGTTATCTACTGAGAACAAAATGAACAATACAATTGAAACTACTAGTCATAATCAATTGATAGTTGCTCATAATTCAAATTATCTATGTTTTTGCATTATTATATTTCATACATACTTCTATACATCATTGTATACATTTAATATTTAATTGAATTTGATTCTTAAGAAAAATATTGAAAATTATTATCTCTAAATTCAATAAACTTTTAGTTCAGAAATAAACAGTTACTGCAGGATGAAAACTGATAACTACGTAAAAGAAACTAATACCGATAGAAAGAAAACTAACACCTATATAAAACAAACCGGTACCTATAGAAATTAATACTAAGTGTGCTAATAAAACTATTAAATATTATAATTCAAAGCATACTATATGTCTGTACCATTATCTTTGATATTCAAATTTTTATATTAATTATAAACCTATTAATACAACTGATGCAAATTGATACTAATATTACATTTTGGTTTCAACAGGCTTGACTGTGGAATATTTTTAGTGATATTCATTGTCTCGCTGAACAAAAGTAGGATACCAATAAAAATGGAAAAGAAGGAAATATTATCAACAAGCGCAAAGATTGTACATGCAATATTAATAGATGTTGAACACTGCTAGAATCTATCTGGATACATGTCAAGCTTAGAAGAACAAAGAAAAAAAGAACTAAATTAACATTGCGTTATTTCACAATTAAATTTGGTGCTTGTACTGTTGAAATGTGTACTTGTGAAGTAATGATGTTCTGTTGCAATTTCATACTTATGAAGTAATGTTGTTCTATTCTTAAAACAAAGCTGCTCTTACTTGTAAAAATGATACTGATCTCCTGGAATGATATATTGTAGTTGATGTTCTTTTCTTTTCCTGTTGTTTATATTATAACAAGATTAACTAGCGTTTATTCTATCATGCAACTATGGATCCCACATAATATTATCAGTTGTATAATGATATTATCAAATTTCATATAATATTTTAATACAAAACACTAACTGGGTATCAGTTCTTATGACTGATAGTATCAGTTTTGCTAAAACTTACACTCTACATACTTTATGAAACAACAATTAGTGTTGGTGTTAGGTTTTGCTAACACCAGATATCATTCCAATTATTTAGTAGTAATGCTGTCAATTGTAGCACATATTATAATACACGAAACTGATACTAAAAACAAACCAAAACTGATACTAAAGTCGTTTATATCCAATCAAACAAACATTATCTCCAACCAAGCTAACTGATACTGAAACTGTAAATAATGATACCAAAACTCGAAAAACTGATACTTGTAAAAACTTATAAAAATCGGTATTGTAAAAATTGATACTGTAAAAATGATACTGGTACCAAAACTTGTAAAAACAAACAACCGAACCGATGCTGCAAAAACATATAACTAACACTATCATCTATGCTAAATAGCTGAAATTAAAATCAATTTCATAATATGCTATACTAAATACAAATAAATAACAAAAGTTTCAATTACTATAGACCACCAAAACAAATCTTACATACACTTATTACTTCGAACAAATTCAAAATGTCAAATCATATACTCTTTGAAGCTTGACAATTCCGTTTATTATGACCAAATTGCTTGCCCTCGCCACATCTGTTTTGCTTGTTATGAAAATATGAAAATCCTCCTTTGCGCTTTATTGATGGTCTACCAGCACCAGGTTTCTCCTTTGGTGGCTCGATAACATCTTGAATGCTACCATCAACAATAGGCCTATCATAATTTGGAATAGGATTTATGGCATTGGCATAAGAACATCGATAAGCATCAACGGTGAAATAATTCTCGACAAAATCATATACAGACAACTTAGACTTGTTCATATACTTTATAGCATGAGCATAAGGAAATCCCGTGATTTTCCATTGTTGCAACTGCAAACCTGTTCCTTCAAATCAACACATTGAGAGTTTAGAGATTTCACTTCAAAAGCAAAATCAAAAGATTTATATACATCCCATCCAAATCCTTCTTCAATCAATTCACCTAAAGGTAACTCCATAGAAGGGCAATGACTTGTTCTCCACAAACAACATTCTTTTCTTCTTCTAGCCATTTGTTCCATAATCTTAACACGAATACCATCTAAATAAAAAGTAATAGGCAATGCTCGTTCATCTAAAATCCAGCTATTAAAAATTTCTTCAACATTGGAACTATATTCACCATAACGTTTCCCTGGAAAAAATAAATCCTCCCACTTATCAAATGGTTTATCCTTTAGAAAATTCACACCAGCAACACCACCAATTTGAAAAAAATTAAAATGTGCTCCTTCAAAATATAAATTACATGATGTAGAACACATTTTGAATAGATCAACAATAGACACATTTGCATTTTTGGCTTTTACTACTGAAAGAAGATTTTGTTCCATATGCAAATAGCAATGACTGTGATAATATGAAGGAAAAACATCACGAACACCTGAAAGCAAACCATGGTGGCGATATGACATAAAAACCAAAGTGCGATCTTCTTGAAGCATTTGTTTTAAATGGTTCAAAAACCATGTCCATTTATCCACATTTTTTACAGAAATTACACTCATAGCTAAAGGGAAGAAACCTGCAAATGCAAAAATAATTAATAAAAAACTAAAAGTAATTATGACCATAAATCTAAAACAATTCATAAAACTGATACTAACAGTAAATAAACTGATACCTAAAACCTGATATGACAACTATAAAAATATTGATAACCACAACATTATGCACATTGATCTTCATTCTAAAAGAACAAAGTAACAAAAATTGACATATATAATGGTACAAATGAAATTTCAATACTACATAACTATAAATGATACCATATATTAACATACTTGAAACTGATACTAACAAAATACACAAACTGATACTAATCTCGTGCTAAGCAGTATGAAATTATAATACCAAATACAAACTTACAATTCAATACAATGAAAATTCTAATACTAGAAACTTGCTAAATGTAAACTACAAATCTTAAAACTGATAGCAACATAATACAAACTATGATAACAACTAATATTAATGATTATGCCAAGTATTATGATCTCAATACAAATAAATCAAATCCGAAAACAAAGACATACCTTGATCACCATTTTTTGCAGTAGCACCCATCAACACACCCGAACGTCCCTTCAAGTGAGTAGCATCTACGAATATCATAGGACGACAATACTTGAAACCAAGTAAACAAGCGCCAAAAGCAATAACCACCCTTTCAAATTCATTACTACAAGGATCAACATCCATATCAACATAACTATATAGATTAGACTTCTTCACTGCTTCCAAATACCAACTCAAATCGTTATAAGACAAAACATCCTTACCATGCAATTCCATCAATGCAAGTTGTTTAGCATGATAAGCATAACTGTAAGACAACTGAAAATTGTATTCTCTTTTAAAATCAAGTATAATATCTTTAGGCTTTTTACTAGGACAATCACAGATCTCATCGATAATCATCGATTTAACAAACGAACTAGATATATGTGGATTATTCATATTTCCAAGACCAGCCCCACAAGAATGATCAGCAACCAAATTTCTCATAAAAAACCTTTTCAGTTCTCCAGAATCACAGGAACCATGGACTTTGAAAAGACAACCATCCTTATATGAAGAGAAAATCACAGTAACTCTTGTAGCACAATTCTTTAAAAGTAATTCATACCCCTTTTGAATTTGATATTCCATCAAAAACTCTCTAAAACATTCAGCCCCTCCAAAAAAAACAAACAAAATTGGAAATGCATAATGTCTACCCTCTCCTCAACATATCTTTTAAAAAACTTTTACCATTAACAACAACATTTGAACAGACAAATATAGTAGAAGATGAAGAAACACAAAGATATGATGAAATTGAAATAGAAGCACTGTAACGATCCCGAATTTTAATAAATTTTAAATTGATAATTTATATTAATTTTTGAATAAAAATTGTGAATTAATTTGTAAATTAATCAAGTTTAGAAAAATACACCTATGTAATTCCTTTGATATGTATTTATTTTCAATCCATTGTCTTTTAAATAATATGTATAAATACAAACATAAAATATGTACAAAAGACAAAAGAAATATCTATGCTTGCAAAAACAAACCAGGTACACTTAGACATTAAGATAAGAAATATGTACATAAAGTAAAATAAATATCTATCAAACATAAACAAAACAAAGTAAAAATATAAACATGCAAGTATAAAACAAAACAAGTAAACAAAGCATAGAACAAGAACAAGAAAAATAAAACTGGATTAGATCACAAAAGAAAAGAAACTTTGAATATAAGTATGTAAAAATAAAAAAATAAAAAATAAAAAAAGAATTGGTACTTGCAAAAGAAATCAAACAGCACATGCTGTAGATGTACAAGGAAGCATGAGGCATTAAATGCCATTTACTCTTCAGCCATAAACAAGATCACATCACCAATTCAAGCATGGGTTTAGCAACAGAAAAAGAAATATGAAAATGCCGAGTAAAAGGAAATAGTGTACTTGCTTATACCTTCCCCTGTACACAATCTTCATATATATATATATATACATATCCACAAACCTTTATTCATTCGTTCAACAAATCTTAGCAAAGATCATAATAATAAAAAGAAAAAAATACCTCTGATCAAAACATTAACAAACCAAAAAACAAATTCAAACTGTAAATTCAAAGCTACAGGCACCTAGATACAAACAAAATGCTTTTCTGCCCTCTGTTCAACCATATCAGTTGAGCAACATCACCATTTTAAATTGCTAAGTATATAACTAGGTTGCCTGCTTATCTTTGAAGTATAATATGCTTGTGAATATATTTTAAAACTCTGTGTATATATAGATATGTTGGTGTGTGAAATGCTGTGTGTTTGAATTTCTGGTCTTTGGCTTTAGTTCCAGGTTCAAAAGATGATCAAAAAAAAAACATTTGCTAATAATCCAATCTATGTTATGATTTAAGTGTCGAACCAAATACATTTGTTATGTCATCAGTTTTAGTTTAAAATTTGTTTAAGTTACAAACAATTGCATTTGTCTCTGGATATAACAAAACAACACAGCAGACTTAAATTAAGTCAAAGATAAAATGTCAAGATTCTTTGATTCAGGTATATGTATCAAATGCTAATACCAAAATTGGATTTTTAAAACTAAAATCACATTTTTTTTAGTTAAGTATTGAATGAGCATTTTTGGTTTGAACGAAATATGAAAATTGGGTTTCTCTGATGATCTTCGTGACTGAAGGGGGTCGGGGTTCTGCTTGATGATGGAGGAGTGATCGTAGCATTTGGGGAAAATGGTAGATGGTGATGCAATTAACCATGGAGGTTGCGGCAGTGGGTTTCCTTCTGGAACCCTAGTTTAACTAGGCCAGGTTAAATCGATCGGTGCGGCTAGTGGGATTGATCGAGTGTGATGAGGTTTGGAGGGATGGTGGATGGGTCGTAGGTGAAGTTGCGGTCGGAGTTTGGTGGGGAACGGTGGTCGGAGCGTCGAGCAGTTGGCGTTGACAGGGATGGGGTCGTATGGGTTCGAATGTTTTATGTTTCGAATGTTTATTCGAATTTCGATCTCAAGGTGGTGATGCAGATATAATGGTCGGAGTTGGATCTGGGGAGGATTGTCAACATGTTCGACAACGTGACGGGGCCGGAAGTTCACCGGCGGCGAAGTGCATGTGCACGAGCACTCTGGTTCTTGCGTGTGTGTTTGCCTGGAAAGAGCAGAGGGGATTCACGCGTCGAACTCGAGGAATTCGAGTCATTTACTCGAAGCAGGGACAGGGTAAACTCGGGTCAGAGTTTGTCCCAGTTTTTCAACCAGGAAACTTTTTTTTTCCTCTCTGTTTGAAAATTTTAAAACCAAATTTAAATGTTAAACCAAGATTTTTAAAGCTGAGTTCAAATTAAAATGTTAATATAAATCAAGTTGAATGTAGAGTTTAGATTGAACATAAATAAGTTTTAAATTTAAATTGTTTTAATAACTTAAAAGCAATTCAAAATATATTAAAGAGATTTGAAATGGAAATGGATTTGAAATTTTAAATGAAAAATTTAAGCAAGTTGAAACTAATAGTTTAAATCTAAAATTAACTCTACATCTGATTTCAAGGTTTTGAAATCACATTAAGCTTTATAACTTAAGTGTTGAAAAAAAGGAGAAAAAAAAAGAAATTGTGAAAGGGAATTTGAAACAGTGTTTCAAACATATTGTGAATAATACTTAAATTATAAATACGATTGAACTTTACTTTAAATAATGAAGTTAATAATTTCTATTTCATTAACGAATAATTTTCTATAGTAAATCGATTTATAATTAATAATGGTTAATGTGAGAAATTTTCTTTAAAAAGGGAGTTAAAGAAACTAAATAGTTAATGAAATCATTAACTAAGATTATCTGAAAGATTAATTAATGGGATAAATTTTTAACAATAAATTAGATTAATTAATTTAATGATAATAAATTGTGGAACTACTAAGTATAATTACTTAATGATAGAAATTATGGAATTGATTTATTTAGCATAATTAATTGAGTTAATTTGATTTATTCAAAATCTAAATTACTTAAGTTAATTAATTCAGAATAATCACTTGATAATTTTGAAAATATAATTACTTAGAGAAGTAATTAATAGATAATTAATGAATGTAATCAATTGAATGATGATTTGAAATTTTGAGTAAATTATTTGTTAATAAATTTAAAGGATTAATTAATAATGATGATTAATTAAGATTAATTTAATAATTAAAGATTAATTGATTCATTAATTAGGAATGATAGTTAATAATTAAGGGTTAACTAATAAATTGTGAAAGGGAATTTATTTCAAATAATTTCTAATTAAATTATGATAATTAACCCGGATTTATAATTGATACATCCGATTTAAATTAATTATTTGATTAATAAATTCATTTGTGAATGTTTGGACTTGGCTGAATAATTGTTTTGTTTGATACCCTTGATATGTGATGCTTTGTTTTGAGCTGTTTGACTTCTTTATCTGTAATTTATATATCTGTGATCTGTGATCTGTAAATAAAGATGAGTGTTATAGTTATACTGCTTATCAACTATATTTCTCTGTTTTAATCTGTGATGATTGAATGATGTTGCACTATTGTGTTAAACCCCTTGACCACACTTATACACACACCAATATGGATTTCACGAGGAAATCGATTAAGTCACAGATTTTTGAAAACAGCTTTAAATAGACAATCTGAATTCAAATGTTTTGAAAATGGATTGGGTTTAAAGTGAAAAGCAATTGGAATGGAATTTCAAAGATGGAATTATTTTGAAAAACTTGATTAAGTTTTGGAATTTAAATAATTTGATTTAAACTTAGATTCAAGATTTGAAATTGAATTATATGATTTGAAATTAGGGATTAAAGATGTTATATCAGTTATATATGGGTTAAACCACTTTTAAGTATTGTTTTCGGGAATTCGAATCAAACCAAAGATTATAACTGGTATAAATGAAATCGGGTTTTTCCAAAATAAAACTATTGTTTTTAAATAATAAAAAGTTTTCGTTTGAAATTCTATTAAAGGAATTTCAAGTTTAAATTAAAATAGGTTTCCAAGTTATGGATAAATATTTAGAAATGAATTTTGAAAATAAATATTTGGGAACAATTTAAAAGCTAGGAGACAAATCTTTGATTTAAAGATTTAATGAATTAATTCTTTTGAAATGGAATTGTTTTGAAATCCGGGAATGAATATTTGTGAAAGTAGGTGAAATAAATCTTTTGTTTAAAAGATTTGAAATGGTAACTGGATTAAACCATTTGAAAAAAAGTTTTGAATTATTAAGTTGTGACTTAATTGAAATCCCATATCCATATGTTTTAAATATTGCGCTCACTATTCGGGTTAGCCGGGAAAGGACCTTTGCGTCGTATAACCCATTCCGAATATGTGATTCGACGTTATGGATAGCATTTGAAGACCGGTGATGAAGACCGGGTATTTGTGAAAGCGATAGGATGACCTATCGATTGTCTCTGCACCGAGTCGCGCCGGTATAGAGACTCCCTTAGTGATGGGAAATCCGATCGGGATTGTGAATATCCGGATTGCGAGGACTTCTTTGGAAGTGCCTTCGGTTCTGTTCTAAATCCGGAACAGACTTGTATGGATTGTTATGTCTGACATTACAATTTGAGATATAAAGCTGATTTCTTTCAAATATATTTCTGTTGGTGGCGGAGAATTTATTCTCTTAACTTAACACCCTTCTCTGAGACGTACGAGCTCAGAGGTTATGTAGTTGATGGTTATCAGCGATATGTTCCCAATTTGGTAATGTGACATGCTGAGTGTTGCTGTGAAATGATCATTGTTTGATCATTTGTGATATGATCATTTGTTTGATCATTTATCTTTGTGATCATTAGTTTGATCATTTGTGGACCCAAAGCATGGCTTTGTACCAAAGCGTGGCTTTGTGGACGAGACTACGTCGAGCCTCACAAACCGGTAATGGTCGAAACAAGAATTGTGCGGCAAGGTTTTCAGGGATAGCTTCCCTAGGGTAGGACCATTCCTTCTGGAAAGGGGTAGTATCATGGTATGGAGCCCAGATACTTACTCATGTGGATACACTATATCTATTACTGTGTGGTGTTGTTGGAATCGAGGCCTCGTATAAAGGTCCAAAAGGACCGGGGGTGGTATATCTGAGGCTTCTTTCTCCCTGGGAAAGGGGTAGCCGGCCTTGTTTGGCAGAGATCCATTTGGGATGCTCGCGGACGTCCTTCCAGAGGCGTTCCATTTCGGGGTTTGGGAAGTTCCTTTGCCCGACCATTTGTTGGAAATCCATTCTTCAAATACGTACCTTGTACGGTTTTAGTTGTATAACCTGCCATGGAATGAAGTGGTAACCTTCTATTGAACATGGTAACTATAGTAGGCATAAGTGTGGAATGCCTATGCTGGCTAAGATTTATATCTTTATTTTCGAAATAAATTTTTCCTACACTATGCTCTAGTAATAATATCAAATGTTTCTTTTAATGCGTATCAAGCATCGTTGACTATCATAAGGAGAAATCTCCTCCGATTCTGCGTTTGCATTGTGTGTGTGTGCGGGAGGCCTTATGGTAGTCTCATTTTTAAAAAAAAGCATTGCGAATTGACTTGGAAAATCTTTTGTTGAATATTTTAAAAGATAAACTGTTTTTGTTGCTCACACCAGTCCCACGACTGATCTGGAGTTTATTATTTCTTTCCTAAACTCTGGGTGCTCATTATATTTCTACACGAGCAGTCTAGAGTTTGGGTTTTTCAGATAGTCAGGTTTAGTAGGTTATCTGGAGCTAGTTCAGTCTTTGGATGTGGACGAGACTTGCTTATCTTTGTGCATCGTTATTGGGAGTTCGTGCTACTGCTAGAGTTCTCTTTTGAAGACTATCTTAGAGTTATATTGTTCCGCTGCTAGATGTTATCTATTTTTCTTTTCCGTTGCTATTTTCTTGTATCATATCTCTGATGTATATTGATATCTATTGGATCATCAGTTGTATCAGATATTGTATCAAAACTGTATATCAATGTATTATTCTTTTATTCCGCTGTGTTGTTTACTTAATATTGTTATAAGCTCAGGCGAATTGGATTTGAACGGTCGAATCTATGGAATCCGAATACGATATGAAGTATGGATGTCGATTTTCGAGCGGGAAAAATCCGTTCTCGTCACATTTGGTATCAGAGCTAAGGTGAAACTTTAGCTCAGGAGTATAACACGTTAAGTAGCTCATTAGAGATAGGGTGAAGTAAACCCTAGAATGAGTGTATCCCTAAGATATCTGTTTGAATGCCTCAGTAAATTCTCTTACTATCCACCGATAGTGAGTATGAGTGCAAGAAGAGAACGAGATTGGGGACAGGGGGATACGACTATAAATGGTCAATAACCTGCAACAGTGGAAACCATCTTTCTCTATCAAATTTTCTTTGATTCGTTTCTAAATTCTTTTGATTGCTTCGTGACAGTTACAAGAAGAAGTTTCGGTAATTAGATGCCCTACGAAATGTTGTAGAAAATCTTTACTTTGTATTTCATCGATTTCTTATCAGTTTTGGATTTAAACCTTAATGAATACGAATTTGAAATTTGAAATTTGAAATTAGGAATTTTGAATAAATTGGAAATTTTAAATTGAGTTAAATTGATTAATAAGATATGAAGGATAATTTAAATTAAATCGATAAAACGATTTTGTTTAAAAAATTTGAAATCCTATTATAATTTCTTGTATCTATTGTTGATATTCTGGTTTGATAAGCAAAATGCAGAATTGATATCCATTTTGATCTGAAAAGATATTTCTCTATCTTTCATCTATCTTCGTTATCTCTCTCTGGCGAATTTCGAGGACGAAATTCTTTTTAAGGGGGGAAGTCTGTAACGATCTCGAATTTTAATAAATTTTAAATTGATAATTTATATTAATTTTTGAATAAAAATTGTGAATTAATTTGTAAATTAATCAAGTTTAGAAAAATACACCTATGTAATTCCTTTGATGTGTATTTATTTTCAATCCATTGTCTTTTAAATAATATGTATAAATACAAACATAAAATATGTACAAAAGACAAAAGAAATATCTATGCTTGCAAAAACAAACCAGGTACACTTAGACATTAAGATAAGAAATATGTACATAAAGTAAAATAATTATCTATCAAACATAAACAAAACAAAGTAAAAATATAAACATGCAAGTATAAAACAAAACAAGTAAACAAAGCATAGAACAAGAACAAGAAAAATAAAACTGGATTAGATCACAAAAGAAAAGAAACTTTGAATATAAGTATGTAAAAATAAAAAAAATAAAAAAAATAAAAAGACTTGGTACTTGCAAAAGAAATCAAACAGCACATGCTGTAGATGTACAAGGAAGCACGAGGCATTAAATGCCATTTACTCTTCAGCCATAAACAAGATCACATCACCAATTCAAGCATGGGTTTAGCAACAGAAAAAGAAATATGAAAATGCCGAGTAAAAGGAAATAGTGTACTTGCTTATACCTTCCCCTGTACACAATCTTCATATATATATATATACAAATCCACAAACCTTTATTCATCCGTTCAACAAATCTTAGCAAAGATCATAATAATAAAAAGAAAAAAAATACCTCTGATCAAAACATTAACAAACCAGAAAACAAATTCAAACTGTAAATTCAAAGCTACAGGCACCTAGATACAAACAAAATGCTTTTCTGCCCTCTGTTCAACCATATCAGTTGAGCAACATCACCATTTTAAATTGTTAAGTATATAATTAGGTTGCCTGCTTATCTTTGAAGTATAATATGCTTGTGAATATATTTTAAAACTCTGTGTATATATATATATATGTTGGTGTGTGAAATGTTGTGTGTTTGAATTTCTGGTCTTTGGCTTTAGTTCCAGGTTCAAAAGATGATCAAACAAAAAAAAAACATTTGCTAATAGTCCAATCTATGTTATGATTTAAGTGTCGAACCAAATACATTTGTTATGTCATCGGTTTTAGTTTAAAATTTGTTTAAGTTACAAACAATTGCATTTGTCTCTGGATATAACAAAACAACACAGCAGACTTAAATTAAGTCAAAGATAAAATGTCAAGATTCTTTGATTCAGGTATATGTATCAAATGCTAATACCAAAATTGAATTTTTAAAACTAAAATCACATTTTTTTTGTTAAGTATTGAATGAGCATTTTTGGTTTGAACGAAATATGAAAATTGGGTTTCTCTGATGATCTTCGTGACTGAAGGGGGTCGGGGTTCTGCTTGATGATGGAGGAGTGATCGTAGCATTTGGGGAAAATGGTAGATGGTGATGCAATTAACCATGGAGGTTGCGGCAGTGGGTTTCCTTTTGGAACCCTAGTTTAACTAGGACAGGTTAAATCGATCGGTGCGGCTAGTGGGATTGATCGAGTGTGATGAGGTTTGGAGGGATGGTGGATGGGTCGTAGGTGAAGCTGCGGTCGGAGTTTGGTGGGGAACGGTGGTCGGAGCGTCGAGCAGTTGGCGTTGACAGGGATGGGGTCGTATGGGTTCGAATGTTTTATGTTTCGAATGTTTATTCGAATTTCGATCTCAAGGTGGTGATGCAGATATAATGGTCAGAGTTGGATCTGGGGAGGATTGTCGACATGTTCGACAACGTGACGGGGCCGGAAGTTCGCCAGCGGCGAAGTGCACGTGCACGAGCACTCTGGTGCTTGCGTGGGTGTTTGCCTGGAAAGAGCAGAGGGGATTCACGCGTCGAACTCGAGGAATTCGAGTCATTTACTCGAAGCAGGGACAGGGTAAACTCGGGTCAGAGTTTGTCCCAGTTTTTCAACCACGAAACTTTTTTTTTCCTCTCTGTTTGAAAATTTTAAAACCAAATTTAAATGTTAAACCAAGATTTTTAAAGCTGAGTTCAAATTAAAATGTTAATATAAATCAAGTTGAATGTAGAGTTTAGATTGAACATAAATAAGTTTTAAATTTAAATTGTTTTAATAACTTAAAAGCAATTCAAAATATATTAAAGAGATTTGAAATGGAAATGGATTTGAAATTTTAAATGAAAAATTTAAGCAAGTTGAAACTAATAGTTTAAATCTAAAATTAACTCTACATCTGATTTCAAGGTTTTGAAATCACATTAAGCTTTATAACTTAAGTGTTGAAAAAAAGGGGAAAAAAAAGAAATTGTGAAAGGGAATTTGAAACAGTGTTTCAAACATATTGTGAATAATACTTAAATTATAAATACGATTGAACTTTACTTTAAATAATGAAGTTAATAATTTCTATTTCATTAACGAATAATTTTCTATAGTAAATCGATTTATAATTAATAATGGTTAATGTGAGAAATTTTCTTTAAAAAGGGAGTTAAAGAAACTAAATAGTTAATGAAATCATTAACTAAGATTATCTGAAAGATTAATTAATGGGATAAATTTTTAAAAATAAATTAGATTAATTAGTTTAATGATAATAAATTGTGGAACTACTAAGTATAATTGCCTAATGATAGAAATTATGGAATTGATTTATTTAGCATAATTAATTGAGTTAATTTGATTTATTCAAAATCTAAATTACTTAAGTTAATTAATTCAGAATAATCACTTGATAATTTTGAAAATATAATTACTTAGAGAAGTAATTAAAAGATAATTAATGAATGTAATCAATTGAATGATGATTTGAAATTTTGAGTAAATTATTTGTTAATAAATTTAAAGGATTAATTAATAATGACGATTAATTAAGATTAATTTAATAATTAAAGATTAATTGATTCATTAATTAGGAATGATAGTTAATAATTAAGGGTTAACTAATAAATTGTGAAAGGGAATTTATTTCAAATAATTTCTAATTAAATTATGATAATTAACCCGGATTTATAATTGATACATCCGATTTAAATTAATTATTTGATTAATAAATTCATTTGTGAATGTTCGGACTTGGCTGAATAATTGTTTTGTTTGATACCCTTGATATGTGATGCTTTGTTTTGAGCTGTTTGACTTCTTTATCTGTAATTTATATATCTGTGATCTGTGATCTGTAAATAAAGGTGAGCGTTATAGTTATACTGCTTATCAACTATATTTCTCTGTTTTAATCTGTGATGATTGAATGATGTTGCACTATTGTGTTAAACCCCTTGACCACACTTATACACACACCAATATGGATTTCACGAGGAAATCGATTAAGTCACAGATTTTTGAAAACAGCTTTAAATAGACAATCAGAATTTAAATGTTTTGAAAATGGATTGGGTTTAAAGTGAAAAGCAATTGGAATGGAATTTCAAAGATGGAATTATTTTGAAAAACTTGATTAAGTTTTGGAATTTAAATAATTTGATTTAAACTTAGATTCAAGATTTGAAATTGAATTATATGATTTGAAATTAGGGATTAAAGATGTTATATCAGTTATATATGGGTTAAACCACTTTTGAGTATTGTTTTCGGGAATTCGAATCAAACCAAAGATTATAACTGGTATAAATGAAATCGGGTTTTTCCAAAATAAAACTATTGTTTTTAAATAATAAAAAGTTTTCGTTTGAAATTCTATTAAAGGAATTTCAAGTTTAAATTAAAATAGGTTTCCAAGTTATGGATAAATATTTAGAAATGAATTTTGAAAATAAATATTTGGGAACAATTTAAAAGCTAGGAGACAAATCTTTGATTTAAAGATTTAATGAATTAATTCTTTTGAAATGGAATTGTTTTGAAATCCGGGAATGAATATTTGTGAAAGTAGGTGAAATAAATCTTTTGTTTAAAAGATTTGAAATGGTAACTGGATTAAACCATTTGAAAGAAAGTTTTGAATTATTAAGTTGTGACTTAATTGAAATCCCATATCCATATGTTTTAAATATTGCGCTCACTATTCGGGTTAGCCGGAAAAGGACCTTTGCGTCGTATAACCCATTCCGAATATGTGATTCGACGTTATGGATATCATTTGAAGACCGGTGATGAAGACCGGGTATTTGCGAAAGCGATAGGATGACCCATCGATTGTCTCTGCACCGACTCGCGCCAGTATAGAGACTCCCTAAGTGATGGGAAATCCGATCGGGATTGTGAATATCCGGATTGCAAGGACTTCTTTGGAAGTGCCTTCGGTTCTGTTCTAAATCCGGAACAGACTTGTATGGATTGTTATGTCTGACATTACAATTTGAGATATAAAGCTGATTTCTTTCAAATATATTTCTGTTGGTGGCGGAGAATTTATTCTCTTAGCTTAACACCCTTCTCTGAGACGTACGAGCTCAGAGGTTATGTAGTTGATGGTTATCAGCGATATGTTCCCAATTTGGTAATGTGACATGCTGAGTGTTGCTGTGAAATGATCATTGTTTGATCATTTGTGATATGATCATTTGTTTGATCATTTATCTTTGTGATCATTATTTTGATCATTTGTGGACCCAAAGCATGGCTTTGTACCAAAGCGTGGCTTTGTGGACGAGACTTCGTCGAGCCTCACAAACCGGTAATGGTCGAAACAGGAATTGTGCGGCAAGGTTTTGAGGGATAGCTTCCCTAGGGTAGGACCATTCCTTCTGGAAAGGGGTAGTATCATGGCATGGAGCCCAGACACTTACTCATGTGGATACACTATATCTATTACTGTGTGGTGTTGTTGGAATCGAGGCCTCGTATAAAGGTCCAAAAGGACCGGGGGTGGTATATCTGAGGTTTCTTACTCCCTGGGAAAGGGGTAGCCGGCCTTGTTTGGCAGATATCCATTTGGGATGCTCGGGGACGTCCTTCCAGAGGCGTTCCATTTCGGGGTTTGGGAAGTTCCTTTGCCCGACCATTTGTTGGAAATCCATTCTTCAAATACGTACCTTGTATGGTTTTGGTTGTATAACCTGCCATGGAATGTGGCGGTAACCTGCTATTGAACATGGTAGCTATAGTAGGCATAAGTGCAGAATGCCTATGCTGGCTAAGATTTATATCTTTATTTTCGAAATAAATTTTTCCTACACTATGCAGTAGTAATAATATCAAATGTTTCTTTTAATGCGTATCAAGCATCTTTGACTATCATAAGGAGAAATCTCCTCCGATTATGCATTTGCATTGTGTGTGTGTGTGAGGGAGGCCTTACCGTAGTCTCATTTTAAAAAAAAAGCATTGCGAATTGACTTGGAAAATCTTTTGTTGAATGTTTTAAAAGATAAACTGTTTTTGTTGCTCACACCAGTCCCACGACTGATCCGGAGTTTATTGTTTCTTTCCTAAACTCTGGGTGCTCATTATATTTCTACACGAGCAGTCTAGAGTTTGGGTTTTTCAGATAGTCAGGTTTAGTAGGTTATCTGGAGCTAGTTCAGTCTTTGGATGTGGACGAGACTTGCTTATCTTTGTGCATCGTTATTGGGAGTTCGCGCTGCTAGATGTTATCTATTTTTCTTTTCCGCTGCTATTTTCTTGTATCATATCTCTGATGTATATTGATATCTATTGGATCATCTGTTGTATCAGATATTGTATCAATGTATTATTCTTTTATTCCGCTGTGTTGTTTACTTAATATTGTTATAAGCTCCGACGAATCGGATTTGAACGGTCGAACCTATGGCATTCGAATACGATATGAAGTATGGATGTCGATTTTCGAGCGGGCAAAATCCGTCTCGTCACAAGCACCATCAACATGTTCGAATTCAGAACCCTTAACCTTAACAGTAAAACCAAAGAAAGAACTTTTCTTGTATAACTGAAAACAAATCATGCTCTGAATATCAGAATCAGTGTCAACCATAATAACTTTGTCCTCAAGTACATAAGAAATCTGAATAGAAGAAGCGGTTAATTGAGGCCAACATCGACAAATCTCATTCTTCATATCATACAAAGAATAATCGATAGACAATCGAGTGCTGAAAGTGTTATTATTTAACACAAACAGACAAAGGAGACTGTTATACCCACTGCCAAAAAAATAAAAAATAAACATCAGTAAAAATATGCTCAATTTAGAACATTGACTATTCAATTTCACAAAACTGTTACCTACCGTATACAAAACTGATACCAAGTATCAATGGTGGTCTAACTATGGATTGACCCTCAGCAAAGGCATTATTAAAAGAAGCCATTTAGAAATTTTAAAACAAAAATTTGTTTTTGAAAAATCAATTTTTTTAAAAAACAAATATTAGATTTTGTTTCTAGCTCTGATACCACTTGTAGGATTGATTTCACCCTAGAAGGGGATGAATAGGGTGATACTAATAATTATAAATATTAATGCGAAAACATATAAAATAATTGTAGTACTGATAATAGCAGAATAATAGCAGCACGGATAATAGCAGAATATTAAAAGTAGAAATAGAACAACACAGATTTACCCAGCTTCAGCAAAACCCTACCTACGTGCTGCCCCAAGGTTTCTATTAGAAACTAAGTAGTCAGATGCTTGCACATGTAATCTCACGACACTCGCTATCGACTAACCAAGTCTACGCTTAAATCCTTGCCACAACTCACCCACTGAGTTGCAAATTCTCGAACTACACCACTGTAGTTCGTTCCCTAGTCATACGACTAGATATTAAAAAGTTTAAATGATAAATACAAAATAAAAAAACCAAACAAAAATAGAAATCCTAGTTTAAAATAAAAGCCCAAAGTATTACTTTTTGCCGGCTAAAAACAAAAACTCAGTGACAAAAAAATAGTCCCCTTTTCTTTTATTTCTTCTGCCTGTATCCTTGCTTTGTGAAAATGGCTGCCTCGTTTCTTCTTCAATCTAGCTTCGTTTCTCTTCGAGAAAGTAGGGCTTCTGGAAATTGAGCACTACCGATTCTAGTTGATCGATTGAATAGATATTTAGCGTTGATTGCTTCATCGATCGATCGTCTCTTTGATTTTCACACGGCTGCTTTAATTCGTCGAGTTCGATGGGATTGGTATGTGATTTCCTTAATTGCTCTCGTTGATATGCTTGAACTCAACTGATTTTGATTTTTCGATGATGATTTGGTTTAAACTGGGTTCAAGTTCCTTAATTATCATTCGAATATATTTTTGAATTCTTCTGTTACTTTTTGCTCTGCCGTTCGATTTTGCTTGGTTGCTTGTGATTGATCCTGACCGCTTCAATTTCGTATATTTTCTGTTATGGTTGCTAGGTCACCACGGCTTCATGAGTTTTCTTTAGATTTTGTTCCGTTCTTTTCTGCTTTGACTTTCTCCACTTTGAATTTGTGATAATTAACTTCAACTTCATGAATTTTCTTTGCTGGAAATTAATACTTCTCTGAAGTTTGATTAAAACCTGCATTTGAATGTAACCTTGACTACATTCGAATTTTGTTCCTCTTTTTAATGCTGCAACTTAATTTGCTTTCGAAAACTGTCTGGGTATATGTATACATGTGTGAATGCATATGTGTGTGTGTATATGTTTGTTGCATCATGTATATACTAGACTTAATAAATTCTGATTGATTTCGGCCTTGACTCCTTTGTGTTGAATTTCTCTTGTTTACCTGTACGCTTTATTGTTGCATGATGGACTCTGGTAGTTGCAGTATCATGTGGTTTTGTTGTCTTTGGTGCATGTGTGCTAGTTCCTGTATAATTTATGGGGACTGGTCTAGTTTCCACTGAAATATAAAAAATTCGAACTCTACACTTGTACCATTTGATGTCAGGTTTCGATACATTTTTTCATGTGTATTCATTTACATTACTTAGAAATCTTTTGTTGTTATTGTGCATGCCCCTGATGCAGCTTCATTGCTTGCACATGGTTGTTGCCTTTGAACTCTTATATGTGTATACATGTATATGTGCATATATGTATATATGTTTATATGGTCTTCAAGTAGCCTTCTCTAGCTCAGCATACATTGATTTCAAAAAAAACTACCATGTATTTGCATTCGTTTGATGGTCTGACCATTTTGTGGTCGCACATTTCCTTGATTCTAAGTACGGTTCATTGAAACTTGTACTCAACCATTTGTATCTGGTTCCATATCTGACCATGCTTCATTGTTTTCTTTGACCATCATATATACTTGTTTTTATCTTCGTTCATTGCATGGTGATTCACATGTGCATGTTGATGTTCATCTCCACTTGTATACATACATATATAAATATCTGTGTGTGTGTGTGTTCACCTCAGTTGCATTCCATTGTTTACTATTTTTGCATATGAACTCAAATTTCTTTCTATTTTTACCAGATCTGGTCCAATATGAAATTTTTCATGCATAGCATATATGTTTCAGTGTTGCTCCTTTGTGTGTTATCCACCCCTTTTTATACCAGTTCATTGTAATTTTGGAATTTATCTTACATTGAATTGTGGCCTCGAGCTTGTTTGCATATATATATAGACACACACACACACATACATACATACATACATACATACATACGCACACACACATGTCTAGACTATTAAGTCTGGTCTAGTGGAAGCTTTGCATTCATGTTATGTTGACCGATTTCACATTGTATGCAGTATTTGCATTTTTATTTGAGTAACACACTATCTTGCTGTCTGGTTCTTGCTTCTGGACTGACCTTGGTTAGTTTTGCATTTGCTTCGAGTTATTTCATTTCCTGGTCTGTGTTGCATTGTGTGGTGAGTTTCAATCTTGGTTGCATAAAGTTGGGTTCCTTTTGAAGCTGACATGTCTTAGGCTTTTTGCATTCATGCACATTGTCATTGGATTTGTGAGTCTGACAATTTGAGGTTTTGTTTGTTCTTAAAGTCACTACTATTGACATGTGCATTTTGGTCCCTCCGACCAGTCTGGGTTCAAGTGCACATTTAATTTATGGTTGAGGTTTGTTTTATGTGGGTTTTTGAATTCTTGTACTCGACAATTTTGTGATGTTTTTGTAATGCACCTGAGTTGAACCTAGCTTTGGCTCTGGTTTGACCTTGTGCTCATATCGTGACATTATTTTTATTGCACTTGAGTTGAACCTAGCTTTTTATTTGGTTTGACCTTGTGCTCACATGTCCCTGCAATTTTATTAAGTGTATATCGATGTGCATGACCTTGTGGCATGTACAGTGATATACTGTGCATGTCATAAACTGTTCGTGTAAGATGAACTCAAAATAAATATGATGACGAACAACCTAAAAAACTGAGAAAAATAACATTTTCAAAAATATATTTTATTTTACATTGCAAAAAATATTTCATTTTCAATTTTATTGCGCCGTTGTTTATTTTGTAGATAACGTAGATGCTTGATTCAATCTGAAATAGAGTTGAAGATTTAATGCGAGTGAACGAGTGATATGTAATGAGGTGCAAATACAAATGATAATTGTATAGTGAAAATTTTTGTTATAATTTAAAATTGTATTGTTTGAAAATTGTGTATATAGTGAGAGCTCAAATTTGTGCTATTGAAAATTGTAATAAATGTTTACTTAAATAAAATATCTGTTTGAATTTAAATTTTGTGTTATTTATTTTATTCAGCAAATATTTATTTAATTATGTGAAAATAAAATAGTACAGTAACAAATACATTTAAATTAATATATATGTCTGTTATCATCAAACAAAAATCATATACTAGCATGTTCAACAGAGGGTAATCCTCAAATCCCCTCTTTACGATGCTAAGATGTCATGATATGTTAAGATTATGACCAAATTATGATTTGAATGGTTTCGTTGTATTTTTGGTCTGAAAGCCTCGTAACCGACTAATAGAAACAATAGCAATAGATAAATCAAATGGATATAGACTACAGATTATCGAACCACCATAGTATCTTATGTGCTGTTTACTTTTCTACATCATTATTGCTTCCTTTAATCTATTTTTTCTTTCTGGTATAAGTTGTTTGGGATTTATGATCTGAATTAGAGTAGAATCCGGTATTACTCACATGTTGTCTCCTGTTCGGATAGTACGAAAGCATTAGAACACATTTTTCCGCTAACTAGAGAGATCCATTCCGTCTTAAAAACTAACAGTAGGATCACATTACAAGTCTACGCTCTATCGGATCTCTAATTGAGGTATTTGGTCTTTTTTGACGCAACAAATAATTTTAAGAAGTTGATCAAAATAAAGAATGTATAAAATGTATTCTAAAGGAAAATTGATATTTTAATATATATTTTCTTTAAAAAAATATGAATTTAAGATAGGATTCGCCTTGAGTTTTAACTAATGGTAAATTTTGTTTAGAATTATTACTTTAATAAATAAAAATGTAGATTGGTACATTATGATTCATTAATTGTGGATTATGAAAGTAGGGAGAATGTAGAAAAACATGGTTTTTCTTAAATGAACCTAAAGAGGAGGGTGTAAGCCTCAAATCCCCTGGATAATATGTTCCAATCGTGATATATATCACTTATGTTCTTCACAATTGGTTTGCAATTATTTGCTAATTTCATTTGCTTAATTAGTAAAATTTTCATCAAATTAGATATAATAATTCTCATTTGAGATCTATTCCATTATTATGTTGTTCAAATTTTCTGGAAAAATATTGTGACTTTAATCTGTTACAGTTAACTCATTATGAACATTCATCTTTACTAATCTAACTAAATACAATAAGATATGTTGTAATCTTTTAAGATAGTTATGGTTTAAATGATAATCAATTACATGAACTGAATCTCGTATATAGATTATCATCATATGAGTTTTCTACGTGTATAAAAGCAGCACTAGATTCTTATATTTGCAACATACACATATTCACTTTTTTTTTGCTTTATTACAAAGATATGGTCTGTTGTTACTTTTTCCTCTTCACTAAATTTTTTTGAACATATTTTAACTTAATCTTTCTTTTCATTTTTCAGGAGTTAACAAGAGTAATAATATTATCATTGTTATTTTGCACCATTGTTCGAAGCATCCCGGCTACTTATATCAATATTCTCGATCATGGAGCTATCGGAGATGGAATTTTAGATGATACAAATGTATGCCTATTACACTTGATTTACCAAAATATGGATTAGTTTCTTATATAATTAAAAGGGAATAAAACTTATTGTTAAAACTCATTTGTAGTGTTGTCAAAATAAATTGCTTTTTTCCTACGTTTGGGCATGCATGATGGAAAAATTAAAGTGGAAACATTCTTGCATTTATTGATTTTTATTTTGTAAAGCTTTTAAATGAATAATATTTATTTTACCAGGCGTTTATAAATGCTTGGAACAAAGGATGTAAACAAGGTGGATCTAGCACAATTCTTATACCACAAGGTCGAGATTTTGTAATGTCACCAGTAAAATTTCATGGACCTTGCAAGTCGAAAATGCATTTTAAGGTATAATCATGTGATTTGGTAATGATATATATCCCTTCCAGTGAATATCGTTTGATATTATTTTATTTTTATGTTGGTTAGCCGAAAAAAGTATTTTTATTCATGGAAAATTGCCCCAAAATATTATTTATCTTTTCCTTTTACAAAACACTAAAGTTACCTTAAATTTTATACTCGTTTTTTCAAACTGTCTAGACACTTCAGTTGATTTTGTAGGTTAGTGGATCTATTATAGTGAATCTAAAATGCAATTTAAATTTATCTGAAAACATGTAAAAGCCAGATAATACAATTAATTCTGCAGGTTAGAGGATCTATTATAGCACCTGCAAAAATGTGGGATCACTCAAGCAAAATGCATTGGATCGAGTTTTAACTTACCACAAGGATTAACAATTAATGGAGGTGGTAAGTTCAACGGTAATGGCCAAGTATGGTGGAATTGTAGAAAGAACAAAGTAAGATTTATTATTATTTTTATTTTAGTTGACAACCGAAATAAGTAATTTCATCAATTAACAAGATAAACAATGCATTTTCTAATGTCGAAAATTTTAAACTAGCTAAAATGCATTGAACCTCTGCCATAGTTTATCATATCTGATCATATTTCAATCTCTTTGTTGGTTGCAGGGATGCAGTGTGTCCCCTAATGTAAGTACAGTCACTCTTATTGAAGTGTATATACAACTGTTTTACTACTAATAAAATAACTATGATATTTCTATTACAGTCTCTAAACATCTACGATGTCCGTGGTCTTGAAATGAATGACTTAGGATTTGAAAATAGCCCTCAAATGCATATTGGTGTCCATGGATGTGTGGATGTAACTATAAGTAAATTGAAAATCAAAGCTCCTGAACGCAGCCCTAACACAGACGGTATTCATGTTCAAAACTCTCAACGTGTTCGCATTGTGGATTGTGACATTGGAACAAGTAAATTTTTTTGTGCAAGCAAATGGTTTACACTCAATGTAAAAGATAACAACTCCATGTAAGTGGTCAAAAATACTTATAAATAGCTTATTTGAGAACTCTTTAGCATAAGTAGCTTAGAAGTTAACTTGGGAGAATCAACTATTTCTATTTTATGACATATGATAAAAAAAGTAAATGACTATTGATATCCATCTTATTCGAAATAACGTAAAGTGAAAATGCCACTATTTATAATATCAATCGTAATTCATTACTTATTGGTCATTGTATTCAATCAGGAACAAAACTAACTAATTTTAACAGCAAATCAAATTACATATGCAACTTTCATGTTTCATTATTCAATCAAAAATACTTACAAGTTACAATTCTCTTTTGTTTTCTTTGTCTTATATATAGGGGATGATTGTATTTCTGTTGGAACCGGGGTGACCGATCTTACTATTTCAAAGATAAATTGTGGACCTGGACATGGAATAAGGTTAGCTTATAATAACCGATCCACTTACTCATGTTCCAAATTTGAACAATTTAGTAATTCATATAGTACAGAAGAAAGAAAAAAAATTGTATATACAGCACTAATTTGAAAAGGGAAATGCATGCATTGTGCAGTATTGGAAGCCTGGGTCGTAATGGTGAAAACGCAAGAGTCAGTCGAGTTCATGTATCGAATTGCAAGATCCATAACACACAAAATGGCGTGAGAATTAAGACATGGGTGGTAATTACACTTTTATTCTTACATTAGTATGTCACTGCTAGCAGTATTTATCAAGGAGTATAATATATAGTCTTATGTTTTCTATTTTTTTAATCACTTCTTATATTATGTTTCAGGGTGGTAGTGGTCTTGTAAATAGCATAACCTTCGAAAACATTACTTTCACCTCTGCTCAAAATGCAATAATTCTGGATCAGTACTACCATGCACTCCTTCTTGATGAATATTTACGAGCAAACGGAGTAAGTTTTTGACCTTCTATGTATTCTATACGAAATATTTTTGATGAATATAAAAGTTAAAAGCCTCATATTTTTGACTTCTTCATCGATAGTAATCTCATCTATTATAATTTTGTAACTAGCAGGGAGCAGTTAAAATTCAAGATGTGAAATATAAAGGGTTATCAGGATCGACGACAAGTCGTTATGGAATAAATTTCAACTGTAGTGCAACAACACCTTGCACAGGCATCGAAATGCAAGATATAAACATTTTTAATAATAATGGACAAAAATCCGAATCATTTTGCAGAGGTGCTAAGATTGTTAAGAAAGTTTCTGTTAGGCCTAAAGTATTGTGCTAGAAATTATACACAATGTACGTTTTCATTGCCAATAAGGTTCTTCCTTGTATTCTTGTTGGTCATCCATCGATGAGATGACATATATTCAATAAATGAAATGGCAAATTTTTTATTTATTTTTACTGGTTTTGTTTACATGTTCACTTCTTTCATGTATACTTTAATGAATTTTTGTGATGACAATAATTATCAAATAGTCTTGGTCTGAATCATGACAATAATTTTTATGATGCCTTAGCCAACAAATCAAAACCGATGATCAGAATCATGACAACCATTTACATATAACGAAACAAAACCATGAATAAGTAAAGAATCACTTGCGGTTATTGATTTTTTCTTTCAGACGTCATGAAACAGCGAGCTCCATTTTTTATGGTATTAATGAAATCGGGGGAAACGAATGAGTAGATTAATCTATTTCTGTAAGTGTATATTAATGATATGTTATATGTATTCCCGTACAAAAAATCCAATTTTGAAAAGATTCCATTTAAGGGGTGAATGTTAGTATAATATCATTTGTAAAAACATAAATTGTTTTCAGCACCAAACAAGATAATAAGTTATACCTGCATTTGATATAGCCACGAATGCATTGTGTTATTATTAGTGAGAAAGAAGAAAAAGGACGGAAAAAAAAGAATAGAAATTCAAGATGCAAAAATAGAATTGTTATAAGGGGAAAAAATTTAAAGGACAAATTAAAGTAAATAATTAATCGCAAGGACACGCGCACAAAATTTTTACCGCTAGGACAAAGCCCAAAGCCCAGATACAATTTCAAACAAAACAAAGTATTTCGTTTGTCTTCGTCCTCCTTCCTTTCACTCAGAAATTGACGAAACTTTTGCTCGAAAGAAAAAATGGCACCGCAAACCATAAACAAATCAACATCTCCGATAGAACCACAAAAATCGACAGTCGATGAACAATGAGCACAACAATCGACAATCGATGAAAACCTAACTATGCCGGAAGTTAAGAAATAAAGTGAAAATCGAAATGTTGAATCACTTCAAATAGCAGATATTCACAAAGAAAATGAAATGATAGAAGAGGAAAACCTACCTCTAGTGCAAACGATGCCGACGACAATAAAGGGAAAAAGCACAAGTTAAAACTTAAAAAACCTACATCAGTAAAAGAGCAAAAATAAAATAGAGAAAAAAGAAGAAAGGGAAGACATGAAAAAAATATAACAATTGAAAGCAGACCAGAAACAAGTCAAAGTATATCAGAGAAGGTAACTAGTACTATAGAATAAAATATAACAAAGTTAGTATAGTTTTGTTGTAATAGCATTATTATTTTTTGCATAAAACAAAGAAGAGGACATGTAGCAGCAAATGCCTGCGGAGAAAGCAGCTAAAGACAATATGCAAAAAAGGGAACAAAGAACAAAAAGCAGAAATGAAAAAATGATTCAGAACAAAATACAAACAGAAACCGAGGTAATTGAAATTGCAAAATTATAAAACTAGTACTAACAATTTCATATTGTTAAATGTATTCTAAAATTATCAAAAATGTTAAAGAGAAAAATCTCAGAAAAAAGAAGGGAAAAAAGTTGCAGATGAAGAATCAGAAGAAGAACAACTCAATTAGATAAAATAAGAAACATAATAACTTTATAGCATGATAAATATTGCAAAAATAATACATGTAAATCATTAGGTAAAAGAAAAGGCTGATAATTACAACAAATTGATACCTAAGTACAACAAATAATAGTCATTATCATCTAGCGTAAATTGTTTCATAAAATAATAATAAGTATCATTTAGTTGAAATCTGATATGTACAAAAAACTTATACCTATTTACAAAAACACTGATGCATACTTATAAAAAACTGATACCTACTTGAAAAAATGATACCTTGTTGCAGAAAACTGATAATTACTTAGTATAAACTGATACCTATTTACTGCAAACTCATATCTACTTATTGCAAACTTGGAATTGTTACATATTTGACAGAAGATATTTCACTGCCGCTAATACCCAACCTATTGTTGTGTTTCAGCATAATTTGTTTCACAAATAACTTATTGTTTTTATTTTGAAATAATAGGATGAAGATGATTTTGTTAATCCACATCCAAAATGCATAAAGAAAGATCACAAAAAAATAGCAAAAAGTATCAAAATCTGAAGATAAAAAGCTTGAAAGTGCTTATAGATGTGGATTGCAAGCTGTATTCAAAATGGTAAAACTGATAAAACAAAAAAATGATCTACCTAAGAAGTAGATGGACATATTGAAGAGCTCTCCTTTCTACAATTTCTTTAGAGTTTTTAATGAAGAGAAAATTTTGATGAAAGAATGTAAAATGCATCAACACAATTTGGATGCTTTATACAAATGCTACTCAGTTGATGAAGATGCATTTTTATTTTCCAAAGAAAGGATGAAAGTTACGGCAACAAATATAAGTTTGATTTTTGGCCTATCATTAAAAGAAATTAACATCGAGCTAACTCAGAAAATGACAAACAAAACAATTCCAATGTAGTGTAGAGAATTGGCAAAGAGAAACTTTGGCAATTGCACTTATATAACAAGAAATGTTGTGGAAAAAAGAATAAACCAAAAAGTAGCAAAGTAGAAAAAAGAGTATGAAGAAGACTTGCCAACTTTAATAGTAATAGAAATACTATTAACATTCTTCTTTCCAAAAACCAACAAAAGTTAAGATGGGGACTTCTACCATACTTAATTAATGTAGATAATGCAATTGGTTTCTTGGCCACTAACGATAGAAAAGAATTTCAATAAATTTGTTAAGAAGTTCATCCACAAGCCAAGAATTATGTCGAGATGCTCCATGCTTCCATTGGTAAGATAAATTAATCAAAAATTTTATTATTTAATTTTTTTTAACAAACATATTTAATCAATTCTTTTTATATTAACAGTATTGCATTTGTGAGAAATTGCATCTCATTCAACAAAGACAATAATATACTGAAGCTTTACCAATTTGCAAAGTGGGACTTAAGGAAACTAAAAGACAAAGCAATCAAAGAAGTTTTTGATAATGTAAAAGAGGGTGATGTAAGTAAAAATTCCATATAATTTTTTTTAATCAATATGCTTTAACTTTTATGTAGAATAAAGTTTAATTTTATGTACTTTCTTCTATAACATAAAACTGATACTACACTAAGCAAAAATTGATACTATATCAATATGTAGTAAATAGTATCAAAAACAAAAAATAGAATGCAAAAACTAATACCAAATGTTTACTTGCTTGAAACTAATACTAATAGCATCATAAACTGATACAAAAATACAAAAACTGATACCATAGAATTACATGCTTGAAACTAATTGTGGAAGTATCAAAAACTGATACTACAATGCAAAAAATGATACCATATAATTTCACAATTGAAACTGATACTAGAAGTATAACAAACTAATACTATCAAAAACTAATACCATAGTTCTACATCCTTGAAGCTAATATTAATGTTATAAGAAACTGATACTAATATTATTAGAAAATGATACTGGAATTCAAAGACTGATACCACAGTTTTACATAATTGAACCTGATAATAAAAGTATCAGAAATTAAAAAATTAGCTATTTGTTTTATCGCATAGTATTTCCTCTTTTCATTACAATAAAAATTCAGTTATCATTGCAAATTAAAATCATAGCTTAAAACTAAAACAAATTTTCCAATACCAATTTTGTAGGTGAAAGAAATCAAAAATCTTAGACCATATGAAGAAGGTCTACTTCAAACAGAAACTATTGAACAAAATTTCACCAAAATTCAAAAAGAAAAGCATGGAAAAAAAGAAAGTTTGAAGAAACCAAAGAAAGTGCACATTCGTTTGAGGAAGACATAAGCACCAGGATCTTCCAAATGCATATAAAAGATTTGGAAGAAGAAACAAAGAAAACAAAAAAAGAATTAGAAGTAGAAAATAGAAGAAGAATTAAAGCAGAGCGAGAAATTTTAGGGTTGAAAGAAGAGTTGAAAGAAATTAAGTTGAAGCTGAAAGAAAATGAAGAGAAAAGATCACAGGCTGAAGACAACACCAAGAAATTTGATGATGATTGAATGACAGTGAAGAAAACGACGAAAATAAAAAAAGAAAATTTCAATGTACAAAGCGACATTTTACAAACCGAACTAAATGCAGATACTTTTGTAGAATTGGAAATAGGAAGAAATGTAGAAAATAAAGAAACAAAAGCTGAAGAATGTTGTAATAACCCACCTTTTTGGATGGTTCAAATCGACAACAAACCACACATGTCAGAATCAAACCTTTCAAAAGGGAGGATTGTTAATGCGGTAAATAAGAAAAAAAAGAAAAAGGAAAGAGAAAAACAAAATACAGAATCTCGCAGCGTAACGACAAAATATAATAATCAAATAAACAGTTCATGATGCTATTTTACAAATAAAATTCGATTACACTTTTACAAATTCAAATCAGAGTTATACATATATCATAAATAACCAAATAATGCAGCGAAAAACAGAATGTAGTGGAATAATAAATAGCAATAATATACCGAATCTTCGTCTTCGTCCACCAGAAATAGTCTCCAATGCTGAAAAACTCAGGCTGACCCGAGCATAAAGGAAAATAATACACTCGAGTCAGAACTAAAATTCTTATGCAAATTAAATCAAAAGTATATGAAATAAGGAATGCAGATAACTACATTTTTGAAGGTTCAAATTTCTGGAAATGTTATTGTTTCCATATTCAAAATAAAATGGGTTTCACAATAGATCCATTCTAGTATATTACAAATTTACATAACAATTCCCAGTTAAATTTCATAGTTTTAGACATTTGATTTATAAAAATGTTCCAAAGTTTCAATATTCACCTTTTTTGGAAACTTCCAAATGTTTCAAAATTTAATTTTGAAAAATTTCAAGTAAGGTAACGATAGTTTACTTCCCAAAATCATTTTTATGGTTCAAATAGTAATCTAAACATACTATTTTTCCTCTGATGTAAATACTTGAAATTCATGGGTTTTACATCCTTATTTATTGTGCAAAAAATCAATATGAAAATTTAAATAATTACAATTAAACTATAGGGTGATAACAAGGATATATCAAATAAATGAACAAATATACATTCAATCACAATAGCATCCATCACAACATACAATCAACATTCAAATCAGTCAATTCAACAAATCAACCAATTCAATAACATGTCACAATAATTATTAGTCCTCACATATTGGAATTTAGCTATTCAAATTAAATATTAATAAATATTCCAAGCCAACAATCAAAAATTTATCACTACATGACCTGGTTTAACTTGCAATAAAATTTTAGTATTTCATGAGTGAGTTTAAACACTCACCTTCTGGATTTCCCTTTTGTAGTCGGATTTGGATCCGCTACTACTCCCTCTTTTCGATTTGTTTCCTTCTATCTTAATCTTTTTTTAAGAATGTTTTGGACGAGATAGAGAAATTGTTATAGATCTAACCTTAAAGAAAAAGATTTGGAAAAAAGAATAATGTTTGGAAAAGAAGAACAAAATTTAAAGAAGATGATGAATTGAAAAAGAAAAGGAAGCCTTCAAAAAGAAGAAGAAGAAGAAACAAAAAGATTAAAAATGAAGCAACAAAAAAAGTATAAGGAGATTTAAGGAAGAGAAAAATATGAAAACGGAAAAGGGAAGGTGAAGAGAGAGAAAAAAACGAGATGGAAGTTTTATTTGGAAAATGAAGCTACAAAAGATGAGATTAGAAAATGAAATATGTCTAACGGAATGAGGATGGAAACAAATGAAAAGCTAATAAGGTATATATATAAACAAACTAGGAATTGAAATAAAGTAAAATATGAACAACTCTAAAACGTAATATTGAAAGATGTGGACTAAATGAATATCAGGTGATAGAAGAATTAAAATACAAATGAAGAAATAAAATTATACATTATTTAATAATAAGGAAATAAAGGTGGAGGGACAAAATGCACGTTTAGTTTTAAATGCTTTAGGCATTGATAATGTATAAGGAAATGTATGTAGGAATGAGAAAATTTGCAAACCAAAGGAAAATAAAAATTATAATAACCAAAAATGAGATGGAAAGAATTAAATATACCGTAAAAGTTTAAGCTTAGGCATTAAACCGAAGGAGAAATGAACGGGCCAAGTTTTAATAACGTGGTAACTATTTTAAAACGTACATGCAATAAATAAATAAAAAAGAAATGAAGGGACCACATACACATCATGAAATTCACTTTTTTTCGTAACATAACCAAATTAATTTCATTCACTCATATAATACTCAATTTGTACATATATAAATTTTTATCTACGCACAATTAATAAAATTATACTTACCTTAAAATGAAAATGTTCAGTTCTTTTATTTCCATTAAAGCACCATTTCTGTTTAACACAAAATGTACGTTTCGTTTATTAAATCTATTATTGCAATCAAAATTTTCTTTCGTTTTAATCGAAATCTATCCATTACGTTAATTGCAATGAATAACAAAGTTAAATTTCAAAATAGATAAACCAAAATGAATGAGAAATAGGATAATTGTATCCTTAAGTCATATAAACATGTTTATAAATTTGTTGTTTTACACCACCATAATAAATAACTTACTTAAACTATAATCCTATTCTTGAAATCAATCTGTATGCTAAAACAGCGTTCAAATAAATATATATTTCCTTTTTTTAACAAAACATTCTATTCTTTACTCTAATGAAATTAAATCTACATTCACAAATGAAACATTTCAAGGCAAGGCTCGCGTGTAAATAAATAAAACTTACTAGAAGACCAACAGAGGCATGTATTTAATGAAAGAAAATAGTAATAAAATAAAATAAATGGAAGCGACAGATTTAAATTTGAGAATGTAGTCCGTACATAGAAATCACAAATCAAATATACTTAAAAAAACAATTCATTTTAACATATTTTATTAACCCTAATATACTTAAATTTACACACATATATGTATTTTTATTTAGTAAACAGTAAATAAAATTAAACACTACAATTAACATAATGAGGACCGCCACCCCACACATTAAATGATGAACTGAGACCCCAAAGTCAAATTTGAAACGGAATAAATCTCCTATGTTAATATGCTAACTATTCCAAATCAAAAACTTAACCAACTCTTCAAGTTGTTTTCTTACCATTTTATTATTGTATATTTTTTTAATTAAATTCAAATTAAGGAATATTTAAATAAATAAAATATTCCAACTAGAAACATACAACAAAATTCAATTCTTTGTTTAAATGAAATTAAATTAACATTCATTGATGAAATATTCACTTTATTTGATAAGAATATTCTTATCAAGAAACCTTCCTTTTCTTTTATTTTCATCAAAATGTATTACTTTTTATTACACATTCATTTACAATTAAAACCTCCCCCTTTAAAACCAACTTATATTTAAAGATTATCTCATTAAACAGTCACAGAATTAAAACTTCGTACAACCACATCATTTCTTTATCAATTAATTTCATATTATCATTATATTTGTACCAAATTTAAGTGCTTACAATTTGAACGTAATATTTCTCAATGAAATTCTCATTATATTTTTAACACAAAACATATGTTCCATATATCATTAATTAATTACCATTTACTTCTGTCTCTTATTAATGGCAAGATATAATTACTATTACTTACAATGATTAAATCTCAAAACATAGCCTAATACAGGGAAGATAATTAATCCAATTGTCTATATTAAACCCAATATCTATATACTAATTTAATTCTAACATTTAATTACAAATGTAATAAAACCTGTTCATTTTTTATTTAAATTTCAAACAAATCCTTTTATTTTGATTTACATTCTCATTATTAAATCAAGTATTCCCTTATGCAATTGATTAACATAAGTTTTACACTCACCACTCAACAGTTAATGTTTCTTCTTATATCCATTGTAATATTTCAATTACATTAATTCTCCATTAATTACCAAATAAATTTCTAACGGATTTAATAATAAGAGAACAAATAAAACAAAGGTTATACATTTTTTTTTGAGAAATATGTGTGATCCTCTACAGGAGAGGAGAGCACACATGCACACTTACATAACAACAATAGTATAGGAGCTGCGAACAAGCCTGGCAGGTAGCCAAAGACACTCCCGTACAAAAGAAAAATCAAACCCACCCAAACTCCAAAAAAAAAATTAAAAACTAACCCTAGAGAGACAACACCGTCCATATTCTATGGCCTGAAGCAACACCAAACGAGAAGTAGCCATCAGAAAATGCTTCTGCAACTGCAACCTCAACAGCCAAGCTGAAACTACTTGATATACTACAACTACACAGACCACTAACAAACTCCAAAACCACAAAAAATCAAAATAAATCCTAAAAAAAACAACAACCCTCAATCAAAAGACTTTAAAGCTTTACGATTTAAACGAGGACTTCTCCTAATAATACCAGCTGAATAACTCTTACTGTTTCTTTTCCTTACTTTGGCTGAACGAAGTAATTCTCTAGCATGGGCAGGAGAACGAGGAAATCTTCCTATAGAAGCAAGACAGCAATACATAACGAATCTAAAACCCCCAGTCCAATAATAGACAGCTCTATTAGAACCGACGTTCTTGGGACAAGAACGCTCAGAATGTCTCTGTAAATCAACAAAACCCATAGAACTAGAATCAACCAAATCATTATTAGAAGAAACAACATCACCATGCTTTAAATCTCCTATTGCGATATACTGTGACACATCAGAACATGCACACTGACAATTGCTCACAACATTGTTATTAGCCCGTTTCAAAAGTGCCATGTTAGTATCACCATGTGTATCAGCTATTTCGTGAGCACACTGCGAATTTGCATAAAAAACCTCATCTGAATTAACAAAACCATGAAGAGAATTATCAAAATCATCATTAAAAATCTCTTTTAAAGCTCCACTGTGACACCCTCTACCAGATCTGACTGACAATCCTTAAGACCAACAAACTTACGAGAAATGTTGATAAAATTTCCAATAACAGAATTAGCATTCTCACCCAAAATAACATTGCCATTCTCCTTCTTACCAATGATGCCTGACACCCATACACACAATATAGGTGCAATATTAAACCAATCTAGTACAAGGCCTCGACCCACATCTGAAGATTCACTCAAAGCCATGTTATCCTTTTCCGCAACAAAACTATGAAAATCTGCCATGCTCTCAAGAATATCAATAGCCATAACTGATTTCTCTACTCCAATATTAGAGTATTGAATTGAAGAACAATTCAACCTAATAGGAACAGCAATTTCCAGATTACCAGAAACATCATCATTAGAACAGGGACTGACCTCAAAAGACAACAATTTATACTCATCTCCAATATCTAAATAGGGGATAGAAGCATCATTTAAAACTTCATCAGACAAAAAGGATGCAGCATCTATATGATTTGCAATCTGCATATCATGCACACTGAGAGGACTGATATCAATAAATGAGCTATCGTTTATTGAAACCGGACAGACAAATTTCTCTTCAATTACTTCAGGCAAAGAAATTGACAAAATCTCATCGAAGACCACACCATGAGAAGTCTGATCTGGAATGTCAATGATCTTATACAATTCATCACCACCATGACAGCAATCCTCAACAGAACTAACAGCAAAATCACCACCTATATTCCTCTCAAACAAGTTATAGTTTCCGGAAGTCTTTGAACAAAATAAACTAACAACAGAGTCACCTTTGAATGCTAAAGAATCACTGTCTGAATCGAAAGATACTAGATCAATAACTTGGTCTGCAATGACAGTATTCAAGCAATCAAAACAGTTTCTAGTTTCTAGTTCGAAAACCTAAGGAATTGCTCTCATACCACTAACACGAGTAAACTCAAGATCTTCAGCAATTACAAGAGAATTTGAAACAAAAGAACTCTTCACTTTGTTAGCAATAGTTGCATCTGAACAAAGTATCACTAAGGCATCCAGTAGCATAGGATCTTGATTAATGTGCACATCTTCATTATTTTCAAAAATGACATAGAATTTATGATCTGTTTCCTCTACCTGATTATCAATAATCAAATCACTATCAACAGGAAGCTTGGATGACGAATTTCCAAAGTAGTCATTAGGGTCTCCAAATTTATCGATATACCCCTTGCCTATACTAGGTGAATTTATCACATCAAAGTGAAAAAATAATTCTTCTAAAAGTTGCAATCCATCATTTCTCTACTGCCATTAATTGTCTAGAAGCAAACCTTTAAGTATCAAAAACTTTAACGTGAATTGAAATCCATGGTCAATAAGTTGTGGTCCAGTTGCTAAAAATTTTGATTTCAATAAGTACCTATTCTGATCGGCATTAATCTGGTTTTCAGGAACCGCAATCTTAGAATTTGACAAGCAAGAAACTTTCTTGTGCCCAAATTTGCCACAGGCGAAACATCTAATGGGGTCACGACATTGATACGCGAAGTGATCTTTGTCCCCCCATCTATAGCAAAAGATCCTTTTCCCAGACCGGATATTAAAACGCTGACGATCCCACAGGCTACCACTAGATTGAGTTGGCAAAACCGGTAATCCGTCTTTAACAGCTTGGGCATAAGATCGAACTTGAGATTTGCAACCAGAACTCCAGATTGAATTAGGCAATATTGGTCTCGAATTTGATTGAGAGATCGGAGGGAAAGAATGATTGTAAGAAGTTGGATTATCTCGATTTAGCATAGAAGAAAAAGAGTAACTAGAATCAAGATTGAGAAACTTCTTAGAAGAACGAACGCCATTTTCTTGATGATGAAAGTTTTTCTAGAACGCCATTGTATATACTTTGAATTTTTGACCTAAACAACGGTTATACATTAATAATCCATATTTATTAACTTATTGTTTACAAATGAAGGTTAATAAATTTACGTACAAAATAATTGATTTCATGCTCCATATTAAAACCAATTGCAATTAATAACATAAGGTTACATAATTTATTATATTCCTTTTTAACCTTTATTATTTTAATTGATTGAAATTACGTTAACATAGTATAGTAGTCAATTCAATCAATATTAGCCAATTATATGTTTTATCTCATTAAATTATTTGTTTTAAGATTTATCTTAAAGTCAAATTTTCTAATCTTATAAGATTCAATTTAATGAATCATAAATTTTAATTTCTGAAAATATTAAAGCCCAAAACCTTATTAAATTTAATATTTTTAATTATCAAAATATGGGTTGTTACAGTCTCCCCCACTCAAACTTTTTCGTCCTCGAAAAGGAACAAGAAGGAATTGAGGAATTTGAAATATTTTATTCAAAATGATAAATTTATAAACAATTTAACTTACATATTTAAATTTAATATAAATTTGAAAATAACTCCATTCGGTTATTGAATATAAATATAAGTTTTTGGTATTTACCCTTGAAGAGAAAAGAAATATTTCAACATATCTAAAAATTTAGTTAAAACATTTAACCTCATTCACTTAGTAAAAATATAAGATATATTTGAAACATCCTCATGGCATTATGCAAAGATTTTTCAAAAGTCTAAAACAATGTTAGAAATTTATATCAAAACATTATAATAATTTTTAAAATAAGGTTCCTTAAATCCAAAAAATTTATTAAACTCATTATTTTTAAAATAAGTATAAACTCATTATTATTAAACTGAAACTAATAATGTACTCAAATCTTTAATTAAATTTCTTAATCAAAGTATAAAATTTCATACCTTCATAATTAATTTAAACACTTGTTTCAAAATGAATATTCTAATACAAAATTCAAATAGTAAATAAACCTATAAACTTTACGATTAGTATTTTGAAATCAAGTAAATATTTCAAGCTATACTTCCAACATAGGGATTCAAATTTATTTGTCAAGTATATTGTTATAAATAAACTTATCAAATCAAATTTTTTTTCCCATTTATATAGTATCTTTAAATTCTACATTCAAAGAAACTTATATATATTTTACTTGCAATATTCATTTGAAAGCTTCATCTGCAAATAAATCGTCTTTAATACTTTATTACTTTACAAAAATTCATTTGTAAAATTTCTTGCTTCATTTTTAAATACCATTTAAATATTTTAAATAAAATTTTTATAAATATATGTAAACTATTTGAAAATAATCATTTACATCATTACTTATATTTAAAAAGAAACTACTGAAACACTTAAATCCATTATTTATAAATTTATTAATTTTATCTCAAGATACTTTCCAAATTTTATTAATAAATCAATAATCATTTACTTTAAATATATTTTATTTAATTATTAACTTCTAAAATATTTACAACATTGATAATTTACTATTAAACCATGTTGTAAGTTATTAAACAATAATTTAAACATTTTGAAGTATATAGAATTGACAAAAAATGACCAAAATTACTTTTATATAATATTATATCAAAGTACTTTTATTACTCGATGTCTTAAAAGGTTTATCCTCGTTCTTGCCGACTCTGGCCATGCGTTGATCTGGCGCAGAGCTAGAATTCTTCAAGTAATTAGTAAACCTGTTTCAACACCCAGTGAAAATACTTGAAAAACCTTTTGAAAACAGATATGGAAAGTACAATCCAAACAAAACAACCAAACCAAAACCTTTGTCCAACCATAGTTCGAAGATACACAATGGTTACACCTGGATCCCCCAGGAAACAATCCGTATCCGTAAGCTTTCTCTGCCCTGCGAGTTACGCCATGATGACTAGTAGGGTGCAGGATACACAATGGTTACGCCTGGGTCCCCCAGGAAACAATCTGTACCCCTAGGCCGTCTCAGCTAGGCAGTTTCGCTACTAATGCGACCTACACAGGTTGCAGGATACACAATGGTTACGCTGGATCCCCCAGGAAACAATCTGTACTCCTAGGCCAGACTCAGCCAGGCAGTTGCGCAACGCAATCGCGAGAGAAAAAAACCATGGGTTACGCCACGGTGGGAACACTCGAGTATCGCATTCAGACAACCAAAAATGAGAGAGAATAATATTGATAGAATGAATCCACAATGTGGCCACAAAGCGAATATCAAGCAGAAGGCACTTTCCATATCTTTACTTCGAAAATATGTATCATATAGTACCTTTTCAAATCACTTTCAAATTTCATACTTATATAAAGTCCATTATATGTAGGATTCCATTTTCAATCGAATACTTTCCAAATTGAGTAACTTTCAAATCAATAGGTTTCAAATCAATTTCCTACTATACAAATCAGTTTTATATAAGTTCGATAACTCCCAAATCAAGTATTTAGTAAATCAAGGTTCTCAAAATTTTCTCGTTTCTAAATCATTTCAGTTTCAAGGTCATATATGATTTCATAAAATTTTCTTCCAAATTAAATATATTCAGTTTCAAAGTTTCTTAAACAATAGGTTTAGAAAATAATCCAAATTTCCAAATCAACAAAATTTAGGTCAAACAAATTCATTTCCAAAATCAACATATAAGTACTGGCTTTAATTCCAATATAATTTCAAAACCAAATATTCTTCTCAAAATCAATTATACTCAAAATGGTTTCTAAATTTATAATTATCCCTTTAAAACCTTTAAACTATTTATTTCTATATGAAAAATCCAATTTTCCTTTTTCAAATTATTTATTTAACAAAAGTTTCAAATTTACTTAAGTCATACTCTTCATACATTAAGCATACAAAACTAAACTTATATTCTTTATCAAATATTTTATACTCTTCAAAATTTTTTAGTTTTAAAATTTTAAACCTTGATTTGGAAGTGCTCAAACCTTCAAAATACTCAGTGAAATCAAATTTCAAATCCAAGAGTTGGAAATCAGCAACAAATCAGTAAATAATTTTTTTTTATAAATAGAGTTATACTAAATCAAATCGAAAACTTGAGGATTGAACACCGACTTACTTTAAATTATTTCAAACATATATACCTATATCTTTCGAATATCAAATCATGCTTCGGAATTTGAAATCAAAATTGGTTTCTCAAAGTCACTCGCATAGCAAAGATATCAAAGTGCCCTCTCCCCACTTTGAAACTCGAAAATCAATGTCGATGATGCGTGCACTCATCACCGAAATTATTTTCCAGCGACATAAGTGAGTTCTGGACTTCTATTTTCTTGAAAACTTCTTTGAACTTTTTTTTTCTTTCGAAATCCTTGGAACTCATTTGAAGTCATTTGAAACATTTCTTATTCAGAAAATACTTTCAAATCTTATTATTATATATATTTCAAAATCTTAAACCAATTTTCAAAAATACCAGAGTCCAATTTCTCGAATTTCAAATTCAAAACCTTTCGGTTATAAATCATTTTTATATAAATCAATTTTCTTATAATATTTTCAAAATTTCAAATCTTTTCGAAACTTCAAATTCTCATTTTTTTTATAGGTATATAATCCTTATCAAAACATTTTCTCTTTTATATATAGAATAAAATCATAGTTACAAATATATAAATTTCGGTATATAAAACAATTTTAAAATACAAACACATTACCGATAACTATATTAGTCATAAAATATTACTCCTTTAAATATATCATATAATACAGAAAAAATAATTTCATTTCAAAATTTATACAAAACATTTTTATAACACTAACAAATACGCGCTCTCGTATATACACTCAGACAACTCATTCTAGGGTATTACTACCCTATCTCTAATGAGTTAACCCCAACAGACTAAGGTATGTCTAAACCAAAGCTCTGATACCAACTGTAACAACCCACCTTTTTGGATGGTTCAAATCGACAATAAATACACTGGTACTTGTGTTCTTCCTTTACGGTCAGCCTCTCGACTGCACCACCAACCCCCGCGGGGACATGTAGGAGTAAGAGTCAACCGTTCACTACCAAACCAGGAAGCGAGAACCCCCTATCGTGCTGCACCCTCCGAGTGCAATGACAGACACACATGTCAGAATCAAACCATTCAAAAGGGAGGATTGTTAATGGGGTAAAGAAGAAAAGGAAAGAGAAAAACAAAATACAGAATCTCGCAGCGCAACTACAAAATATAATAATCAAATAAACAGTTCATGAAGCTATTTTACAAATAACATTTGATTACACTTTTACAAATTCAAATCAGAGTTATACACAAATCATAAATAACCAAATAATGTAGCGGAACACAGAATGTAGTGGAATAATAAAAAGCAATAATATACTGAATCTTCATCTTCATCCACTAGAAATAGTCTTCAATGCTGAAAAACTCGGGCTGACCCGAGCATAAAGGAAAATAATACACTCGAATCAGAACTAAAAATTTTATGCAAATTAAATCAAAAGTATATGAAATAAGGAATGTAGAGTACTACACTTTTGAAGGTTCAAATTTTTGGAAATGTTATTATTTCCATATTCAAAATAAAATGGGTTTCACAATAGATCCATTCTAGTATATTACAAATTTACATAACAATTCCCAGTTAAATTTCATAGTTTTAGAGATTTGATTTATAAAAATGTTCCAAAGTTTCAATATTCACTTTTTTTGAAAACTTCCAAATGTTTCAAAATTTAATTTTGAAAACTTTCAAGTAAGGTAACTACGGTTTACTTTTCAAAATCATTTTTATGTTTCAAATAGTAATCTAAACATACTATTTTTCCACTGATGTAAATACTTGAAATTCATGTGTTTTACATCCTTATTCAGTGTGCAAAAAATCAATATGAAAATTTAAATAATTACAATAAACTATAGGGTGATAATAAGGATATATCAAATAAATGAACAAATATACATTCAATCACAATTGCATCCATCACAACATACAATCAACATTCAAATCAATCAATTCAACAAATCAACCAATTCAATAACATGTCACAATAATTGTTAGTCATCACATATTGGAATTTAGCTATTCAAATTAAATACTAATAAATATTCCAAACCAACAATCAAAAATTTATCACTATATGACCTGGTTTAACTTGTAATAAAATTTTAGTATTTCATGAGTGAGTTTAAACACACACCGTCTGGATTTTCCTTTTCTAGTCGGATTTGGATCTGCTACTTCTTCCTCCTTTCGATTTGTTTCCTTCCATCTTAATCTTTTTTTAGAATGTTTTGGAAAAGATAGAGAAATTGTTATAGATCTGGCCTTGAAGAAAAAGATTTGGAAAAAAGAATAATGTTTGGAAAAGAAGAAGAAAATTTAAATAAGATGAAGAATTGAAAAAGAAAAGGAAGCTTTCAAAAAGAAGAAGAAGAAACAAAAAGATTAAAAATGAAGCAAAAAAAATGAAGGAGATTTAAATAAGAGAAAAAAATGAATATGGAAAGAGGAAGGTGAAGAGAGAGAAAAAAATGAGATGGAAGTTTTATTTGGAAAATGAAGCTACAGAAGATGAGATTAGAAAACGAAATATGTCTAAAGGAATGAGGATAGAAACAAATGAAAAGCTAATAAGGTATATATAAACAAACTAGGAATTGAAATAAAGTAAAATATGAACAACCCTAAAACGTAGTATTGAAAGATGTGAATTAAGTGAATATGAGGTGATAGAAGAATTAAAATACAAATGAATAATTAAAATTAGAGATTATTTAATAATCAGGAAATAAAGGTGGAGGGACAAAATGCACGTTTAGTTTTAAATAATTTAGGCATTGATAATGCATAAGGAAATGTATGTAGGAATGAGAAAATTTGCAAACCAAAGAAAATAAAAATTACAATAACCAAGATGAGATGGAAAGAATTAAATATAGCCGAAAAGTTTAGGCTTAGGCATTAAACCGAAGGAGAAATGAACGGGCCAAGTTTTAATAACGAGGTAACTATTTTAAAACGTACATGCAATAAATAAATAAAAAAGAAATGAAGGGACCACATACACATCTTGAAATTCAATTTTTTTCGAAACGTAACCAAATTAATTTCATTCACTCATATAATACTCAATTTGTACATATATAAATTTTTATCTACGCACAATTAAAAAAATTATACTTACATTAAAATGAAAACGTTCAGTTCTTTTATTTCCATTAAAGCACCATTTCTGTTTAACACAAAATGTACATTTCTTTTATTAAATCTATTATTGCAATCAAAGTTTTCTTTCCTTTTTATCGAAATCTTTCCATTACGTTAATTGCAATTAATAGCAAAGTTAACTTTCAAAATAGATAAACCAAAATGGACGAGAAATAGGATAATTGTTTCCTTAAGTCATTTAAACATGTTTATAAATTTGTTGTTTTACACCACCATAATAAATAACTTACTTAAATTATAATCCTATTCTTGAAATCAATCCGTATGCTAAAACAACGTCCAAATAAATATATATTTCCTTTTTTTAACAAATCATTCTATTCTTTACTGTAATGAAATTAAATCTACATTCACAAATGAAACATTTCAAGCCAAGGCTTGCGTGTAAATAAATAAAACTTACTGGAAGACCAACAGAGGCATGTATTTAATGAAAGAAAGTAGTAATAAAATAAAATAAATGAAAGCGACGGATTTAAATTTGAGAATGTAGTCCGTACATAGAAATCACAAATCAAATATACCTAAAAAACAATTCATTTTAACATATTTTATTAACCCTAACATGCTTAAATTTACACACATATATGTATTTTTACTTAGTAAACAGTAAATAAAATTAAACACTACAATTAACATAATGAGGACCGCCACCCCGCACATTAAAAACTGAACTGAGACCCCAAAGTCAAATTTGAAAGGAATAAATCTCCTATGTTAATATGCTAACTATTCCAAATCAAAAACTTAACCAAACCTTCAAGTTGTTTTCTTACCATTTTATTATTGTATATTTTTTTTAATTAAATTCAAATTAACGAATATTTTTATAAATCAAATATTCCAACTGGAAACATACAACAAAATTCAATTCTTTGTTTTAATGAAATTAAATTAACATTCATTGATGAAATATTCACCTTATTTGATAAGAATATTCTTATCAAGAAACCTTCCTTTTCTTTTATTTTTATCAAAACGTATTACTTTTCATTACACATTCATTTACAATTAAAACCTCCCCATTTAAAACAAACTTATATTTAAAGATTATCCTATTAAAGAGTCACAGAAATAATACTTCGTACAACCACATCATTTCTTTATCAATTAATTTCATATTATCATTATATTTGTACCAAATTTAAGTGCTTACAATTTGAACGTAATATTTCTCAATGAAATTCTCATTATATTTTTAACACAAAACATATGTTCCACATATCATTAATTAATTACCATTTACTTCTATCTCTTATTAATGGCAAGATATAATTACTATTACTTACAATGATTAAATCTCAAAATATAGCCTAATACAGGGAAGACAATTAATCCAATTGTCTATGTTAAACCTAATATCTATATACTAATTTAATCCCAACATTTAATTACAAATGTAATAAAACCTGTTCATTATATATTTAAATTTCAAACAAATCCTTTTATTTTGATTTACATTCTCATTATTAAATCAACTATTCCCTTATGCAATTGATTAACATAAGTTTTACACTCACCACTCAACAATTAACGTTTGTTCTTATATCCATTGTAATATTTCAATTACATTAATTCTCCATTAATTACCAAATAAATTTCAAACGGATTTAATAATAAGAAAATAAATAAAACAACGATTATACGTTAATAATCCATATCTATTAACTTATTGTTTACAAATGAAGGTTAATAAATTTACGTACAAAATAATTGATTTCATACTCCATATTAAAACCAATTGCAATTAATAACATAAGGTTACATCATTTATTCTATTCCTTATTGACCTTTGTTATTTAAATTGATTGAAATTACGTTAACATAGTATAGTAATCAATTCAATCAATATTAGCCCATTATATGTTTTATCTCATTAAATTATTTGTTTTAAGATTTATCTTAAAGTCGAAATTTCTAATCTAATAAGATTCAATTTAATAAATCATAAATTTTAATTTCTGACAATATTAAGGCCCAAAACCATATTATATTTAATACTTTTAATTATCAAAAATTGGGTTGTTACAAGTGTGTACAAAAAAGAGTAGATAAAACAGAAGAAATGAAGAAGCATATGCCCATCGAAATAGAAAGTGAAATGGGTAAAAAACAAATAATGAAAAAATATAATGTGAACATGAAGAAAAAAAAACAGACTCCAACTTAAGTGCATCAAAAAGAAGAGTTGAAAAAATAAAGTCAAGTGCAGAGAGACAAAACAGAAGATACTCAACATCTTCAAGAGGATATAGAAGTAATAAATCAAAATGCACCATACGTCATTTCGGTGCTTGACTTTACCCCTCCATCTTTCTAACTTTATGACACACAAGACATTGAAAGTGAAAAAACTGAAGAAAAAAAGATGCAGAAGAACTTGTGCAACCAGCTGTTAGAAAATAGAAAGAAACAGCCACAAAATTAAGTGACTAAAAAAATCAAAGCAACGCAAAAAATGACAGCTTCTTATGTTCAAAGATTGAAGGGAAGAACAAGAGTGAAAAAACAACATGATAGCTTTGAATATGGGATGAAACAAAAAAGTTGCTAAAAAACCAAAACCTGGAAAAAAAGATGTTGAAAACAAAAGTGAACAAGAAAATATTCCAACGCCACTTGCAGTAACAGGGCCAACACTTTCATAGATAGGGCTTGGACATTGCAAATGTTTGATCTATCTCAACGGTGAGCAAGAAAACGTGATCAAAACATTCTTTTCATTAATGATATCATCACAAAAGTAAGTGTACAAATATGTATAATAATTTTATATATGAAATTAAGTTTATTTATCATATACAAATTGTTTTTGTTAACATAGTGTAGTGGCATGGGAAGATAAGGACACAATCAGAGGAGGTTGTGTCATAACAAAGAATGCGCTAAAACATGTACTAGAAGGAAACGAGACAGACGGGTAGGTACATATTTTTTTTTCTTTACATCAAAACTAATACCAAAACAAAAGCATAAATGGTGCCCAAATCCACAACATGTTTAAAGAGACTTGATGCTTTATTATTTTTATACTTATCAATATACATAGCCAATATTAACATTACTAATACTATTTACAATTGAATATTGCTTCATCAATAAAAAACTTATACTTTTCTGATTTCAATACAGATTATAGATTGGTATGTTTCAAAATGTGAACTCGAAGAACACAAATATGCTTTCACAACTACAATGACGGTAAATAAAGCTTTAATATCCAAGTACATAATAATTGCTTCATTTATTAAATCATAACTTATTTTCATATTAAATAGAAAGCAATTGTGTGTGATATAAAGGGTGTGAAAAAAGTCTTGTCCTCCCTATGCTAGAATCCATTGTACGGGATAAATTTGCCGAAAGTATATATTTTCCTTTGCATTGTGAGAAGCACGCGACATTAGTGACTTTAACATACCCAACAATGTAATGGTGCCATGTTGATTCTAATCACCCTTGAAGATCAAATGGAAGATACAATTCCAATTTAAAAGAAGCTACAAAATTTGTATGAGATTTCTCTTTCCTTTTAAAAAAATACTTATCACGGTGAATATGACATAAATTTTTAATATATTACCTATTTTAGAGACATGAAATAGAGGACATGCTCAAAGAAATCTGAAAAAGCAATAACATAACAGACATGGAGGTGAAACCAAACGATATGCATCAAATAAAGTGTGCACAGCAACCAGAAGACACGTAAGTTTTTTGGGTCAAAATGTTATCTACTGAGAACAAAATGAACAATACAATTGAAACTACTAGTCATAATCAATTGATAGTTTCTCATAATTCAAATTATCTATGTTTTTGCATTATAATATTTCATACATACTTCTATACATCATTGTATACATTTAATATTTAATTGAATTTGATGCTTAAGAAAAATATTGAAAATTATTATCTCTCAATTCAATAAACTTTTAGTTCAGAAATAAACAGTTACTCCAGGATGAAAACTGATAACTACATAAAAGAAACTGATACCGATAGAAACAAAACTAACACCTATATAAAACAAACCGTTACCTACAGAAATTAATACTAAGTGTGCTAATAAAACTATTAAATATTATAATTCAAAGCATACTATATTCCTGTAACATTATCTTTGATATTCAAATTTTTATATTAATTATAAACCTATTAATACAACTGATGCAAATTGATACTAATATTACATTTTGGTTTCAACAGGCTTGACTATGTAATATTTTTAGTGATATTCATCGTTTCGCTAAACAAAAGTAGGATACCAATAAAAATGAAAAAGAAGGAAATATTATCAACAAGCGCAAAGATTGTACATGCAATATTAATAGATGTTGAACATTGCTGGAATCTATCTAGATACATGTCAAGCTTAGAAGAACAAAGAAAAAAAGAACTAAATTAACATTGCGTTAATTCACAATTAAATTTGGTACTTGTAAAGTACTATTGAAATGTGTACTTGTGAAGTAATGATGTTCTGTTGCAATTTCATACTTATGAAGTAATGTTGTTCTATTCTTAATACAAAGCTGCTCTTACTTGTAAAAGTGATACTGATCTCCTGGAATGATATATTGTAGTTGATGTTCTTTTCTTTTCCTGTTGTTTATATTATAACAAGATTAACTAGCATATATTCTATCATGCAACTATGGATCCCACATAATATTATCAGTTGTATAATGATATTATCAAATTTCATATAATATTTCAATACAAAACACTAATTGGGTATCAGTTCTTATGACTGATAGTATCAGTTTTGCTAAAACTTACACTCTACATACTTTATGAAACAACAATTAGTGTTGGTGTTAGGTTTTGCTAACACCAGATATCATTCCAATTATTTAGTAGTAATGCTGTCAATTGTAGCACTTATTATAATACACGAAACTGATACTAAAAACAAACCAAAACTGATACTAAAGTCGTTTATATCCAATCAAACAAACATTATCTCCAACCAAGCTAACTGATACTGAAACTGTAAATAATGATACCAAAACTCGAAAAACTGATACTTGTAAAAACTTATAAAAATTGGAACTGTAAAAATTGATAATGTAAAAATGATACTGGTACCAAAACTTGTAAAAACAAACAACCGAACCGATGCTGCAAAAACATATAACTGATACTATCATCTATGCTAAATAGCTGAAATTAAAATCAATTTCATAATATGCTATACTAAATACAAATAAATAACAAAAGTTTCAATTACTATAGACCACCAAAACAAATCTTACATACACTTATTACTTCGAACAAATTCAAAATGTCAAATCATATACTCTTTGAAGCTTGACAATTCCATTTATTATGACCAAATTGCTTTCCCTCGCCACATCTGTTTTGCTTGTTATGAAAATATGAAAATCCTCTTTTGCGCTTTATTCATGGTCTAACAGCGCCACGTTTCTCCTTTGGTGGCTCGATAACATCTTGAATGCTACCATCAACAATAGGCCTATCATAATTTGGAATAGGATTTATGGCATTGGCATAAGAACATCGATAAGCATCAACAGTGAAATAATTCTCGACAAAATCATATACAGACCACTTAGACTTGTTCATATACTTTATAGCATGAGCATAAGGAAATCCCGTGATTTTCCATTGTTGCAACTATAAACCTGTTCCTTCAAATCAACACATCGAGAGTTTGGAGATTTCACTTCAAAAGCAAAATCAAAAGATTTATATACATCCCATCCAAATCCTTCTTCAATCAATTCACCTAAAGGTAACTCCATAGAAGGGCAATGACTTGTTCTCCACAAACAACATTCTTTTCTTCTTCTAGCCATTTGTTACATAATCTTAACACGAATACCATCTAAACAAAAAGTAATAGGCAATGCTCGTTCATCTAAAATCCAGCTATTAAAAATTTCTTCAACATTGGAACTATATTCACCATAACGTTTCCCTGAAAAAAATAAATCCACCCACTTATCAAATGGTTTATCCTTTAGAAAATTCACACCAGCAACACCACCAATTTGAAAAAAAAATTAAAATGCGCTCCTTCAAAATATAAATTACATGATGTAGAACACATTTTGAATAGATCAACAATAGACACATTTGCATTTTTGGCTTTTACTACTGAAAGAAGATTTTGTTCCATTTGCAAATAGCAATAACTGTGATAATATGAAGGAAAAACATCACGAACACCTGAAAGCAAACCATGGCGGCGATATGACATAAAAACCAAAGTACGATCTTCTTGAAGCATTTGTTTTAAATGGTTCAAAAACCATATCCATTTATCCACATTTTCTACATAAATTACACTCATAGCTAAAGGGAAGAAACCTGCAAATGCAAAAATAATTAATAAAAAACTAAAAGTAATTATGACCATAAATCTAAAACAATTCATAAAACTGATACTAACAGTAAATAAACTGATACCTAAAACCTGATATGACAACTATAAAAATAATAATAGCCACAACATTATGCACATTGATCTTCATTCTAAAAGAACAAAGTAACAAAAATTGACATATATAATGATACAAATGAAATTTCAATACTACAAAACTATAGATGATACCATATATTAACATACTTGAAACTGATAATAACAAAATACACAAACTGATACTAATCTCGTGCTAAGCAGTATGAAATTATAATACCAAATACAAACTTACAATTCAATACAATGAAAATTCTAATACTAGAAACTTGCTAATTGTAAACTACAAATCTTAAAACTGATAGCAACATAATACAAACTATGATAACAACTTAATATTAATGATTATGCCAAGTATTATGATCTCAATACAAATAAATCAAATCCGAAAACAAAGACATACCTTGATCACCATTTTTTGCAGTAGCACCCATCAACACACCCGAACGTCCCTTCAAGTGAGTAGCATCTACGAATATCATATGATGACAATACTTGAAACCAAGTAAACAAGCGCCAAAAGCAATAACCACCCTTTCAAATTCATTACTACAAGGATCAACATCCATATCAACATAACTATCTAGATTAGACTTCTTCACTGCTTCCAAATACCAACTCAAATCGTCATAAGACAAAACATCCTTACCATGCAATTCCATTAATGCAAGTTGTTTAGCATGATAAGCATAACTGTAAGACAACTGAAAATTGTATTCTCTTTTAAAATCAAGTATAATATCTTTAGGCTTTTTACTAGGACAATCACAGATCTCATCGATAATCATCGATTTAACAAACGAACTAGATATATGTGGATTATTCACATTTCCAAGACCAGCACCACAAGAATGATCAGCAACCAAATTTCTCATAAAAAACCTTTTTAGTTCTCCAGAATCACAGGAACCATGGACTTTGAAAAGACAACCATCCTTATATGAAGAGAAAATCACAGTAACTCTTGTAGCGCAATTCTTTAAAAATACTAATTCATACCCCTTTTGAATTTGATATTCCATCAAAAACTCTTTAAAACATTCAGCCCCTCCAAAAAAAAAAAAAAATTGGAAATGCATAATGTCTACCCTCTCCTCAACATATCTTTTAAAAAACTTTTACCATTAACAACAACATTTGAACAGACAGATACGGTAGAAGATGAAGAAACACAAAGATATGATGAAATTGAAATAGAAGCACCATCAACATGTTCGAATTCAGAACCCTTAACCTTAACAGTAAAACCAAAGAAAGAACTTTTCTTGTGTAACTAAAAAAAAATCATGCTCTGAATATCAGAATCAGTGTCAACCATAATAACTTTGTCCTCAAGTACATAAGAAATCTGAATAGAAGAAGCGGTTACTTGAGGCCAACGTCGACAAATCTCATTCTTCAAATCATACAAAGAGTAATCGATAGACAATCGAGTGCTGAAAGTGTTATTATTTAACACAAACAGACAAAGAAGAGTGTTATACCCACTGCCAAAAAAAAATAAAAAATAAACATCAGTAAAAATATGTTCAATTTAGAACATTGATTATTCAATTTCACAAAACTGTTACCTACCGTATACAAAACTGATACCAAGTTACTGATAATAGAAATAATGATACTAAGAAAAAATAAAAATGATACCCAAAAACTGAAACTAAAATATGATATTTTTCCACTCTATCACAACTTTTTATACAACCCAAGCAATAACACTTTTTCAATCATCCAAACATTAATGAAAGAAAATGCAAGATAACTTAAATGAAAAGCAAATTAAAATACAACACTGCATAAAGAAACGAATAATAATAAAAAACCTACTGCTACTTCCATAATTTGCCATAGATGAACGAACAAACATTGAGGACAACAACACTGTATATCATTTGTAAAAATGAGCACAAAAATCATGACCAATTTTTTTAGCTCGAATAGAAAAACAACAAAAAATAGAGTAATATAAGAATACCTAATTAATACAATTTGAAGAAAAAGAGATCACGGTACAAATATAAAAAGAAGGAGATCAACAAAACGCACGTAAACAAAATGATCGATGAACTAAATTTTCAGAAGGACGAAATTGAAATAATCGAACGACGTAGATCAATATTTTTATTGCAAGAGAGATATTTGATCACGATTGGAAATTTTGATCGAAAGGAAGAAGAAGAAGCGCGCGAAAGTGGGCTGGAAAGAAAAAACGATAATTTGTCCTTTAGAGAAAATTATTAGCGGGCTGTCCTACATCCAAAAAAAGCCCTAAAAACTATCCTTGAGGAAAATTTCCTATTGCTGTAAATCAGCTATAGTAATTGCATGTTTGACGGAAAAGAGAGCTTTTTCAGCCAGCTCGATCTAGTTTAAAATTTCCTCTTCTTTTAAGTAAATTGGTCAATAGGCCTTCTAGTAGAGTATAGTTGCAAATTAAACAATGAAAATATTTAGTATAGCCGAGGATCTATGATAATGAGGTAGGTAGTGGCCCACTAATCAATGCATCTCCTTTTGGACTTAACACATATTTGGACCTATCTCTACGGTTAATAATGAAACCATAATAAATAGAATTTCTACCGCGTAATTTTGAAATTCAGAAAATATCGTAGATAGCATCCCATATTCGATCGTTCATCAAAGAAATATAACTATTGATTTGTAACATTCACTACCATCCCCATTGTAACCGGCTATTAAAGAAATCTCATTATTAATTTACAACATTCACCACTGACTAAGCTACTTGAAATAAAGACGTTTCTGACCACCAAAGATTTTCACTTTTAATGGGCACAATAAAAAGCAACGCTATTACAATAAAATTATTTTTTGGAATTAAATAATTCTTAAATAAAAAGTGCTTAATTTATTAGACGCGCACAGGCGTGCGCATTTACACTAGTTATGATAAATACGGAGTAGAAGGCGATGGGTGGTTTGCGGACAAGAGAGGCGTGAGTCCCATGATGAGTTATAAAATACAACGATGAATTTTTGAACATGCAGTTGAAATATATTACTCATGGCCACTTGAAAAATGGAAGGTGTATCACTTGTTCAAACAGCATTACCAAACAATTATATTGTCCATCACGTGTTTAAGTGTATAACATGAATGCATATGAAGTGTTGTTTTAGGGATGTAACTTGAGTGAACTTGTATTTCAAAATAACCACTACATAAATTGAGATTTGAAAAATTGGTAATAATAATTCATCAAGTGATTTGTCTATGGTCAGGATCAGAAATGTAACATTTAACATTTTTACAGATTAAATAATTAAATTAAAAATGGTAATATTCTAATTTTACAATAAATGGAAAAATAGCAAATTTTTATAGAGATTAAATTGGACCTTGGGACTCGTCCTATTGCCTTCAGAATGCCATTTATAGTCGGAAAACATATATAACTTGCTAAATCTAATTATTTTGACCAAAAAAATAGAGAGTTGATGCAAGTTGCGTTTTCATAATATTTTGATTTTGAAATCTAGCCCAAATTTGTGTCATTTTCGGCCTATAAATAGATATGCAAACTATATATTCTAATTCTATTTTAACCTAAATACCTTACCGCTGGTCTCCATCACATTCGTCATCAAATCGCAAAACAAAATCAAATCAACTCCGCATCAAATCAAAGAGCATACATGGAACATAACAAAGTAAGTAACTTCGAAGAAAATTGAGGCGAATCGGAAGGAAAGAACAAGGATTCAAATAAGATCGGAGAGAAAACACGGTTAATTGGCAAATGGGACACATCATATTTGGGTATATGCTGCTAAGATGTACTAATTCACTCTTCTATTCTTAATCGAATTATAAAAAGATTAAATTGGATAGTAATCATATTAAATTGTATTAATTCACGATTAGGATGTAATATGTCATGGCTAGATAATTAAAAAATAAAAATTTTAATTGTAATTAAACAATTGTCTAATCTCTCCTTAATTAAAAAGTGCAACAAATTCGACATATTATATATTAAAACTGTAGAACTTGATGAAAATGATCTATAGGTGGTATTCATTTGTCGATTGGGTTAATAGTTTGATTAAAAAACATATTGGAAGTTCGACGAATGTGGACCGTCCGTTTGAGTTCAACTTTGATGATAGGGTTATCAAAGGGCATGGATGAGAAGAAATGATCAAGTGGAGCACTATGCTACAATCTGATCGACACTAGTGGTGGACGACAGAAATCTGGCTTAAAGATGTCGTGATAGCGGCTTGATTGGGCGAAGTAGTGGCTACTAGAGTTGGTCATAGGTTGATGTGGCAATGGCGAACTCAGTCGTGGTGTCTAATTGGCTTCTAGAGGCATATACTGATGGTAATAAGAGGGGTAGGCGGTTGAAGCTGGTTTCAGGCACAAGAATCAAGCAGATAAGAATGTTGTAGATGCATAAATAAAACTAAAATGTTAATAATTAAATTATAAACGAAATAATTACGAACACCATTATTTTTAAACACTTGTATCTTTCGCATATGATCTCTGTTTCGTATGAGATTCATGGCATCGTGATCATCGCGAGACAAGAAATGTTTGGGTATATTATTTGCTATGTCTTAGTAAAATTCAAAAAACTATCTTAGTTTGGGAAGGTTCGTTATATGAACAGATGGGGGGTGTTGCAACTAGAGCGTGTCCATACATGTATGTGGAAGTTGATCCTCAGTTTCAGTGGCGTTTGGACACAACGGGTTAGCACTTCATCCAATAGCATCAAAACCAGTTTGGCGATGATGAGTTTGGGTCCATTCCTAATAGTTTCGCAGACTGTTAGGTGATAGCTCGCTTGGATTTGACCTTAATAGTCTCGCTTATGATTTGGGGATCGCAAGTTGGTCTTTCTACCAATAGGGTTGCACGTGATTCAGCATGCTAGTTGGTCTTTAAACTAAGGGTTTTGTACATGGTTCATCATGCAGCTTGGTCATTAAAGTGTGCATATGTTTTAACGCACGAGCTGTGTCGTTATCCCAATAGTATGTGCATGGTGGCACATGACTTAGATTTTCATTCCAATAGCGATGTGTAACACCTCAGAAATTTAAGCAGAAAAATTAATAAAATGAATTGAATTAAATAAAACAAGAACTATAATAAAATTGTCACATACATCCAAATTTGGTTACGAAACTTACACCATTGCACTTGTATCTATTTTTTTCACAATTTTTGTATATAATACTATGAAATAGGAGTTAGTATGGAGAAGTTGCAGATGTTCCAAAATTTGGGAAAAAACAAATCAAATTATAAAATTTCCTGAATTATACACGATCAAGGGTTGACCCTTAATGTGACGCCCCACCTCTATACTCATGCTAGCCAAGGACACTACGGGGTAATGCCGTCAACTAGCACGGAAAATAAGGCTATTGAGGAGCGACCATCTGTGTAATTGCTTTGTGCGAGTACCAATATGCCAGATAAAAATACAACTTTTCATCACAAGAGGAAATCCGACATACTGATGCAAACTCAAGGCTACTACACAGTGGCTATAATATCTTCGAAAACAAATATAGAAATAAGTATATCACAAAGACGGAAAAAGATATGAATAAATAACACTTAAAAGTGTACAACAGAGTAGTGGTCAAACAATATCCACAATATCACAAAAAGAATAGTTACAAGAGCTTCACAAAAGAACAAGTATACATCAATGAGTCTATATCTCAAATGTATACAACCCAAAAACTACTATCTACGAAGTTAGCCAAAAGTCAGGATAATAATAATCCCAGATTTGGAGTTAAGCAGAAGTACCTGTAACATCTCGGTCTGACCCGAATATTATTTAATAAGAAAATAATAAACGGATCAGTCTAACTATAAGTATCAGATGAAATGATATAAAATAAGAGATATGAAAAAAACGTATGATAACCATAAAGCCATACCGTGATAAGTATGTAATTGAAAATCAACAAGAGATTAATCAATATCACAAGAATCTTCTCAAAGATCAAAAAGAATGTCATACTCTTTATTTTTATTCACCAAACCATAAATATTGAAAATTATATCAATGCCAATCACAAAATTTAATGACACGCAAATTCACCAATGCATAATTATTGATAAAACTTATCAATGTAAATCACGAAAAATGGTGAAAACACAAATTCTAGAAATCATCAATGGAAATCTAGAAATCACGAAAAAGGGGAGGCCTATGACAAAATGGGAGCATGAAAACTCACCAACACGTGTATCACAAAACGGAACGCTATTCCAGGGTTGCTAACCATTAGTTTTGAGCCAAAGCTCCACAGAACGGCCCAAAGACCATGGGTCGCTACCCCACCAAATTGAGCAGAAGCTCCACAAAAACAAGGTTTAGTCTCCCTCGTAGATAAAGAGACATCGCACATTGCTAGTCTAAATCACTAAATGATCATCATCGATCATCAAGAAGTGTCAATTACACTAAGCTAGTAAATATATGAGCTTAGCTTCATGTCCCATAACCACTAGCTTAACTTAAATATTTACGAACAAACTGTAAGTCTCCACTCGAAAATTGTCACAAGAAATTCAATCGAACAAGTCCAAGAATTAAACAATGAAGTAAATGCAAGTGTTTCATACCACTTGTTTTACTAAGTCGTTTAATTAGATTTCTCATTCGGGTGAGGTAAAGGTTTGTATATATTAATAGATTGAAAACGGTTTTATAAACAAGCTTGATATTGAAAATAGAGTTGAAATCATCTTTGTAAAAGAGTTTCAGTATTTACTAACTAGTATTGAAACCTTTATATTTTTAAAGTGACAAATCAAAGAAATGATTGTAGAAACAATCAATCACTAAAATTCACATTCGAAGACGTGAATAATATCCAAAGAAATCAATTCCGAATCCATCAAAATGTATGTTCACATAAATCCCGAAGAAAATGTCATCACAGTGGATAACAAATGATAACAACAAGAGGGAACAAACACGAATCGATTAAATTTAGAAACCCAACAAAAAGACAAAAATATGCATAATAGGCAAATAGGAGTAGGTCAGTCGACTGGCTCACTGAGTTCAGTCGACTGAACACAGTCCCAGAAAACCCACGGGATGCAGGTCAGTTGACTGGACTCAGTATGCCAGTCGACTGGACCAGAGCCAGAGAAGTGTTCTGGAAGCAGGTCAGTTGACTGGACCGGAATTCCAATCGACTGGAACCTGTTTCCTACACTTCCAAGCCTATATAAATGAAGGCCAATCCCTTCCAAATTGCAATCGGTCGAGGAACGACACTGGGAGTTTACACAAATCAGTTTCATAGCCCTATAAACTCCTCGATGCATCGCCAAAAGCATGGTCAAATACCAAAGCTATGATTTTTAAAGGTTTGACTTCAAAACACCAAAAATTGGAATATTCACAAAACCAATCCAAATCAAAGCAAATGCACATGAATAAGAATTAGGAATTCATACCTAACCATCAAAGATAATCATAGACATAGACGTGAGATAAAAAATCACCTTTAAACCCAAAACTATGAAGAAGAAGCTATAGAGCAATGGCAAGAACAATCACTCTTCAATTTCAACCCAACATGCTTGAATCTAAGCTTAAAAGAGAAACCTTTACTAAATTAGGTCTAGGAATTTCTGAAATTGGTAAGAGAATGAGTTAGAGAAGAAGAAGAGAAGGCTTACCAAAGCTTTTTCTATGAATTTGGAGCTAGAACTTGATTTGCAAATGGAAACTAGGGCTTGGAGTTTTAGTTTCCCATTCCTCTCTCCACTATTGCTAAAGCTTGAGTATTAGGAAATAGAAATGAAGTAATGAAGAGAAGAGGGGTGGAGCTTGGGTCTAATGGGCTGAAACAAAAACCAAAGCCCTAAGGGAAAAAGTAGCAAAATTCCACTAACGCCAAACATATCAAAGTTTATACTCAAAAAGGTCGCAAATGTCATTTTGAACCCAATAGGGGTAGTCTCGAGTCCATATTCAACTGTATGCAAAAAGTTTCTTTTTAGACACTAATCCGACTAATGCTGAATTATTTTAAATAAAATATTTGAATATTCAATCGTAAAATATGCGGGTTGTTACAGACTCCCCTCGTTAAAGAAATTGCGTCCTCGCAATCATAAGAAATAAATGAACAGATAGTAACAACCATAAAAGCATATCAACACAAAAGAAGAAATTTGGAATAAGAAGTTTACCTCAAAGAGCATGTGAAAGTAAGTCCGGATGTGTTCGCTCGATGAATTCTATAGATTCCCAAGAGCAATCCTTGGGATTTGAGGACCATTGAACTTTCACAATAGGAACATCTTTATTTCAAAGGCATTTAATCTTCGAAGAAAGGATTCGAATAGGATGTTGCTCTTAAGTTAAATTAGGTGAAACTTCAATTTCTTCAACGACACTAGGCTCAAGAATAGAATCAGAATCTCAAAAGCATTTCCGTAATTGAGAAACGTGAAACACGTCATGAAAAGCAGAAAACTGAGCCGGTAATAAAAGGCGATAAGCCACGGAACCAATAGGTTCGGTGATGGAAAATGGACCAATATATCGAGATGCTAACTTTCCCGATCGACTGAAACGCACAATACCCTTCATAGGTGAAACATGAACAAACGCAAAATCTCCCACAGAAAATTCTAACTTCCCTCTTCGATTATCAGCATAGGATTTTTGTCTACTTTGGGCTTCTTTCATCCTAAGACGAATAAGGTCAATCTTTTCTATGGAATCACAAATAAAATCTGGACCTAAAACCAGCCTCTCGCCGGCCTCAAGCCAACAAGAAGGAGATCGGCATGGCATTCCATAAAGCGCCTCGAAAGGTGCCATACCAATACTAGATTGAAAGCTTTTATTATAGGAAAACTCAACAAGAGAAATATGATTTTACCAACTTCCACCAAAATTAAGAACACATGCGCAAAGAAGATCTTCAAGAGTTTGATTCACACGCTTGATTTGTCCATCGGACTGAGGATGATAAGCGGTGCTAAAATTAAGCTTTGTTCCGAAAGCTTTTTGAAGACTCTTCCAAAATCCACTAGTAAACAATGGATCACGATCACTAACAATAAAAGTAGGAACTCCATGTAATTTAACAATTTCTTTAATAAAGAGCTCGGCCAAAAGAGGAACGGTTCGGTTAGACCGAACGGGAATAAAATGGGCGGATTTAGTAAGTCTATCAACAATCACCCAAAAGCTATCATGACTCGAACGAGAATGGGGAAGGCTGTCTATAAAATCCATGGAAATTTGATCCCACTTCCAAATTGGAATCTCTAAAGGTTGCAATAACTCACCGGGCCTTTGGTGCACGGCCTTTACAAGTTGGCAAGTCATGCAACACCTAACAATGTTAGCAATATCATATTGCATTCCATCCCAATAATAAAGTCGCTTCATATCCGCATACATTTTACTATTACCGGGATGAATGGTAAATTTAGAATGACGAGAATCTTCTAAAATATCTTTACGAAGATCACTAATATTTGGCACGATAAGTCTACCAAATTTTCGAATACCGCCACGAGAATCAATATTAAGGTCTTTCAAACTTTCAATACCAATTTTATCCCAACAAATTTGGCTAAGAAGAGCCAATTCGGGATCTAGCTTTTGAGCTCCAAGAATGCGGTCTAAAAGAGAAGGATGAGCAACAAGGCTACCTAAAGCCAATGATGAATATAAATCGGACTCACGATCTCGAATCTCACAAGTGGATAAAATTCCGAGATCATTCCATTCGGATATAATCATGGAAACAACAGCTTGTAGCTTTCGGATAAGGACGTCGGCAACAAGATTTCCCTTTTCGAGAGTATAAAGAATGTCAAGAACATAAGATGCAAGGAACTCGAGCCCACGTTGTTGACGTAAATTAAGTTCCTTTTGAGAAAATAAATACTTCAAAGATTTATGATCGGTGTAAAAAATAAATTTTTCTCCCAAAAGATAATGACGCATATCTACACTCGGGTGGCTTCAATTGCCTAGAAGCATAAGCAATAACACTGTCACGACCCGTCTTCCACTAACCAGAAAGACGTATCATGAATTAAGAAAGAAAGAGATAGAAAGAGAATGAAAGAGAAGAAAGAAGAAACGACAACAGAATCTCAACAACAGAACGAATAATTTATATTAATAACAAAAGTATTACATAGATATACAACAACTATCAGAGTTACACAGATTATACATCACATACTAGACAGTTATAAACACCTGTCTAGTTATTACAACATAGTACAAAACAACTCAAACAAACGACTCAGAGATACCAACACAACGGAAAACTAGATAGCTATAACGCAGAAGCCTCCTGCTCCGTTGCTCCTCCATAATTCGTCAAAGCAAACCTGAATCCCTTGGCTACTCGTAAAAATTTGACTGCCCAAGAGTTTAAGAGAAACAGAAATAAACTCCGGGTCAGACATGGGTCTGGTATGAGTAACAGGTTAAAGTTGCTTAACTTTTGAAAAACCATTAAAAAGAAAGGTATCGTGTAAGACTTCCCACGCATAAACATGGAAAAGTTTTTACCTTACGCTAACCAAAACATTTGATAGGAAATCCGGTGATATTATGATAGGTTTAGGGTTTTCAAGTAAATAAGAAATAGCCGAAATTGTTACATTATTAAATTTCAGCTACTAGCCACATAAGTGGGTAATACAATCAAAACCGTTGACACTTATTGGATTTTGGATTCCATATAATGACAGGGTTACCGGGGTACCGCCCGTCACAGTATGTGGCCTAGATCACCGTATCGAGGAGCCACCCTAACTCCCCTGCAACACAAGGCCGGAACCATCCCTTACTGGACAGTCCCGGACAAGACAACCCTGACAGTTGTCTCGAATCAACCGCCCCACACAGCCGATTAAAAAGGGACTTCTAGACAGGGGAAAATCTTGTCCTGAAATGGGCGCTACACACCTAGCCTTGATGCACCTACCCTGTTTTAGCCATTCCCGGTTGATGATGCTTGAGGCTACGATTACCTTTAGAGAACACATCTCTTAGAAGGCTCATCGTCCACCTGACGATGTTCTGAAAGCATTCAATCCATACAAGTTCGTTCCGGGTTCGAACGAAACCGAAGGCATTATCTCGTTACACTCCTTTTGGAATCACCCTCAGAGTTAACGAAGATAACCCTTGCACTCTGAATCTTCATCTTCACTTCACGACCTATCGTTAATTTGGACCGATGTGGTTTTCGTATATCCAAATGTAGAAACCCGATCCCGGTCTCACCGAAATCCAAAGCGTGTCTTTTAGTTCCAAGTTGTTTTAAGTTTAAAACAATCCAATTTAATTATCTATATATATACACAGATAGATAATTCACATCATCACAATAGATAATCATCACCATAGATAATCCATATTATCATTATCAGAAGATAATCCAAATCATCATCACAATGCAACCAGTGCATCCATATCACACATCAATACTAATCTAATATCTGAGATTCAAACCATTTAAGGCAATCAATATCATCCATACATAAGCAATGATCTATAATCACACCATCCATAATTAATTTAAAATGAATTAAATTAATTACTTCCATCTCTAATTAATTTAAAGTGAATTTAATTAATTACTTCCTCTTTAATTTATTTAAAATGAATTAAATTAATTACTTCGTCATTTTAAATCTTCCTACTTAACCATTAATTGATTACAAAAAAATTAATTAATTATCCTCTAGTTAATCACCTTAATTAATAAACCTTGATTAATTATCCTTTAATTACATTCAAGTAATTATCCTTAATTAATTTCTCAAATTAATTATCCTTAACCCAAAATCAGTAATTAAACTTTAATTACTTCATTAATTAATTAATTATAATTAATTACATTAATCCTTAATTAATTACCTTAATTACTTATCATTGATTAATTAATCTCAATTAATTAATTCTTAATTACAATATTCATTATATTAATTAATGATCCCTAATTACATTTTAATTAATTACTTTATTTAAATTAATTACATTAAGTAATTAACCTTAATTAAGCCACAATTATTAATCGCTTTTTATTTTTTGGCAAGGCCGACGGTTTTATAGTGGACCGACCACTTTTATTACGAAAGTAATAAGGTTGAAGTACAGGAGTAAGGTAGAGGCACCTTAGCTACTAAGTATGAAAATAAAAAACAAATACAGCGCAGGAGTATGACAGATACGTCACAACTACTAGAAATAAAAAGGCTACTTCTCCTCCTCTGAGGAAGAAACACTCACTCCTTCATCATCCTTGGTAGTTTTCATAGATCCACCCTCAAGAAGACCAATAAAGGGGCGAAATAGAGCAGCAAGGGAAGGATCATAACAATCAATGCCTGGAGAGTAAACAAAAGCTCGATCCCATGCAGAATCAGCAAGAAGAGTAGAATTCATCGCAGCAAATGAACCATCCATGTCAAGAACCAAGGAATCACCAGATATACTATAATAAAGACAACGAAGATCCAATAATTCATCAGATATGTATCGAAAATAGGAGTTATCCTCGGGGTTGTATCTCATGTCAGAACGACAATCAACCCAACAATGTTCAGACTTAGCCCAAACAACATGCGGCGGATATAGAACCGGAACCACAGGGGGAATAGGAGGACCAACACCAGGATCCGGGGAAACAGGAGTCACTAAGGAAAGGGTGGGACCAGGGACAGCAGCAACCAGAGAGGCCTTGGGAACCCATTTTCTAAGCGGAGGACGAGGCAGAGGGATCTTAGGAGCAGCATCAGGAACAACAGAGCGCACGCAATCAGCGTCAATATGTCCAAAGGAATGACAGGAGGTACAAATGTCAGGGACCCAACCATAACGAACGCGAACATCCACCACATGACCAACGGCTAGCTGAACAGGAATAGAGGATGGAAGAGGCTTATCGGGTGTAATCTCAATCAAGGCTTTGGCGAAAACAAGCTTATCACGCGCCACCGTATTAGAGTCAAAACATTTCAATTTTCCAATATTGCACGCAAGCCAATTCAAACCAAGCAACGGCTGTAAAGCAGAAGGAATTTTATTAATCGCTTTTTATTAATCACCTTTAGTAATTAACTACCCTTAATTACTACATTGAGTAAATTAATTACTCCTAAATTAATTACATTTAATAATTATATTTATTAATCATTCCTGATTAATCTCATTAGTAATTAATTACCCTTAATTAATTACATTACTTAATTATTTTCAAATGATTTAATTAATCAATGCTTAAATTAATTACACCCAGTAATTAATTATTAATTACTTTCACAAAGTAATTATCCTTTTTAATAATTACACAAGCAGTTAACCCCAAAACTCTTCCATACTTCAATAAGTTACATTTAGTAATTACTCATCTTAATTACTCCTCTAAGTAAATTATTCATCATTGATTACCTGTCAACCCATCCAATGATTATTGTAAATTAATTAAACTTAATTAATTAATTTAAACTAATCAAATTAATTAATTAATCACAATGAGTAATTAATACTTTTAATTACTTTCATAAAGTAATCATACTTAACCAAATTCCATAATGATTATCTAATTTAATTAATCTAATTAATTATCAAAATTAATCACATTAATTAATTAATAAATAATTCCAAGTTAATGACCTTCATTAACTTATCAATAATTTCCTTAATTACCTTTCTTAAGTAATTATCTTAAATTAATCATTTTTAATCACAAATTTATTAATCTTTAATAATCATTTAATTATTCACCAATTGTTTAATTAATTAAGTTTTTAACTTAATAAGTCTTAATCTCTTGATAAATTAATTTCTAATCATTAATTAAAAATCATAACTTATTTAATTAATGATCTTATTTCCAAATTAATTAATCTTAATTAATTAACTCAACCTTAATTAATTAATTCAAAATCCTTATTAAATTAATTAATTATTCATCTAATTACCTTACTAATTTAACAAACCAAAATCATTAAATCCTTGATTGATTTAAAATAAAACATTTCTTATTAACGATTACATTATCATTGATAAACCAAATTTAAAACAACTTATTCTAAAATTTGTTTCCAAACTACATTTTATATTTTAAATTTAAAATGAAATCAAACTTAACTTTATCAAAGTTTTAAAAGCATTTTAAAACCTTTTTAAATCTTATAATAATTTCTTATTTTATAAAAGTTGTCTAAAGAAAATTTGAACTCACATTCATTTTAAAATAAAAATCCTATTTAAAATATGTTCAACATCTAAAATTGTTTAGACATTTAAATTTTTTAAAACTACCTTTATTTTCAAAACATTGATTCAAATTGGATTTTGATTCCAGATTTAAAACTTATGTTTAAATCTCTACTTTCATTTAAAGCTTAATCCTAAATTCAAATATTTAAACTCTTTTAAAGTTGTTTAAACATTTTGATTTAATAAATTTTAAATTAGAATTTAAAACTTGGATTCAAACTTACTTTGAGAACCATACTTTGAATTTAAGTTTTAAATGCTGTTTTAAAACCTTGTTACGGATTTTAAAACAAATTTTGAATTGAAAATATACAGATTTCAGAGAAACCTGTAACTACAGTACCCGAGCTTTCCCTGTTTTACTTCGAGTAAAACCCTGATCATCTTCGAGCAGAAACTCGAATTACGCGAGTATGACTCGAGTCCAAAATTACTGCAAAATCCCAAACATTCACCTGACACTATTCTTCACCGTGCATATGCACGGTGGTCATGGCCACCTCCGGCCACCACCAAGGCAACAAGCAAGTCGACGTTCATTAGAGAAACACATCGCGATCCTCCATAAATCATCATCTACTCGAAATCAAATTCGAGTTCCCCAAACCCAAAACCTGGCAAAATACTGGAACAACCCCACCATTAAAATCCCAAAACTTGGAAACTACAACGCAACCAAATTCCGATCACTATGACGACTACAACTCCGGCCACGAGTACGTCGATGCTCCATCTACTATCCCCCGAAATTCCAAAGCACTTCGACGCAGTGGATAACAACAAGTTGTCACCAAATGATGCACAACGAACAAACGACGATGGAACGATACAAAGATGAATCGATGGATTGATAATACCCAAGATAAATTCCCAAATCCGTTGATCTTACGAGATACCGGATTCTAGCTATGTTTAACACGTTGATCACGCATGATACCGTGTTAGAAGATCTACGATTCTTCGACGTTGATCTCGTATAGGAGATTCCGTGAACCGGCTTCAAAATCTTTGATTCGAGTGCACTCGGATAACCAAAAATGGAGAAAGGAGATAACACTCAACATCCAATTTTAAAGAGGCATAAAGCACTCAAACAAAAGTTTATTCAAAATCAACCACCTTTACAAGTGACACCATACCCCTATTTATAGGAGCTTATAACATACACAAACGACACAACACAACCATACACGAGTTACAACAATGCAAGTTACAGCAGTAACGACTTACGACCTACGATCTAAGAACACCTCGCGACCTAACATCACGGGCGACTTAGCAATTTACAACATATATACGACATCACAACAAACACGACCTATGACTTAACATGTTACAGTATCACACGACATAACAAGTTACCATATCACGCGACTTAACACTTGAGCGACTTAACGGCATACACAGCTTCAAGAATCTTGAGCGACTTAACTCTGGAGCGACCTAAGAGATAGCATAAGGTGAGCGACCTACCTTCAGCGACATAAGAATGGATCGTCTTAACATATACAAGCGACCTAACTCTTTAGGTCGTTGCTCTCTTGTGAGCGACCTAAGGAAAAGCGGCTTAAGTTACTCGCGACATATGAAGTTCGCGACCTACTGGAATTCACGAATTCTGGAGCGGCTTCGATCTTGCGACCTGAGGTATGTTGCGCTGTATCCCTTATCTTGGTAGGTCGTGAATCGCTAGTTTGTTCGCGACTCAAAGAACCTGAGCGATCTAAAACCAGCGAGCTATCTTTTGAGCGATTTAACGCGCAATTTGCTTTCATTGAGTTAGGTCGTAATTCGTTAGGTCGGAACTCCTGTTGCGCTGCATCATCCTCTCCTGGTTAACAGGAATTCGACCCCGAATTCACACTTTCCTCTTCTTCGACACACTTATCCCCATGATATGGAATCAAGTGTTTGACGTTGAAAACGTCGGCAGTATGGACATGATCTGGCAATCTTAACCGATAAGCATCATCATTAATCTTCTTCAGGATTTCTACAGGACCAATCTTTCGAGCTTTCAATTTGTTGTAAGTTCCAACTGGAAAACGATCTTTCGTCAATACTGCATAAACAAAATCACCCTCTTTAATGTCCATACTCCTTTGCTTCTTATCTGCCAGTTGCTTATACTTCTCATTTGACTTAATCAATCGTTCATGAACATTCCTGTGACACTCCTACAACTCATTCACGAAATCATAAGCTCGCTTAACAACCCTTCCTGATGTGGAATTGTCGACAAATCCAACGGTCCCTTCGGAATTGCTGAATATACTACTTGAAATGGACTGAATCCAGTACTTCGATTAACGGCATGATTATGTGCGAATTCTGCCGGACACAATTTCACATCCCTCTCTTCAAATTATCCTTCACAAGACATCTCAACAAGTTTCCCAAAGATCTATTCACCACTTCCGTTTGCCCATCTGTTTGCGGATGATTGGCGCTACTAAAATTCAGCTTAGTTCCAACCATCTTCCACAGACTCAACCAAAAATGACTTACAAATCGAGTATCCTAGTCAGAAACAATGGTCTCAGGCAGCCCATGTAGTCGATAAATCTCTTTAAAGAATAATTGAGCAACACGGACTGCATCGACGGTCTTTTTACAAGCTATGAAATGTGCCATCTTCGAAAATCTATCCAGCACAACATATATAGAATCATTCCCTCGTTGAGTTCTTGGAAAACCCAAAACAAAATCCATGCTAATATCAACCCATGGTCTAGTAGGCACGGGCAATGACATATACAATCCTGCATTCGTAGCTGTCCCTTTGGAAACCTGACATATGTGACATCTCTGCACAAATCTTTCAACTTCTTTCCTCATGGAAGGCCAAAAATATGATTGAGAAATCAACTGCAAGGTACGATCTCTTCCCACATGTCCTTCTTCATGCAATTCCTTCACAATCTTCATTCGCAAACTGCACTCTGGTATACACAACCGATTTCCTTTGAATAGAAAACCATCTACCAACACATACTCATCCGTCTTCCCTTTCTTGACTTCATCTACAATCTTAGCAAAGTATGGGTCCTCAACAAACAATTCTGGAAGTACATCAAACCCCGTCACTTCAACTCTCATCGTAGTCAATAAATGATTTCTTCTACTCAATGCGTCTGCAATCCGGTTTGTAACTCCCGACTTATGCTTTACAACAAATGTAAACTGTTGCAAGTATGCGATCCATGAAGCATGCTTGGCTGCAATCTTGTCCTGTCCCTGCAAATGTTTTAATGCTTCATGATCAGTATACAACACAAACTCCTTATAAAACAAGTAGTGTCTCCAGTGCTATATGGCTTGGACAATAGCATAGAACTCCAAGTCATAGAACTGTATCTTGTCTTGGCACCAGAAAGTTTCTCGCTAAAATAAGCAATTGGACGTCCCCTTTGACTTAACACTCCTCCAAATCCAACTTTAGATGCATCAGTATCCAACTCAAAGAGTAACTGAAAGTCCGGATATCTAAAAATCGATGTCGTAGTCAAAAGTGTCTTGATCTGTTGGAAAGCAGAATCAGCCTCTTCAGTCCACACAAACTGCTTTCCTTGCATACAATCTGTCACTGGTGCCATCACGCTACTGAAATGTGGAATAAACCTTCGGTAGAATGAGGCTAACCCATGGAAACTTCTCACATCAGTTACAGCCTTAGGTTGTGGCCAATCCTTGATTGCTTCAACTTTACCTTGATCCACATGAATTCCTTCCTTGGACAACACATGCCCCAAAAACCAAACACTGTGTGTCATGAACATGCACTTCTTTGTCGCCGCGTAAAATTGCTCCTGACGAATTATCATCAACACTTCCCGCAGGTGTTGTAGATGTTCTTCTGCGCTTCCACTATATCAATATATCATCAAAGTATACCACTACGTACTTTCCAATAAATGGTCGAAAGATCTGATTCATCATTCGCATAAAAGTACTATGTGCATTCGAAAGATCTGATTCATCATTCGCATAAAAGTACTATGTGCATTCGAAAGACCAAATGGCATGACAAGCCATTCATACAACCCCTTCCGTGTCTTGAAGGTTGTCTTCCATTCATCCCCTTGTCGAATTCGAATCTAATGATACCCACTCTTTAGATCAATCTTTGAAAAGATAGCAGCTTCGCTCAGCAGATCTAGCAAGTCGTCCAATCTTGGCATCGGAAATTTGTACCTCACTGTAATCTTATTGAGTGCTTGACTATCTATACACATTCTCCACGTTCCATCCTTCTTTGGTACTAACAAGGCTGGTACTGCACAAGGACTTAAACTTTCTTGTACGCGCTCTTGTTCAAGTAACTCCTCCACTTGCCTTCTCAACTCTTCGTGCTCCTTTGGACTCATTCTATAATGTGGTTTGTGTGGTAACACAGCTCCCGGAACAAGATCAATCTGATGTTGTATGTCTCTCAATGATGGTAACTCTTTCGGTAATTCATCAGGAAATACATCTTCAAATTCTTTCGACACTGGCTTAACTTCCTCAGGAACTTCAACTTTTCACTACTTTCACGTCCAATCAACAGAAATACTTCAGGCCCATCCTCTACTTCTTTGACAAACTCCTTCAAAGATAACAGAGTTTTTAGTTCCTCGATTTCCTCCAACTTGCTTTCACTTTGTTGTTGCCTTTTGGGAGCTAAAGTGATTCTAGTGCCCTCGAACATGAAACTATAGCAGTTGGTCCTTCCATCGTGTTGCACAGCTCTATCGATTTGCCACGGTGTCCCCAACAACAAACGGCATACGTCCATATCTACCACGTCACACCAAATTTCATCCTTATACTTCTTTCCGATGGAAAAAGTTACACAAGCTCTTCGACTAACTTTCACTTCCCCACCTTTCCTCAACCAAGCTAATTTGTAGGGTTTGGGATGTTTCTCCATCTTTAACGCTAACTTCTTTACAGCTTCTGTAGGGATGATGTTATCACAACTTCCTGCATCGATAACAAACTTACAAACCCTTCCCAAAATAGTGCACGTCGATTGAAAAAAATTACTCCTCAACCAACTAGTCTCCTCTTCCTTCTTTGGCGTCAAGCAAGATCTCCTCATCATAAAAGAATATCCCTCGTCTCCTGCCAATAATTCTTCTTCCTCCTCACCTTGTGGTGAATTGGAACATTCTATTTCTGCATGCTCATCCTTAACCTCAGCAACCATCGCTCGCTTCTTAGGCTTCGGGCATTCATTGCTCTTATGACCAAACTCCTGACAGTTATAACACTTGAAATTATTGTTGACCTTGGTCTTAGCAACTTCATTGACAACCGGTTTACTAACAGCCGTGGAAACATTAGTACTGCTACTAGCCCCTTTCACCTGATTGATCGAACTTGTAAACGCACCACCTCCTCTTCTACCTTGCTTCTCCAAAGCTAGACCCTTCTGGTGTGCTTCAGCAACAGATCTTGGATCAAACATATTCACCATATCCTGAATTTGCATTCTCAATCCTCCAACAAATCTAGCTGTCAACTGTTCCTCCGTCTCCATGATATCGTTTCAAGCAATCAGTTGATAGAACTCATCTGCATAATCATTTACTGACTTTGTCCCTTGTCTCAAATTCTGTAAGCGCTGATACATAAGAGACTGATAATTATAAGGCAAGAATGTAGCCTTCATCAACTTCTTCATCTTTTCCCATGAAACAATTTTCGACTTTCACATTCTTTCCCGTGTAAGTTTAGTTTGTTGCCACCATGCCATAGCTCCTCCCCTCAATCGTGTAGCAACCAACTTAACTCTACGATGCTCGGGTACTTCCTTGAAGTCAAAAATTTCCTTAACATTTGATAACCAATCCATAAATTCTTCCGCTATTATTCCCCCTTTAAATTCTTTAATCTCTATTTTCATCCCAACTCCCATCGACGATCATCTTGTACATTCCGATATTGACTTCGTACTTGGTCTCGATCTCGATAACGAATACTACCTCTATCACCATCTTCATCATAATCAAATGTACTTCGATATCTATCCCATCCATCTACATCTCCACGATCATTCATGGTCCTTCTACCCTATCTTTCAATATCACGATATGATTCATTTTCAAACCCCCGTCGAGTTCTTCTCTCTTCATTTCTGTACTCATGGTGTTCTCGTCTCATTGAAACTGATGATTCTCTTCTTTCTCGACAAGATTGTGGTGACACCCTCCTCGCTTCCGAAACCGATGGCGAAACGCTGTTTCCTCCATGGTTTGAGATTGGAGACGTTCTCCTTTGACTTTGATTCATGTCATTCAACAATTTCTCTAACTTCCCAATACCTTCATCGAACTTTTCATTGATACGTTGTTCCATTTACTCAGCTTCTTGTCTTCTATACACATCTTCAATATTTTGAAATCGATTTACACATCTTGGAGGCATGATCGAACTTACCAACAAACAATCTCCAAACTATCTTTAATTCGGATTCAACTTATCTCGGCTCGGCTGAAACTGTAACTCACGGCCTTATCAAACTTTGCATAAACCAACACTATAATTCGGCTCCTACGCTTCCTCTTAACTCCAATAGGTTCGGCTTACCTATGATTAGCTAAGTTTAGGCTCCGATACCAAACTCAACGTAGCAGATAACAACAAGTTGTCACCAAATGATGCACAACGAACAAACGACGATGGAACGATACAAAGATGAATCGATGGATTGATAATACCCAAGATAAATGCCCAATCAGTTGATCTCGCGAGATACCGGATGGTAGCTATCTTTAACATGTCGATCGCGCATGATACCGTGTTAGAAGATCTACGATTCTTCGACGTTGATCTCGCGCATGAGATTCCGTGAACCGTCTTCAAAATCGTTGATTCGAGTGCACTCGAATAACCGAAAATGGAGAAAAGAGATAACACTCAACTTTCAATTTTTAAGAGGCACAAAGCACTCAAACAAAAGATTATTCAAAATCAACCACCTTTACAAGTGAGACCATACCCCTATTTATAGGTGTTTACAACATACACAAACGACACGACACAACCATACACGAGTTACAACAATGCAAGTTACAACAGTAACGACTTACGACCTACGACCTAAGAACACCACGCGACCTAACATCACGGGCGACTTAACAAGTTACAACATATATGCGACATAACAACAAACACGATCTACGACTTAACATGTACACTATCACGCGACTTAACAAGTTACCATATCACGCGACTCAACACTTGAGCGACTTAACGGCATACACAGCTTCAAGAATCTTGAGCGACTTAACTCTGGAGCGACCTAAGAGATAGAATAATGTGAGGGACCTACCTTCAGCGACATAAGAATGGATCGTCTTAAAATATACAAGCGACCTAGCTCTTTAGGTCGTAGCTCGCTTGTGAGTGACCTAAGGAAAAGCGGCTTAAGTTACTCACGATATATGAAGTTCGCGACCTACAGGAATTCATGAATTCTGGAGCGGCTTCGATCTTGCGACCTGAGGTATGTTGCGCTGCATCCCTTATCTTGGTAGGTCGTGAATCGCTAGGTCGTTCGCGACTCAAAGAACCCGAGCGACCTAAAACCACCGAGCTATCTTCCGAGCGACTTAACGTGCAATATGCTTTCACTGAGTTAGGTCATAATTCGTTAGGTCAGAACTCATGTTGCATTGCATCACACTCGATCCATTGGAAGGTACGAGACGATCAAAACTCTGTACTGCCCAGAAACTAGGTTTAGAAATCTAATCTAACAATCACCATCATCACAGTGAACTTCCACCACCTCCACCTTTTTTCTCATTATCACTGACCACTAATCCATCACCAAAAGAAAGCCCAACCTTCCAAAAACCCAAGATCATCTGAATTTTCCAAAACCCCATAAACAGTGCAACCCTGACATGCACTTCAATTCAATTTTAAAGATTAATATTTATATCTTAAAAATCCTATTTTTGAATCAGTATTCGATTTATAACCCTAAATAAAAGATTAGAGTGTTTGAATTTTTACTAAAAACTTAAACTTTCCTATTGTTCTTGTTTCCAGAGAAAATTACAATTTGTTTTAGCTTTCTTTATAATCAATCAAACAGATATTATTTGGATCCTAAATCCTAACATGAACTTGTTTAAGAGAAAAATGGATTTTTGTCAAAATCCTTGCTTCTGAAACCAGGTACAGGCAAGTAGATTCACAGCACATAAAATCTATATACATTCAATCATTCATATATATATATATATTTTTTTTTTTTTGAAAATTGGTGAATTTTATTGATGCATCAAAGCTCAGAACAAATATACATGTTTCGTGTATTACATAGAAAGTAAACCAAGACACGTGCTAAGTTTATTTACAAAGAACATTCCACCAATCAAAGCAAAACAACAAATGCCCCTTTCTAAAAGCTCTGAAGCATAGGTTCATGGCGGATCCACTTTCCATTCTCGGAGGATTTTGTTTTCCAAATCAGTCGCATGAGTAAATAATTTTCCTTTAATTCTTCTTACAAGTATCTTGACATCTTGCTCTATTGCAATTTGAATTTGTTTATGACCCTTTGCAGTGCTCTTGAAGACTCTCCGGTTCCTCTCCTTCCAGAGGTGATAAACAGTTGTAGTGAGGCTGATGGTCTGCAATTGGGTCAGCAGGTCTCCTTTCTTGCTGTGGCTCAGGTATAGCAGTTCGTCTTCAAGTGTAGAAATCGCATGCATGTCTCGATTTTTGCTTTTAACATGGCTTAGTACACGAGTGGAGTATTCACATTCAAAAAATAGATGATTGTGTGATTCTGGAATGTAGTTACATAGTTTACATGTTAGATTAACCTCCATATCCCATCTTGCTAATCTGTCAGCTGTGGGAAGTCTTAAATTAATTGCTTTAAACGTTGTGAAAGCCATCTTTGGGTTGTTAGATCTGGACCAGATAGGGGCTGCCCAATATTTGTTAGTATGTTTAGTTCGAATTGCTTCCCATGTACTGTTGGTGGTAAAAATGCCGTCTTTTGTATAATTCCAAGTCCAAGTATCATTAGGTTCAGAAGAGTAGATAGGGATGTACTTGACATCTTCAGCTATGGCATGTAATCCTTTTTGTTCTGGTATCCAAGTGCCCTGATAAATGATTGATGCAACTAGGTCATCATATTCCCCAATACATGAAATCATACCCCAGCCATATTTGTTAGCAAATGATTTTCCATTTATCCATGGGTCCCTCCAAAGATAAGTATCCCTTCCATTAGCAATTCTCTTTGAGATGCATGTTTTCAGAACTTCCCTGCTTCTTAAAATACATTTCCAAACCCCAGAAGAGTTAATATCCTCATGCATTGTCCAGAAACTTCCTTTTATATATCTATTTCTCATCCACCTGGCCCAAAGAGTATTTGATGTTAGAATTTTCCATCCATGTTTGATTTGGTAAGTCTTTCTAAGGTCTTTCAGGTTGATAAGACCAACACCTCCTTCAGCTTTAGGCCTAGAAAGAATATCATAACTAACTTTATGTAATCCCCCCCTCCAGATGAAGTTTGCACATGCTGATTTAATCTTCTCAATTGAACTATCAGGAATGTGAAATGTTTGAAGCCAAAATCTAACTTTAGCAGTGATAACTGTGTGTACCAATTCAATTCTGCCAGCAAAAGAAAGTAATTTAGAGCTCCAACCATTGAGTTTGTCTCTGATTTTACCAACTAGTTCACCACATTCACGATCAGTAATTACATTAGTTGATAAAGGAACTCCAAGATACTTGACAGGAAGTTGTCCTTCCTTAATTTGCAAAATTTCCAGGATCTGATTTTGGATGTACAATATTTGCTAAAGTAGCATTTGGACTTATTAGTATTTAGTTCAAGTCCCACAAATAACTGTAATTGATCAAATATGTGTAGTAAACCCTGAGCTGCAGAAGAGGAAGCTCTAATAGCAATTATCAAATCATCAGCATATAAAAGATGATTGACATTAGGGTTATGTTTAAACAGAGGCTGAATCAAAGAATTGTGACAAGCTATTTCCATTTGTAGTGTAAAGAATTCCATGGCAACTGCAAATAAGTAGGGGGAGAGGGGATCACCTTGTCTCAAACCTCTGTTGCTAGTTATATATCCTTTGGGGATACCATTAATAATTATTGAATATGTGGGGGTAGATATGCATTCTTCAATGAGATTGATCAAAGAAGTAGGAAAATTCATACAGTGTAGTACATGTATAATGAATTGTCTATTAATTTTATCATATGCTTTTTGTAGATCAATCTTTAGACACATTTTGTCAGCTCCAGGTTTATTGAAATTTCTAATTAGTTCATGAGCTAGTAAAGAATTTTCAGAAATGTGTCTTCCTTTTATAAAAGCAGATTGACATTCAGAAATTAGATCAGGGAGGACTTTTGTAAGTCTGTTGCATATTACCTTGCTGAGGATCTTATATAGCACATTACAGCATGCAATAGGTCTAAATTCTTCAATCATGGTAGGGCTTTCCACCTTTGGGATAAGAGTGATAAATGTGTGATTTAATTCATGAAGAATTTTGCCAGTGTTGAAAGATTCCTGAATAGCTTCTAATAATTGATTTTTCAGATGTTGCCAGTGCAATTGATAGAACTTGGAATTCCAACCATCAGGTCCTGGGGAGGAGTCTATGTGAATGGAGAAGACAGCAGCCCTTACTTCTTCCTCAGTAACAGTCTCTTGCAACATTTGCCTTCCCACATCAGATATTATAGCCCTGCAATTAATAGGAGGTAATGTTATCTTAATCTCACTATTATATAAATTTGTGAAATAAGATATGGCTCCCTGTTCAAATTGGGATATATTAGTTGCTATATCCCCCTGGTCATTTATAGAGTTAATAAGAGCATTGCAGTTCCTCCTATAAGACATCTTAGCATAGAAAAATTTGGTACATTCATCTCCTTGAGTGAGCCATTTCTCCTTTTCCATTTGTTTAGCTTGTATAGCTTGTAAATGCAATGCCTCTTTAAGTTTCTGTTGTGTAGAAAAATAATTTGAGATTCTATCTTCATCAAGAGGGTCCGTGTCAAGAAGGGTCTGCATCTGTTCACATTTTTGTTGTAAATGACTTATAGTATCCTTTGTTTTATTCCTTTCTCTATTCCATTTCTTCAATCTCTTTTTTAACTCTCTTAGCATCATGACCATGGAAAACCAGCAATTTCCATCAGTTTTAGTAATGTTATTGAAGTCTACAACATCAGCATATCCTTCAATTAGGTGCCAGTGGTTTCCATATCTAAAAGGTTTTCCTTTCAATGAGTTAGCTTGTTGATTAAATTGAATAAGTAATGGGGAATGATCACTTGTTGAGCTAGGAAGAACTGATATTTTCAAATTTGGGATGCTTGTTAGAATTTTGTCATTTATAAGAACTCTATCAAGTCTGCAGGCAATTTTTTTTAACTTCTCCACTAAACCAAGTAAATTTCAGGCCAAAGTGGATAGCTTCAGAGAGGCCAGCTGCTACAACACACTTGTTGAACTCCTCTGTTTGGGATAGTCTAAGGGTACTTCCACCTCTTTTCTCATTAGTTTTAAGAACTGCATTAAAATCCCCCATTACCATCCAATTATTATTAATTTGCTTTGATGTTTGAACTAAATAAGACCATAATTGTCTGCGAAGAGAAGCCCAGTTATGGGCATAAACAAAAGTGCATATGAAATTCAAACCACCTACATTATTACAAGTAACAGTAATATGTTGTTCAGATTTATCTTTGATAGATAGGTTCCATATGGATTTGTGCCAAGTGATCAGTATACGACCTTTAGAAGATGCTGAATTATTGTCTATCCATTCCCAATCATTACCAAACATGTTAGCAAATACCTGAATACTACTATCCCCCATCTTATTTTCAAGAAAAGCAATTATGGTAGGATTAACTTTATTTCTTAAATTAAAGAGGTCTAATCTTCTAGTTTCACCATTTAGACCCCTTACATTCCAACATATAATAGACATTAAGAATGTCTGGATTGGCTCCTTGTTACACGAGCCAAAGTGTTCCTACTTTTCTTTTTTTCTTTGTTTTTGTCATTGAATTGTTCCACATATTTTGGATTTTCTTTAGTATATTGGTCAGAAAAATAAACCTCCTCTTCTGAGTTTATGGATTCCACATCCAATTCAATTCCCATCTGATTAATTTCCTGTATATTATTAGGTGTATCATCATGTTGTACAACAGCAACAGTTGCAGGAGATTTATTATGATGTGCCTCAGCATTTGCCAGATACTTATTATGTTGACAAGCAGTTGCAGACCTTGTTGGGGACATTGCAATTGAAAGCTCTAACTCCGCAGTTGCTGAGCGTCCAGGGGAATGAATTTCAACAGGAGTTTCAACCATGCAGGGATTACCTTGATCAGCTTTATTCTGAAGAGAATGTTCACTCAGTGGAGACTCATTTATTTGAACAAGATTTTGCAGTGGTGGATTCTTATTCTGCTCTGTTAAACAATGCTGCCCTTCCAGATTGGACTGCCTCTCCTCAGGTGTGGGACTTCCAGTATTAAAGCCAGCTTCATAGTTAGTCTGTTGTAAATCTTTGTAGTTATTATGGTCTAGGCTATTTTTTGGCACTGAGCTACTAGGGTGCTCAGGCATTTTAGAAGTTTGTTCAGTCAGTGTATTAGTAGAAGCAGTATGGTTTGGTGCTGAAACTTTGGGGATCCACTTTTGAGTAGTTGTATTTGGGCATTGTAAATCACTATGTCCAAAACAACTGCATTGCTTACATCTCGGTGGAATAAACTCATATTCCACCTCTTGTTCATAAATTCTTCCTTTATTATCTTTTGCTCTGATTATTTTGGGAAAAGTAGCATCAGCTGTCACTTCTATTAACACTCTTGCAAATTTAAGTCTTTTAACATTTCTGGTGAAATCATCAATGTCCAAAGGTTTACCAATAAGACTAGCAAGTTTACTAATGCCCCTAGCATTCCACAGAGATAGGTGTAGATTATTTAACCTTACCCAAATAGGATACGAGTCTAACATGTCTCTTTCAAATTGGAAATTAGCATCCCATTTTTTCATAAAAATAAGCCTACTATCCATAAACCAGGGACCCCCATTTAATACTTTATCAAAATCAGCATGATTTTCAAACTTTACTAAGAAAAAACCATTATCTCTAGAGAAAATTTCCCATGAGCCTTCAGGTTTCCAGATCCTTTTAATATACGCATTAAAATGCACATAGTATGGTCGTTTACCCGTAAGATAAATGAATATTGAGTTATTCCACATCTCATTAGATAACTTGTAATCCAAGTCATCTATAATAGCAAAATCACCTGTATCGTCCTTAGCTGGTTGGTGGAAGATAACATCTTCTTTGATAGAGACGTGTTTATCAAATAAATCCGACCATGATCTAACACCCTGTGATTTATTGAATTTAAAAAGAGATGTAGTTGTTTTAGGGTTTGACCATGGATTAGAAGGGGCATCTAGTTTCTGCTTTCCACGACGGCGGACCTCCTGCCAGCCCTCCCGATCTTCATCATCGGTGACAGCTGGATTGGTGGCAGCGGCAATTGAAGAAATGGCGGCGGCGGAATCGGCTGCTGCAGTTGCTGAGGCCATTTTTCTTATTCGTAACTTTAATATATATATATATATATATATATATATATATATATATATATATATAGCAATGCATTTAAAATTATACACACAAACATATTAATCAACATGCAACCAGATATACATACACAAGGCATACTTATTCCAGTCATCAATCAAGCAACAGATTATACTTAAGTTTTATTTTTAAAAAAATAAGTTACTCACCTGATATTTTTGAAAGACGGAGCACTAAATTTCCAAAAAAGCTTTTACTCCTTTTATTCTGATTAAGAAACTTGAATTTCTCTTACTTCCTGATTATAAACTGAGTTCCTATTGATTTAAACTTGAGTTGCTTTGCATTTAGATTTGCATCCAAGGTATTTGAAACTTTGTTAAAGACATAAGACTTGATTTTGAACTTGCATGCAGGCCTGATTCCAGATTCATTTTGCTTAAACTTGAATTACAGATTCCACTTTATCCCCAAGTTAAAAGACGCATGCAGAGTTTTCTTGCTTGTTGATTTAAACTTGCATTACAGATTTCAGGTTTAGGGAATGCAGGCAATAAGGAATTTCATGTTTGATTTGCTTTGGTTTCTACTTTGTGGAGAAAACTTTCAGATTTGAACATGATTTTATTTTTGGTTTTAAAGAGTTTTGGAACAAATTTGTTGCAGCTGAAATCATATCTTCTTAACTTTGAAAAAAAATGAAGATTAGAAAAGGAAAGATTGAAGAAAACATGTTCATATAAGTGTAATTGATTTATTTAAAAATTAAAGAAAAATTAAAAATAAAAGGGACACTTGTAAAAAAATAACATTTGTCATCTTTTAAATTAATTTATTAACACATGTCTTTATATCACTTACTATATTAACATGTGTCTTAAGAATTATTTTATTTGTTTTTATTTAATTTAAAAGTAAATAAAACCTTTTTCTTCTTTATTTATTAAATACATATATATATAAAAATTATTTTCATAAATAAATGTATATGCATTACTTTTTAAAGAAAATGAAATGAAACAAATTATATAAAAAAATGAAAGCTTACTTATATAATTTAGATATGTTTAACCTTTTGAATTTCAAAATTAAATCAAATCCAAATTCTATTCATACATTTAAAAATCCAATTTAAAAATAATTCGTATTAACATATTTAATTTAACAATAATAATATTGTCTTTTAAAATCTATCTACATTTATGCATTTATTTTTATTTGAAAATAACATATTTATTAATTTAAATAATTTATAAAGGAAATTATGAATTACTTGTCACTAATCTAACTTATTTAAATGCATTAATGTTATAATATATAAATGGTATTTTAAATTCTCATATATAATTCCAAATTATATTTATTAAGCTATATTCAAAAAGAAAATAAAACAAAATTTTTGTTTACCTTATTAAAATTTACTCTATGCTTAAAATATATATAAACAATTTAAAACATTTTCTTTAAGTGTCTTAAAACCAAATAGTTATTTATTAAATAGTTTTGAATAGTTATTTATTAAATAGAATAATAAATTTCCAAATTATCCAAATGAATATTAGAATTTAAAAAAAAATATTTATTTATTAAACTTCAAATCAAAACTTATCTATCTACAATACATATAAATGTGTATATATATTATAAATAGAAAGCAATTTGTTAGGTTTTTAAAAGATAAAATTCACCAATTAAACATTTATTTAATTGGATTATTAAATCAAGTAAATTTTTATTAGAAGAATTTATCAAATTAATTTAATTTTAAATACAGATTATTAAATGTATATTGCCAAAATTTCCGGGATATCACATTCCCCTCCGCTTAAAAGAATTTCGTCCTCAAAATTTAAAAGAAAAGGTAATTTAATAATCTCATTTAAAATTTTAATTATAAATCACAAGCATACATCAATCATATGCTAACAACCATAGCAACCAATTTATCTAATCAAACAAAATTAATTATCCAGACAAAATTCTGGATAATATTTCCACGATTTTCCCTTTTATATATATATATTTATATATATATACACACCGAGATACTTGCTCTACAAAATCCAAACAATCAAAACTACGAAGCTACAGAGCTCTTTCTCATCTAGATCTACAAAACTAGACAAGATATCAGACTACAAACGAGTCTGACTCAACAACCAAACCTTCCTGAACAGCTGGTTCCACAACCAGAGATAGCTCATACACGTACTCCCTCAAAGATACGTGAATCTCATTGAATCCAATTATCCAGCTGGCAATTCAACTCTACTCTTCAAACATCAGAAGAACAAACTTACTTCTTCTAGGAAAAGACAAAACAGATTCACTCCCAAACTGCTTCCGCTGCACAACTCTGATCTGGAAAAGAAAAAAAATGCTAATTATGAACACGAGCACAATCTGGACAACACATCCCAAAATACGATTCAACAGATTCATTAAGGAAACTCAGAAATTCCCCCAAATCCTGAGCCGCTTCACCAACCTCTATCTCTAAGAACCATCCTTCTACTAGCTGAACCACGGACATCACTCCTAGAATCCAGACGATAAGAAAACTCAATCTCCAGATGTGGACAAACCTCCGACATCTCAGAAGACATCCAGAAAATTCTTCAATACCTCAAAAGAACACTCAAACTATCGCAAGTCACCTTTGCAACCAACGAAACCTAATATCTAAAGAAAACTGTTCTCTCTCTATCAATCAGAGCAGCTTACGCTTACCTAGCCAATTCATCGAAGAAATGGATTCACTTGCTGCTTCTGAACTCCTCCTCCAGAAAAATTTCTCAGCCAGAAAACTTCCTTTTCGGCATACAAAACACTTCGAGCTGCACTGCTAACACCAATGCCCAAAGACATCCTAATCCATAAGCTCTTCGAGAATCTCAGGCCTCAAAGCTAACACAAACAACCAGATGAACCCAGCCAGAACACCGAAGCAGACACACCTCCTAAAACTTGTTTCAAAGAAACATCTTCGAAAATATCCATATTCACTACATCTCATCATGTAGCTACTACTTCATGAGGTATCAAAATACCATCACACACTTTTGCTGAACCGACTGATTCAAACTAAACTCATCCAACTTCAAAGATAGACTCCGAACCTTTACAGGTTACCTTCGGAGATCGATAAAATCCTTTCATCACAGCAAAGCTCACTCGAGACGGTATTAGGTCTACAGTCTCGACATATACACTTTCAACCTCAAACATTCAAACTCCAACCAATGGTAGTAGTTGTGTTACGCACACCACACCATATCTACCTTTATAACCTATATTGGAAACTCCGAACAGGTAACCCAACAGATTGGTAGAAATAGCTAAATATATATATATATGTATATGTATATATTAAAAATACAAATACGGTCTCTCAAGAAAGACACCACTCCAGAGCCTAGGTATTCACTCAACCTGGCTCTGATACCAACTGCCACGACCCGTCTTCCACTAACTAGAAAGACTTATCATGAATTAAGAAAGAAAGTGATAGAAAAAGAAATAAAGAGAAGAAAGAAGAAATAACAACAGAATCTCAACAGAGGAACGAATAATTTATATTAATAACAAAAGTATTACATAGATATACAACAACTATCAGAGTTACACAGATTATACATCACATACTAGACGGTTATAAACACCTGTCTAGTTATTACAACACAGTACAAAACAACTCAAACAAATGACTCATAGATATCAACACAGCGGAAAACTAGAGAACTATAACGCAGAAGCCTCCTGCTCCATTGCTCCTCCATAATTCGTCAAAGCAAACACGAATCCCTTGGCTACTCGTAAAAATTTGAGTACCCAAGAGTTTAAGAAAAACAGAAATAAACTCTGGGTCGGACATGTGTCTGGTGTGAGTAACAGGTTAAAGTTGCTTAATTTTTGAAAAACCTTTAAAAAGAAAGGTATCACGTAATTCCCACACATAAATATGGAAAAGTTTTTACCTTACGCTAACAAAAACAATTGATAGGAAATCCGGTGATATTATAATAGGTCTAGGGTTTTCAAATAAATAAGAAATAGCTGAAATTGTTACATTATTAAATTCCAGCCACTAGCCACATAAGTGGGTAACACAATCAAAACCGTTGGCACTTATTGGATTTTGGATTCCATACAATGGCAGGGCTACCTGGGTACCGCCCGTCATAGTACGTGGCCTAGATCACCGTTCCGAGGAGCCACCCTAACTCCCTTGCAACGAAAGGCCGGAACCATCCCTTACTGGACAGTCCCGAACAAGACAACCTCGGCAGTTGTCGCAAATCAACCGCCCCACACAGCCGAATAAAAAGGGACTTCTAGACAGGGGAAAATCTTGTCCTAAAATGGGCGCTACCCACCTAGCCTTGCTGCACCTCCCCTGTTTTAGCCATTCCCGGTTGATGAGGCTGGAGGCTATGATTACCTTTAGAGAACACATCTCTTAGAATGCTCATCGTCCACCTGACGATGTTTTGAAAGCATTCAATCCATACAAGTTCCTTCCGGGTTCAAACGAAACCGAAGGCATTATCTTGTTACAATCCTTTAGGAATTATCCTCAGAGTTAACGATGATAACCCTTGCACTCTGAATCTTCATCTTCGCTTCACGACCTATCGTTAATTTGGATCGATGTGGTTTTCGGATATCCAAATATGGAAACCCGATCCCGGTCTCACCGCAATCCAAAGCGTGTCTTTTAGGTCCAAGTTGTTTTAAGTTTAAAACAATTCAATTTAATTATCTATATACGCACAAATAGATAATTCACAATATCACAATAGATAGTCCATATTATCATTATCAGAAGATAATCCAAATCATCATCACAATGCAACCAGTGCATCCATATCACACAACAATACTAATCTAATATCTGAGATTCATACCATTTAAGGCAATTAATATCATCCATACATAAGCAATGATCTATAATCACACCATCTATAATTAATTTAAAATGAATTAAATTAATTACTTCCATCTCTAATTAATTTAAAGTGAATTTAATTAATTACTTCCTCTTTAATTTATTTAAAATGAATTAAATTAATTACTTCATCATTTTAAATCTTGCTTACTAAACCATTAATTGATTACTAAAAAATTAATTAATTATCCTCTAATTAATCACCTTAATTAATCACCCTTGATTAATTATCCATTATTTACATTCAAGTAATTATCCTTAATTAATTTCTCAAATTAATTATCCTTAACTCAAAATCAGTAATTAACCTTTAATTACTTCATTAATTATAATTAATTACATTAATCCTTAATTAATTACATTAATTAATTACTTTAATTACTTATCATTGATTAATTAATCTCAATTAATTAATTCTTAATTCCATCATTAATTATATTAATTAATGATCCCTAATTACATTTTAATTAATTACTTTATTTAAATTAATGACATTAAGTAATCAATCTTAATTAAGCCACAATTGTTAATCACTTTTGATTAATCACCTTCAGTAATTAACTACCCTTAATTACTTCATTGTGTAAATTAATTACTCCTAAATTAATTACATTTAATAATTATATTTATTAATCATTCCTGATTAATCTCATTAGTAATTAATTACCCTTAATTAATTACATTACTTAATTATTTTCAAATGACTTAATTAATCAATGCTTAAACCAATTATACCCGGTAATTAATTACTAATTACTTTCACAAAGTAATTATCCTTTATAATAATTACAAAAGCAGTTAACCCAAAAACTCTTCCATACTTCAATAAGTTACAATCAGTAATTACTCATCTTAATTACTCCTCTAAGTAATTATTCATCATTGATTACTTATCAACCCATCCAATGATTATTCTAAATTAATTAAACTTAATTAATTCATTTAAACTAATCAAATTAATTAATTAATCACAATGAGTAATTAATACCTTTAATTACTTTCATAAAGTAATCATACTTAACCAAATTCCATAATGATTATCTAATTTAATTAATCTAATTAATTATCAAAATTAATCACATTAATTAATTAATAAATAATTCCAAGTTAATGACCTTCATTAACTTATCAACAATTTCCTTAATTACCTTTCTTAAGTAATTATCTTAAATTAATTATTTTTAATCACAAATTTATTAATCTTTAATAATCATTTAATTAATGACTAATTGTTTAATTAATTAAGGTTTTAACTTAATAAATCTTAATCACTTGATTAATTAATTTCTAATCATTAATTAAAAATCATAACTTATTTAATTATGATCTTATTTCCAAATTAATTAATCTTAATTAATTAACTCAACCTTAATTAATTAATTCAAAATCCTTATTTAATTAATTTAATTAATTAATTATCCATCTAATTACATTACTAATTTAATAAACCAAAATCATTAAATCCTTGATTGATTTCAAATAAAACATTTCTTATTAACGATTACATTATCATTGATAAAGCAAATTTAAAACAACTTATTCTAAAATTTGTTTCTAAACTATATTTTAAATTTAAAATTTAAAATGAAATCAAACTTAACTTTAACAAAGTTTTAAAAACATTTTAAAACCTTTTAAAAACTTATACTGAATAATTTCATATTTTATAAAAGAGGTCTAAAGAAAATTTGAACTCACATTCATTTTAAAATACAAATCCTATTTAAAATATGTTCAACATCTAAAATTGTTTAAACATTTAATTTTTTTAAAACTTCCTTTATTTTCAAAACATTGATTCAAATTGGATTTTGTTTCCAGATTTAAAACTTATGTTTAAATATCTACTTTTATTTAAAGCTTAATCTTAAATTCAAATATTTAAACTCTTTTAAAGTTGTTTAAACATTTTAATTTAATAAAATTTAAATTAGAATTTAAAACTTGGATTCAAACTCAGTTTGAAAACCATACTTTAAATTTAGGTTTTAAATTCTGTTTTAAACCTTGTTCCAGATTTTAAAACAAATTTTTGAATTGAAAATATACAGGTTTCAGAGATACCTGTAACTACAGAAAAGTACCCGAGCTTTCCCTGTTTTACTTCGAGTAAAACCCTGATCATCTTCGAGCAGAAACTCGAATTACTCGAGTATGACTCGAGTCCAAAATTACTGCAAAATCCCAAACATTCACCTGACACCATTCTTCACCGAGCATATGCACGGTGGTCTTGGCCATCTCCGGACACCACCAAGGCAACAAAGCAAGTTAACATTCATCACCGAAACACATCGCGATCCTCCAAAAATCATCATCTGCTCGAAATCAAATTCGAGTTCCCCAAACCCAAAACCTGGCAAAATACTGGAACAACCCCACCATTAAAATCCCAAAACCTGGAAACTACGACGCAACCAAATTTCGATCACTGTGACGACTACAACTCCGGCCACGAGTACGTCGATGCTCCATCTACTATCCCTTGGAATTCCAAAGCACTCGATCCACTGGAAGGTACGAGACGATCAAAACTCTGCACTGCCCAAAAAGTAGATTTAGAAATCTAATCTAACAATCACCATCACCATGGCAAACTTCCACCACCACCACCATTTTTCTCATTATTACTGACCACTAATGTAACATCCCTAAATTTTATCCAGGATAATTTGATAATTAATGTAATTTTTTGAAATTAAATTAAGAATAAATGTGAATTTTTCCAAATTAAATCAGATATTTGTATGTAAATTTTATTTTAAATTGAATTGTGAGATTGGAAATTCAGGAAAATAAATATTTTGAATAATATATAGATTATAAATTTAATTGAGAATTTCCTGAACAAATAAAAATGTATTTTTGTATATGTAAATAGATGTAAAGGAATGTGATATTTCAAAGTTAAATAGGGTTTATATTGTAAATAGAAATTTTAATTTGGGAAATTAATATAGGATTTTGGTTTAATTTGGAATTTGAATTTTCAAATACATATGTGTTGAAAATAAATATTTGGAAAATATTTATAGATTGGGAATGAATTAAATATTTATATTTATAAAAGATGTGTTTGTTATATTTATAAATTTATTGAATCTTGGAATTGAAATTCAAAGTTTAAAATCTTATAAGACATATTGGATTTGTAATCATTGTATTTTCAATTAACAAAGGTTTTTTTTCCAAATTCATTAAATAGGCATTTTGGTTTAAAAAGTAATATTGTGAAATTAACATAAATAAATTTACAAAAGGGTATCTAAAGGATTAAATTCAAATATATACATATTGTTTACTTATTTATTTATAGTTTGATTTATTTTAAAATCCCATTCCTTAAAGTTATAAATATAGATATAATTATTAGATTTGATAAAAAGATTTAAAGAACATCTTCTATTGAAATAAATAAAGGGTTAAAATAAAAAATGCAAATTAAAATAAAACAAGGGTTTATAACAAAATTTATAAAAAGCATGTTTCATAAATTTAATTGAATTAGGGGTTTAAACACAATTTTTAAATAAATTTATGAAAAGGACTCTACATAATTTTGTTTAAATAAAACAAGTGTAAGAAATGGATTAACAAATGTGAAGAAGTTAAACATGAGTTTGAACAAGTGTTACATTGATTAACAAGTGGCAAAATTCTTTTAGATTTAATTTTAGTAAACCAAAAGTATCCAGGCTATCTTCAATCTTCTTTCAAAATGAAAACAAACCTGGAAATAAAACAAAATCAAACTCAAATCAAATACAACAACAACAACTTCAGTTCCAAACTGAAGCAAGTTCAAAATCAAAGCTTCAAGATCAGAAAAACAAAAACCATATTGAACATAAAAGAAATCAATGCTCGGTTAAAACTACAAAGATCTGGAAAAAAAACTTAAATCAAAGCCACAAAACAACAATCAAGAGTCAATTCAATCAGTCTTCAACCTGGAGTTAAAATCAGAGAAGAAGTCCAGGCTTTGTTTTTCTGTCCTTCCCAAACACCCAGGGCCGAGTTGCTTCTCTGTTTACAAGCAGGAAAATCCTTGTGAGAAAACTCACCCTTGAATTTGCTTTTATTATTTAAATGTCTGGGTTTGCATTTTAAAAATGTTTGTTGAGTTGCTGAACATGATTGTATGGTCTGTGCATGTTGGATATATGCTTCTATACATCCTCTATTGTTCCTCAAACAATCAGGAATTCATATTAAAATTTATATTTCAAAATAAGAACAGACTATGGTGAAGATCTTTAAATGAAACGTGATGGCATAATCAACTTTTTAGATTTAGAAAAAAAAAAATTGCAACTCTGTTACATAACAGGTTTTGTAAACCTACCACTCAGAAGAATTAATATCAGATTTTGATTTTTTTTAAGGGAAACTGGGTTCTTTATATTATTTTTTTACTGTAAGCAAACTCATAACTTCATTATATTTTAGTTTGCATACAGGGATACATGTTTGTAAATAAGTTGCATATGTTATGAAGTATGTTTAAAAGTTGATGTGAATGTAATTTGCATTGTTTGGATAACAGACACAAGCATTCTGTATCAAAGATCTACAGGATGAAAACCCATTTTTTTTAAAAAATCAAATTCTCATCCCACAATCATTTATAGACTTTGATATCCAAACAAAATTTGTTTGTGCTTGTCAACTTCAAATTATAAAAATAATTTCAAGTAATTACATTAAGCAATTATAGAAATTACAGTGAAAGTCGTGGGTAGGTCCGAATTCGATCATCATAAACTTGTATTTGGAATTCATAATCATATTCGAATTGATTAATGATGAATTTTGATGAAAGTCTCATAATTTTAAATAAGTAAATCACGTGGATTTGCGAGATGATCTGATTATGTTTTTTTGACGATATAAGGCGATCAGAGCAATGATAATTCACGTGATCAAGGAGGGAGCAAGGTTGGAGGTCTAGAATCTTCATAGAAATATTCGTTTTTATCATTCATTATGATGATTGCACGAAATTAATTTAGGGTTGAACGTGAAGTTTGGGTTCGACATGGTTCTCATGCCCGTGTGGGGTCCGTAGTTGATCGAGTTTGATGAAATTCAGGTAGACGTTAGTTGGGAGGTTATCGAAGGTATGGCCAGAGTTGTTGATGCTCGGGTGGTCAGAATCGCCAGCACGAGGTGACTTTAGGTGACTGTACTAGTTCCTGATGGTGATGATGGTCTCGATTTTGATCTACGGCAAAGCTGAGGGATCTGGGTGCTATGGCGAGGTGAGGGGATCATAGGTGACTGGTAGGGATCGGCGACGATGATCGAAATCGCCACAATCGTGTGTACACGTGTACGCGTGGGAGGGGTTTGTGTCTGTTGTAGTTGAACGTGGGAAGAGGAAATTCTCAGCTTTGTTATCGAGAAGATTGGTGTGTTGCTCGAGAGTGCTATCGAGTAGTTTTTAATGTATAGTAATTGTTTTAAATGATTTAAAACCAGAAAAGTTCAAAAGAAAGAAAAGAAGAAGATGAAGTTGACTGGGGACGAACTCGGGTCATGTCTCGAGAATTTTGTAAACTGACTCGAAGTTGAAGGTTTGCCTGGGTAAATTTAATAACTACAGTCTTCTATTTTTTTTCAAATTGAAATGTTTTCCAGGTTTTAAGCTTCTACCAGGTATTAAGTTGAGTGTTTAACCAAGCTTAACTAATTTATTAACTACTACCTTTAAACAATCAATGCTAAGTTAAGTTGTAATTTGTTAAAGGTTTGAAAGTGAAATTATTTTTGAATTCAAAGATATCTTAATAAGCACAACCTTTAATTTAAGGGTTTAAATAAACTAAATAAAGACGATTAAGGATTGGATTAAGAAGAAATAAATTAACTTAATGGCTCAAAAGAAATTGGTCAATGGTAATTAACTCTAAATTGTTTTCAAGAATTTAATAATGTTAAGCGATTAAGACAAGTGGAATATCTTATATTAATTAAAGTTTTAGGCAATTAAAATTTAATTAATTAAGTTAAATTAATGATAATTGTTAGATTTGAAGTAATTAAGGACGAATAATCAATGATTTAAAACTTGATTAATCAAGTGTTAAAGGTTCATTTATTTCATGGGTAATTAATTAATGTGATTAATTTTAATAATTAATTAGATTAAATAATTTATGAAAATCAATTGTGAAGTTGTTTAAGTGCAATTACTTAATGGAAGTAATTACGGAATTAATTACTAAGTGTCATTAATTGAGTTAATGTGATTTGTTGAGTTAATTAATTAAGTTTAATTTATTTAATCAATGGATGATTTAATAATAATTAGTTAATGTGATAAATAAGTATGGTTAAATAAAGATTAACTACTTAATGTAATTAAATTAAATTGCAATATTAATTAATCAAGTTAATCAAAAAAAATTATGATTAATTAATAAATGATTTAGGGATAATTAATTAAGATGATTATAACTAAATTATATTAATTAACTAGGATTAGGAATCAATCTGATTTGAAATTATCAGATAACTAATTTATCTTCCTTATAAAAGACTGTACTCTATTGAGCTGTTGTGAATTGTTTGATATCTCTTCTATGTAATGTTGTGTGATGGATTGGTATATTTGATATGAAATTGTAATGCTATAAGATATGAATTGCTTGGCGCTGAATTATAATATTTGCAAATTGTTTCTGTGTAGACATGAAAACCTTGGCCCGTAAAATGATATTTGAAATTCGATGCGGCAGTAGTCGGATTCCAGTTGATTATCTGAAACCCACATCGAATCATATTAGTAAATCCTTGTTGTTGATAAATTTACCTTATCTATGAATCTATGAATGAAGATAAGCGTTATAGCTTATACCGCTTATCGATATTACTGCACTTTAATCTGTGATTTGATGATTGTTGTTGCACTATTGTGTGTAAAACCCTGGACCACACCTATACACACACAAATATGTATTGCACGTGGAAATCTGTTAAGTCATAGAATTAAAAAAAATAGTTTTGAATTTGAATTTTTAATTCAAATGGTTTTGGAAATGAATTGGCTTTAAAGTGATAAACTTTTGAAAAAAATGTTTTAAAAGAAAGTTATTTTGAATAACTAAAGAAAGATTGAAATTTAAATCATTTGATTTAAAATTTGAATTCAATATCAGAAATTGAATTCTAAATTTGGTATTTATGACGTAAAAAGGTTATACAAATTATGATTTCAAATTTGAAACTGAATGGTTTTGAAGGCCATAATTGAATCTTTGTGAAAGATAGTTGAACCCCATTTTGAAATTGAAAAGGATTTTTAAATGGTGTATCTTTTATATATAAAAGATTGAAATGGGAATTATTTTGAAAGCTATGAAATGAGTCTTTGATTTAAAGACTGGATAAGTTAAAACCAATTTGAAAAGGAATTGTTTTGAATGGTTACAAATGAATCTTTGTCAAAGATTGGTGAATCTTGTTTTAAATTGAAAGGAGTCTTTAGAGTGAATCTTTTGTTTAAAAGATTTAAATGTGGAAATTGTTTAAAACATTGAGGGTTTTTGAAACGAATCTTTTTGTTTAAAAAGAATTGTAAATGGTAATTTGTTTTAACCATTTGAAAGAAAAGTTTTGGATTTTAAGTTGTAACTTAACTGAAATCCCATTATCCATATGATTTTAAATATTGCGCTCATTATTCGGTTTAGCCGGGAGAGGACCTTTGTGTCATATAACACATTGCGAATAATGATACGACGTATATGGATAGCATTTGAAGACCGGTGATGAAGACCGGATATTTTTCGAAAACGAAAGGATAACCCGTCGAATATCTCTGCACCGACTGGTCCTCGGTATATAGATTTGATCACCCATTGTGATGGGGAGTCTGGACGTAATTAGGGATTATCCAGATTTGCAAGGGCTTCTTCAGAAGTGCCTTTGGTTCTGTTCGAACCTGGAACAGACTTGTATGGATATGTGTCTGACATTACACTTTGAGATGTAAAACCAGTTTCTATCAAATACATTTCTATTTGGTGGCGGAGATTTATTCTCTTAGCTTAACTCCCTTCTCTGAGACGTACGATCTTAGAGGTTATGTAGTTGATGGTTACTAGTGATACATTCCCAATTTGGTAATGTGGCATACGAAGTGCTGATGATCATTTGTTGATCAAAGAATGGCTTTTGTGAAAAGCGTAGCTTTGTGGACGAAACTTCATCGAACCTCACAACCCGGAATGGTCGAAACAGGAAGAATGCAACAAGGTTTCAGGGGTAGCGCCCCTAGGGTATGGCCATTCCTTCTGGAAAAGGGTAGTATCATGGTATGGAGCCCGGATACTTACTCGTGTGGACACTGTATTATATTTATTACCGTGTGATATTGTTGGAGGGCCCTCGTATAAAGGTCCCAAAGGACCGGGTGTGGCATATCTTAGGTTTTATTCCCCGGGAAGGCGGTAGCCGGCCTTGTGTTGGCAGAGAACGAAGGATGGTTCTCGGGGCGTCCCTCCAAAGGCGTACCCATTTGGCAATGGGAAGTTCCTTGGCCTGACCATTTGTTGGAAATCCAATCATCCAATACGTGCCCAGTACGGTTTTAGTTGTATAACCCGCCATTCACTTATGGTGGTCGCCACTATTTGGATGGTAGCAATATTAGGCATAGTACGAAATATCTATGCTGGCTAAGATTAATATTATACTTTCGAATTGTTTTCCACTGTGCACTTATAATAATAATATCAAAGAATTTCTCGTATCAAGCATTCTTGACTGCCATAAGGAGAAATCTCCTCCAAATCTGTGTTTGCATTATGTGTGTGGCGGGAGGCCTTATGGTAGTTTCATTTTCAAAAAAGCATTGCGGATTTCAAATTTAAAATATTTTGTTTGTTTAAAAGATAAAACTATTTTTGTTTGCTCATACCAGTCCCAGGACTGACCCGGAGTTTATTGTTCCCTTCCTAAACTCTGGGTGCCCACAATTTTCCACACGGACAGTCTAGAGTTGGGTTTTTTCAGATAGTAGATATAGATATCGATTCGATAGCTTTCAGCTTCCCCTTTGGTATTCTTTGGAGATCTTGGATATTGGAGTCTTCAGATTCACGGACCAGTCTTTCTTAGCTGGGTGAAGCGAGATGGTGGTTCGAGCTTGTGATTTTGGAGTTTGCTTTGGAGCATTGGATTTGATTGCAGTTGCTATTTGGAGTTTTAGTTCCGCTGCTAGTTCATTTTGTTTTTCCGCTGTTGTTTATTGTCTCTAATATTCTGTGTCATATTGTATCAGTGTTGTTCCATACGGATATTGTATTCATTGGAATTGTATATGATATTCATTTCTTTTTCTTCCGCTGTGTTGTTATACTTAATTGTGTTATAAGCTCCGGCGAACTACATTCGACGTTTGGATCTGCAGCATTTGAATACGAGTGATGTATTCGGTGCCAATTTTCGATGGTCGATTCAGGGTCGTTACAATTGGTATCAGAGCTGAAGGTTGAAACTTTAGCTCAGGAGTATAACACATTAAGTAACTCATTAGAGATGGGGTGAAATATACCCTAGAATGAGTAATCCCTAAGATATCTGTTCGAATGCCTCAGTAATTTCACTTACTATCCACTAATAGTGAGTGTGAATGCAAGAAGAGAACGAGATAGGGGACAGGGGAGTATGACTTCAAATAGTGGATACCCTGCAATAACGGAAACAACTTTCTCTATCAATCTCCTTTGATCCGTCTTTTCAATTTTTTGATGATTCCAGGCAGCTCCAAGAAGAAGCTTTGATATATTTACATGGGACAAAAACTCCAGATGGGTCGGAATTGTTTGTTTGGATGAATTGTTTGATTTGGCTGCTATGATTATAGATATATTTTGGTTGTTTAAACTAAAGTTTTTGAATTGTATCCACATATCTGTTTGTTCTATTGGGTCACGGTATATTCTACGAGTGGTTAGTTGTCCCTGGAACTAATCAATACCCCTGTGCACTCGTAGATCTGATGACCCGAGTATCTTGATTCATTCTTGTATCCATTATGGATATTCTAATTTGAGAAGCCAAATGCAGAATAGATACCCAGTTTGGTTTGGAAACTTTCTCTCTATATTTGTGTATTCATGTTTCATAGTCTCCCTACTTTCAAATTTCGAGGACGAAATTATCAAAGGGGGGAATCTGTAACATCCTAAATTTTATCCAGGATAATTTAATAATTAATGTAATTTTTTGAAATTAAATTAAGAATAAATGTGAATTTTTCCAAATTAAATCAGATATTTTTATATAAATTTTATTTTAAATTGAATTGTGAGATTGGAAATTCGGGAAAATAAATATTTTGTATAGTATATAAATTATAAATTTAATTGAGAATTTCCTAAACAAATAAAAATGTATTTTTGTATATGTAAATAGATGTAAAGGAATGTGATATTTCGAAGTTAAATAGGGTTTATATTGTAAATAGAAATTTTAATTTAGGAAATTAATATAGGATTTTGGTTTAATTTGGAATTTGAATTTTCAAATACATATGTGTTGAAAATAAATATTTGGAAAATGTTTATAGATTGGGAATGAATTAAATATTTATATTTATAAAAGATATGTTTGTTATATTTATAAATTTATTGAATCTTGGAATTGAAATTCAAAATTTAAAATCTTATAAGACATATTGGATTTGAAATCATTGTATTTTCAATTAATAAAGGTTTGTTTTCCAAATTCGTTAAATAGGCATTTTGGTTTAAACAGTAATATTGTGAAATTATTATAAATAAATTTACGAAAGGGTATCTAAAGGATTAAATTCAAATATATACATATTATATACTTATTTATTTATAGTTTGGTTTAGTTTAAAATCCCATTCTTTAAAGTTATAAATATAGATATAATTATTAGATTTGATAAAAAGATTTAAAGCACATCTTCTTTTGAAATAAATAAAGGGTTAAAATAAAAATTGCAAATTAAAATAAAACAAGGGTTTATAACAAAATTTATAAAAAGCATGTTTCATAAATTTAATTGAATTAGGGGTTTAAACACAATTTGTAAATAAATTTATGAAAAGGGCTCTACATAATTTTGTTTAAATAAAACAAGTGTAAGAAATGGATTAACAAATGTGAATAGGTTAAACATCAGTTTGAACAAGTGTTACATTGATTAACAAGTGGCAAAATTCTTTTAGATTTAATTGTAGTAAAACAAAAAGTATCCAGGCTATCTTCAATCTTCTTTCAAAATGAAAACAAACCTGAAAATAAAACAAAATCAAAATCAAATCAAATACAACAACAACAACTTCAGTTCCAAACTGAAGCAAGTTCAAAATCAAAGCTTCAAGATCAGAACAAAAACCATATTGAAAATAAAAGAAATCAATGCTGAGTTAAAACTGCAAAGATCTAAAAAACAAACTTAAATCAAAGCTACAAAACAACAATCAAGAGTTAATTCAAGCAGTCTTCAACCTGGAGTTAAAATCAAAGAAGAAGTCCAGGCTTTGTTCTTCTGTCCTTCCCAAGCACCCAGGGCCGAGTTGCTTCTCTTTTTACAAGCAGTAAAATCCTTGTGAGCAAACTCACCCTTGAATTTTCTTTTATAATTTAAATGTCTGGATTTGCATTTTAAAAATGTTTGTTGAGTTGCTGAACATGATTGCATGGTCTGTGCATGTTGTGTATATGCTTCTGTACATCCTTTGTTGTTCCTCAAACAATTAGGAATTCATATTAAAATTTATATTTCAAAATAAGAACAAACTATGGTGAAGATCTTTAAATGAAACGTGATGGCGTAATCAAGTTTTTAGATTTAGAAAAAAAAAGTTTGCAACTCTGTTATATAACAGGTTTTGTAAACCTACCACTCAGAAGAATTAATATCAGATTTTGATTTTTTTAAGGGAAACTGGGTTCTTTATATATTTTTTTTTTACTGTAAGCAAACTCATAACTTCATTATATTTTAGTTTGCATACAGGGATACATGTTTGTAAATAAGTTGCATATGTTATGAAGTATGTCTAAAAGTTGATGTGAATGTACTGTGCATTGTTTGGATAACAGACACAAGCATTCTGTTTCAAAGGTCTACAGGATGAAAACCCATTTAAAAAAAAAACAAATTCTCATCCCACAATCGTTTGTAGACTTTGATATGTAAACAAAATTTGTTTGTGCTTGTCAACTTCAAATTATAAAAATAATTTCAAGTAATTACATTAAGCAATTATAGAAATTACAGTGAAAGTCGTGGGTAGGTTCGAATTCGATCATCATAAACTTGTATTTGGACTTCATAATCATATTCGAATTGATTAATGGTGAATTTAGATGAAAGTCTCATAATATCTAAACAAGTAAATCACGTGGTTTCGCGAGATGATTTGATTATGTTTTTTTGACGATTTAAGGCGATCGGAGCAATGATAATTCACGCGATCAAGAAGGGAGCAAGGTTGGAGGTCTAGAATCATCATAAAAATAGTAGTTGGTTTTATAATTCATTATGATGATTTCACAAAATTAATTTAGGGTTTAACGTGAAGTTTGGGTTCTACATGGTTTTCATGCTCGTGTGGGGTCCATAGTTGATCGAGCTTGATGAAATTCAGGTAGACGTTAGTTCGGAGGTTATCGAAGGTGTGGCCAGAGTTGTTGATGCTCGGGTGGTCAGAATCACCGGCACGAGGTGATTTTAGGTCACTGTATTAGTTCCTGATGGTGATGATGGTCTCGATTTTGATCTACGGCAAAGCTGAGGGATCTGGGTGCTATGGCGAGGTGAGGGGATCAATGGTGACTGGTAGGGATCAGCGACGATGATCGGAATCTCCACAATCGTTTGTACACGTGTACGCGTGGGAGGGTTTTGTGTCTGTTGTAGTTGAAAGTGGAAAGAGGAAATTCTTAGGTTTGTTATCGAGAAGATTGATGTGTTGCTCGAGAGTGCTATCGAGTAGTTTTGAATGTGTAGTAATTGTTTTAAATGATTTAAAACCGGAAAAGTTCAAAAGAAAGAAAAGAAGAAGATGAAGTTGACTGGGGACGAACTCGGTTCATGTCTCGAGAATTTTGTAAACTGACTCGAAGTTAAAGGTTTGCCTGGGTAAATTTAATAACTACAGTCTTCTATTTTTTTTCAAATCAAAATGTGTTCCAGGTTTTAAGCTTCTACCAGGTATTAAGTTGAGTGTTTAACCAAGCTTAACTAATTTATTAACTACTACCTTTAAACAATCAATGCTAAGTTAAGTTGTAATTTGTTAAAGGTTTGAAAGTGAAATTATTTTTGAATTCAAAGATATCTTAATAAGCACAATCTTTAGTTTAAGGGTTTATTTGAAATAAACTAAATAAAGATGATTAAGGAGTGGATTAAGAAGAATTAAATTAACTTAAAGGTTTAAAAGAAATTGGTCAATGGTAATTAACTCTAAATTGTTTTCAAGAATTTAATAATGTTAAGTGATTAAGACAAGTGGAATATCTTATGCTAATTAAAGTTTATGGCAATTAAAAGTTAATTAATTAAGTTAAATTAATGATAACTGTTAGATTTGAAGTCTTTAAGGACGAATAATTAATGATTTAAAACTTGATTAATCAAGTGTTAAAGGTTCATTTATTTAAAGGGTAATTAATTAATGTGATTAATTTTAATAATTAATTAGATTAAATAATTTATGAAAATAAATTGTGAAGTTGTTTAAGTGCAATTACTTAATGGAAGTAATTAAGGAATTAATTACTAAGTGTCATTAATTGAGTTAATGTGATTTGTTGAGTTAATTAATTATGTTTAGTTTATTTAATCAATGGATGATTTAATAATAATTAATTAATGGGATAAATAAGTATGGTTTAAATAAAGATTAACTAGTTAATGTAATTAAATTAAACTGCAATATTAATTAACCAAGTTAATCAAAACAAAAAATTTATGATTAATTAATAAATGATTTAGGGACAATTAATTAAGATGATTGTAACTAAATTATATTAATTAATCAGGATTAGTATTTAATCTGCATTGAAATTATCAGATAACTAATTTATCTTCCTTATAAAAGACTATACTCTATTGAGCTATTGTGAACTGTTTGATATCTCTTCTATGTAATGCTGTGTGATGGATTGGTATATTTGAAATGAAATTGTAATGCTATGATATATGAATTGCTTGATGTTGAATTGTAATATTTGCAAATTGTTTCTGTGTAGATACGAAAACCTTGGCCCGTAAAACGGTATTTGAAATTCGATGCAATAGGGAGTCGGATTCTAGTTGATTATCCGAAACCCACATCGAATCATATTAGTAAATCCTAGTTATTGATAAATTTACCTTATCAATGAATTTGTGAATGAAGATAAGCGTTATAGTTTATACCGCTTATCAATATTACTGCACTTTAATCTGTGATGTGATGATTGTTGTTGCACTATTGTGTGTAAAACCCTAGACCACACCTATACACACACAAATATGGATTGCACGTGGAAATCGGTTAAGTACAGTTTAAAAAAAAAATAGTTTTGAATTTGAATTTTTAATTCCAATGGTTTTGGAAATGAATTGGGTTTAAAGGGATAAACTTTTGGAAAAAATGTTTTAAAAGAAAGTTATTTTGAATAACTAAAGAAAGATTGAAATTTAAATCATTTTATTTAAAATTTGAATTCAATATTAGAAATTGAATTCTAAATTTGGTATTTATGACATAAAAAGGTTATACAAATTATGATTTCAAATTTGAAATTGAATGGCTTTGAAGGCTATAATTGAATCTTTGTGAAAGATAGTTGAACCCTATTTTGAAATTGAAAAGGATTTTTAAATGGTGTATCTTTTACATATAAAATATTGAAACGGGAATTATTTTGAAAGCTATGAAATGAGTCTTTGATTTAAAGACTGGTTAAGTTAAAACCAATTTGAAAAGGAATTCTTTTGAAAGGTTACAAATGAATCTTTGTCAAAGATCGGTGAATCTTGTTTTAAATTGAAAGGAGTCTTTAGAGTGAATCTTTTGTTTAAAAGATTTAAATGTGGAAATTGTTTAAAACATTGAGGGTTTTTGAAATGAATCTTTTTGTTTAAAAAGAATTGTAAATGGTAATTTGTTTTAACCATTCGAAAGAAAAGTTTTGGATTTTAAGTTGTGACTTAACTGAAATCCCATTATCCATATGATTTTAAATATTGCACTCATTATTCGGTTTAGCCGGGAGAGGAACTTTGTGTCATATAACCCATTCCGAATAATGATACGACGTATATGGATAGCATTTGAAGACCGGTGATGAAGACCGGATATTTTTCGAAAACGAAAGGATAACCCGTCGAATGTCTCTGCGCCGACTGGTCCCCGGTATAGAGATTTGATCACCCATTGTGATGGGGAGTCTGGACGTAATTAGGGATTATCCGGATTTGTAAGGACTTCTTGGAAGTGCCTTCGGTTCTGTTCAAACCTGGAAAAGACTTGTATGGATGTGTGTCTGACATTACACTTTGAGATGTAAAACCGGTTTCTATCAAATACATTTCTGTTTGGTGGCGGAGATTTATTCTCTTAGCTTAACACCCTTCTCTGAGACTTACGAGCTCAGAGGTTATGTAGTTGATGGTTACTAGCGATACATTCCTAATTTGGTAATGTGGCATACGAAGTGCCGCTGATCATTTGTTGATCAAAGCATGGCTTTTGTGAAAAGCGTAGCTTTGTGGATGAGACTTCGTCGAACCTCACAACCCGGAATGGTCGAAATAGGAAGAATGCAGCAAGGTTTCAGGGGTAGCGCCCCTAGGGTATGACCATTTCTTCTGGAAAAGGGTAGTGTGATGGTATGGAGCCCAGATACTTACTCGTGTGGACATTGTAGTATATTTATTACCGTGTGATGTTGTTGGAGGGCCCTCGGATAAAGGTCCCAAAGGACCCAGGGTGGCATATCTTAGGTTTTATACCCCGGGAAGGGGGTAGCCGGCCTTATGTTGGCAGAGAACGAAGGATGTTTCTCGGGGCGTCCCTCTAGAGGCGTACCTATGTGGCAATGGGAAGTTCCTTGGCCTGACCATTTGTTGGAAATCCAATCATCCAATACGTGCCCAGTACGGTTTTAGTTGTATAACCTGCCATTCACTTATGGTGGTCACCACTGTTTGGATAGTAGCTATAGTAGGCATAGTACGAAATGTCTATGCTGGCTAAGATTAATATTAAACTTTCGAAATGTTTTCCACTGTGCACTTATAATAATAATATCAAAGAATTTCTCGTATCAAGCATTCTTGACTATCATAAGGAGAAATCTCCTCCAAGTCTGTGTTTGCATTGTGTGTGTGGCAGGAGGCCTTATGGTAGTTTCATTTTCCAAAAAGCATTGCGGATTTCAAATTTAAAATCTTTTGTTTGTTTAAAAGATAAATTGTTTTTGTTTTCTCATACCAGTCCCATTACTGACCCGGAGTTTATTGTTCCCTTTCTAAACTCTGGGTGCCCACAATTTTCCATACGGGCAGTCTAGAGTTGGGTTTTTCAAGTAGTAGATATAGATATCGATTCGATAGCTTTCAGCTTCCCCTTTTGTATTCCTTGGAGATCTTGGATATTGGAGTCTTCGGATTCACGGACCATTCTTGCTTAGCTTGGTGAAGCGAGATAGTGGTTCGAGCTTGTGATTTTGGAGTTGGCTTTGGAGAATTGGATTTGAGTTGCAGTTGCTGTTTGGAGTTTTGGTTCCGCTTCTAGTTGATTTGTTTTTCCGCTGTTGTTTATTGTCTCTAATATTCTGTATCATATTGTATCAGTGTTGTTCCATACTTGGATATTGTATTCATTGGAATTGTATATGATATTCATTTCTTTTTCTTCCGCTGTGTTGTTATACTTAATTGTGTTATAAGCTCCGGCGAACCAGATTCGACATTTGGATCTGCGGCATTTGAATGCGAGTGCTGTATTTGGTGCCGATTTTCGATGGTCGATTCAGGGTCGTTACAATTGGTATCAGAGCTGAAGGTTGAAACTTTAGCTCAGGAGTATAACACATTAAGTAACTCATTAGAAATGGGGTGAAATATACCCTAGAATGAGTAATCCCTAAGATATCTGTTCGAATGCCTCAGTAATTTCTCTTACTATCCACTAATAGTGAGTGTGAGTGTAAGAAGAGGACGAGATAGGGGACAGGGGAGTACGACTTCAAATAGTCGATACCCTACAATAGTAGAAACAACTTTCTCGATCAATCTCCTTTGATTCGTCTTTTCAATTCTTTGATGATTCCTGGCAGCTCCAAGAAGAAGCTTTGATATATTTACATGGGACACAAACGCTAGATGGGTCAGAATTGTTTGTTTTGATGAATTGTTTGATTTTGTTGTTATGGTTGATAGATATATTTTGGTTGTTTAAACTAAAGTTTTTGAATTGTATCCATATATCTGTTTGTTCTGTTGGGTCCTGATATATTCTACGAGTGGTTAGTTGTCCCTAGAACTAATCAATACCCCTGTATACTCGTAGGTCTGATGACCCAAGTATCTTGATTCATTCTTGTATCCATTATTGATATTTTGATTTGAGAAGCCAAATGCAGAATAGATACCCAGTTTGGATTGGAAACTGTCTCTCTATCTTTGTGCATTCATGTTTCATAGTCTCCCTACTTTCAAATTTCGAGGACGAAACTTTCTAAGGGGGGAATCGGTAGCATCCTTGAATTTTATCCAGTATAATTTGATAATTAATGTAATTTTTTGAAATTAAATTAAGAATAAATGTGAATTTTTCCAAATTAAATCAGATATTTGTATATAAATTTTATTTTAAATTGAATTGTGAGATTGGAAATTCAGGAAAATAAATATTTTGAATAATATATAAATTATAAATTTAATTGAGAATTTCCTAAACAAATAAAAATGTATTTTTGTATATGTAAATATATGTAAAGGAATGTGATATTTCAAAGTTAAATAGGGTTTATATTGTAAATAGAAATTTTAATTTGGGAAATTAATATAGGTTTTGGTTTAATTTGGAATTTGAATTTTCAAATACATATGTGTTGAAAATAAATATTTGGAAATATTTATAGATTGGGAATGAATTAAATATTTATATTTATAAAAGATATGTTTGTTATATTTATAAATTTATTGAATCTTGGAATTGAAATTCAAAATTTAAAATCTTCTAAGACATGTTGGATTTGAAATCATTGTATTTTCAATTAATAAAGGTTTGTTTTCTAAATTCATTAAATAGACATTTTGGTTTAAAAAGTAATATTGTGCAATTAATATAAATAAATTTACAAAAGGGTTTCTAAAGGATTAAATTCAAATATATACATATTATATACTTATTTATTTATAGTTTGATTTATTTTAAAATCCCATTCTTTAAAGTTATAAATATAGATATAATTATTTGATTTGATAAAAAGATTTAAAGCACATCTTCTTTTCAAATAAATAAAGGGCTAAAATAAAAAATGCAAATTAAAATAAAACAAGGGTTTATAACAAAATTAATAAAAAGCATGTTTCATAAATTTAATTGAATTAGGGGTTTAAACACAATTTGTAAATAAATTTATGAAAAGGACTCTACATAATTTTGTTTAAATAAAACAAGTGTAAGAAATGGATTAACAAATGTGAAGAAGTTAAACATGAGTTTAAACAAGTGTTACATTGATTAACAAGTGGCAAAATTCTTTTAGATTTAATTTCAGTAAAACAAAAAGTATCCAGGCTATCTTCAATCATCTTTCAAAATGAAAACAAACCTAGAAATAAAACAAAATCAAACTCAAATCAAATTGAACAACAACAACTTCAGTTCCAAACTTAAGCAAGTTCAAAATCAAAGCTTCAAGATCAGAAAAACAAAAACCATATTGAACATAAAAGAAATCAATGCTCGGTTAAAACTGCAAAGATCTGGAAAAACAAACTTAAATCAAAGCTACAAAACAACAATCAAGAGTCAATTCAATCAGTCTTCAACCCGGAGTTAAAATCAGAGAAGAAGTCCAGGCTTTGTTTTTCTGTCCTTCCCAAGCACCCAGGGCCGAGTTGCTTCTCTGTTTACAAGCAGGAAAATCCTTGTGAGCAAACTCACCCTTGAATTTGCTTTTATTATTTAAATGTCTGGATTTGCATTTTAAAAATGTTTGTTGAGTTGCTGAACATTATTGCATGGTCTGTGCATGTTGGATATATGCTTCTATACATCCTCTGTTGTTCCTCAAACAATCAGGAATTCATATTAAAATTTATATTTCAAAATAAGAATAGACTATGGTGAAGATCTTTAAATGAAACATGATGGCATAATCAAGTTTTTAGATTTAGCCAAAAAAAAAAATTTGCAACTTTGTTATATAACAGGTTTTGTAAACCTACCACTCAGAAGAATTAATATCAGATTTTTATTTTTTTAAGGGAAACTGGGTTCTTTATATTATTTTTTATGTAAGAAAACTGATAACTTAATTATATTTTAGTTTGCATACAGGGATACATGTTTGTAAATAAGTTGCATATGTTATGAAGTATGTTTAAAAGTTGATGTGAATGTACTGTACGTTATTTGGATAACAGACACAAGCATTCTGTTTCAAAGATCTACAGGATGAAAACCCATTCAAAAAAAAAAACAAATTCTCATCCCACAATCGTTTATAGACTTTGATCTCTAAACAAAATTTGTTTGTGCTTGTCAACTTCAAATTATAAAAATAATTTCAAGTAATTACATTAAACAATTATAGAAATTACAGTGAAAGTCGTAGGTAGGTCCGAATTCGATCATCATAAACTTGTATTTGGACTTCATAATCATATTCGAATTGATTAATGGTGAATTTATATGAAAGTCTTATAATTTTTAAATAAGTAAATCACGTGGATTTGCGAGATGATCTGATTATGTTTTTTTGACGATTTAAGGCGGTCGGAGCAGTGATAATTCACGTGATCAAGGAGGGAGCAAGGTTGGAGGTCTAGAATCATCATAAAAATAGTCGTTGGTTTTATAATTCATTATGATGATTGCACGAAATTAATATTGGGTTTAACGTGAAGTTTGGGTTCAACATGGTTCTCGTGCTCGTGTGGGGTCCGTTGTTGATCGAGCTTGATGAAATTCAGGTAGACGTTAGTTGGGAGGTTATCGAAGGTGTGGCCAGAGTTGTTGATGCTCAGGTGGTCACCGGCACGAGGTGATTTTAGGTGACTGTATTAGTTCCTGATGGTGATGATGTTCTCAATTTCGATCTACGGCAAAGCTGAGGGATCTGGGTGCTATGTCGAGGTGAGGGGATCATATGTGACTGGTAGGGATCGGCGACGATGATCGAAATTGATGCAATCGTGTGTACATGTGTACGCGTGGGATGGGTTTGTGTATGTTTTAGGTTAAAGTGGGAAGACGAAATTCTCAAGTTTGTTATCGAGAAGATTGGTGTGTTGCTCGAGAGTGCTATCGAGTAGTTTTGAATGTATAGTAATTGTTTTAATGATTTAAAACCAGAAAAGTTCAAAAGAAAGAAAAGAAGAAGATGAAGTTGACTAGGGACGAACTCGGGTCTTGCCTCGAGAATTTTGTAATCTGACTCGAAGTTAAAGGTTTGCCTGGGTAAATTTAATAACTACAGTCTTCTATTTTTTTTCAAATCGAAATGTGTTCCAGTTTTTAAGCTTCTACCAGGTATTAAGTTGAGTGTTTAACCAAGCTTAACTAATTTATCAACTACTACCTTTAAACAATCAATGCTAAGTTAAGTTGTAATTTGTTAAAGGTTTGAAAGTGAAATTATTTTCGAATTCAAAGATATCTTAATAAACACAACCTTTAATTTAAGGGTTTATTTTAAATAAAGTAAATAAAGATGATTAAGGAGTGGATTAAGAAGAAATAAATTAACTTAAAGATTTAAAAGAAATTGGTCAGTGGTAATTAACTCTAAATTGTTTTCAAGAATTTAATAATGTTAAGCGATTAAGACAAGTGGAATATCTTATGTTACTTAAAGTTTTAGGCAATTAAAAGTTAATTAATTAAGTTAAATTAATGATAATTGTTAGATTTGAAGTCATTAAGGTTGAATAATTAATGATTTAAAACTTGTTTAATCAAGTGTTAAAGGTTAATTTATTTAAAGGGTAATTAATTAATGTGATTAATTTTAATAATTAATTAGATTAAATAATTTATGAAAATCAATTATGAAGTTGTTTAAGTGCAATTACTTAATGGAAGTAATTAAGGAATTAATTACTAAGTGTCATTAATTGAGTTTATATGATTTGTTGAGCTAATTAATTATGTTTAATTTATTTAATCAATGGATGATTTAATAATAATTAATTAGTGTGATAAATAACTATGGTTTAAATGAAGATTAACTACTTAATGTAGTTAAATTAAATTGCAATATTAATTAATCCAGTTAATCAAAAAAAAAATTATATGATTAATTAATAAATGATTTAGGGACAATTAATTAAGATGATTGTAACTAAATTATATTGATTAACCAGGATTAGTAATCAGTCTAATTTGAAATTATCAGATAACTAATTTATCTTCCTTATAAAAGACTGTACTCTATTGAGCTGTTGTGAATTGTTTGATATCTCTTCTATGTAATGTTGTGTGATGGATTGGTATATTTGATATGAAATTGTAATGCTATGAGATATGAATTGCTTGGTGCTGAATTGTAATATTTGCGAATTGTTTCTGTGTAGATATGAAAACCTTGGCCCGTAAAATGGTATTTGGAATTCGATGCGACAGGGAGTCAGATTCCAGTTGATTATCCGAAACTCACATCGAATCATATTAGTAAATCCTTGTTATTGATAAATTTACCTTATCTATGAATCTGTGAATGAAGATAAGCGTTATAGCTTATACCACTTATCGATATTACTGCACTTTAATCTGTGATGTGATGATTGTTGTTGCACTATTGTGTGTATAACCCAGGACCACACCTATACACACACAAATATGGATTGCATGTGGAAATCGGTTAAGTCACAGATTTTAAAAAAAATAGTTTTGAATTTGAATTTTTAACTCAAATGGTTTTGGAAATGAATTGGGTTTAAAGTGATAAACTTTTGAAAAAAATGTTTTAAAAGAAAGTTATTTTGAATAACTAAAGAAAGATTGAAATTTAAATCATTTTATTTAAAATTTGAATTCAATATCATAAATTGAATTCTAAATTTGGTATTTATGACTTAAAAAGGTTATACAGATTATGATTTTAAATTTGAAATTGAATGGTTTTGAAGGCTATAATTGAATCTTTGTGAACGATAGTTGAACCCTATTTTGAAATTGAAAAGGATTTTTAAATGGTGTATCTTCTACATATAAAAGATTGAGCAGGAATTATTTCGAAAGTTATGAAATGAGTCTTTGATTTAAAGACTGGATAAGTTAAAACCAATTTGAAAACGAATTGTTTTGAAAGGTTACAAATGAATCTTTGTCAAAGATTGTTGAATCTTGTTTTAAATGAAAGGAGTCATTAGAGTGAATCTTTTGTTTAAAAGATTTAAATTTGGAAATTGTTTAAAACATCGATGGTTTTTGAAATGAATCTTTTTGTTTAAAAAGAATTGTAATGGTAATTTGTTTTAACCATTTGAAGGAAAAGTTTTGGATTTTAAGTTGTGACTTAACTGAAATCCCGTTATCCATATGATTTTAAATAATGCGCTCATTATTCGGTTTAGCCGAGAGAGTACCTTTGTGTTATATAACCCATTTCGAATAATGATACGACGTATATGGATAGCATTTGAAGACCGGATATTTTATGAAAACGAAAGGATAACCCGTCGAATGTCTCTGCACCGACTGGTCCCCGGTATAGAGATTTGATCACCCATTGTGATGGGGAGTCTGGACGTAATTAGGGATTATCCGGGTTTCGAAGGGCTTCTTCGGAAGTGCCTTCGGTTCTGTCCGAACCTGGAACAGACTTGTATGGATGTGTGTCTGACATTACACTTTGAGATGTAAAACCAGTTTCTATCAAATACATTTCTGCAGGGTGGCGGAGATTTATTCTCTTAGCTTAACACCCTTCTCTGAGACATACGAGCTCAGAGGTTATGTAGTTGATGGTTACTAGTGATACATTCCCAATTTGTTAATGTGGTATACGAAGTGCTACTGATCATTTGTTGATCAAAGCATGGCTTTTGTGAAAAGCGTAGCTTTGTGGATGAGACTTCGTCGAACCTCACAACCCGGAATGGTCGAAACAGGAAGAATGCAGCAAGGTTTCAGGGGTAGCGCCCCTAGGGTATGACCATTCCTTCTGGAAAAGGATAGTATCATGGTATGGAGCCCAGATACTTACTCGTGTGGACACTGTAGTATATTCATTACCATGTGATGTTGTTGGAGGGGCCTTGGATAAAGGTCCCAAAGGACCGGGGGAGGCATATCTTAGGTTTTATTCTTCGGGAAGGGGGTAGCCGGCCTTGTGTTGGCAGAGAACGAAGGATGGTTCTCGGGGCGTCCCTACAGAGGCGTACCCATGTGGCAATCGGAAGTTCCTTGGCCTGACCATTTTTTGGAAATCCAATCATCCAATACGTGCCCAGTACGGTTTTAGTTGTATAACCTGCCATTCACTTATGGTGGTCACCACTGTTTGGATGGTAGCTATAGTAGGCATAGTACGAAATGTCTATGCTGGCTAAGATTAATATTATACTTTCGTAATGTTTTCCACTGTGCACTTATAATAATAATATCAACGAATTTCTCATATCAAGCTTTCTTGACTGTCACAAGGAGAAATCTCTTCCAAGTCTTCATTTGCAGTGTGTGTGGCGGGAGGCCTTATGGTAGTTTCATTTTCCAAAAAGCATTGCGGATTTCAAATTTAAAATCTTTTGTTTGTTTAAATGATAAAACTGTTTTTATTTGCTCATACCAGTCTCATGACTGACCCGGATTTTTTTGTTCCCTTCCTAAACTCTAGGTGCCCACAATTTTCCACACGGGCGGTCTAGAGTTGGGTTTTCCCGATAGTAGATATAGATATCGATTCGATAGCTTTCAGCTTCCCCTTTGGTATTCTTTGGAGATCTTGGATATTGGAGTCTTCGGATTCACGGACTAGTCTTGCTTAGCTTGGTGAAACGAGATGGTCCTTCGAGCTTATGATTTTGGAGTTGGCTTTGGAGCATTGGATTTGAGTTGCAGTTGTTGTATGGAGTTTTGGTTCCGCTGCTAGTTCATTTGGTTTTTCCGCTGTTGTTTATTGTCTCTGATATTCTGTATCATATTGTATCAGTGTTGTTCCATACTTGGATATTGTATTCATTGGAATTGTATATGATATTTTGTGACGCCCCACCTCTATACCCACGCTAGCAAAGAGCATTAATAGATAATACCGCCTGCTAACACGGAGAATAAGGCTGGATAGGAGCGACCATCTATAGCCTTGCTCTAATTATCCATTAAATACGTCGACAATAATCCTACCCACAGATCGACATATCCAATGGGTAGCGCCCCTAGGGTATGACCATTCCTTCTGGAAAAGGATAGTATCATGGTATGGAGCCCAGATACTTACTCGTGTGGACACTGTAGTATATTCATTACCATGTGATGTTGTTGGAGGGGCCTTGGATAAAGGTCCCAAAGGACCGGGGGAGGCATATCTTAGGTTTTATTCTTCGGGAAGGGGGTAGCCGGCCTTGTGTTGGCAGAGAACGAAGGATGGTTCTCGGGGCGTCCCTACAGAGGCGTACCCATGTGGCAATGGGAAGTTCCTTGGCCTGACCATTTTTTGGAAATCCAATCATCCAATACGTGCCCAGTACGGTTTTAGTTGTATAACCTGCCATTCACTTATGGTGGTCACCACTGTTTGGATGGTAGCTATAGTAGGCATAGTACGAAATGTCTATGCTGGCTAAGATTAATATTATACTTTCGTAATGTTTTCCACTGTGCACTTATAATAATAATATCAACGAATTTCTCATATCAAGCATTCTTGACTGTCACAAGGAGAAATCTCTTCCAAGTCTTCATTTGCAGTGTGTGTGGCGGGAGGCCTTATGGTAGTTTCATTTTCCAAAAAGCATTGCGGATTTCAAATTTAAAATCTTTTGTTTGTTTAAATGATAAAACTGTTTTTATTTGCTCATACCAGTCTCATGACTGACCCGGAGTTTTTTGTTCCCTTCCTAAACTCTAGGTGCCCACAATTTTCCACACGGGCGGTCTAGAGTTGGGTTTTCCCGATAGTAGATATAGATATCGATTCGATAGCTTTCAGCTTCCCCTTTGGTATTCTTTGGAGATCTTGGATATTGGAGTCTTCGGATTCACGGACTAGTCTTGCTTAGCTTGGTGAAACGAGATGGTCCTTCGAGCTTATGATTTTGGAGTTGGCTTTGGAGCATTGGATTTGAGTTGTAGTTGTTGTATGGAGTTTTGGTTCCGCTGCTAGTTCATTTGGTTTTTCCGCTGTTGTTTATTGTCTCTGATATTCTGTATCATATTGTATCAGTGTTGTTCCATACTTGGATATTGTATTCATTGGAATTGTATATGATATTTTGTGACGCCCCACCTCTATACCCATGCTAGGAAAGAGCATTAATAGATAATACCGCCTGCTAACACGGAGAATAAGGCTGGATAGGAGCGACCATCTATAGCCTTGCTCTAATTATCCATTAAATACGTCGACAATAATCCTACCCACAGATCGACATATCCAATGTATACTTAAAACAAAACCATAGGTGGTTGGATTCAACAGAACAGAATATAATAACTCAAATGTAATATACATCACAGAACAGTAGATCATCATATACACATATACTGAATACATAACAGAGTATACAAACTAATACATGTCAGGGGTATGACAGACCACAATATACAGACGAGTCAATAGAATACATATCAGAGTTACAACAAATAAAGACTACACAAAAAGCTTTGACAAAAAGGAACAAGCTGAATAGTCCATGCGGAAGCAAAATAGGCTAAGTCCAAAAGCACTTAACCTGAAACATCTCGGTCTGACCCGAGTATAAAATACACGGGTCAGTCTAGATAAACAAATCAGTTAGATAAACTGAACAACAATAAACCTGCAAGGTCACAATAAATATCAAATATCTCTAAAAGAGATAACACAATCATCTAACATAAGATGAATCATATCATAACAAACATGCCTCATATCATCGGCAACTCATAGAAACAAAGGATAGGAATATCCCAAAACAAGCCAAAAGGCAAATAAAAAATACCAATATGGTATACAAGTTCACAAGGTGATCACTACATATCGTGTGGTTCAAAAAGACCTACACCGAGGGGCGATACCTAGGGAATATACATCTCAATTGAAACATCATAAAAATTGCTCGAGCGGTAACGAATGACCAACTCCGAAAGCAATACAATAGGGCAACCTAATATCACCCATGTGGCGCATAACGGCCGACATCGGAAGCGATACAATAGCAACCCAATATCACCCATGTGGCGCATAACGGCCAATATCGGAAGCGATACTATAGCAACCCAATATCACCCATGTGGCGCATAACGGCCAACATCGAAAGCGATACTAAAGGCAACAAGCCAGAAGGAGACATTCCGAAGACACTATCTCAAAGGCGATATGTGTCACAAACTCCCAGAAAGGAATCCGAAAAGTGGTAACATGAGTCCCATAACCACCAATTCGCACTAAATGGTTTACTATCCGTTAGTTTTTTTCACACTTAAAGCAGTACAAATTTACCTCATATCCTCGGTGAACTAAACCCGAAGGTCAAAACAATCAATCGAATAGGTCGGGGACTAATCGGAAAGATAAACGCATAGATTCATGGTCCGTGTTTTGCCCAACCATTTAATCACCCTTCCACTTCGCTCGAAGTGCGAAAGTGTGTGTTTTAAATAGAATTTATAAATTGAAGAAAACGAGCTTTTAAATGCGATTTGAGAGATTATTTTATAAAACTCGTGGATGAAGTCAAGAGTAAGTTATCAAAGCCAAATATGCAATAACAACCACTAAAAAGAAACTTGAATCGATAAAATCCGAAAAACAAATCAAAATATACAAAAACAGGCAAAACAGGCAGAACAGAGCAGGTCGGTCGACTGGACTACAGGGCTCGGTCGCACGGCCACTGTTCATAAAAACTCTCGGGAAGCAGGTCGGTCGACCGGCTACAGGGCTCGGTCGGACGAACCTGATGATTTTGCACTTCCTGCCCTATTTCAATGAAATGCAAATTCTTCCAAAATGCGATCGTTCGAGCAATGGACCTAAGGAGCTTTAGCCAATAGATACCCCAGCTCCATTAGCTCTCCGATTCGCAACCAAAAACATATTCAAACATCAAAGTTAGGGTCTTTAAAGAATTGAACCCAAACACTAAAAATTTAGATATTCACCAATTCAATCCAAACCAAAAGCAAGAGCATATGAACAAGGTGTTAGGAATTCATACCCAACATCAATGAAATCATAAGAAATAGATGTGAGTTCAAAACTCACCTTTAATCTCACAAACAAAGAAGATGAAGGAGCTAAAACACAAGGAGAAGACCAACTAATCACTACTCCAACCCAACAAGCTTCAATCTAAGAACAACCAAGTATTTTCCTAAGTTAGGTTAAGGAAAACTTTTTGAAATTGAAGGAGAAAGAGTTGGAGAAGAAGAAGAGAGACTTACCTATGAATTCTCTTTGATTTTGGAGCAAGAAATCAAGTTGAAAGTTGAAACTAGGGCTTGCAAATTTCTATTTCTCTTTCCCTTCCACCATTTCAGTTTTAAGCTTAAGTTTTAAGAAATGAATAAGTGAATGAGAGGAGTGGCTAAGCTAGAGTATTAGTTAAGCTAGTGGCTGAACCCAAACCCAAACCCAATAGAAAACGTAGCCAAAATTTCACAAACTCCAAACATATCAAAGATTATACTCAAAAAGATCGCAAACGCCATTTTGGAACCAGTGGAGGTAGTTTCGAGTTCCAATTCGGCCATTTGCAGAAAGTAACATTTCGGACCCAAAATCCGACTAACGATGATATATTTAAATAAAACATTTAAATATAAAATCGTTAAATATGCGGGTTGTTACAGATCTCCCCTCCTCACAAAATTGCGTCCCCGCAATTCCTAGGGACGATATTTGTAACAACTACATACACAAAACATTCAAAAGAGAAGGAAACAAGTTAGAAACGAAAAGATAATCTCACCATCGACAAGCAAAAATAGAAAACCCGGATAAGATCGCTCGATATGCTCTCTGGTTTCCCAAGTACAGTCATTGGGATTAGCGGACCATTGAACTTTAACGAGCGGCACGTCCTTGTTCCGAAGGTATCACACCTCCATGTCAAGCACGCGAATAGGTTGCTGTACAATAGATAAGTCCGGTGAGATCTCAAGCTCTTGCAAATCAGGAGAAGTAATAACAGAATCCGACTCTCGAAGACACTTCCGAAGTTGCGAGACGTGAAACACGTCATGAATGCCAGATAAATGAGCTGGAAGTGAAAATCTATAAGCCACAGGGCCAATACGTTCACTAATAGAAAATGGTCCTATATAACGAGGAGCCAATTTTCCAGTCGTACTGAAGCGCATAACCCCCTTCAAAGGAGAAACACGAATAAAAACAAGATCGCCGATCGAGAACTCGAGAGGCTTCCTACGGTTGTCCGCGTAGGATTTCTGGCGACTCTGTGCCTCTTTCATTCTCAATCGAATAAGATCAATCTTCTCAGAAGAATGACGAACAAAGTCCGGGCCAAGAATAAGCTTCTCCCCAGATTCCAACCAACATGAAGGTGATCGACATGGCCTTCGTATAAGGCTTCGAAAGGAGCCATACCGATAGTAGACTGAAAACTATTGTTGTAGGAGAACTCTACAAGAGGTAGATGATCCTCCCAACTACCACCGAAATAAAAAATACAAATACGGAGAAGATCTTCCAAGATACGATTCACCCGGTCAGTCTGTCCGTCAGACTGCGGATGATAAGCTGTAGAAAAATTAAGCCTTGTTCCCAAAGATTGCTGAAGACTCTTCCAAAAATGACTCGTGAATAAAGGATCACGATCACTCACAATAGAACTAAGAACAACGTGAAATCTCACGATTTCCTTGACATATAACTTAGCCAAAAGCGAAGCAGTCCTATTAGACTTAATAGGGACAAAATGAGCAGACTTAGTGAGGCGATCAACAATAACCCAAATACTAGAATGACCCGATCTCGAATGAGGTAGGCCGTCTATGAAATCCATAGAAATCTGATACCATTTCCATAATGGAATCTCAAGAGGCTAAAGAAGACCCGAAGGACGCTGATGCTCGGCTTTAAAACGCTGACAAGTTATGCAATTGCTCACATAACTCGCCACATCGCTCTTCATGCCTTCCCAATAATAAAGACGACGCATATCGGCATACATCTTGCTACTACCGGGATGAATAGTATACTTAGAACCGTGACAATCATCAAGAATGTCATGCCTAAGTGCAAAGTCAGAAGGCACAAAAAGACGGTTCTTCTTACGAAGACACCCATGAGAATCAATGCTAAAATCTTGCAACGCCTTATCACAAGATCCAGACTCACAAAGCTGAATAAAATGCAACAAATCAGGATCATGCCGTTGGACATCGGCAATACGATCCTATAAAATAGGTCGAGCTCCCAAACTAAATAATAGAATAGGAGAATCAAAAGATGAACCTCGATCACGAATTTCACAAAAAGATAGAGTCTCAAGAATATTCCATTCGGCAAGCATCATAGAAATAACAGCCGAATGTCTGCGACTAAGCGCATTAGCAACACGATTACCCTTACCAGGGGTATACTGGATATCAAAGTCATAAGAAGCAAGAAACTCGAGCCAACGCTGCTGCCTCATATTGAGTTCCTTCTGAGTGAACAAATACTTTAAAGATTTATGATCGGTATAGAGAATGAAGCGCTCGCCCAACAAATAATGTCGCCAAATCTTCAAGGCAAAGACAATGGCGGCTAACTCAAGATCATGAGTGGCATAGCGAACTTCATTCGGACGAAGTTGCCTAGAAGCATAAGCAACTACCCGATCCTTCTGCATAAGAACAGCACCGAGACCACTACCACAAGCATCGGTGTAGACAATAAGATCATGATTCCCTTCGAGAACCACAAGAATAGGAGCATTAGTGAGAAGTTCCTTTAATGTCTGAAAGGAAGCTTCGCACTTGTGGGACCAATCAAAACGAATGCCTTTCCGAGTAAGGCAAGTGAGAGGAAGCACAACACGGGAAAAGTCCTTAATGAACCGACGGTAATAACCCGCCAATCCAAGGAAACTACGAATCTCATGTACATTTTCAGGCCTCTTCCAATTCTGGATGGCTTCGATCTTTGAGGGATCGACAGAAATGCCATCGGAAGATACAACATGGCCTAAAAACTTAATCTTATTCTCCCAAAAGTGGCACTTGGAGAATTTGGCTTTAAGCTGATGATGACGGAGGGTAGTCAAGACAATTCTCGAGTGATTAGCATGCTCAGCTTCAGACTTAGAATAAATAAGGATATCATCAATGAAGACAAGCACGAACTTATCGAGATATCCCCGGAATACCCGATTCATGAGATCGACAAAGAAAGCAGGAGCGTTCGTCAAACCGAACGGCATAACGATCCACTCGAAAGAACCATAACGAGTGCGGAAAGCGGTAAGAGGTATGCTATCCTCCGCGACTCGTAACTGATGAAAACCTGTGGCAAGGTCAAGCTGAGAAAAGACCTTAGCACCACTCAATAGATCGAACATATCATCGATCCTAGGCAATGAATACCTATTTCTAATGGTCAACTCATTAAGCTTGCGATAGTCAATGCAAATCCTAAGAGTTCCATCAGACTTCTTCACAAAGACGACCGTGGATCCCCACGGAGAAAAACTAGATTGAATCAATTGCTTGGATTCAAGCTCTAAAAGCTGCTTCTTGAGTTCCTCATTTTCCTTTGTAGACATCCTCGTGGGAGGACGACTAACTGGCTGTGCGCCTGGAATGAGATCAATGTGGAACTCAATTGCCCGTTTGGGTGGCAAACCCGATACAGGCTCAAAAACATCAGAAAAGTCACAAGCAATAGGAATACGAGATATATCATCACCATCTCGCGAATCAAGAGAATATAAAGCCATCTCGGAATTATCCACATCCCGAAGAACAAGAGATAACTGAGAAGGCGAATCAGGATGACAAAGATATAAAATTCTCTCCGAACAAATAATCCTGGCATCATATCTCACTAGCCAGTCCATACCCAAAATCATATCAAAACCCAAATGAGATACAACGTGCAGATTCGCACGGAAAGAAAAGCCACATAAAACAATCTCAATATCATCACAAAGAAAGTTAAGGGTCGCGGATCCCCCAATAGGATTCGCAATCCTTAAAGAAGTAATCAAACAAGAAATATCCAAAGATAAATCATCAACGAGCTGTTTCGATACGAAAGAATGTGAAGCACCCGTATCGAAAAGAACTCGAATACTATGATCATGAAATAAAATAAAACCTTCCAAAATAGATGGAGAGATACCTTTGGATTGAGATGAACCTCCAGAAGCATTAGCCACATTGAGCTTGCCAGATTTTGCATTAGCGGGAGCAGTAGGACAAGCTGAAACACGATGACCTTCCTTCTTGCAGTAACGGCAGAAGAGAGGCTTAGGACAAGCTCGAATAATATGATCCGGAGAACCACAATTGAAACACTTTCGAACGAAGGGTGCTCCGGAATACTGAGGCTGAGAGCTAGGACCACCGGTCTTCTTCTTCTTAGAAGGAAAAGGCTTCTTCTGAATTGGAAACGGCCTCTTGTTGGGGTTCTTAGAAACCTCAACATCTACATCACTATCACACTCCTTCTCGACGGTCTCGAGATGAAGTGCCGAATCAACCAACTCCTCAAAAGAAAGTTTAAGCTGGAGCAACAAAGACTTCCTAAGATATTTCTTAAGGCCAGAAACAAACTTCAAATTCTTCTTGTAAGAAGTGCTGATGAATTCAAGACCATACTAAGATAAAGCCTCGAACAATGCGACATACTCAGAAACAGAAGATTTCCCTTGCTTCAACTCAAGGAAACGACGGGTCAATAAAACTTTTTCGGGTTCAGGAACGAACTTGAGTTCAAATCGTCCCCGAAACTGAGTCCAAGAAAGAGTAGACTCATCAATCTCGGCTACAAGAAGCTCATACCAATCAAGAGCACGCTCTTGTAACAAACTAGAAGTCACAAGAACTCTATCATGGTCGGAAAGATCCATGCGAGAGAAGATACGCTCGCACGTGCGAAGCCAAGCTTGGACTTCAAGAACAGACTCGGAACCCTTAAACGGTTTTCCTCCAAGATGAGAAAAATCACTTCACTGACGTGCAAAAGCAGACTTGCGAGGTGGAGACACTCGAGGAGGAACGGGAGGCTGAGTGCTCCTAAACAACTCCATAAACTGATCGGCAGACATATAAACGCCATCCGGATGTGAGCCACTAGATTGCCCAGCATCCGAACGTCGACCTCTGCCTCTTCCAGCCATACGCTGAAGGTAAGATAAGAACAAGATTATTCACAAGGTAGATATTGCAATATGGAATACTACGGAATTAAATGCATTCCTAGACGTATTCCCAAACCCTATCTAACCGTGATGGAATAAAGAGACACGATGATTCAAAGATTTGTATCACTTTGACGTACCATAATATGTGCATCTATTCTGTGTTTATCATATTTTGTTCTGAACTCAGATCTGATACCACGCTGTGACGCCCCACCTCTATACCCACGCTAGAAAAGAGCATTAATAGATAATACCGTCTGCTAACACGGAGAATAAGGCTGGATAGGAGCGACCATCTATAGCCTTGCTCTAATTATCCATTAAATACGTCGACAATAATCATACCCCACAGATCGACATATCCAATGTATACTTAAAACAAAACCATAGGTGGTTGGATTCAACAGAACAGAATATAATAACTCAAATGTAATATACATCACAGAACAGTAGATCATCATATACACATATATTGAATACATAACAGAGTATACAAACTAATACATGTCAGGTGGTATGACAGACCACAATATACAGAAGAGTCAATAGAATACATATCAGAGTTACAACAAATAAGGACTACACAAAAAGCTTTGACAAAAAGGAACAAGCTGAATAGTCCATGCGGAAGAAAAATAGGCTAAGTCCAAAAGCACCTAACCTGAAACATCTCGGTCTGACCCTAGTATAAAATACACGGGTCAGTCTAGATAAACAAATCAGTTAGATAAACTGAACAACAATAAACCTGCAAGGTCACAATAAATATCAAATATCTCTAAAAGAGATAACACAATCATCTAACATAAGATGAATCATATCATAACAAACAAGCCTCATATCATCGGCAACTCATAGAAACAAAGGATAGGAATATCCCAAAACAAGCCAAAAGGCAAATAAAAAATACCAATATGGTATACAAGTTCATAAGGTGATCACTACATATCGTGTGGTTCAAAAAGACCTACACCGAGGGGCGATACCTAGGGAATATACATCTCAATTGAAACATCATAAAAATTGCTCGAGCGGTAACGAATGACCAACTCCGAAAGCAATACAATAGGGCAACCTAATATCACCCATGTGGCGCATAACGGCCGACATCGGAAGCGATACAATAGCAACCCAATATCACCCATGTGGCGCATAACGGCCAACATCGGAAGCGATACTATAGCAACCCAATGTCACCCATGTGGCGCATAACGGCCAACATCAAAAGCGATACTAAAGGCAACAAGCCAGAAGGAGACAGTCCGAAGACACTATCCCAAAGGCGATATGTGTCACAAACTCCCAGAAAGGAAACCGAAAAGTGGTAACGTAAGTCCCATAACCACCCATTCGCACTAAACGGTTTACTATCCGTTAGTTTATTTCACACTCAAAGCAGTACAAATTTACCTCATATCCTCGGTGAACTAAACCCGAAGGTCAAAACAATCAATCGAATAGGTCGGGGACTAATCGGAAAGATAAACGCACAGATTCATGGTCCGTGTTTTGCCCAACCATTTAATCACCCTTCCACTTCGCTCGAAGTGCGAAAGTGTGTGTTTTAAATAGAATTTATAAATTGGAGAAAACGAGCTTTTAAATGCGATTTGAGAGATTATTTTATAAACCCGTGGATGAAGTCAAGAGTAAGTTATCAAAGCCAAATATGCAGTAACAACCACTAAAAAGCAACTTGAATCGATAAAATCCGGAAAACAAATCAAAATATACAAAAACAGGCAAAACAGGCAGAACAGAGCAGGTCGGTCGACCGGACTACAAGGCTCGGTCAGCCGGCCACTATTCATAAAAACTCTCGGGAAGCAGGTCGGTCGACCGGCTACAGGGCTCGTTCGGCCGAACCTGATGATTTTGCACTTCCTGCCCTATTTCAATGAAATGCAAATTCTTCCAAAACGCGATCGTTCGAGCAATGGACCTAAGGAGCTTTAGCCAATAGATACCCCAGCTCCATTAGCTCTCCATTCGCAATCAAAAACATATTCAAACATCAAAATTAGGATCTTTAAAGAATTGAACCCAAACACTAAAAATTTGGATATTCACCAATTCAATTCAAACCAAAAGCAAGAGCATATGAACAAGGTGTTAGGAATTCATACCCAACATCAATGAAATCATAAGAAATAGATATGAGTTCAAAACTCACCTTTAATCTCATAAACAAAGAAGATGAAGGAGCTAAAACACAAGGAGAAGACCAACTAATCACTACTCCAACCCAACAAGCTTCAATCTAAGAACAACCAAGTATTTTCCTAAGTTAGGTTAAGGAAAACTTTCTGAAATTGAAGGAGAAAGAGTTGGAGAAGAAGAAGAGAGACCTACCTATGGATTCTCTTTGATTTTGGAGCAAGAAATCAAGTTGGAAGTTGAAACTAGGGCTTGCAAATTTCTATTTCTCTTTCCCTTCCACCATTTCAGTTTTAATCTTAAGTTTTAAGAAATGAATAAGTGAATGAGAGGAGTGGCTAAGCTAGAGTATTAGTTAAGCTAGTGGGCTGAACCCAAACCCAAACCTAATAGAAAAGGTAGCCAAAATTTCACAAACTCCAAACATATCAAAGATTATACTCAAAAAGATCGCAAACGCAATTTTGGAACCAATGGAGGTAGTTTCGAGTTCCAATTCGGCCATTTGCATAAAGTAACATTTCTGACCCAAAACCGACTAACGATGGTATATTTAAATAAAACATTTAAGTATAAAATCGTTAAATATGCGGGTTGTTACAATATTCATTTCTTTTTCTTCCGCTGTATTGTTATATGTAATTCTGTTATAAGCTCCGGTGAACCAGATTCGACGTTTGGATCTACGGCATTTGAATAAGAGTGGTGTATTCGGTGTCGATTTTCGAAGGTCGAGTCAGGGTCGTTACAACTAATCCATCACCAGAAGAAAGCCCAACCTTCCAAAAACCTGAGATCATCTGAATTTTCCAAAAACCCCAAAAACAGTGCAACCCCGACATGCACTTCAATTCAATTTTAAAGATTAAGATTTAGATCTTAAAAATCGTATTTTTGAATCAGTATTCGATTTATAACCCTAAATAAAAGAATTACAGCATTCGAATTTTTACTAAAACCTTAAACTTTCCTATTGTTCTTGTTTCCAGAGCGAATTACAACATGTTTTAGCTTAAATAAAATTTTAAAGCTTTCTTTATAATCAATCAAACAGATATTATTTGGGTCCTAAATCCTAACATGAACTTGTTTAAGAGAAAAATGGATTTTTATCAAAATCCTTGCTTCTAAAAACCAGGTACAGGCAAGAAGATTCAGAGCACATAAAATATATATACATATAATCATTCATATATATATATATATACAACAATGCATTTAAAATTATACACACAAACATACTAATAAACATGCAACCAGATATACATACACAAGGCATACTTATTCCAGTCATCAATCAAGCAACAGATTATACTTAAGTTTTATTTTAATAAAAAGAATTTACTCACCTGATATTTTTGAAAGACAGAGCACTAAATTTCCAAAAAAGCTTTTTCTCCTTTGATTTTGATTAAGAAACTTGAATTGCTTTTACTTCCTGATTATAAACTGAGTTGCTGTTGATTTAAACTTGAGTTGCTTTGCATTTAGATTTGCATGCAGGTTATTTGAAACTTTGTTGAAGACATAAGACTTGACTTTGAACTTGTATGCAGGCCTGATTCCAGATTCATTTTGCTTAAACTTGAATTGCAGATTCCACTTTTTTCCCAGGTTAAAAGATGCATGCAGAGTTTACTTGCTTGTTGATTAAACTTGCATTACAAATTTCAAGTTTAAAGAATGCAGGCAATAAGGAATTACAAGTTTGATTTGCTTTGGTTTCTAGTTTGAGGAGAAAACTTTCAGATTTGAACATGATTTTATTTTTTGTTTTAGAGAGTTTTGGAACAAATTTGTTGCAGCTGAAATCATATCCTCTTAACGTCGAAAAAAAATGAAGATTAGAAAAGAAAAGACTGAAGAAAACATGTTTATGTAAGTGTAATTGATTTATTTAAAAATTAAAGAAAAATGAAAGGGACACTTGTAAAAAAAACCAAGATTTGTCATCTTTTTAATTAATTTATTAACACGTGTCTTTATATCACTTACTATATTAACATGTGTCTTAAGAATTATTTTATTTGTTTTTATTTAATTTAAAAGTAAATAAAACCTTTTTCTACTTTATTTATTAAATACATATATATATATATATATATATATTATTTTCATAAATAAATGTATATGCATTACTTTTTAAAGAAAATGAAATGAAACAAATTATATAAAAAAACGAAAGCTTATTTATATAATTTAGATATGTTTACCCTTTTGAAATTTCAAAATTAAATCAAATCCAAATTCTATTCATACATTTAAAAATCCAATTTAAAACTAATTCATATTAACATATTTAATTTAACAATAATAATATTGCCTTTTAAAATCTATCTATATTTATACATTTATTTTTATTTGAAAATAACATATTTATTAATTTAATTAATTTATAAAGGAAATTATGAATTACTTATCACTAATCTAACTTATTTAAATGCATTAATGTTTTAATATATAAATGGTATTTTAAATTCTCATATATAATTCCAAATTATATTTATTAAGCTATATTCAAAACAAAAATAAAATAAACTTTTCTTTACCTTATTAAAATTTAATATATGCTTAAAATATATTTAAACAATTTAAAACATTTCTTTAAGTATCTTAAAACCAAATAGTTATTTATTAAATAGTTTTGAATAGTTATTTATTAAATAGAACAATAAATTTCCAAATTATCCAAAATGAATATTAGAATTTAAAAACAAGATTTTCATTTGTTTATTAAACTTCAAATCAAAACTTATCTATCTACGATATATATATATATATATTATAAATAGAAAGCAATTTATTAGGTTTTTAAAAGATAAAATTCATCAATTAAACATTTATTTAATTGGATTATTAAATCAAGTAAATTTTTATTAACAGAATTTATCAAATCAATGTAATTTTAAATACAGATTATTAAATTGATATTGCCAAAATTTCCGGGATATCACAAACACGTTCTCTTTGCATAAGAACGGCACCCAAACCAACGCGACTAGCATCGGTATAAACAATAAAATCATGGTTTCCTTCGGGAATCACAAGAATAGGAGTATCGAAAAGGAGTTCTTTTAATTTTTGGAAAAAAGCTTCACATTTGTCCGACCAAATGTATTTAACTCCCTTCTTTGTCAAAGTAATAAGAGGCACGGAAATTTTGGAAAAGTATTTTATGAAACGTCGGTAATAATCTGCCAATCCTATAAAACTACAGAACTCCGTCACACTCTCCGATCTCTTCCAATTTTGAATCGCTTCAATCTTTGAAGGATCTACGGAAATTCTGGATTCGGAAATGATATGACCGAGAAATTTCACCCAAGATTGCCAAAAGTGGCATTTAGAAAATTTTGCTTTCAATTGATTGCTCCTAAGAATTTCCAACACAATATGAAGATGCTTTTCATGCTCCTCCTTGTTTTTAGAATACATAAGAATATCATCAATAAAGATGAGAACAAATCGATCGAGGAAGTCTTTGAAAACTCTATTCATAAGGTCAACGAAATAAGTCAGAGCATTCGTTAAACCAAATGGCATAACAAACCATTCATAAGATCCATAACGAGTACGAAACGATGTCAAAGGAATGCTATCCTCTGCAATACGAAGCTGATGAAAACCGGTAGCCAAGTCCAATTGTGAAAAGACCGTAGCACCACTAAGTTGGTCAAATAAATCATCAGTCCAAGGTAAAGGATATTTATTCTTGATAGTAAGATCATTAAGCTAGCGGTAGTCAACACAAAGCCTAAGCGTACCATCGGATTTCTTCACAAAAATAGCCGAAGCTCCCCAAGGAGAAGAACTAGAGCGAATAAATTGCTTCGTCTCCAATTCGGATAATTGTTTGCACATCTCCTCATTTTCCTTATTGGACATGCGATAAGGAGCACGAGTAATAGGTAAGCTCCAGGAATTAGATTAATTCTGAATTCAATTGCTCGCTCAGGTGGTAATCCTAAAACGGGCTCAAATATATCGAAAAATTCACGAACAATATGAATAAGAGAAATGACATCTTCCTCAACATCATTATCATCATCATGAGGATTTAAATAATATAAAGATGCAGCCAAGTTGGAATCCGAATCTTTAAGATTAATAGAAATCTGATTAACAGACTGTGGATGTCGAAGATAAATAGTCCGCATAGGACATAGGATATGAGCCTCATAACGGTTAAGCCAATCCATTCCCAAAATCATTCCAAAGCCTAAGTAGCGCATAACATGCAAATCGGCTCGGAAAGAAAAATCACACAAAATAATCTCGACATCTTTACAAAGCAAACTAATTGTTGCGGATCCACCAACCGGATTTGCAGTTCTCAAAGAAGTCATTAAAGCAACAACACTCAAAGAAAAAGTATCAACAAGTTTTTTTGATATAAAAGAATGGGACGCACCCGTATCAAAAAGAACTCGAATAGGATGATCACGAAATAAAATAATGCCATCAAGGATAGAATGAGAAATACCTTGACCACGAGAAGTGTTACTAGGAGTTTGCACCACATTAAGCTTTGCATCCTTCCTACCTTGAAGTTTGGGATATGCGGATAAATAATGGTCTGGGCTTTTGCAATAGCGACAAGTGCGAGGCTTTGAACAATTATTCGCATAATGGTCCTTAGAACCACAATTGTGGCATTGCCCACTACTAGAGGTAGAAGTCTTTGCCACCGATGTTGCTTGCTTCCCTTTCTTAATGGGATAAGGACCTTTGAATTTAATACGCCTTTTCTTGTTGTTGTTGAATTTTGGTTTGGCACCCACCACTTCAATATCACTTTCTTTATCTGCCTCTTCAAGTCGAAGATCGATATCAACAAGTTGATCAAAAGAAACTTCTAACTTTAGAAGTAATGGCTTCTTGAGATTTTTGTTCAAGCTAAAGAAAAATCTTTGGTTCTTCTTCAATGGGGTGTCTATATATTCGACCCCGTATTTAGAAAGTGACTCGAATGATGCGACATAGTCTGCCACCGAGGATTGACCTTGAACAAGGTCTATGAAACGACGAGCCAATGTGACCTTCTCAGCTTCTGGCATAAATTATAACTCGAATCATTCCCGGAATTTCTTCCAAGTAAGATCCGCTTCAATAATTGCAGAAATAAGAAGATTGTACCAATCTAATGCTCTTCCTTGGAGCATACTTGAAGCCACTTGGACACGGTGAAGATAAATTAGATTCATGCGAGTAAAGATGCGATCGCATGTTTTGAACCAAGCTTGGACTTGAATGACACTTTCGGAACTCTTAAATGGCTTCCCATGGTATAGTCACTGCAAAAACGTGAAAATCCGAACTTAGGGGAGTAGGCTCTGGATTGGGTCAGGCAGCCTGAGCATTCTTGACGAGATCTAAAAGCTGCTGGGCAGACATAAATACTCCATCCTGGGGAGTAACACTAGATTGACCGGCGCTGGGACGACCAGGTCTAACCATTTATCTTCTTTAAAAAAGAAAGAAAGAAGAAGAAAAAGGTTATTCACAAAATGAATATCAAACAATAATGATTGATAAAACAAGGCGTCATAAAGAAAATAGGATAGAACGGTTCGAAGACCCGAATAAAATCATAAGGCACGACTTCTAAGATGGACTTAGGACGATGACCTTTGTGAAATTATTCTACATTGTTCTGAAGTTTGGCTCTAATACCAAGCTGTGACGCCCCACCTCTATACCCATGCTAGCCAAGGACACTACGGGGTAATGCCGTCAACTACCATAGAGAATAAGGCTGTTGAGGAGCGACCATCTGTATAATTGCTTTGTGCAAGTAACGAAATGCCAGATAAAAATACAACTTTTCATCACAAGAGGAAATCCGACATACCGATGCACACTCAAGGCTACTACACAGTGGCTATAATGTATTCGGAAACAAATATAGAAACAAGTACAACACAAATCAGTCACAGATATCCATATCACAAAGGCGGAAAAAGATATGAATATATAATACTTAAAAGTGTACAATAGAGTAGTGGTCAAACAAGATCCACAATATCACAAAAAGAATAGTTACAAGGGCTTCACAAAAGAATAAGTATACATCAATGAGTCGATATCTCAAATGTACACAACCCAAAAACTACTAATCTAAGTAGTTAGCCAAAAGTCAGGATAATAATAATCCCAGATGAGGAGTCAAGCAGAAGTACCTGTAACATCTCGGTCTGACCCGAGTATTATTTAATAAGAAAATAATAAATGGATCGGTCTAACTATAAATATCAGATGAAATGATATAAAATAAGAGATATGACAAAAACGTATGATAACCATAAAGCCATACTATGTTAAGTATGTAATTGAAAATCAACAAGAGATTAATCGATATCATAAGAATCTTCTAAAGATCAAAAAGAATGTCATACTCTTTATTTTTATTCCCCAAACCATAAATATTGACAATTATATCAATGCCAATCACAAAAGTTAATGACACACAAATTCACCAATGCACAATTATTGATAAAACTTATCAACGTAAATCACAAAAATTGGTGAAAACACAAATTCTAAAAATCATCAATGGAAATCCAGAAATCACGAAAAAGGGGGAGGCTTATCACAAAATTGGAGCATGAAAACTCATTAACACGTGTATCACAAAACGGAGTGCTATTCCATGGTTGCTAACCATTAGTTTTTATCCGAATCTCCATAAAACGGCCCAAAGACCATGGGTCGCTACCCCACCAAAATGAGCAGAAGCTCCACAGAAACGTGGTTTAGCCTCCCTCGTAGACAAAGAGACATCGCACATTGCTAGTCTAAATCACAAAATGATCATCATCGATCATCAAGAAGTGTCAATTACACTATGCTAGTAGATATATGAGCTTAGCTTCGTGTCCTATAACCACTAGCTTAACTTAAATATTTACGAACAAACTGAAAGTCTCCACTCGAAAATTGTCACAAGAAATTCAATCGAACAAGTCCAAGAATTAAACGATGAAGTAAGTGCAAGCGTTTCATACCACTTGTTTTACTAAGTCATTTAATTAGATTTCTCATTCGAGTGAGGTAAAGGTTTGTATATACTAATAGATTAGAAACGGTTTTATAAACAAGCTTGATATTGAAAATAGAGTTGAAATCATCTTTGTGAAAGAGTTTGAATATTTACTACTAGTATTGAAACCTTTATATTTTCAAAGTGACAAATCAAAGAAATGATTGTAGAAACAGTCAATCACTAAAATTCACATTCAAAGACGTGAATAAAATCCAAAGAAATCGATTACGAATCCATCAAAATGCATGTTCAAATAAATCCCCAAGAAAATGTCATCACAGTGGATAACAAACGATAACAACTAGAGGGAATAAACACGAATCGATCAAATTTGGAAACCCAACAAAAATAGACAAAAATAAGCATAATAGGCAAATAGAAGCAAGTCAGTCGACTGGCTCACCGAGTTCAGTCGACTGAACACAGTCCAGGAAAACCCGCGCGATGCAGGTCAGTCGACTGGACTCAGTATGCTAGTCGACTGGACCAGAGCTAGAGAAGTGTTCTGGTAGCAGGTCATTCGACTGGACTAGAATTCCAGTCGACTGGAACCTGTTTCCTACACTTCCAAGCCTATCTAAATGAAGGCCAATCCCTTCCAAATTGCAATCGGTTGAGGAACGGCACTGGGAGTTTACACAAATCAGTTTCCTAGCCCTATAGACACCTCGATGCATCGCCAAAAGCATGGTCAAACACCAAAGCTATGATTTTTAAAGGTTTGACTTCAAAACACTAAAAATTGGAATATTCACAAAACCAATCCAAATCAAAGCAAATGCACATGAATAAGAGTTAGGAATTCATACCTAACCATCAAAGATAATCATAGACATAGACGTGAGATAAAAATCTCACCTTTAAACCCAAAACTATGAAGAAGAAGCTATGAAGCAATGGCAAGAAAAATCACTCTTCAATTTCAACCCAACAAGCTTGAACCTAAGCTTAAAAGAGAAACCTTTCCTATATTAGGTTTAGGAATTTCTGAAATTGGTAAGAGAATGAGTTGGAGAAGAAGAAGAAAAGGTTACCAAAGATTCTTCTATGAATTTGGAGCTAGAACTTGATTTGCAAATGGAAACTAGGGCTTGGAGTTTTAATTTCCCGTTCCTCTCTCCATTATTGCTACAGCTTGAGTATTAGGAAACAAAAATGGAGTAATGAAGAGAAAAGGGGTGGAGCTTGGATCTAATGGGCTGAAACAAAAACCAAAGCCCTAAGTGAAAAAGTAGCAAAATTTCACTAACGCCAAACATATCAAAGTTTATACTCAAAAAGGCCGCAAAAGTCATTTTGAACTCAATGGGGGTGGTCTCGAGTCTGAATTCGACTGTTTGCAAAAAGTAGCTTTTCAGACACTAATCCGACTAACGATGAATTATTTTAAATAAAATATTTGAATATTCAATCGTAAAATATGCGGGCTGCTACACTTAAGGTCCATCGGTCGACCGATAACGGTCGAGCGATCCTAATAAACATTTTACTGGTTGCTGTTGATCTAGAGTGGATTTTGAGCGATAAATAGACAAACGTTATGTATCGAAATAATTTACTTATGTACGAAGTAATTGAGTTGCATCTTGGAAGAAAGTAAATCTCCCCCAAGGTTAATATAATGCTCAATATTAATTTTAAACCCCTATAAGTAAACACCTAACCTAAACCTAATTCATTAAAAAAACTATCAGTATAGTGAAACTCTATCCAATTTCTGCCTCTCCTCTAATACTAAAATTTCTTCGAAAAATAATAACAGCGAATTAAAGAAAATATATAGAGATGAGATCAAGGAAGAGGCAAGCCATCGGGTGTCGATTTTCGTTCGAAGGTTTGTTTTACAGCTTGGATCCAAAGTAAATGAGGATATTTTTAATAAGTTGATTATATGTAATTAATCTTAATATACACTATATTTTCTAGGTGGTTAGTAACTAAATTGTAAATCATCAAGTTTAAATCTAAGATTTAGAAATAAATTGAATACGAATTGAACTAGATTAAAAACCTTCTCTTTAATCCGGTATGTTGTTGTGATGAATTGATAGTATTAGGGTTAAGTTAATTGTACTCTATGTTCAAATTGATTAGAAGGCTGATTTTACAAAAACCAACGAATCTAAACCATATGCTTATTGAAACCTGGATAATTTTGAAAGTGATAAACGATAAGTTTAAACAAATTAAACAAGCAATTAGAAAACACTAGTTTTACCCTATGACCAGTTGACCATTCACCTTGAGTGGTCGACCGCAATTGATATACCTATGGTTTAGCCGTCGACCGATTACATACCCAGATTGTAATTTGAACCTCGGCCTAAGACCTAAGGTTTAAACTATTGTTAATTGTTTATATATTAGGAATAGTATAGGGAACTAGTTTCGTATGAAGCATCGTTATGACATTACAGACTGGATAATGTAATCTGTCCAATGGGGGGTCAACCATTCGATTGGGGGTAATTCTATCGCGAATGACACCCATAGGAGGTTCTGTAATGGACTTGCAACACTTATTAATGCTTGATGAAGTGTGGAAGGGCAAGGCAGCAAGGGAGTTCCTAGGTATTTATGATGACGTGCGTGATGTTGTGTTGTTGATTGATCCTAACATTTGCAATAAGAGGCGTATGCTACGACTGAGAGGAGGACATAAATGCAGATGATGAGACACTTTGATGAGTGGGCATTATGGGCTCTCCTCTCAATGGCAGATGGGGTACATGTAGTCATAGTTGGGGAAAATTTATATCCATGAGGAAATTGTTAGATAACCTATGTGAAATAGTTACGTGTAGTAGTAATGTGTGAAATGTAATACCATAAGGGAAATTGTAAGATACACTATGTTGGAAAAGCCCTATTAGTTATTAGCAGATCAATTATTAAGGTTCGATTAGTTATTCGATCCTTGTGAAAGCCTATATTAGTTTCTTCGTGTTTGTTAACTAAAAAATTTAAGTAAAATGATTAAATGACCCACGTACACTTGAAGGACACCTTAGGTCACATGGGGTAGTATTAATGTCAACTGCACATGATCACCATATATTAAACATATACTCACTCACTAGATCTTTGTATAATCCACCCTTTTTCTTTCTTTTTCCTACCATAAGAGGACATGACAACATACGATTGGCTCAATTTTAGTATATGGAGATACAGACTCATCACAGGAGTTGCTTATCCTTTTATATACTCTCCATGTAACTATCTATCTTATCCATACTAAATATTTTTATAAGATTATGAGTAGTATATCTATGCACACTGTATTTGACTACATACTGTTTTCTAAGATTGCGTTTTGAGTTAGTTTTTGAGATGGTTATCTTTTATATTTATATTTTGTTCCTTTCGCTGTGAGTTCTGAAAGTGTAAAATATCATGAAGCATATATGTTATTCTTAGCCTCTATAAAGTTATGAAAACCCGATAGCTCGTACTTCTTGGCACTGATATGAGTCCGATTGTCAACCTAGGCTTTGGATCGTTGTGTCGATGGGTGCAGTTGTCACCAGATGCCTATAGTTTTAGGGTTCCTTGTTGAGATGAGATTCCTGATATTGGAGTACGTGGCGATGTATTTGAGATTGGTTGGTAATTTAATGAAACCTAAGTACAGGATGTTACCATTATTCCCATAATATTGTGCCATTTTTAGTTAACTTATTGGGTGTAGATGACATAGGTTAAAGTTTGATTTCGAAGCATAAGTGTTGTCTCACTAGCTTATTAGCATTTTCCACTTATATGATGTGTTTTATTTACTAGACTTATGTCTGACGATGTATATCCATTTCTTCCTTTTGTTTTACCTTGGTTGGTAAATAAAGAGGATGAATAGTGATTTTAGAGATGCTATGGTACTTTGAGGACACACACATTTATTATCTTTCTCTCTATTATTTTATTTCAATAATTTCCAAACATTAAATTGTTTTTACTACCGATTTTGGATCGAGGATTGTTTTTGGGATTTGGTGATCGGAGTAGGTTACTGCGACGTTGGGTGACATGTCGAAGGGTTCGTCGAAGAAGGGAGGTGGCTTCGACGATGGTGCATGTGCATGGTGTTTTGGGTTGTGTCAGGGGATTTGATGTTGTTTGGATTGGGTTTGCTCGAAGTAGGGATCGGGGTTTTGGTCAGAAGCTCGAGTAGCCTGCAAATGTTAAATTTAGAACTTGTTAACGGTTTAGTGGTTTAGGTTTTAAATTTAAATTGAAAACTAAAAACAAATTTTGAAATAGGAAGAGAACTCGGACTAGACCTGAGAGGGCTTCAGGTTTGACCTGATGCAAGTGCTGAATTGTTTTAAAAAAAAGATTTGAAATCTATGTTTTGAAATTTAAACTTTAATTTAGTTTAAAACTTCTAATATAAATTTACTTTATATAAATTAAATGTTTTCTTAAACATTTTGATTTAAGAAGTTTTGAAGTTTGTTAATTTAAATTTTGATAATTAAATTTAAAATGAATTTAAAACTTGAGTTAGGAAATTTCTTTTAGAAGTTTTTATGAAAGAAAGTTTAAAATTTAAATTGAGACTAGTTTAAATTATTACTTGATAATGTTTCAAGTATTTAAAGGAAGTTTTGTTAACTTTAATTATCAAGTTAATAATTATTTTAAAACTTAATTATTGATTTAATTTAGTAAAATTAATTATTAAGATAAAATGTTTTTAATGATAATTAAGTCATTAATAAGATAATGATTTATCTTAAGGGTAACTAAGGATTTTAATATCTTGATATTAATTAAATGAATTAAGGAAATTAGATATAATTCATTAATTTAATTAATAATGATTAAGGATTAATTAAGAGTAATTAATTTATTTAAAATTAATAACTAAGGGTTATAAGTTAACTAATTGGAAGTTGATTAATTTACAATTAGGTATAATTAATTAGATAATTAGAGATTATTAATTAGATGATTAGAGATTAATTAATTGAGGATAATTGATAAGTGATTAAAGATTAATTAATTTATAATTAAAGAGTACTTAATTTGTAATTAATTTTTGTTAATTAATAATTAGGCTTTATTAATTAAAAATTAAGAAACTATTAATCTATAATTAAAGCTAATTAAGGATTAATAAACTGTTATTTAGGGTCAATTGATTGTTATTAAGGATTGATTAACTTATTTATTAAGGATTAATAAATTGGTTATTGTTAACCAGTCGCTTAACCGGGCAACCAAAGACTTGATGAAGAAACTTTGTTCGGCATCTGTCCCCGTTCGGCATGACCAGGCCGTTCGGCATCTATGGTCGTTCGACATTTAGGGTCGTTCGGTATTGTATATCGTTCGACATTGAGGACCGTTCAGCATGTCAGAGTCGTTCGGCATTCGACACTGCTCGGCATCTAGACCACGTTCGGCATGTCAGAGTCGTTCGATATTCCACACTGCTCGGCATCTAGACCTCGTTCGGCATTGAGGGCCATTCAGCATGTCAGAGTCATTCAGCATTCAATCTCGACCGGCATGAAGCTCGTTCGGCATTCCGGTCTCGTTAGGCGTCTCCCTTCGACCGGCATCGGTTCTCGTTCGGCTTGCACTCTTCACTCAACACATCGCCTCGTTCGGCATTAAGGAAGCGATCGGCATTCGCAAATCGGCATTTGTGGTTTGGCACACGGAGTTCATTTATTTTGGGCCGAACTGTCTAACTACTATGCCCACCAGGGAAGTTCAACCCATCTTCGTCTATAAATAGAGAGGCAGGAGCACAGTGGAAGGGACCTTTTTTCGAGAACACCGGGGAGACTCTACCGCATTCAAGACTCATTCAAGACTTATCTTTTTTGCTTAACAATTGCAATCAAATAATTGGTGTACAGATTGTATCTGTAATCGATTAGTGAGAAAAACGATAAAGATTAACCTCAAAGTGGACGTAGGCAGTTACGCCGAACAACTATAAATTTGGTGTTCTCGTTTTCTACATTTAATTTTGAGACGACCCGACTTTGTACTCCCAGAAAATCGCATCATCTTAAAGAAATAAAGGGATATAAAAGAGAAAAGAAAGAAGAGAAAGAAGAAACTACAACAGAATCTAAACAGCGGAACGAATAATTTATATTAATAACATAAGTATTACATAGCATACAATAATTATCATAGTTACACAGACAGTACAATGCATACTAGACAGTTATAAACACCTGTCTAGTTATTACAACTTAATACACAAATCAAAAGACACTCAGAGATACCAACACATCGGAAAACTATATATCTACACGCGGAAGCCTCCTGCTCCATTGCTCCTCCACAATTCGTCAAAGCCAACCTAAATTCTAACCAGAATCCCTTGGCTACTCGTAAAAATTTGAGTACCTAAGAGTTAAAGAAAAACGGAAATAACTCCAGGTCATACATGAGTCTGGTATGAGTAACAGGTTAAAGTTGCTTAACTTTTAAAAACCTTTGAAAAGAAAAGGTGTCACGTAAGACTTCCCACACATAAACATGGAAAAGTTTTTACCTTACGCTAATCAAAACATTTGATAGGAAATCCAGTGATATTATAATAGATCTACAGTTTTCAAGTAAATATGAAATAGCCAAAATTGTTACATTTACTAAACTCCAGCCACTAGCCACAAAAATGGGTAATACAATCAAAACCGTTGGCACTTATTGGATTTAGGATTCCATCAATGGCTGGGCTACTGGGGTACCGCCCGTCACAGTACGTGGCCTAGATCACCGTACCGAGGAGTATGCCTACTCCCCTGCAACATAAAGCCGGAACCATTCCTTACTGAATAGTTCCGAACAAGACCACCCCGCAGTTGTGATCAGCAAACGCACCACTAAGCCGAAATAAAGGGACATCTAGACAGGGGTAAATCTCACTCTCAAGTGGGGGCTACCCACGAAGCCTTGCTGCACCTCCCCTGTTTTAGCCATTCTCGGTTGATGAGGCTTGAGGCTACGATTACCTTTATAGGACATATCATTTAGAATGCTCATCGTCCACCTGACGATGTTCTGAAAGCATTCAATCCATACAAGTTCATTCCGGGTTCGAACGAAACCGAAGGCATTATCTCGTTACACTCATTTTGAAATCGTCCTCAGGGTTAACGACGATAACCCTTGCATTCTGTATCTTCATCTTCACTTGAGATACACGACCAAACGTTACTTTGGATCGATGTGGTTTTCAGATATCCAAATATGGAAACCCAATCCCGGTCTCATCGAAATCCAAAACGTGTCTCTTAAGGCCAAGTTGTTTTATAGTTTAAAACAATTCAATTTCATTATCTATTTACACATGGATAGATAATTCACAACACAATAGATAATCAACATTATCATTGCCAATAGATAATTCATATTATAATCAGATAATCCATATTATCATCCAAAAGCAAGCAATGCATCCATATCATATAACATTACTCATCTCATAACTGAAATTATAAACCATACATGGCAACTAATACCAATCATCAAACATAAGCAACGATCTAATGATCACACTATCTATAATTAATTTAAAATGAATTAAATTAATTACTAATCTCTAATTAATTTAAAATGAATTAAATTAATTACTTCATCATTAAAATCCTGCTTATCTTAACCATTGATTGATTACAAATCAATTAAATAATCACCGTCTCACTATTTTATTCAATTAATCATTTCTGATTAATAATTCCCTAATCACAATAAGTAATTAGCTTTTATTAATTACACAAGTTAATTATACATAACTCTTTGCAAATAATTAACTTGTAATTACTTAATCAATTAATTAACTAATATTAATTACATTAAACCTTTATTAATTAATTACCTCCTTTATTGATTATTCCTTAGTTAATCAATCTTAAATTACATCATTAATTTATTAATTAATACTTTCTAATTACATTTAAATCAATCTCTCTATATAAATTAATTACATTAAGTAATTAATCTGCAATTAACCACATATATTAGTCACTCTTGATTAATAACAAATCCAGTAATTAACTATCCTTAATTACTCATTCCATAAATTAATTTCTCTTAATTAATTATCTCGACTAATCCCATGATTAATTTCAAAGTAATTTAAATCCAAATAACTTCCATAATAAATAACTTTAATTACATCTAGTAATTATCAATTAATTACTTCTCTACGTAATTACAATCTCATTAATTACATAAAGTAATTATTAAATAATCAAATGTTTAAATTAATTAAACTTAATTAATTAATATAAATTAATCACATTAAACCAATTAATTACAATAAGTAATTAATTTATTAATTACTTCCATAAAGTAATTAAACTTAAACAATTTCAAAAATTATTATTATTAATTAATTAATCTAATTAATTATCAAAAATTAATCACATTGATTAATTGTTTAAAAAAATCTTAAGTTAATGACCTTCATTAACATTTATTAATTGCTTAATTAAGAAATTAACTTAGATTAATCATTATTAATTACGAATTAATTAATATTTAATTACAATTCAATTAATCTCTAATTTAATTAATTAGGTGTTAATTACAATCTTAATTAATCCTTAATCTCTTGATTAATAAATCTTAATCATTAATTAAAATTTAATTAATAATCCTCAATTATAGATTAATTAACATTAATTAATTAATCTTAAATCTTAATTAATCCAATTAAAAATTCTTAATTATTTAATTAATCATCCATATTATTAATTAATTAATTAATTAATCATTCATTTTAAATTAACTTAATAATTTAAATGAATCCAATTTCTTAAGTTATAAAATAATTTAAGAAACATTTCTCCTTATATAAAGTATTTTAAAACAAATTGTTTCCAAATTTATTTTAAACTTTACTTTAAATTTCATTTTAAAATTTTAACATTTTAAAATGAATACAATTTATTTAAACAAGGTTTTAAACAAATCTTCTTATTTCACATGTTCAAGATTTCGATTTCCTCTCGTGTCCATGTCTGCTCCTCACGTACCTCCCCATGACCTTAACCATTCCCCTATCCATACCTACGCCGTTAAAAATTCCAGTAACCCCATCACATCCGTCCTTCCTCTGCCCGCTGTATCAACACCAACATGTGCCATTGACCCAGCCCTAGTTGTCAGAACACCTATTCCCCCTGTTCCCCCACCTCCTGTCCCCCCTGACCCTCCTCTATTGTAACAACCCGCATATTTATCGAGTTTACATTTAAATATTTTTATTTAAATATTAAACCGTTAATCGGATTTTGGTCCGAAAAAAAACTACTTTCTGCAAACGGTCAAATTAGGACTCGAGACCACTTCCATTGAGTTCGAAATGTCGTTTACAACTTTTTAAGTATAAACATCGATAGGTTTGGAGTTAGTGAAATTTCACTAACTTTTCCCGCTTTGGACTTTGGGTTAGTTTAGCCTATTAAGCCCAAGTTCCAACCCTCTTCTCCTCACTCTTCATAAATTTCCTAACTAACTCAAGCTTTGGCATTAATGGTGAAGAGAATGGGAAATTAAAACTCCAAGCTCAAATTCAATTGCAACTCCATCATTCAACTCCAAATTCAAGTAGAAGATATTGGATTCAAGCTTTGGATTGCTTCTCCTTGCTTTCAAGCTTCATCTTCATAAATTTTAGTGCAAAGGTGAGATTTTTATCTCACAATTCTAGCCTATAACTATATTGGACTGTTGGGAATGATTCCCTATCATTTTTGCATGCATGTTAGCATTTGGTTTGGATTGGATTGGCAAAAAACTCCAATTTTTAGCGTTTTGTTGAATTTTCTGCACTTGAGTCGTTCTGGCCATTTTTAGGTCGTTCGGAGTTATGTCGTTCGTCCATGAGTCGCTGAGTCGTTGGACCCTTGAGTCGCTGAGTCGTTCACCCTTGAGTCGCTGAGTCGTTCACCCTTGAGTCGCTGAGTCGTTCACCCTTGAGTCGTTGAGTCGTTGGACCCTTGAGTCGCTGAGTCGTTGGACCCTTGAGTTGCTGAGTCGTTGGACCCTTGAGTCGCTGAGTCGTATGACCCTTGAGTCGTTGAGTCGTATGACCCTTGAGTCGTTAGGTCGTTAGACCCTTGAGTCGTTAGGTCGTATGACCCTTGAGTCGTTAGGTCGTTAGACCCTTGAGTCCTTAGGTCGTTAGACCTCATTTTATCTTCACTAGGTCGTACCGTTTTGGTCGGGGCGCTGCCCCCTGGACCCCCGCGACCTGACCGGGCAGGTCGAACCCCGTAAGCGGTGGCGTTGCCCCCGCACCCCCACCTTGGGGGGTTGCCACCCCCCCTGGACCCCCCCTCCGTAGGGGATCTTATCTGAAAAACATTGAGCTGATTTCCTGGGATTTTATTCGCATCTCCGTATGCGATCTTTGTGACTGATTGTTTCTACACTTGCTTATGTGTTTTGTCACGTTATAATATAAAGGTTTCAATACTAGTAGTAAATATCAAAACTCTTTTAACAAACAATTTCAACTCTATTTTTAATAACAAAGCTCTTTTCTTAAACCGTTTTCCAATCTATTAGTATATACAAGCCTTTACCTCACTCGGATGAGAAATCTAATTAAACGACTTAGTAAAACAAGTGGTATGAAACGCTTGCGTTCACTTCGTCGGTTAATTCTTGGACTTGTTCGATTGAACCTCTTGTGACAATTTTATTAGTGAAGATTTACAGTTTGTTCGTAAATATTTTAGTTAAGCAAGTGGTTATGGGACATGAAGCTAAACTTCTATATTTACTAGCTTAGTGTAATTGACACTTCTCGTTGATCTTGATGATCGCTTTATGAATTAGACTAGCAATTGCGCGATGTCTCTTTCATTGCAAGGTTAGACTAGACACCACTTGTGTGACTCCATTCACACATACCTTTCTGCTTTTTGGTTAGTCTTGACCTCAATCTGTGTGATTCCATTCACACATGCGGGGTAGCTCCCCTTGGTCTTCGGACCGTCATGTGATAGGCCTCTTTCCCTTTTTATGATTTCTGGATTTCTCGTGTTGATTTCTGGAATTTATGTCATTGACTTGTTATGAGTACAAGTTTAGGGTATGATGCCCCCTTCGAATCTTTGAGAAGATTCTTGTGATATTGATTATCTCTTATTGATTGATCTTCTGTTGATCATTATTTACATACTTATAGTGGTATGTCGTTATGGATGTTTATGTTTATGCCATATCTTTTATGTTATATCATGTCATCTGATATTTATAGCTAGACTGATCCGTTTATTATTTTCTTAAATAATACTCGGGTCAGACCGAGATGTTACAGGTGCTTCTGCTTGACTTCTTCCCAGGGATTCATCACTCTGACTTTTGGCTAACTGTTTAGATTAGCAGTTTTTGTTGTATACACTTGAGATATAGACTCGTAGTTGTATTCTTTTGTATAGCACGTGTTGCTATTCTTTTGTATTATCGTGGATCTTATTGACCACTACTCTGATGTACACTTTCATGTGTTAGTTATATATTCATATCTTCTTCCGCCTTTTTGATATGGATATCTGTGACTGATTTGTGATATGATTATTTCTATGTTTGTTTCCGAAGATTATTTATAGCCACCGTGTGATAAGCAATTACATGGATGGTCGCTCCTCAACAGCCTTATTCTCCGTGCTAGTTGACAGCACTACTCCGGAGTGTTCTTGGCTAGCGTGGGTATAGAGGTGGGGCGTCACATCTATCTTCTTCCAACTTGTTACCACCTTCCCTTTCATCTCCTCCGTATCTTGGTGAACAGAAATGGACTTCTCTATTTAAGCATAAACCAATGAATGCTGGGAAGTACATCCCTGTTGATCTGCATCCTGTGTATGATAACTCCATGTTGGTGCCACCGAAGGAAGTGATTGATGCTGGTGAGTTGCTTTGGAAAGATTCTCTGGTTGGTTTCTTTTTAGACAAGCCTTTATCATACTCGGCGGTTATACAAAGATTGAAGTATATTTGGAAGCTTAAAGGCTCAGTCAATGTTAAATCTGATGGAACAGTTTTTATATTTAAATTCTCTTGTGATGAGGATAGAGGAAAAATCCTTCAGAGTGATCCTATTATAATTAAGAATAAGATGTTTATCATTAAACCGTATGATGCTGTAGTTTGTAACATCAGTGGCTCTGTCACTGAGGTTCCGGTGTGGGTTCATCTTTACAATCTGCCGTTATTTGCTTGGTCTCCACTTGGTATCAACTGGCTGAGTAGCCACCTTGGCAAGTTACTGTGTATGGATGAAATGACGGAGAAACAGAATAGAATGAGCTTTGCTAAGTGTTTAATTGAAGTTAAACCTGATAAAGAGCTGCCTAATGAATTCTTAGTTAAACTTGTAGAAGGAGGATTTCAGAAGATTTATGTACAATATCAATGGAGGCCTGATGTTTGTATTCATTGCAAGAAATTTGGACACGCTACTGAATCATGTGATGTTGAAGACTCCAGTGGATCAAACAAATTGAATGAACCAAAGATTGAAGAAAGAAGGCACAATAAAGAGGTTAAAGTGAACAGAGATCAAGTCATTACCAACCTTAAACCCTCTCAAAAACAGAATGTTAGGAGTTGGCAGAGGGTTAATAATAAGAAAATAGCCAATGTTAGAAGTGAGAAAGAGAAAGATAAAAATAGTGGAGAAAAGGAAAAAGAGAACACAGTTATAGTTTTGGACTGTGATGAAAAAGAAAAGAAGACTGAAGAGGGGGACAAGCATAAGCAGGTAAATATTGAATCTAAGAATAGAATAGAGCTTGGCGAAATTATTCTTGATGAAGTTGAAGAAATTAATATTGCTCTAGTAGAAGTAGAGGTTAATGAAATAGAAATAAGGAAAAATGTGAAAACGTATGATGATGAAGAAGATGAAGCATTATTGTTGACAAATAAGTTTGATGTTTTGATGGAACTTGAAGATACTGATGTAGTGAATGACGTTCAAGAGGAAAATGATGAATATACAGAAGTAGCAGGAGAACTGATACGGGAAATGCAAGTAAAGACTCCAAGTAAAGCAGAGTACACTTATACACAAGGAGAACATAGTAGCAATAGCATGAATCATGTCAAGATAATAAAAAGCAACCAAAAGACACAGCAGGAACAATTACTAGAAAGAAATACTGAAAACAACAAAGGAAAAATAGTCTGTGGAAATGAAAGTTACAAAGTCAGTGAAGAAGGAACAAGTTCCAGAGGTAGAAATAATAACAAGAAAGAAAGCATGGATAAAAACAACCCTAAGAATGCTGATGAAAACATGCACAAGACACATATGACATGCACAGAAGACCCAATCCAACAATCTCCAAATCTTTCAACCCTCAAACAAAATCAAAACAACCCTTATGCTAATATCAATCCTCCAAAGGCATACAAACCTCCCAAACCAACAACTCAATCCAAATCCTCCTCTATTCAATCTCCTTCCAACACATCCAATCAGACACAACAAATATCCCTGAAGGATGGGCCACTTAAAGAAGAAGTTACCCCACTATCAGCAACCATTCCTTCTTACTTGACATCGAAGCATGCAGTAACAAGGAAAATGAAGTTAGAATTGCTTAATGCCCGGGTCCTATGATGATGTACACCATAGGAGCATGGAATGTTAGAGGGGCACATAATATGATCAAGCTTGATCAATGTAAAAACCTCATTGCATCAAACAATTTATCTCTTCTGGCTATGCTGGAAACAAAACTGAATCTTCCTTTATCTCTTAAGGCTGCAGAATATATAAAAAAAGATTGGAAGCTTATACATAATTTGAATGAAGCTCCTTATGGAAGAATTTTAATCCTTTTTAATCCCCTCCACGTCAATCTAACCGCTATCCTCTCCACAGACCAAATGATCCACTGCCATGCTCTGGACACCAAAGATAAAACATCCTATTATATTACATTTGTTTATGCGTCTAACACTGCTGCAGCTAGAGGGTCCCTTCATGCTGTCCTTCCTTCTCTAAGGCAGAAGACTCACCCATGGATAATTTGTGGAGATTTTAACTGCTGTTTAAAATTCTCTGATAGAGTAGGAGGGAACCCTCTGTCTCTCAATGAAATTCAACCACTAAATTCAACTCTTATTGATGCTGAGATTATTCCTGTTAAATCTGTGGGGATGCAATATTCTTGGAATAATAAAAGAAGAAATGGTGTCAGAACCTTTTCTAGAATTGATCATACCTTTGCCAACCAAAATGCCCTTCTCAGATGGCCTCTCCTGCATTCTTTCCTTCCCCCTCCTATCCTCTCTGACCACTCCCCTCAAATTATCCATCTCAGAGAATTGGACATGAGAGGGAAAACAAATTTTAAATTTTTTAACTCTTGGGTTCTTGAACCTGACTTTAAACATATTGTTTTGCAAGTTTGGAACAAGACAAAGAGAGGTAATCATTTATTTGTTTTGCAGGAAAAATTAAAAGAAATGAAGACAGTGTTGAAGCAATGGGCTTATAAGAAGTATGGTAATGGTGATGGACTGAGTGCCGCTATTTTGTTGAATCTTATTGATACTCAAAAGGCTATGATGAATGATGTCAATGACCCTCAATTATCGGCTACAGAAGCTAATCTATCCATGCAATATTATGATGCTTTATCTAAAGAAAGCGAGATGATAAGACAGAAGTCAAGAATTAAATGGTGGGAAAAAGGTGACAGAAATAGTGCATATTTTCATGCCAGTCTTAAAAGCAAGCAGTGTAAAGATAACATTGTTTCTATTGTTGATGAACATGGCATCCTTCATACAACTGCTGAAGGAGTTCAGAATGCATTTGAAAAATTCTTCACTTCCATGCTTGGTAACTCAGATAACTTCATCCCTAATATTGATATTATACCATCTGACATCCTACCGATACTTAATCAAAATGATCATACTTATCTCTGTACTGAAGTTACCCATGACGAAATTCATGATGCTATGTTCTCTCTTAACACAAATTCGTGTGGTGGTCCTGATGGGATGAATGCATGTTTCTACACCACGTGCTGGTCAATTGTTTCTGAAGATGTTTGTAATGCCATAACTATGTTTTTCAAAAAGAGCAAACTCTATCGGTCCTTTAATTACACTAATATTACCTTAGTCCCCAAGAACAAGAATGCTCATGAAGTTACAGACTTTCGTCCTATATCCTGTTGTAATACTATATATAAGTGCATTTCTAAAATTATTGCTACGAGATTAAAATTTGTGCTTCCCAAAATAATATCTACTAATCAAGCAGCCTTCCTCCCTGGAAGAAATATACTTGATCATGTTCTTCTAGCTCACGAACTATTGAAAGGATACAAAAGCACAAATTCTGAACCTAAAGCGATGATAAAGCTTGATATCATGAAAGCCTTTGATATGTTGCAATGGAATAGCATTGTACGCATAATGGGATATATGAACTTTCCACCACATTTTGTTGCTTGGGTTTATGAATGTATGTCAACTCCTAATTTTTCGATCAACATCAATGGTGTGATGAAAGGATTCTTTACAAGCAAACAAGGAATTAGACAAGGAGATCCATTATCTGCTTATATTTTTATCTTGGTGATGGAACTTCTAACTAGGATGATTAATGAAGCAATACAGCAAGGAAAAATTAAGCTCCACCCAAAATGTGAAGATCCCCAAATATCAACTCTTATGTTTGCCGACGATCTTATATTGTTCTGTGCTCCTGATGCTTTCACTATTCAAAAAATTATGAACATTCTCCAACAGTTTTACATGATGACTGGTCTTAAAGTTAACATTCACAAATCTGCTATCACTACTGCTGGTGTTAGTTCACAGCAGAAAGCTCTTATAGCTAATATATCTGGTTTACCTCTTAACCTATCCAATGATATATATCTAGGATTACCTCTTACTTCTTCCAAGATAACAATGAATCAATGCAATCCTTTGTATCAGAGAATTACTTCAAGAATGTCAAATTGGACCACTAGGATGCTGAGTCAAGCTGGAAGGCTAACTCTTATAAAGTCTATCATCCATGCCATGCAAGTGTACTGGGCTAAAACCTTTGTTCTTCCCTTCAAATTAATTAAAATGATCAGAAGCGCCATTATGAGATTCTTTTGGACTGGAAGAACTATGGGGAGATACCTTGCTCCTATTAAATTCAATTCTCTTGAGATTCCATTAAATAAGGGAGGGCTAGGTCTTTTTGACCTCAAGCAATGGAATAAAACTGCTTTTGCTAAACACTTCGATACACTGTACAATAATCCTGATAGCTTATGGGCAAGGTGGTCTGTTAAGAATGTGATTAAAGGAAAAAACTTATGGAATATGAATAAGCCTCAGAATTTAAGTTGGACTTGGCAATGCATGTTCAAACTAAAGGAGTATGTCCTCCCTCTAATACAAATGAACACTGATCCGATATACAAGGTTAAATTCTGGGATGATCCTTGGCTCGAGAAGGGTTATATCATTAGACGAAAACTTTCATTCAATGAAATAATGCAAACTGGTATTCATCAATCTACTTTTGTCATGGATGTGCTTCACACTTTTCAGGGATTAGGCAAGTATTCTTCTAACCAGCGTATCCAAATTATTTGGCATAAGATAAGACAGTTTTCCCCTTTACAGTCTACTTCTCCTAGGATTGTTTGGGGAGAGAAGAAAGCTGGTTTTAAAATTGGTGAAACTTATAAGTATATGCAACGAAACAGTGACATGCATGCATGGACGTGGTGGAAGAGGGTTTGGAATAATGATAGTAGTATGAGAGAAAATTTATTTTTATGGAAGGTTCTGAAGCGAGCAATATTAACTAAAGCGAAATTGGCAAGCATGGGAATGAATTTGGACATGAATTGCCCTTTCTGCAGTGAGTTTGTTGAAACTGTTGAACATCTCTTTTTTGAGTGTGATATTATTATGCAGAACTGGGCTGAAATAATGGTGAGCATTGATGGCCACTGTCCTTCGATTGACAACAGTATGGAGTGGAATAGAATTCATGCTAAAACGGGAAGTAAGCAAAAGAATAAGAGAAAGAATACGGTCGTTCTAAAAAGTTTCTTATATGCTGTTTGGAAAGAAAGGAACACAAGAATATTTGATGCAAATAATGGTAAGACTGATGCTTCTTTTAAAATTTGGATAAAACATGAAGTTATTCGCTCCCTTCAAATGCTGTGTGTACGTGATCCTGGGATATCCTTGCCTCTGCACCTGTGAATTGTTATTTGTTTTTTGTTTTTTTGTCTTTCCTTGTTTTCTCCGGTGTGTGTGCTTTCATGTTGTCCCTTTGTGTTTGTCCCCTCTGTAGGATTTTTGTGTATTAATAAATTGGTCGGGGACCAATTAACCCCGTCGGCCATGCCAAAAAAAAAAAAAGAACATCCCTTTTATAAAATAAAGGTTTAAAAGATTATAAAACAAATTCATTTTGAACATTCCAAATTAAAAAAAATCAATTTAAAATTTTCCTTTTAAATTTCGAATGAAATACAGTTTAAATCTTCATTCCAGATTTAAACTTAAAACTTTAACGCTTTACTTACATTTCCATCTTCATGTTTTAAATTCAAATTATTTAACCATTTCTAAAATAGTTAAAAACAAATTTAAATTTAAAAAACTATTATATTTAAAAACTGACATTCAAATCAGATTCCAGGTTTTTTAAAACTGGTCTTAATCTTATCTTAAATTTTTATTTCATAAATTTAAAACTCATTGTTTAAATTCAAAACAATGTTTTTTATACTTTAAAAGTTTAAAATCTAAATTTAAATTCCCAGATTTAAATTAAATTCAAACTCCGATTCATCTACTTTGAATTTCATATCTCAGTTTCGGATTTTAAACTTTGTTTAAATTTCCAGTTGCATTTTAAAACTTTACTTTTAAATTAAAAACAGAAAAACAGTTTTCTGTTTTGATTTAAAACAACTTAAATTCCTGAATTCAAAATATTTCAAAACTCAAATTCAAACAAATTTTAAATCAAGTTCAACTCAGGTTTAACTTAGTTTATGTTTTTAGTTTACGCTTAAACTCTACTTCAAATTTTAAAATACTGAAACAGGTTTCTTGTTTAATTTGAAAACCTGAAAACAAAGTTTACCCAAGCCTACCCTGTATTTACTTCGAGTCAGAAACAACATTGCTTCGAGTCAAAACTCAATTCACCCGAGTCCATCACAAGGCAACCCAAAACTGAAGCCAACAACATCACCCACACGTACCCCACTGCACTGTACACCTGTACATCAACTCCGGCCATCACTGGCCAACCACACGACCATCCCACGGTCAATAACCCTCCCCTCAGGCCAACCAAACACCAACTCCAAACAACACTTGCTCGGATTCGAGATCGAGACCCAAATTCCAAACCTGGAAACAAACACCGCATCTTCACTCAAAACCTGTCAACGACACGTTGACGCGACTCCGGCCTCCATCACCTTCGAAACTCCGGCGACATCTTCCTCACACCAACAACTAACAATACCCAAGAAATCGTATGACTCGATCCATTGTGGAATCCGGGGTATTCAATTTTCCTCAAACCCAGTAAAACTAGGGTTCACAACTGTAAAACCCAATCTCATCATCAAAAAGAAAATTTAACACAAACCAAGAATTTTCCTATAACCTCTGATAGCTACACCATCTTCAGAAGCAAATTCAACCCAATCGAATGCAAACATCAACTGTGCTTATCCAATATGTATAATATAGTTAATTTAAAATTGCACTTTGGATTAAGCATTATAAATTGTAATATTTGATTTAAAATTCATGAATTTGCTTGATGTTTTTATTTATAAACCTGAAGCATGAATTCCTATAGTTTGAATTTCCATCTTATACCAAATGTTGTTCTGTTTTATTCACTTGCTGGTAATATAAGATTTTATTTATCATATATAGAAATATTAAAACATACTTCATCTTACAATATACAAGTTCTATTCAAAAATTAAATCCTAACAACAAACAAATCAAAAGAAAAAGAATCTAGAATCAAACAGAAGTCAGGAATTTGGAGAACAGAAATGCACAGTTAACACTATACACACGCAAATATATTCACATGTAAAAATGTTCACAGCAAATTCATATTTATTTTTGTTTCTAATTTAAAGCATGAAACAACTTTTACCTGCTTAATTTATTTTTAATAATTGAGTTACTTACCTTTTTGATAGGTAGAGCAGAGAACAATGTTGAAAAGCTTCTGAATTGTTTGAAATGCTTGCAGAAAGCTTGAATGCTTTAAAAACTTGCTTGTAGTTTTGTTTTTATCTTGCATGTAATTGCTACCTTCCAGTTCACAAGAAAAATGCAGGTTCCTTTGCTTCCAGATTTTGAAAAGAAATGCAGACCTTCTGTTTGAATTCCAGATCTAAAAGAAAATGCAGTTTTTCTTGCTTTGTTTGTTGCATGCAAGTTTGTTTGCATATTTTCCAGATTTGCATGCATCTGATTTTTGAAGAGATGGAAAAAAAATAGTTTTGCAGATTTGTATTTTGTTTATGGGAATTGATATGAAATTTTGAAGAAGAAAAGAAAGGGTTTTGAGGAACATTTAGAGGGAAAGGGGTTTCAGCTGAAAACAATTTTCTTCGTTTAGAATGAAAATGAGAAAGAAGAAAGGAATGAGTAAATGCAAGTTTATATAACAATATTTTTGATTTAAATTAAAATTAAAGAAAAATTAAAGCTAATATTTGACACATGGCTTAAGTTTTACACTTGTTAACTTTATTATGTGTTTAAATTACACATGTTAGATTTGGTTTTAAGATGCTTACATTTGTCCATTTAAATAATTAGCATTTTAGATTAAGTGTTAAAGCAAGTTTAAACATAGTTAATTAGTTTTTAATACTTTGTTATGTTTGGATAAATAATTAAAGTAATAAACCAATTATAGTTATTAAAAAACAATATATAAACTAATCATTTAAATAATATTTTTAATCATTTTAAATAAATTTATGAAATAGGTTATAACTTATTTATTGTTTAAATGAATACATGATTCATATTTTAAATTGTATTTTAAATTTCATATTAAATTTACAAATCAAATTTTATAAACCAATATTTTGAAAAGAATAAAATAAACATTTTTGTAACTTATTTTAATATACAACTCAAGTCAAAATATAATCTAAATAAATAAAACATTGGTCTAATATATTTAAAATCATTTAGTTATTTTATTAAATAGTTTTGAAAAGCTTAATTCAAGAATAAATCATAATTTTTCAAATTCAAAATATTAAAATTAGAAAATATGATACACTAATTAAATTTAAACCCAAACCTATCTATTTAAAATATATATAAATATATATACATATTAAATAGAAAACAGATTTATTAGCTTATTAAAAATAAATTCTCTAATTAATTATTTAAATAAAGAAGTTTATAGAATCAATCCAATTTATTAACAAAAATTAGCAAATTAATTTAAATTTAAACACAGATTATTAAATTTATATTGCCATGAATTACGGGATATTACAATCCTTCCCCCTTAAAAGAATTTCGTCCCCGTAATTTAAAACAAAGGTAATTTAATAATCTCATTAAAGATTAATTTTAGAATACAGCATATGTTAATCATATGCTAATAACCATAGCAACCAATTTGCACAATCAGAACAAATCTAACTATCCAGAAAATTTTTGGATAGAACTTTCATGAGTCCCTAGTATAAATATCGGGATACTCGCCCTATAGAATCCAAACAATCAATACTACTAAGCTATAGAGCTCTTATTCATCTATTTCTACAACTCTAAACAGAATATCAGACTACAGACAAGTCTGACTCAACAACCAAACCTCCAGAACTGCTGGTTCTACAACCAAAAATATCAAACACGTACTCCCTCAGAGATACGTGAAACACTCTGAATGCCAGTTATCCAAACTGGTAATTCAACTCTAGAAAACCAAACACTTATCCAACCAAAACAGAGAAAAGATCCAAACATCTCAGAGCTAGCTTCCCAAACTCTCCAAATCTTATAACTCCTTGGATCGGAGAAAAACTTATCCTAAAACAAATCTCCGACCCCAGAATCCAAATTTCTCTGTCTCTTATCCATAAAATCTCTTCGGATGATCCTGGTCCACCTACATCCTTCCTGATCAGCTCAACCCTTGTTGATGCTTCTGGAAATAGTCTGGATCAAAACAACCCAACACCATGATCTCCTCAAGATCAATCCAAAACCAAGAACAATCTATACTCCACAAACAACAGAAGACAGAACAAACTTCTCCTTATCCAGAAAAGACAAAACAGATGCACCTCCAAACTGCTTCCGCTGCACAACTCTGATCCGAAGTAGAAGAAAATGCTGATGAAGAGCACTAGCACATAATAGACAACTCAGCACAGAAATATGGTTCCACATATCCAAAAAGAAAACTCAGATGTTCCTCTGAAACCTGAGCTGCTTCACCCACTTCTATCTCAAGGAACCATTCATCTACTAACAGAACCACCAGTTCCATTCCTGGAATACAAATCGATAAGAAAACTCGATCTCCAAATGCGGACAAACCTCTGACTTCCATGAAGACATCTGGACAATCTCCAACAATCCAAAAGAACACTTAACTATCATAAGTCACTTTTGCGATCAACCCAACCTAATCCAAAGAAACTGCTCTCACTTAACCAATCAGAACAGCTTATGTTGGCCTAGCCAATCCACCGAAGAAAAGGATCCATACTGCGGCTTCTGATCTCCACCTTCAAAAAAATTACTCAACCAAAAGACTTCCTGCCAACAGAGAACTCTCCGAGCTGCTTCGCTAACATCAAAGCCAAAGAATTCTCAATCCAAAGCTCTTCGAGAAACTGGGATCTCGAACCAAATAGAAACACCCTGCTGGACTCATCCACAACACCAAGAAGACTCGCTTCTTTATTCTAATTCCAAAGAAACATCTTCGGAAACATCCATAGTCATTGTGTCTCATCACGCAGCTACTACTTCCTGAGATATCGAAATACCATCATTCACTTGCTTCTGCCCAACCGACAGACCCAAACTCAACTCCGCACTTAAAAAAATGAACTCCAAACCATAACAGGTTTCCTTCAGAGATCGATAAAGTCCTTACACCAAGCTAAACTCATTCGAGACAGTATTCGATCTACGGTCTCGACAGATACACTTCCAACCTCATCCATTCAAACTCCAACCAATCGGTAGTTGTGTTATACCCACCACTACCTTATCTACCTTTATAACTTATATTGGAAAAACCCAAATAGGTATCCCAATCAGATAGGTAGAAATAATATATATATATATATATATATATTAAAAATACAAATACGCTCTCTCAAGATAGACACCACTCCAGAGACTAGGTATTCGCTTAACCTAGCGCTCTGATACCAAATGAGATGTGCCGACTTTCTACTTCTAGAAAATCGCATCATCTTAAAGAATGAAAGGGATAGAAAAGAGAAAAGAAAGAAGAGAAAGAAGAAACAACAACAGAATCTAAACAGCGGAACGAATAATTTATATTAATAACATAAGTATTACATAGTATACAACAATTATCAGAGTTACACAGACAATACAACACATACTAGACAGTTATAAACACTTGTCTAGTTATTAAAACTTAATACACAAATTAGAAGACACTCAGAGATACCAACACAGCGGAAAACCATATATCTACACGCGAAAGCCTCCTGCTCCATTGCTCCTCCATAATTCGTCAAAGCTAACCTGAATCCTAACCTGAATCCCTTGGCTACCCGTAAAAATTTGAGTACCCTAGAGTTTAAGAAAACAAAAGATAAACACCAGGTCAGACATGGGTCTGGTGTGAGTAACAGGTTATGGTTGCTTAACTTTAAAAACCTTTTGAAAAGAAAGGTATCACGTAAGACTTCCCACACATAAACATGGAAAAGTTTTTACCTTACGCTAACCAAAACATTTGATAGGAAATCCAGTGATATTATAATAGGTTTAGGGTTTTCAAGTAAATATGAAATAGCCGAAATTGTTACTTTTATTACATTTCGGCTACTAGCCACAAAAGTGGGTAATACAATCAAAACCGTTGGCACTTATTGGATTGTGGATTCCATCAATGGCTGGGCTACAGGGGTACCGCTCGTCACAGTACGTGGCCTAGATCACCGTACCGAGGAGTACGCCCGCTCCCCTGCAACACAAAGCCGGAATCATTCCTTACTGAACAGTTCCGAACAAGACCACCCTGCCGTTGTGATCAGCAACCGCACCATAAAGCCCAAATAAAGGGACATCGAGACAGGGGTAAGTCTCACTCTCAAGTGGGGGCTACCAACAAAGCCTTGCTGCACCTCTCCTGTTTTAGCCATTCCCGGTTGATAAGGCTTGAGGCTACGATTATCTTTATAGGACATATCACTTAGAATGCTCATCGTCCACCTGACGATGTTCTAAAAGCATTCAATCCATACAAGTTCTTTGCGGGTTCGAAAGAAACCGAAGGCATTATCTCGTTACACTCATTTTGGAATCACCCTCAGAGTTAACGACGATAACACTTGCATTCTGAATCTTCATCTTCACTTGAGATTCACGACCTAACGTTACTTTGGATCGATGTGGTTTTCGGATATCCAAATATGGAAACCCGATCCCGTTCTCATCGAAATTCAAAACGTGTCTTTTAAGGCCAAGTTGTTTTATAGTTAAAACAATTCAATTTCATTATATAACTACACACAGATAGATAATTCACAACACAATAGATAATCAACATTATCATTACCAACAGATAATTCATATCATAATCAGATAATCCATATTATCGTCCAAAAGCAACCAATGCATCCATATCATATAACATTACTCATCACATAACTGAGATTACAAACCATACATGGCAACCAATACCAATCATCAAACATAAGCAATGATCTAACGATCACACTATCTATAATTAATTTAAAATGAATTAAATTAATTACTAATATCTAATTAATTTAAAATGAATTAAATTAATTACTTCATCATTAAAATCCTGCTTATCTTAAACATTAATTGATTACAAATCAATTAACCGTCTCACTATTTTATTCAATTAATCATTTCTGATTAATAATTCCCTAATTACAATAAGTAATTAGCTTTTATTAATTACACAAGTTAATTATACTTAACTCTTTGCAAATAATAACTTGTAATTACTAAATCAATTAATTAACTAATATTAATTACATTAAACCTTTATTGATTAATTACCTCCTTTATTGATTATTCCTTAGTTAATCAATCTTAAATTACATCATTAATTTATTAATTAATGCTTTCTAATTACATTTAAATCAATCTCTCTATATAAATTAATTACATTAAGTAATTAATCTGCAATTAACCACATATATTAATCACTCTTGATTAATAACAAATCCAGTAATTAACTACCCTTAATTACTCATTCCATAAATTAATTTCTCTTAATTAATTATCTCGATTAATCCCTTGATTAATTTCAAAGTAATTTGAATCCAAATTAGTTCCATAATAAATATCTTTAATTACATCTAGTAATTATCAATTAATTACTTCTCTAAGTAATTACAATCTCATTAATTACATAGAGTAATTATTAAATCATTAAATGTTTAAATTAATTAAACTTAATTAATTAATATAAACTAATCGCATTAAACCAATTAATTACAATAAGTAATTAATTTATTAATTACTTCCATAAAGTAATTAAACTTAAACAATTTCAAAAATGATTATTATTAATTAATTAATTTAATTAATTATCAAAAATTAATCACATTAATTAATTGTTTAAAAAAAATCTTAAGTTAATGACCTTCATTAACATTTCTTAATTGCTTAATTAAGAAATTAACTTATATTAATCATTATTAATTACAAATTAATTAATATTTAATTACAATTCAATTAATCCCTAGTTTAATTAATTAGGTGTTAATTGCAATCTTAATTAATCCTTAATCACTTGGTTAATAAATCTTAATCATTAATTAAAATTTAATTAATAATCCTTAATTATAGATTAATTAACTTTAATTAATTAATCTTAAATCTTAATTAATCTAATTAAAAATTCTTAATTATTTAATTAATCATCCACATTATTAATTAATTAAGTAATTAATCATTCATTTTAAATTAACTTAATAATTTAAATGAATCCAATTTCTTAAGTTCTAACTTAATTTAAGAAACATTTCTCCTTATATAAAGTATTTTAAAACAAATTGTTTCCAAATTTATTTTAAACTTTACTTTAAATTTCATTTTAAAATTTTAACATTTTAAAATGAATACAATTTATTTAAACAAGGTTTTAAACAAATCTTTTTATCTCACATGTTCAAGAACATCCCTTTTATAAAATAAAGGTTTAAAAGATTACTAAACAAATTCATTTTGAACATTCCAAATTAAAAAAAAAATCGATTTAAAAATTTCCATTTAAATTTCGAACTGAAATACAGTTTAAATCTTCATTCCAGATTTAAACTTAAAACTTTAAAGCTTTACTTACATTTCCATCTTCATGTTTTAAATTCAAATTATTTAACCATTTCTAAAATAGTTAAAATAAATAAATTTAAAAACCTATTTTATTTAAAAACTGACATTCAAATTAGACTCTGGGTTTTTTTAAAACTGGTCTTAATCTTATCTTAAATTTTTATTTCAAAAATTTAAAACTCACAATTTAAACTCAAACCAATGTTCTTTTATACTTTAAAAGTTTAAAATCTAAATTTAAATTCCCAAATTTAAATTAAATTCAAACTCAGATTCATCTACTTTGAATTTCATATCTTAGTTTCAAATTTTAAACTTTGTTTAAATTTCCAGTTGCATTTTAAAACTTTACTTTTAAATTTAAAAACAGGAAAACAGTTTTCTGTTTTGATTTAAAACAACTTAAATTCCTGAATTCAAAATATTTCAAAACTCAAATTCAAATAAATTTTAAATCAAGTTCAACTCAGGTTTAACTTAGTTTAAGTTTTTAGTTTACACTTAAACTCTACTTCAAATTTTAAAATACCGAAATAGGTTTCCTGTTTAATTTGAAAACCTGAAAACAAAGTTTACACGAGCCTACCCTGTATTTACTTCGAGTCAGAAACAACATTGCTTCGAGTGAAAACTCAATTCACCCAAGTCCATCACAAGGCAACCTAAAGCTGAAGCCAACAACATCACCCACATGTACACCACTGCACTGTACACTTGTACATCAACTCTGGCCATCACTGGCCAACCATACGACCATCCCACGGTCAACAACCCACCCCTCAGCCTAACCAAACACCAACTCCGAACAACACTTTCTCGAATTCGAGATCGAGACCCAAATTCCAAACCTGGAAACAAACACCGCATCTTCACTCAAAACCAGTCAACGACACGTTGATGCGACTCTGCCCACCATCACCTTCGAAACTCCGGCAACATCTTCCTCACACCACCACCTAACAGTACCCACGAAATCATAGGACTCGATCCTTGTCGAAGCCGGGGTATTCAATTTTCCTCAAACCCAGTAAAACTAGGGTTCACAACTATAAAACCCAATCTCATCATCAAAAACCAAATTTAACACAAACTAAGAATTTTCCTATAATCTCTTATAGCTACATCGTCTTAAGAAGCAAATTCAACCCAATCGAATGCAAACATCAACTGTGCTTATCCAATATGTATAATATAGTAAATTTAAAACTTCACTTTGGATTAAGCATTATAAATTGTAATATTTTATTTAAAATTCATGAATTTGCTTGATGTTTTTATTTATAAACCTGAAACATGAATTCCTATAGTTTGAATTTCAATCTTATACCAAATGTTGTTCTGTTTTATTCACTTCCAGGTAATATAAGATTTTATTTATCATATATAGAAATTTTTAAACTTACTTCATCTTATAATATACAAGTTCCATTCAAAAATTAATTCCTAACAACAAACAAATCAAAAGAGAAAGAATCTAGAATCAAACAGAAGTCAGGAATTTGGAGAACGGAAATGCACAGTTAACAATATACACACATAAATATATTCACATGTAAAAATGTTCACAGCAAATTCATAGTTATGTTTATTTCTAATTTAAAGCATGAAACAACTTTTACCTGTTTATTTTATTTTTAAAAATTGAGTTACTCGCCTTTTTGATGGGTAGAGCAAAGAACAATATTGAAAAGCTTCTGAATTGTTTGAAATGCTTGCAGAAAGCTTGAATGCTTTAAAAACTTGCTTTCCGTTTTGTTTTTATCTTGCATGTAATTGCTGCCTTCCAGTTCACAAGAAAAATGCAGGTTCCCTTACTTCTAGATTTTGAAAAGAAATGCAGACCTTCTGTTTGAATTCCAGATCTAAAAGAAAATGCAGTTTTTCTTGCTTTGTTTGTTGCATGCAAGTTTGTTTGCATATTTTCCAGACTTGCATGCATTTGGTTTTTGAAGAGATGAAAAAAAATAGTTTTGCATATTTGTATTTTGTTTATGAGAATTGATATGAAATTTTGAAGAAGAAAAGAAAGGGTTTTGAGGAACATTTAGAGGGAAAGGGGTTTCAGCTGAAAACAATTTTCTTTGTTTAGAATGAAAATGAGAAAGAAGAAAGGAATGAGTAAATGCAAGTTTATATAACAATACTTTTGATTTAAATTAAAATTAAAGAAAAATTAAAACTAAAATTTGACACATGGCTTAAGTTTTACACTTGTTAACTTTATTATGTGTTTAAATTAAACATGTTAGATTAGGTTTTAAGATACTTACATTTGTCCATTTAAATAATTAGCATTTTAGATTAAGTGTTAAAGAAAGTCTAAACATAGTTAATTAGGTTTTAATACTTTATTATGTTTGGATAAATAATTAAAGAAATAAACCAATTATACTTATAAAAAAACAATATCTAAATTAATCATTTAAATAATATTTTTAATCATTTTAAATAAATTTATGAAAGAGGTTATAACTTATTTGTTGTTTAAATGAATACATGATCATATTTTAAACTGTATTTTAAATTTCATATTAAATTTACAAATCACATTTTATAAATCAATATTTTGAAAAGAATAAAACAAACATTTTTGTAACATATTTTAATATACAACTCAAGCCAAAATATAATCTAAATAAATAAAACATTCGTCTAATATATTTAAAATCATTTAGTTATTTTATTAAATAGTTTTGAAACGCTTAATTTAAAAATAAATCATAAATTTTCAAATTCAAAATATTTAAAGTAGAAAATATGATACACTAATTAAATTTAAACCCAAACTTATCTATTTAAAAAATATATAAATATATACATACATATTAAATAGAAAACAGATTTATTAGCTTATTAAAAATAAATTCTCCAATTAATTATTTAAATAAAGAAGATTATAGAATCAATCCAATTTATTAGCAAAAGTTATCAAATTAATTTAAATTTAAACACAGATTATTAAATTTATATCGCCATAAATTCCGGGATATTGCAAATTTAGCACATTATCCTTTGTTTGAATTACTTTCTTCATTAATCTCTCAACATAATTCTATTCAAGGGTGTTCATGACCAATTCTGGTGCTAACATTTTGGTGCTTTCACAAAGAATTGAATTCTCAGGTCTATAGGATCTACTTTGTAGCTACTGGATTGAAAAATCCCTCGAAGGAGATCCGACTTATTCATTGGATGCCCGTTGAATCTATTCAGTGTTCCAACAGACAACTCTACTATGGGACGACCACACACTCGATCAGCCTCTCACAATGCGGACGTCCACGAGAGTGCTAGTGTGCAATAAGTTGGACCTAGCAACCAGCAAGCAATTCAAGGCGTAGGGCCCTCTACCCAAAATCAAATGAAAGTTGTTTCCCGAATAGAGTTCAATGACTTGATAAGAGAACTCAGGAAAAGTAGAAGGAAAATGGCTGAGCAGATTCAAGCCAACACTAATCTCAGGACTCAGCTTGCCCAGCAGCAACATCAGAATGCTGGAAGTAGTCATTCTCCTTATTCCTCATCTGATAGCTCGACTTCAGCCAATGAACCTCCTAGGGGTAGACGCCGTAAGACTGAAGATGCACAGGCAGGTGCCACTGATTGATCCACCAGGGATCAAGCATGTGGGAAGACCGGACGCCCAGCTCACCAAGACCCATGTCAAGCTGGCCTTCAGGACGCACGTTTTCCCGACCTTCAGCAGGCGGGACATCAACCCATGCGGTCTCGTGGAACGGAACCCAACCTTCCATCCTCCTTACAAACTCCAGACTTATCAGCCATGGTTAGGTAGTTAATGAGAGAAAACCAAGGCATGACCAACGAAGATTGGGAAGTGTCGAGGTGCCATACTCCCTTCATAAACATTATTCTACAGGCTGAGTATCCTAAGAAATTTAGTATGCCGACTATCCCAGCCTACGAAGGGAAGACTGACACTAGGCAATGCGTGATGATGTACGAATGGATGATGGATTCTGCAAGGGCAAATGACGCAACTAAGTGTAGGTGCTTCCCAATCACTTTATCCCGGATCGTCACTAAGTGGTTTACTCGACTTCCTCCGCGGTCTATATCTAGCTTCGACCAGTTGGCGATGAAATTTATTGAACAATTCAGGATACATGCTACTAGTCCAAAGGACGTGATGTCCTTACCAAGCGTGAACCAGGCTATAGGAGAGTTTTTGAAAGCACACTTGTAGAGGTTTCATGTTGCCGCCACTGAAGTTAGCAACCCTAATGACCATGCAATCTTGATGGCGGTAATGCGAGGTGTGGATCCAGACTCGAAGTTTGGAGATTAGTTGGCGGGAAAGCCCCCAACTACATTGGAGCGATACTATTCCAAAGCTCACCGTTTCATAAGGAGGGAAGAAGCTCGATGGATGAGACGAGATAAGGCACCAAGGCCTATTCAAGACATTGTGAAAAGTAACATCACCGTGAAGCAATCTGGCAACAGTTCGGGAAAAGTTCAAGTCAACCAGAACAAGCCTGTGCAGTCTAAAGGATCCGGAGGTGGAAATCCCGAAAAGAAAAAAGAGACAGTGAAATGGAAGTCGAGGATTCTGACGTACAACGAATGCACCCCCTTGAATACGTCTCTTGAAAACATTTACCTATCTACTTGTAACACCTTCCAATACTGAAAGTCGCGCCCAAAGCAGTCCACTGAGGAACAGAAACAGACGGGGAAGTATTGTCGCTTCCATGAGACCCACGAGCACAAAATTGAGAGTGTAGACACCTCCATGACACCATAGAAAGGTTAATCAAGCATAAAAAGCTATAGGAGTTTGTTAAGAGCCCACCAGAGGGTATGCAAGTAACGTCAGACCCCGGACGCGGGCCAGCTCCATGCCACCCAGAGGAACCTGCCCGGACCGTAGGAAGGTTGATCATAAACACTATAGTCGAAGGACCTCATTCTGCAGACAAGAATTGGCATAAGATGGAACGATATGCTACCTCCTTGAGGCATGCGAATTATGAATGTTGTTCGAATATGGAAGATGGGACCCCCACAAAACAACAACGCATAATGACAGACGATATAGTGTTTAGGAGTCGAGATGCAGACAGGTGGAGGCTCTTACTATCGACCCGATGGTCATATTTGCAACGTTCGTGCCATCTTACGTCAAAAGGATTTGGATTGATTGTGGAAGCTCTGTCGACATCATCTTCAAGAAGGCTTATGACTAAATGAAGATTGAGACAAAAGATTTAAAACATGCAAAGGCCGTATCCATGGCTTTAATGGTGCCGCAACGGACACAATGGGGTATATTGAGTTACCAGTTGAACTGGAGGAAGGTGAGCGTAGGAGAGTGCAAATACTCCCGTTCATAGTAATGGATGTTGACTCCCCATACAATGTATTTTTGGGTCGTCCGGCCCTCGTAGAGTTTAGAGCCGCTTTGGCCCCATGGTGTTTGATATTAAAGTTTTCGACAGACAAAGGAGTCGGTGTAGCACATGGCGATCAAGCGACCGGTGGTGCATGTTATGTGGCAGAGCTGAGAGAAGCTCAACAGAGAGAAAAAGGAAGGTTGTGGATAGCTCCGTCCACATCCTAAATACTGATGATTGACAAGTAGTGCCCGAGTCCTGGCTCGGGCGACATTCTCGGATCCTTAGAGACATAGATCCAAGAGATGATGATGGGGATCCCAGGGAAACGAATGCAGCACCAGCTGAGTTGACGATCGACATTTCGGTCAGCCGGGATGACCCATCACGAGTTCTTAAGATTGGATCACAGCTCGACCCTTTAATGGTTGAGGGCCTCGCTAATTTCCTCCAAGCGAATCTGGATGTTTTCGCTTGGGCACGTTCGGATATGTGCGGGGTTTCTCCCACTATTGCTAGTAATATGTTGAAGATAGACCCAAAGCACATTCACGTGAAACAGAAAAGGAGAGGCATGGACCCGAAGAATGCCGCTACTCTTAAAGAGGAGGTGGACAAACTCAAAGCCAATGGGTTCGTCCGCAATGCCCTCTACCCCGAATGGGTATCTAACCCTGTGCTGGTAAGAAAAGTGAATGGGAATTGGAGAACTTGTGTTGATTACTTCGATCTGAATAGAGCGTGCCCGAAATATAGTTTCCCTTTACCTAGAGTCGACCAGCTTATCGACTCTACCGCTGGACATGAATTATTATCATTTATGGATGCGTATTCGGGATACAATCAGATCCCGATGCACATTCCAGAACAAGAACACACCAGATTTGTCATAGATGTGGAGCTATATTGCTATGTAGTAATGCCTTTTGGATTGAAAAATACTGGAGCAACTTATCAGCGTCTGGTGAATCGAATGTTTAAAGACCAGATTGGTAGAACAATGGAAGCCTATGTGGATGACAAGCTCATGCAGTCACGACAATCAAACGACCACATCTAAGACTTAGCAGAGATGTTTGATATACTCAGGCATTACAGGAGGAAAATCAACCCTTTAAAGTGTTCTTTTGGCGTTGCACTAGTGAAGTTCTTGGGTTTCATCGTGAACGCACGTGGAATTGAAGACAACCTGAAAAAGATTCAGGCTATTCGGGACATACAAGTGCCCAGAACTATAAAGAAAGTACAAAGCTTGAATGGAAAGGTGGCCGCGCTGAGTCGATTCATATCTAGAGCCACGGATAAGTGCATTCCTTTCTTTGATTTGATAAAGAAAGGAAAGAGGAATTTCGAGTGGACATCTGACTGCGAGGAAGCATTCCGAGCTCTGATTAGACATCTAGAAAGTCCCCCAGTGCTATAAAAACCAATTGACCATGAAATGTTGTATGTATACCTGGTAGTATCCCAACATGCTACCAGTATGGCTTTGGTTCGCGAGGAGAACCGAGTTCAAAAGCTGGTATATTATGTCAGTAAACGTTTGATCGGGAAATAAAGAAATTATCCCAGGATTGAGAAGTTAGCTTATTGCTTGGTGATTGCATAAAGCAAGCTTCGCCCCCTTCCAGGCACACTCAATAAGTGTTTACACCGATCAACCCTTGCGACAGGTACTCCAATTGTAGCATCCCGCCTTTTCGCATGCTTTAAATCGACACACGTGCCAATTCAAACAATACGGAAGGGCGGATTGCTATGGGTTAAACAAGAAAAAAGAAGAGGAAAAAAAAACAAAATAGAATCTTGAAGTGGAACGATAAAATATAATAATCAAATATACAGTTCATGAAGCTGTTTACAAAAAATTCGATTATACTTATACAATACATATCAGAGTACACATACCAGAGAATAATAATTAATGCAGAGGAATTAAAAGGTGTAGTGGAATAATACAGTACATAATAGTACTATAAATCTTCGTCTTCGTCCTCCAGAATAAAATCTTCAAATCCTGAAACGCTCGGACTGACCCGAGCGAATTGAAAAGACAAAACACTCGAGTCAGAACTAAAAGTTCTTATGTGAGTTAAATCAACAGAAATAAATATGAGAGCAGTAACTTTAGAGATGCTCGGGATTCACATCTCCTAAGGATCCGTTAAACTATTTACTATGTAGTAATATTTCGCTATTATAATAATGTCTATTAGTAAAATAAAGTTACTTTTAAATAGCGTTAAGGGGTTACCCATATAGCCCTTAACACATAATATATTCCAATAGTCTATACAGTACCGTAATCTCCACCGTACTGCGCGTCGTCAGAGGGCACTCCATAGGTATGGTACAAAACAAAATTGTATAAGGCGCGCTAGGGTAGGTGACACGACGCAACTAGGCAATGCCAGGGTAGATATACCAATTGCTATCCGAGCTGGTGGTAACTCATAGCCGCAGCTACTGCCCGCCTCGAGCCACACTCCCAAATAAAAAATTCAAAAGTTTCCGCTGAATCAATCCAAAAGTCAAAGTATAATATCGAAGTGATGTGTCCGATCAAAGGTGCTATCTCATTGGCTTGAGAATCGCTCCAGTTTTAGCCACCTTATGCCAACTCACGGGAGTCGGGTCAACGTATTTACCTCAAAGGAAACGCCGCCGCTGTCCTACTTCATTCTGGAATCTCCACCCGTACACGGTTGTTAAAGTGGTTTTCGGAGTTGGCAGAAAGTATGACAACTTCAGATCCCGGTCTCTTCAACAACCAATCGTTATTATAACACTGCGGTCTTTTTTCAAAATAGTTTATGCTTTAAAAACAGAATATAATATCCCTTTTCAAAACCCTATAAATACGATATCAATTTCCACTTTTAAAACCAAATCAATATGATATTATTACAAATATATCCTTTATAAAACCATGAAATTTTCAAAGTTATAATATTTCGAAACCAAAATCGTATAAGGCCTTTCAAAACATAGAACTACAAATAACTTTGAAATATAACCACACCACTTAAATGGTTTAAATATTGGATTACTTAATTATATAATAAAATATCTTCTACACCTTCACAAATCAATTTCAAATATAGATTTAAATCCCCAAATGAACCGATAAAATTTTCGTATATTTCAAGCTTTAATTACTCCACCATTTCAAAACTTATTCTTTGATAATTTCATATATATCAAATTCAATTGCTATTATTTAGATTTGAAACGTATACTTAATAAATCCAATTTAGTTTAAGTAAAAATTTAACTTCAAACAACTGGATATTTTTTCAATTTATTTAACTTGATAAATTCATTTATCTCAACATTACATTCATTTAAATTCTTCAAAACTAAATCAAGTTATAAGAATCATACCCTTTAAAATTTCCATTTCTATTCAAAACTTCAAACCTAATTTATTCAAGTCTAATTCTTAAATAATTCAATTTAAACCAATTCCATATTTATCTTTCAACTTAATTTTTATTTAAGTCTTCAAAACTCTATATATCCAATATCTTAAAAAGGTACTTAACCATATAATAATCAAATAATCAAACTCCGTTATTCAACTTATTTTTATTCAACTAATTTATATATAGCTTAAATTCAAGAATTTAACTATATATATATATATATATATATATATAAAATAGTATTTATATAACATCAAAACTAATATTTATTAAATCGTATTTTCTTTCCAAAACCATAGAAAATCACTTTATAGTATTTTATACATAGACCACGGTGTCTGTATATAATTTTCTACACTATGGTCAAGTGATACAGATATTTATCATTTCAATCCATAATTTAAAATAAAAATTACGGTTATATATCATTTCAAAACGCAATCCCGAATGAAATGAATGCATAACAACTTAAAGATAATGATGATATAAATAAACATTCATTCATCCGTCATAAAATCATATATCCATCACAATCATCATCCAAACCAATCAATCAATATCAATATATAACTGATAATAAATAACAAGTAATTTACAGGAAGTTATATTCAATAATAAATTAAAAAATTCATCTAACTAGCAGTTTATATGCAATAATAAATTTAAATAACAATTTAATTCAACAAATGCAAATTAACTGAGATAATGATTAAATATATGCCAAACAGCTATAAATAAATTTCAAATCACATCATAAATAAATTAACAAACATTAGAAATCTTAGAAGTTGTGAGTGGGTTAAAGCACTCACCTTTTGAATTTAAATTGAATTTAAATCCAAAAATTTGACAGTCTCCAAATTTTTCCAAACCAGCGTCAAAGTGCCGGAATTCCAATACGAACCTAGCGGAGAAAACCGCGCGTGAATTGGAGTTCGTATATAAAAGTTATTGTTTCAAAACGAGTTGAAAATCAAAATTAAAATAAAATAAAAAAAAACGAGCCATACCTAGTCAGCCATGTCATCACGTGCACATGTTCTTCCTTCTCTTCACGCGCTGCAGGAATGAAAAAAACACGGCCGAACCCTAATCTCGCATATGCACATTTAGATCGACGAACTCGTGGTCGTGTGTCACCATCCCTGGCCTCGCGCTGTGCGCGGCCTCCCAAGCACACCTCTGACCTTCATGCGACGCCCAGCCACCATCACCGCACGCTACAGAGCAGCCGCCGCCCCCTTCCATAACCCTAATTGAATAATCACCCTTGATCTGACCGTTGAAATCGCCTGCGAACGACTCCGATCGAACCCCCTCGACGATCTCTACCCAATACCACTTTGAGAGCTTCGATGTATATTTTTTCTGAATTTTTTTGAGGAGTTTGAAATTTGAGCTTTAGATTGAAATTTGAATTGGATAAATTAGGGTTTACAGCCATTGAGGAAGGGGAGCACAGAAGTTTCTGTACGTATAGAAATGAGGAATAGAGGCATCTAGGGTTTATAATAGGTAAGTCAGAAATTAGAATGGATGGATAAGATTGGATATATGCGCTAACACCAAAGTGGCCCAAAAACCGGCTTCGACTCCGGAATGAAATTGTATCAACCCACATATCAAAATAGATATTTTAAAATATTTTAAACGCGACGGAACAAGTTTCAAGTCCAAATTCCATCATATGAAGAAGTTATGCTAAAAATAATATTTTTCAAATTGATTTCAATTGATTTCAATTTCATTTATTTAAAGGCCTTTCGAGTCCGTACGATCAAACGAGAAGTCCGATCATCACGAAACTTGAAATCCTACAATAATTCACTGTTACAATAATTTCGTCGAAAACCGAGTCAGTGTCCAAAATGGCTATTTTCACACTAATTAAATAAATTAATAAATAAATTAATTAAATCCAATTTCACATTTAAATTCTAAAATTTGACAATTCTTATTATTTAAATTTCTTAATCATTTACAATGATTTTAAGCAAATTTAGATGTCAAATTAAATGTTGATTCAATCATAAGTTTTAGCATAAATTCAAATTTCACTATATTCATCAATTATAAATTATTTTTTCAATTATTGAATTCACCATTCATTCTTATTATTCAATCCATGATGGTCAAATGGATGAAATTAACATTGGGCTCAAAGCTATTACATTAATATTCTCAAATTTTAACTTAATTTTCAATTAAGGTAATAATTAAATATTTACTTTCATTCATTTGCAATTTATCCAATTACTATAAATTAAATTCAGTAAATTGATAAGCCTTGTTATCCATTCTTTTAATTCAACCAATTGTCATAATAGGAAAAAAACTAACAATATTTCCAATAATTCTCTTAATTTACACTAATACAACATTAAAGTAGACTTATTGCAATTGATTAGCCATTTTAATTTATTGGACTAAATAAATGGTTAACTTAATAATGATTGTTACCATTAACGTTAAATTACACTTATAAGTTATCACTAACAGATAGGTGTTGAAATTGATTACATACACTATTCTCACATTATTTCATAAATTTTACACTAATTCACCAATTATAGTATTTATTTCATTTACTTAAAATAATCCCTTTATTATAAATTGAATCCAATTGATTTTTATATATTCCAATTAAACCGATTAGATTCAATTCCAACCTTTTAATCAAGTCTATTATTACTTAGTAATGCAGTTAACACCTGCCCCACATTTCATTCCATCAATATATTTAAATTCCCAACTTTCCTTACTAACTATTATTTCCAAATATATTGAAGTTGTCAAATATATTCAATTATTACAATTAGAACCTCAATTAATTCATATATTCATACAATACTTACCCTTATTTACTTAAAATAAAATCTCATTTCCAAATATAACAGTTACAACAAATTAATAGGACAACTAAATAGTAACTTACTACCGTTACTATTTCTTTGATTCATTAATTATAATTAATATCCTCAATAAATTCATTTGCTTGGTCTCATGCATTCCAATACACCAATTTCCACCTTATACATAAATTTTACGTTACTATTCAAATTTGCATTCACTCTTTCCGTTATTATATTAATTAATTCAATTCTAGTTAATATTATTATTAATGATTCACTAATTCAACATTTCCATTTCTTGCTTATATTAAACTTATAACCAAGTAAGACAATTTACATTATTTTCAATTAATTGCAGTTTTGTTCTAAATTGTTAAATTTAATTACAATTGCTACATCTAATTTCTAACATTGTATCACATCCCCATAATGTAACATTTATTTATTTTTACTAAAATTCATTTCCAATTCCATCCACAAATTAAACAAGTAACTTATAGTAATTGTTTACATGCCAAGGTTACACTTAAGTTTATCCAGCTTCAACCAATTATTACAATTACCTACATAATACCAAATTCATTTAATTACTATAAATTATATACAAATCCTTTAATTTACACCACTTTTATGCTTGCTTACTTATTTTTAAAATTATACACAAGTGCACAATTTACGCTATTTCACTTTTATTTATTTTACTTCAATTGTCAACAATTGGTTGCTACAATTCATTCTTAAACTCTTCTTTCATTATAATTATAAAATTTTATTTCTTTCAAAATTTAATTACAAAATTTAATTAAATTAATCAAATTTATTCACCAAAATTTACGGGTTGTTACACTTCCCCCACTCAAAACTTTTCGTCCCCGAAAAGGAAAAAGAAGGGAAAAGAAGAATTAAGAAATCAATATATCTTACTTAAAATATTAGATTTATACACAAATAAATTTACAAAATTTAATAATAAAATATCAATTTCTAACTATTAAATCTCTTTATACTCAAAATAGTAAAGTTTGGAAAACATTTTCAAATTTTTCTAAGTCCAAAATTTATGGAAAATTTCGGCAGAGTCTCCTTTGTATGGAGAGGCTCGAAAGAAAATATAACATCAAATATAACTATATACAACATATATTTTCCAAAATAATATAAATCCTAACACGGAAAAATAATACAATACGCTATAAACCGTAATTCGAAAACTTACCTATTTGTCGTGCAATTAACGCTTAATTATGAAACTAAAAGCAGTAGCAATTGCTTCCATAACCTGTATTCCACTTATATAATCCAGAAGAGTTAATAATTATATAAAGTGAAATATTTAAATTTTTTCAACCATAAACAACAAATCAATAATACGTACAAAAATCTCTTGCGCCCAGGTATACAACCATCACAAAGCAATCAACACAAATAAATCATTCATTTATATCAAACAAAACAAATAGTTGTTCGGGTTCAAACTTTAAACTATTCGGAATGAAAAATAAACTACTAAGTGTACCCTTCACTCAACAGTCTTAGGTGAAACTAAATAGATTATTCATTCATCCAAACAATTCTAAAGTGTCCTTACCCAAACAACCATAAACAAAACAAACAATAAATTCCAACTAATAAATCAAGTTAATTTTTGTTACTTCCATTTCAAACTATTGTTGTTTGATTTCCTTTTATCCATATATTGATTTATCTTTTTAATTTTACATTTTTTCTTGCAATTTTTATTTTATTTTTAATTCGATTTCTTTGCATATTAATTCACTTATTTACTGCTTATTTCATTTATTTACAATATTCATTTTCTGCTTGTTTTCAAAATAAATAACTTCAATATTTACTTAAGTATATAACAATTATAACCTTAACCTTTATTAATAAAAGCAATTTACTTAACACTTTATTACATATCTTTGATTGTACAATTTCCATTACATTTTCTTATTAAACATTTCCACTTTTAATATTGGTAAGTTATATATATGCTTTTAAAGAATGTAATTGAAATCATACAAGTTTATCTTATTTCTTTTAATTAATTAGATGTTCAAAAATTCTATCTTTGTCTTATAAGTTACAATTTCAACTCTCTATTAATCTCATTCATAATTTAGCATTTCATTTCTTATTTCATTTAGAGGTTTCAATTATTAGTTAAATTCCATTTCACTACACTAACAAAAACTATTAATTTATTGGAAACTTAAGAAATAAATACCAGGTTAAAACTCAAATCGTTTTAAAATAATAGATAAATATATACTTACAACATGTATACCCAATTATATTTAAAAATAAAATAAAATTCATATTTGTTTATCAAAATAAATCTGTAGTAGAACAATTACAGGGGCCTTCCCACTTCGAAACTCGAAAATGAATGTCGATGATGTGGCCGCCATCACCGAAATTATTTTCCAGCGACAGAGAGGGGAGTACAAAACTTATTTCTTTTCAAATTTTCTTTAAAACAACTCTTTCAAATCATTTTGAAATACTTATATCAGAAAATACTTATAATAATAATATTATTATAATATTCCGAAATCATTTGAAAGAATGTTTCAAAACCTCGAAACTTAAGTTCCATATTTCCAATTTTCATTTATTTTATTTTCAATCTTATTTCAACTATTATTTATAAATTTCATTACCTAACAACCAATATAATACAATCAAATATAACCTTTATAAAAATTTACTTTATATATATATATATATAGAAAAATATAATAGGCAAAGTTATTTCATTCACCTATATTAAGAACAAATGTTATGTCGGTCTATCATATTAAGTGTTTAGAAACCCCTATTGATGTCATAGCGTCTCATGCATAAACCAGAATTTATAAATAAAAAATGGAACAGATTAACACAATATTAAAACCTTTTTATAACACTAACATCTCTCTCATATATATATGCTCAGCGACTCCCATAGGGTATTACTACCCTATTAATAAAGAGTCAGACCCCACAAAGCTAAGGTTTATCGCTAAACCAAAGCTCTGATACCAGATGTAACATCCTGCCTTTTCACACGCTTTAAATCGACACACGTGCCAATTAAAACCACATGGAAGGGCAGATTGTTATGGGGTAAATAAGAAAAAAGTAGAGAAAGAAAAAACAAAATAGAATCTTGCAGCGGAATGATAAAATATAATAGTCAAATATACAGTTCATGAAGCTGTTTACAAAATATTCGGTTATACTTATATTATACATATCAGAGTGCACATACCAGAGAATAATAATTAATGCATCGGAATTAAAAAGGTGTAGTGGAATAATATAGTAGATAATAGTATTACAAATCTTCGGACCAAAATAAAATCTTCAAATTCGATAACGCTCGGACTGACCCGAGCGAATTGAGAAGACAAAACACTCGAGTCAGAACTAAAAGATATTATATGAGTTAAATCAACAGAAATAAATATGAGAGCAGTAACTTAAGAGATGCTCGGGATTCACATATCCTAAGGATCTGTTAAACTATTTACTATGTAGTAATATTTCGCAATTATAATAATGTCTATTAGTAAAATAAACTTACTTTTAAGTAGTGTTAAGGGGTTGCCCATATAGCCCTTAACACATAATATATTCTCATAGTCTATACAGTACCGTAATCTCCCCCGTACTGGGTGTCGTCAGAGGGCACTCCATACACTGGTAAAAAAGTGCATATTGCTTCGCCTCATTTGCATCAGTTGAAGTAAAACCTGATGCAAATAGAACTATTTGCATCAGTTCTATCTTAATAACTGATGCAATTGGTACGTGAAAAGAAATAGGTAATAAAAAAAATCAAATTTGCATCAGTTGTTACCAACAACCGATGCAATTGGTACGTGCAAACATTTTTAGTCGCATCGGTTTTAAATTCAACCGATGCAACTACATTAGTTGCATTCATTTTCCATCGGTTTGATACTCCAGCTTTCATTTTCCCTCCACTTAACTTTTTATTTCCCGCTTAGCTTTCATTTATCCCCCCACTTCCCCCGTAACGAAGAAAACAAAAGCAACTTTATAATTGAATGACTTTAAATCAAACTCGGCTGTGAATTTAACTTCAAACCAAATTCGCAGTTCCTCCCAAATTGAAATCCTCAAAAAAGATTTGAAATTCAAACCAAATCAAAACAAACGATTTAATTCGACTATGAATTAGGTGGCGATTTAGGTTGAGTAGAGGTGGTAGCGATGTCCTTTGAGGTTGTTGTGGAGTTTGGTTGAAGGCAATTGTTCGATTGAGGGTTGCTCTGAAGGTCAATGAGGTGGAGTTGTAGGGATGTAGCGATTTTGATGGTCGATTGGGGAGTTCGGGTTTGAAGTTGGGGGAGGCGGTGATTGTTCTGGTGGCCTGTAAGTATGATTGGTGAGCTGTTTGTATGATTCAAGATGAGCGCGTTTTGAAGTTTTTTTGTAGCTTAGTACAGTTTTACATTGTTATTTTATTTTTGTAGCTTCAATGGCAAGGAAAATCTACTTGAGGCAAGGTATTGGAGTTGGTGGCTTTCAAAATATATACGGAGGCGGCCATAGAAATGGGAGTCATCCAACAAATTTCTACAAGAGTAGCGGTGCCATTGCTTTCCACATCCTGCATCAATTAGAGGCCATGAGTATTGTTGAGAAGGACAACAAGGGGTGAGTAATCTCTCTCTTTCAGAACTCTGTTTTTTCTCTTGGAAGAAACTAAGGTAGGAACAGCAAGCATTTCAAGACACAAGTTCTTGTTTTTTTTCTATTTGTTATTACAATGAAACATATGATAATAGAAGTTTATTTTGCTAGATATTTTAATGCTCATTAAACCGGGTAACATTCATAGCCTGATTTTCAGGAATCTCTTTGACAATGGTATTTTTTGTGCTCTTAAAATATAAAAATTCTACAAGCTAGTTTAATTAATTGCTTACTTACTGGATTATCAATTTATGGCTGACGATATTCAGGCAGTTGCTAGCCTTGGTAATTTAATTTTGGGAACTTCTGTAAAAAACACCCTCTTTTTAAGTTGACAACTGGTGTTAATTGTGTATTTAAAACGCAAGAAGTACCAGACCGCTTAAATCATACGTTTATCACATTAATCCCAAGAATTATAAGCCATCAAATACTTTAGATTATAAACTAATAACATGCTGCAATATGTTATGTAAAATAATATCAAAAGATATTTGCAACAAACTAAAGGTTTTTTTATTTTACTTCACTTTATTTTTGAATCACGATGTGCTTTTGTTCCATAGAGAAATATAGCAGAAAATATTTTATTAGCACATGATTTGATAAGAAACTTCAGCAAACAAGGAACTAATTTTTTTGCATCAAATTTGAGCTACAAAAGGGTTATGATAAAATAAATATAAGGTTCATATGCCATATGATGAGGAAAAAGGGATTCCCCCAATAATTAGTCAACTTATTTACAACTGTATTGCATCTCTAACATATTCAGTTTTTATTAATGGAATACCCAAGGGCTACATCAAATCAACAAGAGGAGTAAAATATGGAGACCCATTGTCCTCTTATCTTTTTAGCATAGCATTGGATTATATGTCACTTAAATGGGTAGAAGCAATTAAAAGAAAATGAATCGCTCCATCAACGTTATAAATCCATCGGTATCTCTTTTACTCTACGTTGGTGATGTGATGATATTTTCTATACAGTTCAATTGAAGAAGAATTCTAGTTTTATAACTTACCGAATATATCTGTGGATCAAGTCGCAGGACTCATGGCCAAACATAACCATGATGAGTTAGGCTTTAGATTTGTCTCACAGAATGATGTGACTGGGTATGAATGCAAAACAGTTTAGAATAAATTTGGATGGAAAAGTTAAGATTTTAGCTTTCATCTGGTCGTTGACAGACAATATTAAACACCAAATAACTAGACTCGAAACAAAACATTTTCTTGGAGGGATTATAAAGATCATATAATGATGGCTAGGACTGAAAGAATAGTGAAAAATAGTTGTGAACTCGAACTGTATTGGAAGTAGCACATTCATTATTTGAATATTACTGCATGAAATTTTAGTTTTTACAAAGTTTATGTACCTACAATGATTATTCTTTTTTTCACACATGGTCTTAGGGTATTTATAGCTAAACTAAACCCTGTTTGTCCAATTATTAAATTTGTACTCATGAACGCCTCTGATTTTTTAGTCACTCATTGTTAGTTGAAAGTTGAAACCTGCTAGTAACCTTCACTCCATATCTATACACTTAATTACTAGTTTATGTGAATTCCTTCCAGAAAATGCTTGATATGTATCCTACTTTGAGGGATCCTTCAGTTTTTTTCAAGTTTGAAAATTACCGTAGGAGTCTATCAGAAAACTCTCTTTGATGAAAATTAGCCATTTAATACTATTTATTAATTTATTAAACAGTTTTTGTTTCAATTCTTTTCCGGTGAAGACATCGTTATGAACTTGAGATCACTGTAGAAATGCAACTATCATATGATCCAGATCATGATATTTTTCAATATATTGAAGCTAGCCTGATTAAGTTGTGCTATTATTGTTGCTTTTAAAGTAGTAGTTCAATAAATCACTAGCTGAACTGACAGCTTATGAACTATCTATATCCAGGTTATTATAACTTTTTCCCAATTGTAGGTTAGCTTCTGATATTTTTCATGATCTGCATGAGCAAGTGATAGTTACTTCTGCAAGAGGACAGAAATTATCAAACCGCATTCGAAATTTAGAAGCAGAAGTCCCACTGGTTGAGAATGCAATTAAGGGTCAAAGGAGTCACATTCATTATGCGTATGCAGCAGGTATCACTAGTTCATGTCAACTACTCAATCCAATGATGCAATTTACTGAATTCAATTGTAAAACCTGCCGAGTCCTCTGTTTTGAAGTGCTATTTTTGGCATTCATTGCACATAACCCTACTAAGAATACTTGCTTGCTTGAGAGTGCAAAACTGCAAGATGCCCTACTACCTATTTATTAGTTCTTGCACATATCTATGTATTTATAGGTTGTGAGTACCATGCTAATCTTCAGTTTGAGCAGAGTCATTTACTGTCCACATATTTGCCGCAATATATGATGGATTCCTATGAAGAAAGTAGGGACCCTCCACGTTTATACCTTCTTGACAAGTAAAGTCTAAAATTCCATATCCACTGTCAATTAAATATTAAAAATGCCATTTGAAAAAATTTGGTTTTCCAGGTTTGATACCAGTGGCAGTGGAGCCTGTCTGAAAAGATATTCATATCCATCTTATTTTAGAACAGTATGGTCTGCATCCAAGCTAGAGAAGGCCGTAAAGGTTCAAAGAGAAAGGAAGGGACACAAAATCAAGGTTAAGCTTCAGTTCGAGTCATGCATTTTTGGTGCATTATTGCATATATCCTGACTAGTAAATATTTATTACCAATCACTCTATAATTTGATAACAAATATGGTTAATGAATAGAAATATTATGATACATATTGTAGTCGCAATTTGACATGCAATGGCTTATAGTGAAGTTGTGCTGCTTCTATATGTATACACATCTTTGGATTTAGGTATCTGTCAATTATAGCTGCAGAACTTTTAATATGACAATGTTCCGTACTTTGATTCCTTTATGATTGAATTGAAGAAATTTTGTATTGCTCTATTTTCCAAACACGGTGTGATATTATTTACTCAGCTTGCATCTTTACACTCGATATAACGCTCTTGCATATATGTTAGCAACAAATTTGAAGTCTTTCTTACTACTCCTGTCAGCACTCTTTTCATGGGAAATGAAGAAATATGTACTAAAATAGCATAACTCATAAACTGTTAATTATACATGATTCTAAAATCTTTATGTTACATCATCTTTGACAGAGGAAGGGATCAGAACTAAATCAAGAAAGTCGACTAGGTTCATCATTAGCAGGTTTCCTTCCAAACTATGTATCATTTAGTAAGCCATTCAGAATGTGTGAGTCAAATATATTATCTAAACTTATAATGGCAATCAATTTATCTGCAACTATTTTTACAGTGCTCGATTTACATATTCAAATGCTGATGAACATCATTTTTCAACTGATACTTCACCTTTATGCACCTCATGACGTAAACCTGATCTGGAAAGCAGACCATCGTCGTTTGATCCGAGAAGGTTGAGATATGAGTAAGTTGTAATGTTGATGGTAGAGAGGACAGTGCACAGTGTAGTGTAGTTTTTTTTTTATAGAAATCGAGAATGTACAGTGATGAAAGTGCCAATGAATTGAAATATAATCGAAAATCTGTAACAAAATTGAAGCTGAATGCAATGTTCTCTTTTTTTGTATGTTTTTTTTCTTTTTTTTATATATATAAAGATTATCAATAATATATATATATATATATATATATTCTATTTATATATTCTATTTGAGTACTGTAATAATGGTTTCTGAGGGATTAGTTTGCATCGGTTGTTATAAAAAACTGATGCAATAGTGGGATTAGTTTGCATCGGTTTTCAACAACAACCTATGCAACAAGTTCTTTTGTTGCATCGGTTTTCATTACAACCGATGCAACATGGGGGCTGTGTTCAAGCAACCAACCACGATATTTTGCATCAGTTGTTAGTAACAACTGATGCAAAAAGGACCTTTTTGCATCGGTTTCACAACTGATGCAAAAGTGTTAAGCCTGTTGCATCGGTTGCATATGCATCGGTTGTTGAACTGATGCAAAAGGGGGTAAACAACCGATGCAAATGGCCTGTTTTGTAGTAGTGATAGGTATGGTACAAAATAAAATCCCATAAGGCACGCTAGGGTAGGTAACACGACCCAACAAGGCAATACCAGGGTAGATATACCAATTGCTATCCGGGCTGGTGGTAACGCATAGCCGCAGCTACCGCCCGCCTCGAGCCACACCCCCAAATAAAAAAATCAATAGTGGCCACCGAATCAATCCAAAAGTCAAAGTATAATATCGAAGGGATGTGTCCGATCAAAGGTGCTACCTCATTGGCCCGAGAATCGCTCCTGTTTTAGCCACCTTATGCCAACTTACGGGAGTCGGGTACACGTATTTACCTCAAAGGAAACGCCGCCACCATCCTACTTCATTCTATAATCTCCACCGCGTACACGGTTGTTAAAGTGGTTTTCGGAGTTGGTAGAGAGTATGACAACTTCTGATCCCGGTCTATTCAACAACCAATCGTTATTATAACACCACGGTCTTTTTCAAAATAGTTTATACTTTAAAACCAGAATATAATATCCCTTTTCAAAACCCTATAAATACGATATCAATTTCCTCTTTTAAAACCAAATCAATATGATATCATTTCAAATATATGCTTTCTAAAACCATAACATTTTCAAATTCATAGTACTTCGAAACCAAAATCGTATGAGGCCTTTCAAAACATAGAACTTCAAATTTCATAACTTTGAAACATAACCACACCACTTAAATGGTTTAAATATTAAATTACTTAATTATATAATAAAACAGCTTATACACCTTCACTAATCAATTTCAAATATAGATTTAAATCGCCAAATAAGCAAATAAAATTTTCATATATTTCAAAGCATTAATTATTCCACCATTTCAGAACTTATTCTTTGATGATTTCATATATGTCAAATTCAATTGCTATTATTTAGATTTGAAACGTGTACTTAATCAATCCAATATAGTTTAAGTAAAACTTTAACTTCAAACAACTGGATATTTTTCCAATTTATTTAACTTGATAAATTCATTTATCTCAACTTTACATTCATTTAAATTCTAAAAAAGTAAATCAAGTTATAAGAATCATACCCTTTACCATCTCCATTTTTATTTAAAACCTCAAATCAAATTTATTCAAGTCCAATTCTTAAATAATTCAATTTAAACCAATTCCATATTTATCTTTCAACTTAATTTTTATTTAAGCCTTCAAAATCTATATGTCCAATATCTTAAAAAGTTACTTAACCGTATAATAATAAAACAATCAAACTTCGTTATTCAACTAATTTTTATTCAACTAATTTATACGTAGCCTAAATTCAAAAATTTAATTATATATATAAAGCAGTATTTATATAACATCAAAATTAATATTTATTAAATCGTATTTTCTTTCCAAAACCATAGAAAATCATTTCAAAATATTTTATATATAGACCACGGTGTCTGTATATAATTTTCTACCCTATGGTCAACTAATACGGATATTTATCATTTCAATCCATAATTTAAAATAAAAATTACGGTTATATATCATTTCAAACCACAATCCCGAATGAAATGAATGCATAACAACTTACAGATTATGATGATATAAATAAACATCCATTCATCCATCATAAAATCATACATCCATCATAATCATCATCCAAACCAATCAATCAATATCAATATATAATTGACAATAAATAACAGGTAATTTACAAGCAGTTATGTTCAATAATAAATTAAACAATTCATCTAACTGGCAGTTTATAAGAAATAATAAATTTAAATAACAATTTAATTCAATAAATGCAAATTAACTGAGATAATGATTAAATATATGCCAAACAGCTATAAATAAATTTCAAATCACATCATCGATAAATTTAACAAACATAAGAAATCTTAGAAGTTGTGAGTGGGTTAAAACACTCACCTTTTGAATTTAAATTCAATTTAAACCCCTTACTTCAGATTGCTGGACATTAGAGGGTAGAGAGGTTACCAAAGCAGGATATCTTCATCCAGGAAGATATCTTCCCCGGTTTGGTGCTCTTTTCTACTGTTCAGAGGCTGCAGAGCAGTTTCTCTCTTCAGCAGATCCACTTCAGTGCAGTTGCTTATTCAGCAGAGCTGAATATCCACATCCAGGAGGATATATTCTTCAGTTTAGTACCCCCTTACTTTTGTTCATAGACCTCAGGGTGGTTTGTCTTTTCCGTAGACCCACTTCAGTGCAGTTGCTTATTCACCTCTACCGATTCAGTTGGTTGGAGTAATCCCCTAGCCTGGGACTTCTTCTTGTATCTCTTGTTTTACTCTAGTTTTCTAGGTACTTCTAACACTTTAATATAGGACGGTGACCATGCCGGAGCTCGATATTGGGATGTGATAGGTGGTGGCCTTGTCCGGACTCATCTTAGGAGTAGCTAAGATTTGTTGTATGTGTTTTTGGTTTGCTACCTGCCAGGCATGTTAGCAGCACCTTATATTCGTGATATATACATAATTGCATGTGTTCTCTCCTCTATTCGTAGAGGATCACACATTTTTCTCAAAAATTTCAATTTAAGCCCAAAAATTTGACAGTCTCCAAATTTGTCAAAACCAGCGTTGCAGTGTCCTGAATTCCAATACGAACCTAGCGTAGAAAACCGCGTGTGAATTGGAGTTCGTATGTTTAAGTTATTGTATCAAAACGGGTTGAAAATAAAAATTAAAATAAAATAAAAAACAAACGAGCCAGACCTAGTCAGCCATGTCATCACGTGTGCATGTTCTTCCTTCTCTTCACGTGCTATAAGAAACAAAAAAACATGGCTGAACCCTAATCTCGCGTACGCACATTTAGATCGACGAACTCGTGGTTGTGCGTCACCATCCCTGGCCTCGCGCTGCGTGCGGCCTCCCAAGCACGCCTTCGACCTTCACGTGACGCCCAGCCACCATCACCGCACGCTATAGATCAGTCACCGCCCCCTTTCCTAACCCTAATTGAATTATCCCCCATGATCTGACCGTTGAAATCGCCTACGAACGACTCTGATCGAACCCCCTCGACGATCTCTACCCAATGGCACCATCAATTTGACGATCAGGCAGACGCCCAAAAAGCCAAAGTGGATGGATAAGGTTGGATATACGTGCTAACGCCAAAGTGGCCCAAAAAGCCCGTTTCGACTCCGGAACGTAATTGGGTCAACCCATATATCAAAATAGATATTTTAAAATATATTAAACGCGATGGAACAAATTTCAAGTCCAAATTCCATTGTATGAAGGAGTTATGCTAAAAAAAATATTTTTCAAATTGATTTCAATTTCATTTATTTGAAGGCCTTTCAAGTCCGTACGATCAAAGGACAAGTCCAATCGTTACGAAACTTGAAATCCTACAATAATTCACCGTTACGGTTCCGATGAAACTGGTTCGTCGAAATCCGAGTCAGTGGCCAAAATTGCTATTTTTACACTAATTAAATAAATTAATAAATAAAGTAATTAAATCAAATTTCAAATATAAATTCTAAAATTTGACAATTCTTATTATTTAAATTTCTTAATCATTTAGATGTCAAATTAAATGCTGATTCAATCATAAGTTTCAAAGTAAATTCAAATTTCATTATATTTATTAATTATAAATTATATTTTCAATAATTCCATTGAATTCACCATTCATTCTTATTCCATTGAATTCACCATTCATTCTTATTATTCAATCCATTATGGTCAAATGGATGAAATTAACATTGGGTTCAAAGCTATTACATTAATATTCTCAAATGTAAGCTTAATTTTCAACTAACGTAATAATTAAATATTTACTTTCATTCATTTGCAATTTATCCAGTTACTATAAATTAAATTCAGCAAATTCATAAGTCTTGTTATCCATTCTTTTAATCCAACCAGTTGTAATAATAGGAAAAAAATTAACAATATTTCCAATAATTCCCTTAATTTACACTAACATAACATTAAATTAGATTTATTGCAATTGATTACCCGTTCTAATTTATTAGACTAAACAAATGGTTAACTTAATAATAATTGTTACCACTAACGTTAAATTACACTTATAAGTTATCACTAACAGACGGTGTTGAAATTGATTACATACACTGTTCTCACCCTATTTCATAAATTTTACACTAATTCACCAATTATAGTATTTATTTCATTTATTTAAAATAATCCCTTTATTATAAATTGAATCCAATTAATTTTTATATATTCCAATTAAACTGATTAGATTCAATTCCGACCATTTAATTGAGTCTATTATTACTTAGTAATGCAGTCAACACCTGCCCCATATTTCATTCCATCAATATATTCGAATTCCCAACTTCCCTTTGTATTAACTATTATTTCCAAATATTTCGAAGTTGTCTAATATATTCATTTATTATAATTAGAACCTCAATTAATTCATATATTCATACAATACTTGCCTTTATTTACTTAAAATAAAATCTCATTCCCAAATATAATAGTTACAACAAATTAATAGGATAATTAAATAGTAACTTACGACTGTTACAATTTCTTTGATTCATTAATTACAATTAATATCCTCAATAAATTCATTTACTTGTTCTCATGCATTCTAATACACCAATTTCCACCTTATACATAAATTTTACGTTACTATTTTAATTTGCATTCACTCTTTCCATTATTATATTAATTGAATTCCATTGTAGTTAATATTTTTATTAATGATTCACTAATTCAATATTTCCATTTGTTGCTTATATTAAATTTAGAACCAAGTAAGACAATTTACATTATTTTCAATTAATTGCAAATTTGTTCTAAATTGTTAAATTTAATTACAATTGCTACATCTAATTTCTAACATTGTATCGCATCCCCATAAATGTAACATTTATTTATTTTTACTAAAATTTATTTCCAATTCCATCCACAAATTAAACAGGTGATTTATAGTAATTATTTACATGCCAACGTTACACTTAAGTTTATCCAGCTTCAACCAATTATTATAATTACCTACATAATACCGAATTCATTCAATTACTACAAATTATATACAAATCCTTTAATTTACACCACTTTTATGCTTATTTACTTATTTTTAAATTTATACACAAGTGCAAAATTTACGCTATTTCGCTTTTATTGATTTTACTTCAATTGTCAATAATTGGTTTCTACAATTCATTCTTAAACTTTTATTTTGATATAAATTATAAAATTTTATTTCTTTCAAAATTTAAAAACAAAATTTAATTAAATTAATCAAATCTATTCACCAAAATTTATGGGTCATTACACCAATAATCGAGAACTTCTGGAAGGATGTTAAAATGGAATATCGAGTTGAGTTAGTTCAATATTACCTACCTACCGCGAAGGGCCATACAGGGGAAAGCGCTAGCAGATTTCATTGTTGAATTCACCATGATAGACAAATCAAACGGCCGCAATGTCATACCTCCCGTTCGTCGGAAAATGTACACCGATGGGGCATCTAACGACCATTGTTCAAGGGTTGGCATAGTTTGTGTAACTCCTAAGAACCGATCAGTTTGCTACACTTTGGAGCACGAATTCACAGCAATAAATAACGAAGCCGAGTATGAAGCAATGACTGCCCGGTTAAGACTTATCAAAGAACTGGGAGTAAGATTGGTTGAAATCTTTTGCGACTTGCAATTGGTGGTGTACCAAGTGCGGGAAGACTATCAAGCAAAGCGGAAGAGACTTGCCTCATATTTGGTCCGAGTTCAAGAGATGCTAGCGAATATTGAGTATTATGATATTTCACATGTCCCGCGTGAGCAAAACAGAGCTGCCAATTCATTGGCGAAATTTGCAAGCACTGGCGATGCGCAGCAGATGGGATTGTTTCCCGTTGAAACCTTACATGTTCCGAGCATAAATATGATGGAGGTAGATTACATGTTAAAAATAGAAATTGAGAAGGAATCATGGATGACCCCATTCAAGCAGTACTTGTTACACGGGGTCGTGCCCGAAAGAAAGAGCGAAAGACGAAAAGTTGTTTGTAAGGCTTCACGTTATGTAATGCAAGATGGAGTATTGTATTGAAGGGGATTCTCGACCACCTTACTCCGGTGCATTGCCCATGATGAGATAAAACGAGTACTGAAGGAAGTCCATGAAGGTGAATGTGGAGACCATACCGAATGGTAGACGTTCGCAAAGAAAATCCTCTGCTATGGATACTATTGGCCGACTGTAAATCGGGATGCCGCAGACTATTTAAGAAGATGTGAAAAATGTCAGAAATATGCAAAAATCCCAATGGCTCCATCGACGGAACTCACACAAATGGTTAGTCCCTGGCCATTTGCAATGTGGGGGATCGATATAGTCGGTTCCTTACCCCTACCCAAAGGTGGTGAAAAATACGCAATAGTAGCGGTCGATTACTTTACCAAGTGGGAAGAAGCAGAGCCTTTGGCCACTATCACCACCAAAAAGGTCATCAATTTCGTTGTACAAAATATTATATGTCGTTTTGGCATTCCACGAACCATCAATACAAACAACAGAACTCGATTTGAAAGCAAAGAGTTCAAGGAATTTTGCCTAAAATATGGTATTGAGAAAAGTTTTTAGCAGTTGCTCACTCGAAAGCCAATGGACAAGTGGAAGCCATAAACAAAATAATCAAATCCATATTGAAAAAACGTTTGGAAAAGGCTAGAGGCAAGTGGGTGGATGAGCTTTCGACAGCGCTTTGGGCTTATAGAACCACCCACAAGTCTGCGACTGGCCATAATCCATTTGCATTAGCAAATGGCATGGAAGCTGTCATACTCATAGAGCTTGAAGTTCCATCACATCGGGTAACTTATTATGACCATGAGTCAAATCAAGATTTTTTGCTGGAATCATTGGACTTCATTGATGAAAAGCGTGAGGAAGGTAATTTAAGAGCGGCCGCATACAGGCACCGAGTCGCTCGATATTATAATGAAAAAGTCCGACCGAGAATCTTTGGTGTGGGTGATCTCGTTTTGAAACAAGTTTTACCGGCTCCATCACATATGAGCCCCACATGGGAAGGTCCATACGTCACTGAACGGAGGCTTAGAGAAGGAACTTTCAAGCTAGCGATCGTTTAGGGTGTGGTACTCCCCTGAGCATGGAATAGCGAGCATTTGCGGCATTATTACACTTAGTTCATTTCTTTCATATTTTAGTTGCATTTATTTCCAGCAAGTTTTTATTCCTAGATTATGGCATGTAATAAGAATTTAGCTTGTTTGCATTATAAAGGGTTAAAGCCATTTTCTCCATGAATTATCGATGTTTCTATGTATGATAATGTTGTGACCAATACGAAGAAATACATTATTCTGTCTGACATACGAACGCACACCAGCACTGAAAATCTCCAGGTCCCCGGTGTGCAGACTGGAGTACTCTGAGTCCCCAAAGTGCGAACCAGAGTATAAATGATTCAAAATCTCCAAGCCCCCGGAGTGCGGCCTGTAGTACTCTGAGTCCCCAGAGTGCGGACCAGAGTATAAACGACTCAAAATCTCCAAGCCTCCGGAGTGTGGGCTGGAGTACTCTGAGTACCCAGAGTGCGGACCAGAGTATAAACGACCCAAAATCTCCAAGTCCCCGAAGTGCGGACTACAGTACACTGAGTCCCCAGAGTGCGCACCAGAGTATAAACGACTCAAAATCTCCAAGTCGCCGGAGTGCGGACTAGAGTACTCTAAGTCCCAGAGTCCGGACCAGAGTATAAACGACTCAAAATCTCCAAGTCCTCGGAGTGTGGACTGGAGTACTATGAATTCCCAGAGTGCGGACCAGATTATAAACGACTCAAAATCTCCAAGTCCTCGGAGTGCGGACTGGCGTACTCTAAGTCCCCAGAGTGCGGACCAGAGTATAAACGACTCAAAATCTCTAAGTCCTCGGAGTGCGGAATGAAGTACTCTGATTCCTCGGAGTGCGCACCAGAGTATAAACGACTCAAAATCTCCAAGTCCCTACAGTGCGGAGTGGAGTACTCTTAGTCCTCGGAATGAAGGCCAAAGTATAAACGACTCAAAATCTCCAAGTCCCAGGACCAGAGAATGAGCGATTTAATACCCATGTCCCCTGGGGGCGAACTGAACACAAATGACTTAAAGTCATCGGACCCTTACGTGCGGATTGGAAAATATTCTAAGTACCTGGAGCATGGAAAAAAGAATGTGCAATGCCAGAAAATTATCGACTTATTTGAAGATGAATCGAGAAGTTTATGTAACTCGCAATAGCTTGGGTTTTGACCACGATTATACAAAAAAATCAAACAACGGAAGTTTTCTGAAAGGCAAAAGAACTAAGTTTTATTCATCAAAAAATAAGTTTCTAATACAACACCTCCGACGCTCGGAGTCCAAAGTTTATTTACATGAACTACGAAAATAAATAAAAATATTTACATAATATAAACTAACTCTAGTTGAACGAGAGCAAGGCTACTTCTTCGACTTCTTCGACCTTTTTCCAATTGACTCCTCTCTCGTTCGTTTGCCCTTGATAACTTTCTTTGATGGGGGAGTGACAACTGAAGAAGTACGGGGAACTTCCATGGGCTTGGACCCGCCTGGGAGGAGGCCTTTAATGGCTTATTCAAAGGATCGTCCAGGTCCATAGCTTGAGGCTCGAATTTGATCTTACCGTCTTTTTCTTCTCCTTCTCAAGATGCTCCTTCATGCTCATTTTAGATGTGTGTTTAGAGGCGCCTGTAATTTCAATTTCATAACTCCCATCGATGGGAGAGGAAGTCTCGGATTTATCCACATCGAGCGTTTCGATCACCTGAACATCTGGACAGGGAGCCTCTCCTGCGTGAGTGGCCTCACTTGTCTTTTCCTTCACCTCCTTGGCGACATCGCTCTTCGGAGTGGTCTTGGGATCAGAATAGCCTGCACAAAATCATGAAAAATATGCATTAGAAACGATGGCTCCTAGTGAAAAACGATGACTTTTATAATGTTAAAGTGAAGAGTTATCTACCAGGTTCCGGCCGGCTCTCAGCCGTCAAAAGTGTCTCACCCTCTGGAATAGGAGACAAAATGTGAACGCCGAGGCCGGGATCCTCTGGATCATAACCAACATGCTGCTCTAAGGGATCAAGTATCGGCCAGCTGAGTGGGCGCATGTGCTTGAGACTCGATCCCGGATGGACCGGCAATAACCTCTTTCCCTTTCATTGAGGGGAACCTTTGTAGTAAAGAGCTTTTGCCGCCGACCGGTCCGAAGGCTCGTTTCCCTTAAAAAATTCTTTTATCAAAGCTCCTTCATCAACCTCCTCGGTACCTTGTTCGGCCTTCCTGATTTCTATTAAGGTCTCCCATGCCTCAGCTAAAGATTCGAGATAGCCCTCACCCAGAAAAGTTAAGTATCGATGCATGCGGACGTGAGCATTGAACTCTGCAATTAGTGGGTCGAACATGCTTTTGACCACCTTCCTACCTGCTTCTTTAGCCGCCCCAAGGCTGGAGTCGACCTCCGTAGACGCTATTTTCTTGCCCTCTTCACGGGCTTCATTCTTTAGCATCTCAACCATAGAAAGTTCATCCTCAAGCTTCGCCTTCAGAAGTCGTGTGACAACGATCTCGTCGCAATATCGTTGCGACTCTTCTTTGGCAGCGGTCTTCTCCTCCTTTTCTTTGCGGAATTGCTCCTCCAGCTCCTTTACTCGGAGGGAAAAGACGTCCCCATCCTTCTGCACTGAGTCTTTATCCAAAGCCAGAGCCCTATAGCGCTGGACCGCCTCATCGATTTCTTTTTTAAGGGTTGATTCCAGACGAGTTACGGCTTCGGCAGTATCTTTGGCACTCTGTTGGGCGGCTTCTAACCGAGACTTGTAAGAAGTAAGCTCTTCGTCCCGAGCTTTAATAATATCCTTGTCATGGATGGCCTCAAGTTTCAGGCGATCAATCTCACGCTGGTGCTTTATGGAGACTTTTGACACTTTCCCAACAAGACGAATGAACGCGTCATGTTGGACATAGACATCGTTGTTGCAGGCGATAGCGCTCTATTTGACATGTCTCGGGATATGATGGATCGCCGGGAGGAATTTCAGGCCATCAAAGTAGATTTTTGGGAATTTAGCGCCGAGCTCAGTCAGTCTCTCCAATATCATTGGATCTATTACGGGAACAGGAGGAGATGGCTTTGAAAGTTCAATTTTCTTGTAAGGATCCCGGGACTGTCGTGTGGTAGAAGAATCGGAGTGTTCCTCACGAGGGACATTGGATTGCGACTCCTTATGGTCGTGCTTATCTCTGCCTTGCACCAAGTGAGAAAGGGGATTATGATGGTATTTGGGCTGATAATAAGATTTCTTCCGAGACGATGAATCTCGGGAATGATAATCCCTGTCATCATCGTTGTCCCTATCTCGGCGTCTTCCAGAACCTGAATGCTGTCCTGATAGATAAAATATTGATGAACCGCGAAGGCGGTCAAGTCCAAGCGTGCGCCAAATGTCACCTACACAAAGTTTAAGTAACGATGAGTTAGCAAAATAGGGTGACAACAGAAATTTAAGTACAGGGTGAAGTGCAAGTGTTTGTGTATGTCCTAGTGTTTCCCCCCGATGGAACAGTTTCTTTACTAATTGGAATTTTTTCTCCCTGATCTTGGACTTGAACACTTGCATCGCCTCTCGCAAGCGAATGAAGCTTAAGGGCCTATGGATCGTCAAAGTCGTAGTTGAGTAGATCATCAAGTACGGAAAGGTTCGACGGGCCTTTTAGGGAACTTTCTAAATGTTGTGAGGAGGCTTCTTTCTCCACGGGAACGACAGTCACTTTAGAAGTTCCACCGACCGTTTGCTTCCTCATCCTATATGTTAGTTTATTCTTCCCCTTTGAAGAGGAAGGCGACGTCTCGATGTCGTGAACTTCGACTATTAGATCCCGAGCGAGATTAACTTTCTCATCTTGTGCCTCAGGCGTTTCAGTTTCCTTAATTTCCCCCTCTTCTAGTGTGTCAGAGGCATTACGTGCTGAAGATTTGGCGTGTTTTTTCCCTTTGTCAGAGGCAGGCCTGGGTATTGTAACTCCCCGAGGGAGTCTTATCCTGCGACCTTTTGCCAACAACCCGAACTTTGTAAGCGTCTAATTTGAAATGAGAGTTATGATGTCCCAATTTTCGACGGGAATGGCTCGAATGGCTTCGACGGCTTTAGAATATCCTGGACCCTCTGGATGCGGATTGATACTTGAAAAGATGAAGAGAGATAGAAAGGGTACAACTTCGACCAAACATAAATGTCGACCCAGTAAAAAGACTTACTTCCTTCCACCCATCTCCTCGCAAAACCGGGAGGACGGCGCAGGTAAAACCATTCCTGTTTATACAGGGCAAACTTGCTCCATGCCCTGTCAATCGACGGGAATTCTATGGAATTAGAAAACCGTCAAAAAATTTAGAAATAAAAATAACTGCAAGCGCACGGTGTACGAATGTAGCACGCGGCGAATACGGGCCAATCCATAGGGAATTGATGATTTTAAAACTCTATTCAATCAAATTAACCAAAGTCGAGTGTGTGTTTAAGCTAGAAAATGAGAAAATGAACTAACTAATAAAAAGAAAAGAAATGCAAATATGAGAGTTAAATGACAATTTAGAGAATAAATCCACTCTCTAGATCATGTAGTTCAACACATGAAATCATGATCTCTCTTTTATGGTCATTAGTGTTTTAATTGATGTGTTTATCATATGTATGACATATTTGAGCTATTGATTAGACAACATAAGCTATCAAACTATAACACACCCCTTAAAACACTTACTAACTTTCATGAAACATGACAAAGAAAATGAAATCTATTTTAAGTATGGCCTATTAACTATTGATTAGAAACATAGACCATCAAATTTTAATTTCAAATCACTTTCTTATGCCATAATCATATATTCATGAAGAGGCATTTGTGTTAGTGATTGTTTAAGCATAGCCTATTTGGTTTCAACAATATAGAATATCAAATTCAAAGCAAAGACAATAAATTAAACCACTTCAAGCATTGTCATTAAGCACAAAAAGAGAGCATGAATTGACAAAATGTTGAAGCTACATGAATTAGAGAGCTTCATTACCCCTAAATTGAAGGGGTTTAGCTTCTCATATTTATTATCATATGAACAACTGTAGCTAGCAACATGAAAGAAAAAAAAAGAAAAATGAAAGCAAATGAAAAGAAAACTATTCTACTTGCATAAAAGTAAATCTGCACTGCTAGCATGAAAGGAAATGAACATGTAAGTAAAAGGAAACATTAATTAACATTGCATAAAAAGAAAAGAAAATTACATAAAATAAAAATGGCTAAGTAGCCATGAAAAGAGAAAGAGAGCTTTCTTTTATTTGATATAAACTAAAGTAAAGAGAAGGAGGCTAAGACAGGGGAAGGTTACATGAAACATAAGGGCTTATTTATACAAGCATGAAACCCTAATCCATATTTTTGGGGAATGCCCAAAATACCCTTGAGAAAGTATGGAGGCCAAGTAATCATTAGCTTCTACTAATCACCATTTAAGTGTACATGAAGCCATTAATTTCATAAGCATGTGCATTAGCCTCTAGTTTTTACATTAAGGTAGGTGGGTAGGTGGGGTCCTCCATGATCTTCACTTTGAATTATTTCCACCTTCATTTCTTTATATTCTTTGTGCATGCATATTCCTTCATGAAACCACTCCTATTTGAGACCAAATTCCTACAAAAATATATATAAATTTCCAATTAATTTTTTCTCAAAGAAATATATGGACATAAACGGCCGTTTTGCCCCTATATGAAGATGGATATGTGACAATTTGGAATTAATATGGATTTTGGTTAAAACAAGTTAAAATACCCAATATAATCATTTATTTAATTTAAATAGATTCAATATGGTGGTCAAAATATGCACATTTACATGCACATCAAATACCCCCACACTTATCTTTTTAGTCGTCCTCGAATAAAGAAAAACTATGATAAATTCGTTTTCATAGGGTGCACGATTGCATTGAGCGTATGCAACAAGCCGTTAAACCTTTGGGTGTCCCCAGTAAGACGAGTGTTGTCTCGTGAGAGTTTTCAGTGGATACTACCCAAAAAATCCAAATGCAGGATGAAAATATTTACAAAATGCAAGATTTATTTACAAAGAGATGAATGCGAGCTTTTGAAAATATTTACAAATGAAGGACTTACTTTTAAATCAACACAAATAAGTTTAATATAGGTTTCGGTCATTATCTTGAAATTTATGTCATTCACTCATCAAAGTTTCCAATAAAAGACGAAGCTATCATAAATATACTATAGTTTAACTCGTTATTTCGGTTGATAACAAAGTGTAATTATGAAAAGGATTCTTAGTTGATTATCAAAGTTTATCAAAGTGGTATTTTCATTTCTTTTCAATAACAAATCAAATCAACTAAGTAAAAATGGTGCTGGGATTTCAATTGCTTGCTCTCTCATTATTTGCAAGAAAAATTACACACCTAGCTCAGGAAAACTGAGGCCAGATATACCACCCATGCACTGCCTTCCGGGCTTATGTGAGAGGAGTACAGAGCATGGTGAGTGCACACACTTTCGTGCATACACCTATCGACCGTAGGTGTTATTACGTCTATTCGTTTTTTTACATGTGTTCCATACATGCATAACCGCGAGGACTTTTAAATGAGTATGAAAGCACATAATCAAAGATTCCAAGTAATTCACCCATGTATAACCATGAGGACTTTTAAATGAGAGTGAACATTTTGGATGTTATTATTTTTTATTTATTTTTTATTTTTTTAAGAGAGAGAGAGAGAGTTTTACAAAATCATCTTAGCATCATTTAACTTAGAAGACAAAAAAATGTTATATCCTTTATTTTAAATTCACCACTTTTAAAACAGAGATTTTCAATTAGGATGTATTTCATAATTAACACGTATGAATCTTCCTATATACTAGTTAAACCACTGTTATTTATAATCAAACTTCATTTTTATTTTTGTTCAATAATTTCAATTTAATAAACCAAAACCATATATTTATCCTATAGTATTTCTTTAAAAATAAATAAAAAAAAAACTAAAAAAAAAATTCTTCTTTTGTTTTTGGAACTTTTTTTGAGTTTTTGGAAGAAAAATGAAAAATTAATCATGAAAAATAAAAAAGAAGAAGAGTCTCCCCCCACACTTGATTTTGACTGTGTCCCACAGTCAACCTAAGTGAAAGGAGAAAAATAAAAATCCTATATTTACATGAAAGATTATTATTTACAAGAGATGAGAAATTATACAGTCAAAAAGTAAATGAAACGGTCTTCTAAAGACCAATTCATTTGTCTGTTCAAATGTATGAGACACAGCTTAAGCACGAAAAACCAAATCGTAAAAGATTTCAAAGTTGAATGTGGATTTGGAAAAACGAAAGTCATTTTATTGAAAATCGTACGAGTTGTTTTATTTTCGACTATTTTTGGGGTAGATAGAAAAATTGGTTGAAGTTCAATTTCTTCCAAAATATCGATTTCAAAATCAAAATGGTGATCGAAATTTTTCCCTTCAGAGTTCAATAACTCATTTTCAAAAAGTCCATAAAACTCATGTTCGTTAAATTCGACTTCCTTTATTGGATTATCAACAACATCGCGTAAATCGAGTTTAAAATTCAAACTTGTCGTACTAAAATTTTCAGAAAAAGGAAGATCGAAGTTTAAATCGAGTTTCGCACCCTCAAAAGAATTGAAATCCAATTTAATTACCGTATTTTCAACAACTTGATTAAGATTGTCATTATCAAATTCAAAAGTTGTTATTTGAAAATCATCGATTTGGGTAAAAGATGGATTATCACTTGACTCGTCACACATTGAAATTTGATTTTGTTTCTCACGAATATTTTCCAATGTTTTAATCAACAAATTCGTGCGATCATCGTAAATTTCATTTGTTTGCTCAATAAAGTCAAATTTGTAATTATTAACTTGAAAATTTTCGATTTAGGCTTGTTGAGTACAAGAATTGTCAATTTCGACAAACGGTAGATTATTATTTGATTCTTCGCAAGTTGAGATTTGATTATGATTTTCACGAATTTTTTTGATATTTTTCAAGTAATAAATCCCAGTTACCTTTTTCCATTTGGTCAACAGAATCAAATTCATGATTATTAATTTGAAATTTTCATTCTGAATTTGTTGACAACCAAAATTTTCAATCGTATCGTTATTGAAACTATTCCCATTGCCAAAATTATTTGAAAATTGGTTCACATTTTCATCTTGATTTTGAAATTCATTTTGAAGCTCGAAATTGAATTGGCATGGGTTACACTCGAAATCATTTGAATTTTGAAGTGTATTCAAATTTTGATTATTTGGAAAACTTTGGTTCGAGTTATAGCACAAATATGAATTGCACAACTCATTTATCTCTTGATTTTGTTGCGTAGAGAGTTCAAGTAACGACGAAATGCTATTTTCAAGAGTAGAGCGGTGACCATTATTTTGGAAATTTTATGGTTCAAAAATCGAATTGTCTAAACAAAATTTGTTGTTAAAATATACATACGAATTTGGAGTGAACTCATATTGATTATGCTTATTTTCACAACTAAATTCAAGTGAGTAAGAAAAAGAAAACTCGGACATTTTCAAGACTTTTTTTATAAAGAAAAATATTTACAAAGAGGAATTATTTTTCAAAATGAAAATTTGATTTTTGTTTCGTATTTTGGATTTTCAATTTTTTTTTTTTGGAAAAGATTTTTTTGGATTTTTGATTTTAATTTTTTTTGGAATATTGATTTGAAAACTTTCAAAGGAAAAGGAAAAGAAAAAAAACTAAGTTAAGAATTATCTACAATTTTTTCTAGTTTTGATTTTGATTTTTTTTTGTTTTTTTTAAATATGCATGAACTAATGCAACTAAATGAATGCGGTGATTAATTATAAATGATTTACCCTGAGTTAACACAAAATTGCATATTCACACTTTATCTCAGATAAACAAGATAGTTCTTAGCCAGGTAACGGGCAGGATTTATCGGTGCACCACGAATCACCGTAGCAATGTAACCGAAGGTTTAAGTACCTTCAGAGGAATAACCACTATAATATTTATGAATCACCGTAATATTTATAAATGGTTATTACTCTGCTGTAGCCTAGACACCAAGAAAATAAATTGTTCAAAGAAGACAATTGTTAATATACAATTAAGTATATCGATGTCTAACCGTTATTATTAACAAATTCTAAGATTAAATGCAAAACAGAAATTAAACGTGTATTAACAATGCAACTATGAATGAATTTTTTAAAACACAAGCAAATACAATGCAAAACAAATAATGGAATAAGGTTGCAATTTTTTTAAGCAAGCAATTTATTTCTTGGCACGCTAAGCAAAACAAGCACTCCTCCCACCTGCTTTGGCAACCAAAAAAAAGACAAGATATGTATAGAGTTTTTTTTTTCTTTTCTTTTTTTCAAGACAAACAAGTTAAAAGCTCAAACTAAACAATTTAAACAAAAGAAAGCAAATTAAGCAAACTCCATTTTTTTTTGTAAATGCAAAACAAATCACACAAACCCAAAACTAAAAACTAAAATCAAAACAAATCAAAACTAAATGAAGGCACACAAACTCAAAATGATTTAAAACAAAATAAAGTAGAACAAAAACAAATTCACTCCTTTTTTTGGTAGAAAACCCAACAAACTTGCTCTTTTTCTTTCCGTTCTTTTTTTATTTATTTATTTACACTAACCAGGGTCCGGCCCAAAATTGAACCTATACAAAAAATAGGAGGAAATACAGCTGCTATTAACCACGTTCCAAAATCGATTTCCAAAAATCAAAATCACAATCGAAATTTAATTACGAAAACCGAAATCGGATTTGAGGAGATCTAATTCTAGTAGTCGAATTCGAAGGCAAGTGATTCAAGAAGAGGTAGAATTCAGGTTTCCGATTTGGTGATGGGAGGCGCGATCAATTGGTAGTGGCGATTTGGAGGTAGAGAATTGGTCAGGGTTCTATTGGGGATTGCGTTAGTAGATTTTGGTTTGCGGCTGTAAGGAGGTGGTTGAATGGGTTGCTCTGGGTTGCGGCAGAATCAAGGCGAGGTTTCGGTAAGGTTGTTGCATGTTTGCAGTAGAGTTTGATGTGTGGTTATCTGATGAACTTCTTGTCGGTGGTAGGAGATGAAGCTAGAGGACGGAGAATGATATGATGGTCAGTATCTTTTTTATTTTTATATTGTTGGTGGTCGCTGTTGAAGGGGATTTTGTTGTAAGTGATTCAGAAGTGAAGAAGGGGTAATGCAATTGTATTGTTATGCTGCAGTGATGGGTCTGGTATGCAGTGGTTCAGGTGATTATGCAGAGGGTTGATATGTGTAACATTTTGAAGTGAATGATAGAGATGCCATGAATAGAAGATGTGGTAGATGTAGGAAGTAGTGTGGAGAATGAGTGCAAGGCAATGGAATGGTTGAAGAGGATGGAAGACGACTGTCGGCAGAAATGCACAACAAAATGTAAACTGCAAACAATAGTTTATTTTGGTGGTTGTATATGCTTGGAGCTTGGAGGAGGCAGATGTATATGCTTGGAAGGAGTTGATGTATTGGAAAGTGTCTGCTTGATGATTTTGTGGTTGATTGCATAGAGGAGATTGCTGTTTGATGTAATAAGTGGTGTAGAGATGATATGGAAATATGGTTGAGTGGATTTGAGTATTGAACTGCAGAGGGTAGAAGATGTATGGTATGGTCAGTGTATAGTGCGGCAGATGCTTGCAGAGGTGGCGGTTGTTAACAGTGCAATGTTGAGTGGAAACTGTAGTGTTGTTGGAAGTGAGTTTTTGGTTGTGTGAAAATTGAAATGGTTGGTCGTGCTTCAAGGTTGTGGTGGTTGAAGGAGGGGTGGTGAGAGGACTTTTTTGGTTTTGAAAGAGGGACTAAGGTGTGATCGCCGTTGCTGATTTCAGGTTGAGGCTGTGATTGTCGAATTAGGTGATGGAGTGTTGTAGGCACTTGTCGGCGATGGTCTTGTGGAGTGACTGAAGATGGAGGAAGCAACAGTTAGCTTCGGGTGGAAGAATGATTGTGATGAATGTTGACAGAGATAGGCAATGATGTTGTGATTGGAGAGTTTTTTTTATTGGATGAATGCTGGTAGTGTTACTGGTTGTGAATATGCAAGGTTGGTATTGGTCATAGGGGTGTAGAAGATTTGAATTTGTGGTTAGGGCAAGTTTTTCGAACTGAAGTTGTTCGTCGATTGAAGTTGTTTGACTGGGAAGTAGTCCACTGGTCATTGATGTATTGGTAAATTGATGGTTGAAAAGGGGATGTTTGGTATATCAAAGAAGTGGCTGCAGTTATATAACTGGGTAAATGGTGGTTAGAGGAGGTTCAGGCAAGATGTTGCAAGGGATGGAAGTTTGTATGAGAAAGGCAGCAGTTGTATTATTGTCAGCAGCAGTTGTATTGTCAGCAGAAGTGAAGTGAAGTGAAGTGGAAGTGGGTACTGGAGTTTGGAGTAGTGGACTGTATGGTGATGCAGTGGCTATGTGGCACAATGGATTGTAGTGTGTTTTGTAGTAGTGCTCGGGGACGTCTTTTGCAGTGGATATTGAATGGAGATGTTGTATGAAAGGAAGTTGTGTGCAGAGAAATAAATGTGACAGTGTCACAAAAAAATGAGATGTAACAGTGGATGTAACAGAGTACCCAAAGATAAATGCAAATGTAAAATAAAATAAAGTGAAATTTTTTTTATGAAATTGTGGTTTTTTTTTGTGAAAATGAAGTTGTTTTTTTTAAAAGCAAGTGCAATGCAAACTAAAAAAAATTCAAATGCTTAAACAAAGCACACACAAACACAAATTATTATTTTTAAAAAATGCAAACAAACACACGAATAAAATTACATAAAAATAATCCAAAGACTAGAAAATTAAAATCAAAGCAATTTCACCGGCAATCGCGCCAAAAACTTGTCAATCGACAGAAATTCTATGGAATTAGAAAACCGTCGAAAAATTTAGAAATAGAAATAACCGTAAGCGCACGGTGCACGAATTTAGCACGCGGCGAATACGGGTAGATCCGCAGGGAATTGATGATTTTAAAATTCTATTCAATCAAATTAACCAAAGTCGAGAGTGTGTTTAAGCTAGAAAATGAGAAAATGAACTAACTAACAAAAAGAAAAGAAATGCAAATATAAGAGTTAAATGACAATTTAGAGAATAAATCCACTCTCTAGATCATGTAGTTCAACACATGAAATCATGATCTCTCTTTTATGGTCATTAGTGTTTTAATTGCTGTGTTTATCATAAGTATGACATATTTGAGCTATGGATTAGCCAACATAAGCCATCAAACTATAACACACCCCTTAAAACACTTACTAACTTTCGTGAAACTTGACAAAGAAAATGAAAATGAAATCTATTTTAAGTATGGCCTATTAACTATTGATTAGAAACATAGACCATCAAATTTTAATTTCAAATCACTTTCTTATGCCATAATCATATATTCATGAAGAGGCATTTGTGTTAGTGATTGTTTAAGCATAGCCTATTTGGTGTCAACAATATAGACTATCAAATTCAAAGCAAAGACAACAAATTAAACCACTTCAAGCATTGTCATTAAGCACAAAAAGAGAGCATGAATTGACAAAATGTTGAAGCTACATTAATCAGAGAGCTTCATTATCCCTAAATTGAAGGGCTTTAGCCTCTCATATTTGTTATCATATGAACAAATGTAGCTAGCAACATGAAAGCAAAAAAGGAAGAAAAATGAAAGCAAATGAAAAGAAAACTATTCTACTTGCATAAAAGTAAATCTACGCTACTAGCATGAAAGGAAATGAACATGTAAGTAAAAGGAAACATTAATTAACATTGCATAAAAAGAAAAGAAAATTACATAAAATAAAAATGGCTATATAGCCATGAAAAGAGAAAGAGAGCTTTCTTTTATTTGATATAAACTAAACTAAAGAGAAAGAGGCCTAAGAGAGGAGAAGGTTACATGAAACATAAGGGGTTATTTATACAAGCATGAAACCCTAATCCATATTTTTAAGGAATGCCCAAAATACCTTTGAGAAAGTGTGGAGGCCAAGTAATCATTAGCTTCTACTAATCACCATTTAAGTGTACATGAAGCCATTAATTCCATAAGCATGTGCATTAGCCTCTAATTTGTACATTAAGGTAGGTGGGTAGGTGGGGTCCTCTATGATCTTCACTTTGAATTATTTCCATCTTCATTCCTTTATATTCTTTGTGCATGCATATTCCTTCATGACACCACTCCTATTTGAGACTAAATTCCTACAAAAATATATATAAATTTCCAATTAATTTTTTCTCAAAGAAATATATGCACACAAATGACTATTTTGCCCCTATATGAAGATGGATATGTGACAATTTGGAATTAATATGGATTTTGGTTAAAACAAGTTAAAATACCCAATATGATCATTTATCTAATTTAAATAGATTCAATATGGTGGTAAAAATATGTACATTTACATACACATCATGCCCTAGTTAAGATTTGGCATTTGTTGCATGGCTCAAGAAACACGAAAGATGGGCTATTCTTCCATCTCTTGATTCAATATATGTATCGAATATCGCCCGGAGTTGGAAGCCTAGAGAGGACACTCATGAAGAGGATACAAGTGTCGTAGATGAATGCGTGGCTATTCGGATGCTGTTGCGACGGAGCAATGTCGATATACTACAACACGTATCGAAGAAATGAGTTCAACGGTGGCACACTGCCAACCTAGCACATGAATTTGTTGCAAGCTATGTATCTTGTTGGGGGTAAGTGTGGACGATCATGCCCCGATAGAACTAATACATCGTCAAGGGGGATTCCGTGGATAGAGCAGATTCGACGGAGCGTACTTTTGTTAGTTTTTGAAGCCTGAGAATCGATTGGGTCATCTAGAAAAATAGCTGCGTCCAAAACATCGGGAGCCAAGTCGACAGATGTAGCCATAGGGTTCGGAAAGTCTTGAGCGGGGGTAGTTGATGGATATGAAGTATCTATGACTTCTTGTCGAGAGGATGGCCCGGGTCTATCTGAGATCGTAGTAGAGCTAGATTTCCTAGACATCTTTAATGAAGATTGAATCTAACAGAGTACCTTTTTGAACTATACTTGAAAAATAATCGACGTTAGACTTAACAGCATAAATATTCCCTCCATGTGGTGTGTGAACTAGTGCGATCATTCAAATATAAGTGTTGAGAAATTAAAAGTCATAGAGTTGAGATATAAAGTTGAGCTTTGAACTGTCATCTTCGAAGACCGTCGTCGCTGACCGTCTCCGGAAGCCTGTCTTATGATGTTTTTGATTTTGGAGTTGGACATTGGCACTATATGTTGAAGGCTATTATTTATTTTTATCGATTTAAATTCAGACTTATGATTGTTGAAACAGGGGAGTTATCAGCCCGGATCAGTTTGATATGCTGGTTTGCTTAAGTCTTTGTCCTTCTTTTTGTCATATGATTAAACATAGGAAATAAGTGAATTCGACGAGGGTTATGTTCAAGTTGGAATGATTTCGACTGTTGTTATCCATTCATCAAAGATCGAGGACAAGCGACACTTGAAACACATGGCCTAAAACCTGCTCAGCCTAAATGCCGCTCGGCATAAATGCCGTTCGGCCTAAATGCCATTCGGCCTAAATGTTGCTCGGCCTCTACCCATTTCGGCCTAAATGCCGCTCGGCATAAATGCCGTTCGGCCTAAATGTCATTCGGCCGAAATGTTCCTCGGCCTCAACCCAGTTCGGCATAAATACCATCCGGCCCAAGTCCATTGCTCGGCATCCCATACTTCCATCTGTCTTCTCCACCGTTAGGCATAAGGGGGTCATGCCGAACCACCCTCATGCCGAGCCGCATCGCTCGGCATTCTACTCTCAACAAAGACACCCTTCCACTTATCCACTCCACTGTTCGGCATACGACGAATCATGCCGATCCACAACGCTCGGCACTCCGTTCTTAATAACAATTTTATTCTTTTCCTCCATCCCTACCGAACGACATGGTCGAGTCCTTCGGCAGGTCTTATCGAGCTGATCGGCATTCTAACCAATTCCTACTCCTCCTCTGTTTTACCCTCCTTCGCATGCCTCTGACCTCTCCTTTTTTTCCCACACTTCCTAGCTTAAAACATATCCTAATCACGATATGATTCCCTCATCGGTGTGATACCTATTGGTCACGGTTCTACAAAGATTCATAAACTTGAATCTCGTGCTAAGTTTATTAGCCAAGGGTAGCATTCAATGAGAGAGGTCATTACCTAGTAAATGGCTAGAAAACTTGGGGGGATTCTGAAGTAAAGAGGGAGGTTTTAATCAGTTTCAATTGATTTGGGAAAGGAGTGAGGTAACGCACGATGTTTGAGGAGGGAAGAGTGATTAATTATTTGGAGTTTTCAAAAAGAAAAGTTCACGAATATTGGATAGCGGAGGTAAAAATGAAAAAGAGAAGAAGAAGTGAAGTGCCGACGTTTATAGGGGAAGAAAGGAAGTCGAAGGGACAATGACCGGTAGAACCGGTCAGTGTGCATCCCTCGCTCGGCATCAGCTAAATCGTTCGGCATTTATATGATGTTTGGCATCGGCATGTCGTTCGGCATTCACGGAAACGTTCGGCATTCAAGAGAAAGTACCATCAAGGAAACGAGACCAGGGCTTGAAGCAAAACACGGAGGAATCGTGATTAAAAGCGCATCATGTTCGTCCACATGATACACTTTGGGACGCAAGTGTTACTCAGCGGCTTGACTGGGCAACAAAGGACTTGATGAAAAGACTTTGTTCGGCATCTGTCCCTGTTCGGCACGACCAGGCCGTTCGGCATCTATGGTCGTTTTGCATTGAGGGTAGTTCGGTATTGTATATCATTCAGCATTGATGGCCATTCGGCATGTCAGAGTCGTTCGACATTCCACACTGCTCGGCCTCCAGACCACGTTCGGCAATGACGGGCGTCGGCATGTCAGAATCGTTCAGCATTCCACATTGCTCGGCATCTAGACCTCGTTCGACATTGAGGGGAGTTCGGCATGGTAGAGTCGTTCGCCATTCAATCTCGACCGACATGAAGCTTGTTCAGCATTCCTACCTCGTTCGGCATCTCCCCTCAACCGACATCGGCTCTCGTTCGGCTTGCACTCTTCACTCAACACATCGCCTCGTTCGGCATAAAGGAAGCGCTCGGCATCTTCCGATCGGCATTTATGGTTCGGCTCATAGAGTTCATTCATTTTGGGCCGAACTGTCTAACTACTAGGCCCACCAGGGAAGTCCAACCCATCTTTTTCTATAAATAGAGAGGCAGGGCATAGTGAAAGGGATCTTTTTCTGAGAACACCGGGGAGACTCTACCGCATTCAAGACTCATCCAAGACTTATCTTTTTTTCTTAACAATTGTAATCAAATAGTTTGTGTATGATTGTACCTGTAATCGATTAGTGAGAAAAACGATAAAGATTAACCTCAAAGTGGACGTAGGCAGTTACGCCGAACCGCTATAAATTTGGTATTATTGTTTTCTATGTTTAATTTAGCACAATATCCTCTGTTTGAATTTACTTTCTTCATTAATCTCTCTACATAATTCTACTCAAGGGTGTTAGTACCAATTCTAGTGCTAACAGTTATTAAGTATTGTTAATTGATAATTAAGGTTTATTAATTAATAATTAAAGAATAATTAATCTATAATTAAAGGATAATTAATTTATTTTATGGGGTAATCAAGGAATGAATTACCCAATTGTAATTAATCAAATGAATATGATTGATTAATTGGTTGATTAAATAAATATAATCTTGATGATTGATTAAGTATGAATACTTAATGAGATTAAATAGTGTAATTACTTAGGATAAGTAATTAATGTATAATTACTGGGATGTAAAGGCAAATTACTTAATGGGAAGTAATTAAAGGATAATTAATTAGTAGATGTAATTAAGGGTAAACTACTTAGTGTAATTAATCAAAGGATTAATATAATTAATTAAGGAGTTAATTAATTAAGGTAAGTAATTATAGGATGGTAATTACTGTTTATGATTAATTAAGGTTGATTAATGGAAGTGATTAACTAAAGTTTAATTAATTAATGTAATTAATTATGGATTAAAGTAATTAATTAATTAATGGAAGTAATTAAGGGTTAATTACTATAAGAGGTTAAGAATAATTAATTTGTGTAATTAATTAAGGGTTAATTACTTAATGTAATTAAAGAATAATTAATCAAGGGGGGTTAATTAAGATGATGATTAATTAATTGATTTGTAATTAATTAATGGTTAAGTAAGCAAGATTTTAGCGATGAAAGTAATTAATTTAATTTATTTTAAATTAATTAGAGGTGAAGTAATTAGTTTAATTCATTTTAAATTAAATATAGATGATGTGATTAAATAAATCATTGCTTACGGATGGCTGATTGATATTGAATGCCTTGACTGATTAATATCTCTAATGAGATATGTGTGATATGTGATATGAGATGATTTGGATTGAATTGTGATATGGATTATCTATTTCTGAATATGTGAATTATCTATCTGTGTGAATATAGATAATGATTTGAATTGAATTGTTTTAACTATAAAACAAGTTGGACCTAAAAGATGCCATTTTGTATTTCGATAAGACCGTTATCGGATATCTAGATTTGGATATCCGAAAACCAAATTGATCCAAATTAACGATAGGTCGTGAATCTCAAGTGAAGATGAAGATTCAAAGTGCAAGGGTTATTGTCGTTAACTCTAATGGTGATTCCAAAATGAGTGTAACGAGAGAATGCCTTCGATTTTGTTCGAACCCGGAACGAACTTGTATGGATTGAATGCTTTCAGAACATCGTCTGGTGGACGATGAGCATTCTAAGATAGACGTGTTCTATAAAGGTAATCGCAGCCTCAAGCCTCATCAACTGGGAATGGCTAAAACAGGGGAGGTGCAGCAAGGCTAAGTGGGTCATGTCCAAGTTGGATGAGATTTACCCCTGTCTAGATGTTCCTTTTTATTCGGCTATGAGGGTGGTTGCTAGCTACAACCGCGGGGTTATCTTATTCGGAACTATTCATGAAACGACCCAACTTTCTTACCATAGAAAGTTGCATCATTTTTAAGAAAGAAAGGGATAGAAAAGAGAAAAGACAGAGAAGAAGAAAGGAACAACATCAGAATCTAAACAGCGGAACGAATAAATTATGTTAATCACATATTACATTACATAGTATCATATACATCGGAGTTACACAGCATAAAACAACACATACTAGATAGTTATAAACACCTTTCTAGTTATACAACTCAATATAACACAAAGACGACAACTCAAAGAACACACAGCGGAATACTATATAGCTATACGCAGAAGCCTCCTGCTCCATTGCTCCTTCAGAATTCGTCAAAGCCAACCTAAATTCCCCTGGCTACTCGTAAAAAATTTGAGTGCCCAAGAGTTTAAGAAAAACAGAATAAATTCCGGGTCAGACATGGGTCCGGTGTGAGTAAACGGTTAAAGTTGCTTAACTTTTAAAAACCTTTTGAAAGAAAAAGTATCACGTAAGACTTCCCACACATAAATATGGAAAAGTTTTTTCCTTACGCTATCCAAAACATTTGATAGGAAATTCGATGATATTATAATAGGTCTAGGGTTTTCAAATAAATATGAAATAGCCGAAATTGTTATATTCATTAAATTCCAACTGCTAGCCACAAAAGTGGGTAATACAATCAAATCCAATGGCACTTATTGGATTTTGGATTCCATACAATGGCAGGGCTACTGGGGTACCGCCCGTTATAGTACGTGGACTAGATCACCGTACTGAGGAGTATGCCCGCTCCCCTGCAACGCAAAGCTGGAACCATTCCTTACTTAACAGTTCCGAATAAGACAACCCCGGCGGATGTAGCTATTCAACTGCCCACACAGCCGAAATAAAACGGACTTCTAGACAGGGGTAAATCTTACTCTCAAGTGGGGGCTACCCACGAAGCCTTGCTGCACCTCACCTGTTTTAGCCATTCCCCGTTGATGAGGCTTGAGGCTACGATTACCTTTAGTGAACACATCACTTAGAATGCTCATCGTCCACCTGGCTATGTTTTGAAAGCATTCAATCCATACAAGTTCGTTCCGGGTTCGAACGAAACCGAAGGCATTATCTCGTTACACTAATTTTGGAATCACCCTTAGAGTTAACGACAATAACCCTTGCACTTTGAATCTTCATCTTGAATCTGAAAGTACTGCTCGTCAAACTCATCACGGAATCACCCTCAGAGTTATACTGATGAATAGTTCTTACACCTCGAGTCTTCACTCTTCACAAGAGATTCACGACCTATCGCTAATTTGGATCGATGTGGTTTTCGAATATCCAAATATGGAAACCCGATCCCGGTCTCACCGAAATCAAAAACGTATCTTTTAGGTCCATGTTGTTTAAATTAAACAATTTAATTCAACTATCTATATACACACAGAATAGGTAATTCACAAGTCACAATTGATAATCACATTATCAAATAAACAGATGATTCATAACAAATAGGTAACCCACATAATTGTCACAATAGATAATCTATATTACCATCACAATGCAACCAAGCATTCATACCACACAACATTACTTGTCTCATTTCTGAGATTACATACAAAACAATCAATGTCATCCATCCATACATAAGCAATAATTTACTTAATCATAACATAATTAATTTAAAATGAATTAAAATTAACTATCTATATCTTTAATTAATTTAAAGTGAATTAAATTAATTACTTCATCTCTTAATTAATTTAAAATTAATTAAATTAATTACGTTTATCACAATAAATCTTGCTTAAAAAAACATTAATTATACCAATTAATTAATCATCATCTTAATTAATCAATCCTTGATTAATTAACTCTTAATCAAGTTTAACCTTTAATTATTCTCATTAATCATATTAATTAATGAACCTTAATTAATTACTTCCATTAATTAATTAACTATAATTAATTGCATTATTTCTTAATTAATTACATAAATTAATCATGCTTAAATTAATTACTTTCAATTAATCAACTTTAATAAATATAAACAAAAATTAATTATTCTTAATTACTTCGTAATTACTTTTAATTACTTATAAATTCTTTGATTTATTACACCAAGTAATAAACCCTTAATTAATTAACAAGTAATTATCCATTTAAAAATTTACTTCCCATTCAGTAATTTACCTTATCCCAATTACCTCTATCATTTATTCATCAATTACTTACCTTAAGTAATTTGCCTTATCAAAACTTATTAAGTAAACATACTTAATCTTTTATCAAGTGTCTATATTTCATTAGTTAACAAATTAAATAACTAAACTTGATCACATTCATCTCATAAATCAAAATCGAGTAATTCATCTGTAACGACCCGTTAAATTAATAATATTAAATGAGTTAAATTAATATAATTTCTAACCTGATTTAGAAAAAAAAAAAGGCTTTAAGATTTATTTGAGAAAATGTAGTAATTCGTTATAGTAATTGGAATTTAATGTAACAATTTAATTTTTATGACAATAGTTTTGGATAATGTAATTGTCACACTTTGTTAAAAGTTAATGTTAAGAAACCAATAAATGTTGAATTAGTGAATATTAATAAAATATTTACTAGAATGGGATTCATTTAATATTAAAATAAATAGTAGGATTGTTTCATTTGGTGACCGTTGAATAAACCAATGCAATAAGTGTAGATAAAATTTTTATGAATATTGTTCGATAATGAATGTACTTAAAAACGGTAATAAACTTAATATAAGAAAACAAAGGCAAATTGTGTATTAATTAATGAATTCATGAATCAGTGTATGGACTTAGTGTAACTATACGTAAATGTACGCAATAAGGTTGTGAAATACCAATGATTTGGATTTCCAATTTATATTAAACATAATGTTGGTAGAAATTGGAATGCACTGTTGTGTGAAATATATGAGAAATCAGGTCAAATGTAAATTATAACGTAGATGATATACTCTTTTAAACAGTAGGATTTTTAAATAAATAAACGTTTCACTTAGGTTTCAATTGGATAACTTATGTAGTTTAATGGAGAATCAATTGCAATTAATTGCCATAAATTAGTGATGATAGGGAAGTTTGATTTGGCCTTTAAGAAGCAAAGAAAAAGAAAGCCAAGATTTATGAATTCATTTGCAATGTGAAATGCAAATCTTGTGGATTGTTTTTTTTTTCAAATGGAATTAATATTTAACCATTACGTTAGTGGAGTCTGATAAGTTAAGGTAGATAATCAATGATAATTTACCTAATTCAAAGGATATATTAATATAAATATGGGTAAAATGAGGTTAGACCAAGGATATAATATTAATTGATTTTTAGGGCTTAATTAATACGTGAAATAGACAAGATTCTACATTCAAACATTTATACAAAGCTAAGTTGTAAATAGAAGTACCAATGTAATATAATGTAAATAGATGGGAATCAACATTTATTTATTTATTTAATGGAATTTAATTTCTATAGTATGATAATCGCAATTAAATGAAATTGAAATAGCTAATTTATACGTTAGTTGAAATTTAGCTGGAATATGAGGATTTTTAATGAAATAGTTAAATCAAATGGAAATAAGGTTTTAATTATACATTGGAATTTATATTCACCATAAAAGGTTAATTGAAAACCAAAGGAGTTAATAAAAGAATCAAGCTTTATCTATTAATTTGGATTTAAGATATGGTAAATTGGATTTATTGCAATAATTAATTCTATAAGATGAGGTTAATACTTATTCTATTTATAATTAGACCAAATTGTTGATATAGATTTTTGAAAGCAGAATCTATAAATCAATTTGAGTATCAAATTCAATAATTGCGCTTATTGCATAAATAAAGGGAATTTAACGTTAAATATTACGTTACTGAAATTTAAAATGAACTTTAAGAATAATATTGTGAATCATGAACCAAAGTATGTGGCATCCCTATTTGGATAAAGAATGAGTATATAAAAGTTAAAATCTAATATACAGGGTTTTGAGCATTTAATTTTATAATTCTTAAATATAGGAAAGTGCAGAAATTAACACTGCAAATTGATATACTTATAATTTTAATTCACATCCAAGCTTGTTAAATCATTTGAAATTGATTAAATTATATAAGTAATAAAATTTGGACAATTTTAGAATATAATATAAAATTTGGATTTTTGTAATTTATTTTGATTTATTTAATGAATATAAAAATAGCCTTTTTTTGTCACAGACTCGGATTTCGATGAAACCAGTTTCATCGGATTCGTATCGGTGAATTATTATAGGGTTTCAAGTTTCGTATCGATCGGACTTGTCGTTTGATCGTACGGGCGTGAAACGCCTTGAAATCAAATTTAATTAAAATCAATTTGAATCAATTTGGAAATTTTGTTTTTAGCATAACTTCTTCATACGATCAAATTTGGACGTGAAACTTTTTCCATCGCGTTCAGAATATTTTAAATTACCTATTTGGATATATATATTTAATAAATTCGGTTCCGGAGGCATAGCGGGCTTTTTGGGCCATAGTTTGTTCCGCACGTTCATTCTACGGTCTATCTACTCTATCTCTAACCCCTCTATATAAACCCAGCTATTCAAGCCCTAGCCTCCGCCTAATTTCATTCCATCTGCGCGTATACTTTCTTCAAGCTCCTCTTCTTCTTCAATGGGGGCTAACCCTAGATCCAGTCAGTTCAAAAACGAAATGAAAATTCAAAATCTCCAGAAAAATTCCACAAAAATATATGTCAATGTTCTCGAAACACGTAATATCATGGTGAAATTCGTTTTTCGAATGGAGTCATCGTTTGCTCAGAATAAATTCAAACAGTTCGTGGCCATTCATCAGCGCCGTAACAAACTTCGTCAGATCGTCAAACGGTTTCTGGGTATTGTAGAGTGGACGATGGGGGTCGCATCCATATGGGTATTGAGGCGAGTTGATGGTTGGATCGTCGCAGAATTTCAGTTAGGATTTCGAAACCCTTATGTATGAGCGGCGGCCGGTGGTTGTGCTCGTGTGTGATGACTGGGCTAACCGAGGGGGGGGCTCGGGATGGCGTAGGGTGGCGTGTGGCGCGCGCGGCAGGTGGCCAGAGGGAGTGGCGTTCGTCCTAGGCGCGGTCAAAGGCTGTAGCGCGTGCATCTGATATGGGTTGCGTTCCTTCTTCCTGTTGCGTATGAAATAATATGATGACGTGTCCAAGGTTATAAAAGTGTTCTCTTTTTTAATTTTTAAAAAATTAAAATTCAATCGCATAAATCATCATATCTTATTCATACGTTCTCCGATTTATGCGAAATTTCTTTTGTTAGGATCATAATTTTATTCTGGACTTGATGACGCTGGTTTGGACGAATTCCGAGACGGGCAAATTTTTGGGTTTAAATCGAGTTTAAATTTGATTTAAATTCAAAAGGTGAGTGTTTTAACCCACTCACAACTACTAGAAGCTTTTATGTTTGTTAAATTAATTTTAGAAATGAATAGAAATTTATTTATGAGTATTTGGCATGTTTATTTCACTCATATTTGTTGAATTGCATTTATTAAGTTTAACTGTTAATTTAATTAATTTATTGCGTATAAATTTATAGTTAAAATTTATTTGTTTGTATATGAACTGCTAGTTAACAGTTATATAATTTATTTCTGAATATAGACTGTAGATTAATAGCTGTTAAATTTAATTTGAATAAAATTGCCAGTATTACCTGTTATGTAGTACCAAAAATAATATTGTTATTGATTGATATTGATTGATGATTTGCGATTTGGATGATGGATGATGTTGATGAATGGATGTTTATTGTATATCATTAAATTGCAAATTTTCATGCATATTTCATTTCATTCGGGATTGTGGTTTGAAATGATATATAACCGCAAAATTTTATATCTTTTAAATTGCGGATTGAAATGATAAATATCCGTATCACTTGACCATAGGATAGAAAATTATATACAGGCACCGCGGTCTATATATAACTATTTTAATGTGATCTCTATGGTTTGGATGGAATACGGTTTATAATAATCTTAAATTTTATATTGTATAAATATTATTCTTCCATATATATACATATGAAGTTGAAAATTTTGAAATTAAAAGGTGTATAAATCTCTTTATTAAAAATGGAAAAAAAATTAAGAAAATGGAGTTTGATAATTTATATCATATGTTTAAATGTTAAGTTTGGAAATTTTAAGATATGATATTTATAATTGGATTTTTTCCAAGATAAATTGAGATGAATATTCTAGTATAATTTGAATTGAAAAAAAAAAAATTTATTACTAGAAATTGAAGTCTTATTATTTATGGATTTTATGTGAATATTCAAGACTAATTAATAGAACAATTGATCTATTGAAAGAATAAAATCCAATTTTAGTTTGAAATATTAATACTCCAAATGGATATACGTTTATATATATATATATATATATATATATATATAAATTGAAGTGGTTTTGGAACTTGAGAGAGATAGTATAAATTTTGGGTTAGACTTTAATAAAGAAATGTATTTGTAAAGCCATGAGAACTATTTTCTTTACAAAGTAACATTTAAGTTAAACCTTTTAATTCATATACCGTTGAATATCCAAACCATTCAAGTTTTAAAAGTTATGGTTTTGAATTATGAATTTTGAAATATTATGCTTTGAAAGGATATTTGGCTTTCAGACGTTATAAATTTTAAAGTATTTGGATTTTTGAAAAGGTTTATATTTGGGATAAATGATATCATATTGTTTTGGGTTTTAAAATGATATCGTATTCATAATTTTAAAATGGAAATGTTTATTCTGGTTTTAAAGTATGAGCTATTTTTAAATGACCGCGGTGTTATAATAACGATGGGTTGGCAAAGAGACCGGGATCGGATATGGACATACTCTCTGTCGATACCGAAAACCACTTTGACTAACCGTGTACGCGGTGGAGATTCCAGAATGAAGTAGGTGGTGGCGACGTTTCCTGTAAGGTAAATACGTGGACCCGACTCCCGTGAGTTGGCATAAGGTGGCTAAAACAGGAGCGATTCTCAGGCCAATGAGGTCATTCCTCTGATCGGACCCTCCTCTTCGATATTATACTTTGATTTTGGATTGATTCAGTGGCCACTTTATTTTTGATTTTGGGGGAGTTAGTCCGAGGTGGGCGGTAACTGCGGCTACGCGTTTCCACCAGCCTGGATAGCAATTGGTATATCTACCCTGGCATTGCCTAGTTGTGCCGTGTCACCTACCATATCGAGCCTTTACTACGAGTTTCTATTTGTGTCGTACCTATGGAGTATCCTCTGGTAGCCTCCCGATCAGGAGGTATTACGGTACTGTATAGACTATTGGCATTTTACGTGTTAAGGTGGAAAATGTAAACCTTAACGCTATTTAAAAGTAAGTTTATTTTATAAATAGACACTATTATAATAGCGCAATATACTACATAGTAAATAGTTTAACGGATCCTTAGGAGATGTAAATCCCGAACATCTCTTGAGTTACTGTACTCATATTTATTGTTGTTAATTTAACTCACATAAGATCTTTTAGTCTGACTCGAGTGTTTTGTCTTTTCAAATTCGCTCGGGTCAGTCCGAGCGTTTCAGGATCGAAGACTTTAGCTTTGAAGGACGAAGACGAAGGAGTCGTATTATTATTATCTATAGTATTGCACCACACTCATACTGTTCCGCTGCATTGATTGTATTGGTATGTGTAACTCTGATATTTATTGTATAAAGCAAATCAAGTGTTGTAAACTGTTTTGAACTGTATATTTATTATTATATTTTATCCTTCCGCTGTGAGATTCTGTTTTGTTTTTATTTCTTCTCTGTTTTTTTCTGATTTACCCCATAACAATCCGCCCTTGCGTATGCTTTGAATTGGCACGTGTGTCGGTTTAAAGTGTGCGAAAAGGCGGGATGTTACAGTTGGTATCAGAGCTTTGGTTTAGCGATAAATCTTGGTTTTGTGGGGTTTGACTCTTTGTTAATAGGGTAGTAATACCCTATGGGAGTCGCTGAGTGTATATATATGAGAGAGCGTATTTGTTAGTTTTATAAAAAGATTTTAATATTATGTTACTCTGTTCCGCTTTGTATTTATAAATTCCGGTTGGTGCATGGGACGCTATGTCATCAATAGGGATTTCTAAACACTTAATAGGACAGACCGACATAATATTTGTTTTTAATATAGGTGAATGAAATAATTTTGCCTATTATATTTTCTATATATAAAAATATTTTTATAAAGATATATATATATATATATATATATATTTGGTTGCTATAGATTGGGTGTTAGGAAATAAAAATATTTATAACAATTGAAGCTAAGTTGAAATTTTAATAAATCAAGTTGGAGATTTTAGAACTTAAGTCCGGGATTTTGAAAATCTGCTTTCAAAGGATTTATGAAATATAATGATTTGGTTTATAAGTATTTTCTTATATAAATATTTAGTATAAGTTGGAAGAATTGTTTTTAAAGAAGATTTTGGAAAAAATAAATTTTGTACTTTCCCCTCTGTCGCTGGAAAATAATTTCGGTGATGACGGCCGCATCATCGACTTTCATTTTCGAGTTTCGAAGGGAAAGGCCACTGTAGTAAATTCTACTGCAGATTTGTTTTGAAATTATTTAAAATTTTAATTAAAGGTAATTAGAGATATAAAAGTTGTAAGAAATTAATTATGTATTATTTTAAAGTAATTTTGGAATTTGACCCGGTATTAATTCTTGAATTTCCATTTATTAGGTTAGTGAAATAAAGGTTCAGTAATCAATGAATTAAAAGTGTTGAGATTAAACTTGTATAAGTTCTTTTGCTTTTTCTTTAACATAAATAACTTATCAAGTATAAAAAGTTGAAATGTAAATAAGGGATTGGAATAGAATATTATACAAGTAGAAATTTTGGAAATAATGAAGTATTCAATGAATTGCTATATTAAATAATAATCTAATGGTATAAACTTAAGTTATAATAGAAACTTTACTAAAATTTTACGGCAAGTAATATAAATAGGTGATTTTAAACTTAAGTAAATAAATGAAATTCCTTAATTTATAAAGTTTGATTGTAGGGTTATTAACTTAAGTACGCCTTAATTTTCCCCTATTCTAATATAATAGAAAGTAAGTAATATATAAATGACTGTAAACCCTAAGTAATTAATTAATAAAATTCCTTATTTTTAAGAATGAAGGTTAAAGGGTTAATAATTTAAGTGTAATTAAAAAGGGTTACTGTAATTAAATATAATAGAAAGTGGGTAATTAAATTGTTACTACTATTAAATATAATAGAAACTTCAACATTAAATAAATGAATGAAATTAAAGGTAAGTTGAAATTGTAATTTATAAAACAAATATATATTAATTTAAGGAATTGAGAAGAAACTTGTAAATTTTCACTTACATTCTTAGAACATACATAACTTACCATATAATAAAAGTTGCAATGTTAGTAAGAAAATGTAAGGGGAAATCTTACAAGTGAAGCTTGAGGTAATAAAGGTATTCAATAAATTTGCTGTTATTAATGAGAATTAATTGTATAAACTTAAGTTAAATTGGAAATTTTACTATATAAGTAAAGGTAAGTAGTATAAATAGATGATATAAACTTTAGTCAATAAATTGGAATGCAAATATAATGAATTTTGTAATAAATGGAAAACGAAAATTGTAAGAAATAAAGAAATCCCTCCATAAATGAAAGAAAGAAAATCAAACCACAGAAGCATGAAATAAATGTATAATAAGTTAATTTGGTTGTTGGTTTGAATTGTATTGTTTGATTTATGATTGTGGGGTAAGGAACTTGAAGTTGTTGGATGAATAAATAATCTATCTTTGTTCCATCTAAGACTGTTGAGTAAAGGATGCACTTGATAGTTAATTTCATTTCATACAAATTTCAAGTTTGAACCCAAACAACTATTTGTTTGATGGATTAAATGATTGCTTTGTGTGTGTATGTATGTTGTTTGTAAGGTTGATGGTTGTTGAATTGTTTGGTTGATTAATGATTGAATCCACTTGAATAGTTCACTTTAAAATAAATATTTAACCTTTTAGATTTTATAAGTGAAATGCAGGCTATGGAAGCCACTGCTACTGCTCTGGTTCCCTAATAATAAGCGTATTGCCCGACAAATAGGTACGTTTTCGGATTACGTTTAAAGCGCTATTTTATAATTTTGCCCGTGTTGGGATAATATTTTGATAATATATGTAATATATTTGTATATTTTGATATTATATTTTCTCCAGAGTCTCTCCGTACAAAGGAGACTCTGCCAAAAATTTTCGTAAATTTTGGACTTAGAATTTTGTTGAATATTTTCCAAACTTTAATGATTTAAGTATAAAAGGTTATAATGACTATAAAACGGGCATATCTCATTTAAGGAAATTAATTTAGTAAATTATTGTTTATAAGTTAATATTTGAAATAAGATGTAATGTTTTATTCTTCCTTCTCCCTTCTTTTTCCTTTTCGGGGACGAAAAGTTTTGAGTGGGGGAGATTGTAACGACCCGTTAAATTAATAATATTAAATGAGTTAAATTAATATAATTTCTAACCTGATTTAGAAAAAAAAAGGCTTTAAGATTTATTTGAGAAAATGTAGTAATTTGTTATAGTAATTGGAATTTAATGTAACAATTTAATTTTTATGACAATAGTTTTGGATAATGTAATTGTCACACTTTGTTAAAAGTTAATGTTAAGAAACCAATAAATGTTGAATTAGTGAATATTAATAAAATATTTACTAGAATGGGATTCATTTAATATTAAAATAAATAGTATGATTGTTTCATTTGGTGACCGTTGAATAAACCAATGCAATAAGTGTAGATAAAATTTTTTATGAATATTGTTCGATAATGAATGTACTTAAAAACGGTAATAAACTTAATATAAGAAAACAAAGGCAAATTGTGTATTAATTAATGAATTCATGAATCAGTGTATGGACTTAGTGTAACTATACGTAAATGTACGCAATAAGGTTGTGAAATACCAATGATTTGGATTTCCAATTTATATTAAACATAATGTTGGTAGAAATTGGAATTCATTGTTGTGTGAAATATATGAGAAATCAGGTCAAATGTAAATTACAACGTAGATGATATACTCTTTTAAACAGTAGGATTTTTAAATAAATAAACGTTTCACTTAGGTTTCAATTGGATAACTTATGTAGTTTAATGGAGAATCAATTGCGATTAATTGCCATAAATTAGTGATGATAGGGTAGTTTGATTTGGCCTTTAAGAAGCAAAGAAAAAGAAAGCCAAGATTTATGAATTCATTTGCAATGTGAAATGCAAATCTTGTGGATTGTTTTTTTTTTTCAAATGGAATTAATATTTAACCATTACGTTAGTGGAGTCTGATAAGTTAAGGTAGATAATCAATGGTAATTTACCTAATTCAAAGGATATATTAATATAAATATGGGTAAAATGAGGTTAGACCAAGGATATAATATTAATTGATTTTTAAGGCTTAATTAATACGTGAAATAGACAAGATTCTACATTCAAACATTTATACAAAGCTAAGTTGTAAATAGAAGTACCAATGTAATATAATGTAAATAGATGGGAATCAACATTTATTTATTTATTTAATGGAATTTAATTTCTATAGTATGATAATCGCAATTAAATGAAATTGAAATAGCTAATTTATACGTTAGTTGAAATTTAGCTGGAATATGAGGATTTTTAATGAAATAGTTAAATCAAATGGAAATAAGGTTTCAATTATACATTGGAATTTATATTCACCATAAAAGGTTAATTGAAAACCAAAGGAGTTAATAAAAGAATCAAGCTTTATCTATTAATTTGGATTTAAGATATGGTAAATTGGATTTATTACAATAACTAATTCTATAAGATGAGGTTAATACTTATTCTATTTATAATTAGACCAAATTGTTGATTTAGATTTTTGAAAGCAGAATCTATAAATCAATTTGAGTATCAAATTCAATAATTGCGCTTATTGCATAAATAAAGGGAATTTAACGTTAAATATTACGTTACTGAAATTTAAAATGAACTTTAAGAATAATATTGTGAATCATGAACCAAAGTATGTGGCATCCCTATTTGGATAAAGAATGAGTATATAAAAGTTAAAATCTAATATACAGGGTTTTGAGCATTTAATTTTATAATTCTTAAATATAGGAAAGTGCAGAAATTAACACTGCAAATTGATATACTTATAATTTTAATTCACATCCAAGCTTGTTAAATCATTTGAAATTGATTAAATTATATAAGTAATAAAATTTGGACAATTTTAGAATATAATATAAAATTTGGATTTTTGTAATTTATTTAATGAATATAAAAATAGCCTTTTTTTGTCACGGACTCGGATTTCGATGAAACCAGTTTCATCGGATCCGTATCGGTGAATTATTATAGGGTTTCAAGTTTCGTATCGATCGGACTTGTCGTTTGATCGTACGGGCGTGAAACGCCTTGAAATTAAATTTAATTAAAATCAATTTGAATCAATTTGGAAATTTTGTTTTCAGCATAACTTCTTCATACGATCAAATTTGGACGTGAAACTTTTTCCATCGCGTTCAGAATATTTTAAATTACCTATTTGGATATATAGATTTAATAAATTCGGTTCCGGAGGCATAGCGGGCTTTTTGGGCCATAGTTTGTTCCGCACGTTCATTCTACGGTCTATCTACTCTATCTCTAACCCCTCTATATAAACCCAGCTATTCAAGCCCTAGCCTCCACCTAATTTCATTCCATCTGCGCGTATACTTTCTTCAAGCTCCTCTTCTTCTTCAATGGGGGCTAACCCTAGATCCAGTCAGTTCAAAAACGAAATGAAAATTCAAAATCTCCAGAAAAATTCCACAAAAATATATGTCAATGTTCTTGAAACACGTAATATCATGGTGAAATTCGTTTTTCGAATGGAGTCATCGTTTGCTCAGAATAAATTCAAACAGTTCGTGGCCATTCATCAGCGCCGTAACAAACTTCGTCAGATCGTCAAACGGTTTCTGGGTATTGTAGAGTGGACGATGGGGGTCGTATCCATATGGGTATTGAGGGGAGTTGATGGTTGGATCGTCGTAGAATTTCAGTTAGGATTTCGAAACCCTTATGTATGAGCGGCGGCCGGTGGTTGTGCTCGTGTGTGATGACTGGGCTAACCGAGGGGGGGGGGCTCGGGATGGCGTAGGGTGGCGTGTGGCGCGCGCGGCAGGTGGCCAGAGGGAGTGGCGTTCGTCCTAGGCGCGGTCAAAGGCTGTAGCGCGTGCATCTGATATGGGTTGCGTTCCTTCTTCCTGTTGCGTATGAAATAATATGATGACGTGTCCAAGGTTATAAAAGTGTTCTCTTTTTTAATTTTTTAAAAATTAAAATTCAATCGCATAAATCATCATATCTTTTTCATACGTTCTCCGATTTACGCGAAATTTCTTTTGTTAGGATCATAATTTTATTCTGGACTTGATGACGCTGGTTTGGACGAATTCCGAGACGGGCGAATTTTTGGATTTAAATCGAATTTAAATTCGATTTAAATTCAAAAGGTGAGTGTTTTAACCCACTCACAACTACTAGAAGCTTTTATGTTTGTTAAATTAATTTTAGAAATGAATAGAAATTTATTTATGAGTATTTGGCATGTTTATTTCACTCATATTTGTTGAATTGCATTTATTAAGTTTAACTGTTAATTTAATTAATTTATTGCGTATAAATTTATAGTTAAAATTTATTTGTTTGTATATGAACTGCTAGTTAACAGTTATATGATTTATTTCTGAATATAGACTGTAGATTAATAGCTGTTAAATTTAATTTGAATAAAATTGCCAGTATTACCTGTTATGTAGTACCAAAAATAATATTGTTATTGATTGATATTGATTGATGATTTGCGATTTGGATGATGGATGATGTTGATGAATGGATGTTTATTGTATATCATTAAATTGCAAATTTTCATGCATATTTCATTTCATTCGGGATTGTGGTTTGAAATGATATATAACCGCAAAATTTTATATCTTTTAAATTGCGGATTGAAATGATAAATATCCGTATCACTTGACCATAGGATAGAAAATTATATACAGGCACCGCGGTCTATATATAACTATTTTAATGTGATCTCTATGGTTTGGATGGAATACGGTTTATAATAATCTTAAATTTTATATTGTATAAATATTATTCTTCCATATATATACATATGAAGTTGAAAATTTTGAAATTAAAGGTGTATAAATCTCTTTATTAAAAATGGAAAAAAAATTAAGAAAATGGAGTTTGATAATTTATATCATATGTTTAAATGTTAAGTTTGGAAATTTTAAGATATGATATTTATAATTGGATTTTTCCCAAGATAAATTGAAATGAATATTCTAGTATAATTTGAATTGAAAAAATATATATTTTATTACTAGAAATTGAAGTCTTATTATTTATGGATTTTATGTGGATATTCAAGACTAATTAATAGAACAATTGATCTGTTGAAAGAATAAAATCCAATTTTAGTTTGAAATATTAATACTCCAAATGGATATACGTATATATATATATAAATTGAAGTGGTTTTGGAACTTGAGAGAGATAGTATAAATTTTGGGTTAGACTTTAATAAAGAAATGTATTTGTAAAGCCATGAGAACTATTTTCTTTACAAAGTAACATTTAAGTTAAACCTTTTAATTCATATACCGTTGAATATCCAAACCATTCAAATTTTAAAAGTTATGGTTTTAAATTATGAATTTCGAAATATTATGCTTTGAAAGGATATTTGGCTTTCAGACGTTATAAATTTTAAAGCATTTGGATTTTTGAAAAGGTTTATATTTGGGATAAAGGATATCATATTGTTTTGGGTTTTAAAATGATATCGTATTCATAATTTTAAAATGGAAATGTTTATTCTGGTTTTAAAGTATGAGCTATTTTTAAATGACCGCGGTGTTATAATAACGATGGGTTGGCAAAGAGACCGGGATCGGATATGGACATACTCTCTGTCGATACCGAAAACCACTTTGACTAACCGTGTACGCGGTGGAGATTCCAGAATGAAGTAGGTGGTGGCGACGTTTCCTGTAAGGTAAATACGTGGACCCGACTCCCGTGAGTTGGCATAAGGTGGCTAAAACAGGAGCGATTCTCAGGCCAATGAGGTCATTCCTCTGATCGGACCCTCCTCTTCGATATTATACTTTGATTTTGGATTGATTCAGTGGCCACTTTATTTTTGATTTTGGGGGAGTTAGTCCGAGGTGGGCGGTAACTGCGGCTACGCGTTTCCACCAGCCTGGATAGCAATTGGTATATCTACCCTGGCATTGCCTAGTTGTGCCGTGTCACCTACCATATCGAGCCTTTACTACGAGTTTCTATTTGTGTCGTACCTATGGAGTATCCTCTGGTAGCCTCCCGATCAGGAGGTATTACGGTACTGTATAGACTATTGGCATTTTACGTGTTAAGGTGGAAAATGTAAAGCCTTAACGCTATTTAAAAGTAAGTTTATTTTATAAATAGACACTATTATAATAGCGCAATATACTACATAGTAAATAGTTTAACGGATCCTTAGGAGATGTAAATCCCGAACATCTCTTGAGTTACTGTACTCATATTTATTGCTGTTAATTTAACTCACATAAGATCTTTTAGTCTGACTCGAGTGTTTTGTCTTTTCAAATTCGCTCGGGTCAGTCCGAGCGTTTCAGGATCGAAGACTTTAGCTTTGAAGGACGAAGACGAAGGAGTCGTATTATTATTATCTATAGTATTGCACCACTCATACTGTTCCGCTGCATTGATTGTATTGGTATGTGTAACTCTGATATTTATTGTATAAAGCAAATCAAGTGTTGTAAACTGTTTTGAACTGTATATTTATTATTATATTTTATCCTTCCGCTGTGAGATTCTGTTTTGTTTTTATTTCTTCTCTGTTTTTTTCTGATTTACCCCATAACAATCCGCCCTTGCGTATGCTTTGAATTGGCACGTGTGTCGGTTTAAAGTGTGCGAAAAGGCGGGATGTTACATCATCCCTTAATTACTATTTAACCAAATTAATCTTCAATTAACAGATTAATTGTCATCAACTATTTATTATTAAACCTTATTATTAATCAATCCTTTAATACAAAGTAGTCAATCACTAATTACTTTTTTATAATTGATTAATTAACCTTAATTAACCAATTAATTATCTCTTAATCATTAATTAATAAAACTTAATTATTAATCAACAACCTTAATTACAAATTAATTAATCCATAAATATAATTAATTAATTCTTAATTACAATTAATTAACCCTTAATAATAGTTAATTTATTCCTAAATAACTTGTATTATAGATTAATAATTCTTTTAATTATTAATTAAGAAAACCAAATTAAAACTTAATAAAACCTTTATTAAGTATTAATTAATTACTATTTTAATTAACCCTTAATTGCCTAATTAATAAATAATTATAATTTAATTAATCATTAGTCATTAATCTAATCATAATTATTAGTTAATTAATTTAATAATTATACTTAATTAATTACTTAGTTAACCCCTTTTAAATAATTAATTAAATTGATTAATTAAACTTAAAATTTCTTAATCATCTTAATTAATTACAAATCATTAACACTTAATTATTTTTCAAGATAAAACTTTATCTAAAATTAACCTTGAAAAACTTTACTTAACTTAAGTCATTAATTAGTTTATGATTTACAGTAATCATTAATTAGTTTTCCTTAATTATTAATTAACAATTCCTTAATTACCAGTTAATAAATTTCTTAAAAATTTAATTGTTAATTATAAATCATTTTTTTATTAACCAATAAAATCATTCCCTTTTAAATTTCCTTTATATTACAAAATAAGTTGGAAAGGAATACTAAGGTTTTTAACTTAAAAAACATTTTAAATCCATACATATAAATTCATTTATAAAAACAAATCAATTTAAAGAAATGGATTTTTTAGCTTAAATTATTTAAATTTTTAAAACTTACTTTATTTTAAATTATAAAATATGGTTAAATGTTCACTTTGGGTCCAACCCATTAATACTTAAACCAAGCAACAAGTATACTAATTTTTTTTAAAAAAAACAAATTTAACTTTAAAGTTTTTAAAACTGTTTTAATTAAAATTTTAAAAACTATTAAACACAATAGTTTAACCCTACATACAACCCAGAACTACCCGAGCCACAACCAAAAATACACGAGCTTCCCCCGAGTTATCCTCCATATGTCCCGAGTCCTACTTCGAGAAAACAAGCAAACCTAAATGAAATACCCCATAGACACCATCATCTCGTGCTAGTGCACCGGTGTCGGAATCGCCACCGGTCAACGCCGAACCCACCGCCAAGTCACCCAAGCACCCTACATCCACCTACGACCCACAGAACATCAACACCTACCTCGATTCAAAATCTAGCACCACTAGTTGAACTGAACCAAAATACCATCATCATGATATTCCAATAAACCCTCGCCTCCTATCAAGTTAACCTCTACAACTCCGGCGATGGATCGCCGACCCACCACGTATCATTCACCCAAATTTCCTCCAATCTCGATACAAAGAAGAAGATGTAGTAGTTCAATTTACAGCAAGAACCAAAACTAGGTTTAAAACAAATCTCGAGCAAATTCAAACTTCACAGTGGATTAACATCCCTTCAACCATTTTTATCTTACTCTCCAATCCAACCCCTAACTTCATGATGAATCTCGAGCACCCCAGATTCATAAATCAACAGAATTGGGCATAAATCCAATTTCCAGATAAACCCCAATTACACACTCAATATGATTTTAAAAATTTTGATTCCTGTCTTAAAAATCCTAACATTCTAAGATGATCTGAGATATATGCTTAAATCAATATAACTTAACATTTGATTATTGCAAGTTAACAGATTACTACTGTTTTTCCAGATACAAACATATCCTTAATTCATAAATACATGTTTATATATTCAGCACTTAGTTTATACTAATACTTAGCTAATTTTCTTTTAATCTAAGTGTTAAAAATGAATATACATTTGTAAACACTTAAAACCTGTAAACAGGGAAATAATAGGCATGCACAGGTTTAAAGCATAATAAAATCTATTGCATATTTATTTTCACAGAGGCAACTCATATAAACATTATCACTAACTTATTTGCAACAGATAGGTACTACTTTAGTTTTTTGAAAAATGTTTACTCACCTTTATAAAAGAAATGCAGAGGTTTGATATTGAACTGGAAATGTGCAAAATGCTTTAAACCTGAAGCCTTTAAAAACAGAATTGCTTTATCCTTTTGCTTAGCCTTTAAACTGAATTTGCTTTCAATAGATTTTCTTTAGGTTTGCATGCATATGAAAAATTGAGGCAGACATTGGAAAAATTTCAGATCTGGCTTGATAACTTGCAACAAACTTTGAAAACATGTTGTAGATTTTGATTTGAAAACAACTTCAGGTATGCAGTTTTGATTTGAGCAATGATTTTTGTTTTGAAAATAAACTGCAGACACGCAGTTTTGATTTGGAAGAAGTTCCAGGTTTTGGATGTTGAGCAATTGTTTGAGGATTTCAGAATTTTAAACTTGAATGATGGTTTCAAATTTTGGTTTTGAGGACTGTTTGAATTGATGAATTTCAGAATTTGGTTTTGAGTGTCTTTGATTTTAGAATGAGTAAAGATTGGCATGGATATTTCTAGTTTCTTTTTTGAATGAACAAAAATTTAAAGAAAAAGAAGATGGAGAGAAAGAGTGTTTATATAGGTAATTTCAGATTTTATTAAATTAAAAAGAAATTAGAAAAATAATGGACACTTGTCTTAAACTTAATTTAAATGTTTTACACTTTTTTTAAATGATTCCTAACTTAACACTTGTCAAATTGAGTTTATTTTAATTCTAAAAGAAATTTAAAAGCTTTTTAAATTATTTTCCTAATTACTAATATGTTTTTCTTAATTTTAAAAATGCTTTCTAATTAAATATCTAATAAACAAATACATTTATACATTTATAAATGTTTGCTAAATTTATATAAAATACAATCTTTAAAAAGAATGAAACCAAATATAATTTAAATAAAAATTATATAAAAAATTGCAAACTTATTTTAAAGATTTTATTTCAAAAGCCTTGTATTTATTCTTATTAAATAAATACAAATCCAAATTTCTAAGATAAATTTCTATAAAAAGAATAATACAAAACAAATCTTATTTTTTATTAAAAACATTATCTGTGTATTTTAAAATCAACTATATTATTATTTTAATTTAAGATGTATGTATATTCCTTGAATTCAAATTTATATTCAATTCAAAGTCAAATTTAAAATCCAACTCTAAAATCAATTTAAATAAATATAAATATCAACTTTTAAATAAGCTCATTATTATTTACAAATAATTTATCCTATTTTAAAAATCAATTTAAAAACACATATTTAAATACACTTATCAATTATGAAAACAATAAGTCTATATAGAATTTATTTATGCGAACAAAATAATTATTCTTATAAAACCAATTTATAACCAAAATTAAGACATCATTATTATTACTTGGATATTTATTTTTGAAAAGAACAATTTTATCAATTTCAAATAATGTAAATAAGAGATTATCACTTTTTAAATTCCTGGAAATTCCGGGATATTACAATTCAGTAAGGAATGGTTCCAGCCTTGTGTTGCAGGGGATTGGGAGTAATCCTCGGTACGGTGATCTAGGCTCCGTACTGTGACGGACGGTACCCCAGTAGCCCTGCAATTGTATGGAATCCAATCTCCAATAAGTGTTGTACGTATTGATTGTGCCCAACTATGTTGGAACGTGAGATGTAAGCATTCTAGCTATTCTGTATTTTATTTGAAAACCTTAGACCCTATTATAATATCACTAGATTTCCTATCAAATGTTTTGGTTAGCGTAGGGTAAAAACTTACCCATGTTTATGTATGGGGAGTCTTACTTGTACCTTTTGTTTTCAAAAGGTTTTTAAAGTTAAGCAACTTTAACCGTTTACTCATACCAGACCCATGTCTGACCCGGA